>JAQQAF010000006.1:36948939-37608321 GCA_029747655.1 Ensete ventricosum | reverse complement strand
CAAGTACCAGGATCAATTCAAAAGTAAGTTGCAAATAGTTATTAAAGTGGATGGATAATTGCTATTTAATCGTATCTAGAATCAGATAGAGGACTAACTAAAGGGCAGATTTAGCATCAGTAATAATAATAAATATGTGAGGAAGCAAGGGAACCCTCAAACTTGTGTCCTAGAATCTATTTCTGTGCTTGGTGGACGGTCAAAGTTATTGTTCCTGATCCTAATCTTGTCGGGGGCAAGAAGAATATGTATGTTATTGGCAATAGAGTTTTTGAGTAAATATTATTAGATTCCCAGTACAGCTATGAAATTAACTTAAGAACCATATATATTTCTTTCGTAAGGAGAATCTAAGTGTGAAGTAAATATCAAAATATTTATTTTTGATATAACATAAATATTTTTAACCCTTCCGCACATCTGCTCCTTCTTTATTTAACCTTATGCTTTGTTCTGAATAATAAATAATACCTACCATATTATGAGTCTAGTGCATGGAACAACACTATTTTGTTAATGTTATAACGGGTTGAGTGTTATGCTAAAATAATTATGATTTCAAGCACATTATTTCCTTATTACTCTAGTTATAATGGATGATTGTTATGTTAATAACATTATAACGGGTTGAGTGTTATGCTAAAATAATATGATTTCAGGCAACTTCTTTCCTTATTACTCTAGTTATAATATATGATATAACGCATTTGAATCAGATAACATTTCCTCTATGAATTCTGACCAGCATAGACATATTTTCATCATGCATGTATCTATCTAGAATTGGCGATTCTATTTGGATTCTATAGAGAGCAAATTATATGCAGGATTTATCTGCACGAGTAGGATAAGTCCAATGTCTATTTTCATGTATAACGTGAACCAAAGCATAAATATCATAATATGTTATTATTAAGCAAAAGATTTTAAGATCAAAAATCTCAAATCAAACTTATGATGTATTTATTATATATAATCTTTTCTCTGATCTTTGAGAACGCTATCATCATTTAATCCAAAATCTATAATGATGCAAATCTATTTGAAAAACTAGATTCACCTTCTCCTTTTTCTTTTTTCTCATATTATTTACATAATCATTTTGAACGATAAATTTAGATATCAATATTTTGATCTATAATTAATATTTTGATGTGCAATTATCGAAGTGGATTTCGAACAAGGAGAGACGAGAGAGGTCTCTGTGTTGAGTGAGTATTTCTTTAGTGTCAACCTATCAACTTTAAATGACCTTATTGAGATGGGATGTTGAGTCATCATTTTTTATAGCTAATGTGACATGTGTGTGTAATAAATAGGTGCTAAATGAATTCTATATGTTTGCATCTCCATTGAAAATATTATTATTATTATTATTATTATTATCATCATCATCATCATCATCATCATCATCATCATCATCATCATTATATCGATTGAATTACTTATTTTTCAAACTAAACTCATTCCAATTCAATCAAAATATATATGAGGTGAGTCAATGTAGGCACACCAATGATGAAAACAATTATAAAATTAAAACATGATTATTTTTTATTTTATTTTTATTTTTTTTTTTCATTTTGGTTATCTACGTGTGGTGTGATGGCTCATTTCATGTTTTTGACGGTGTTGAAGGGGTAGAACTCAACTCCTAACTCTCCATTTTTTTTTTTTTTTTTTTTTTTTTTTTTTGAACTGATAACACCACTATCAACCTGACCTCTTCTTAAGGAATCACTTGTCATTTACTTTTCATCTATTTTAGATACTGTTTATGATTCTAATCCTTCTCCTGAAGCAAATGACATTTTTGAACTTCACTTCGAGTTTGGGATACGCTAACGGGAACTTAACGAGGCAAGTCGGAGACCTTTCAATTTTGGAAGCTTTGATCCGAGTTAGAAGAGAAAGCGTATACAATATTTGCATAACATTTTTGACTCACAACAATATTTCATCTACATATTCACATCATCTATTGTCTACGTATTTGCATCTCCTGCCTCTAACTCACAACAATACCTTACTTTTTTACATTTAGTTCATTCTTACTCCTTAGCTTCTAAACTACATGTAACTATATTTATTTCATTCCCAGGAATGAAAAATGATATAACACATAAACTGATTGTTCTTGGCTCTCAAATTGATTTGCCAATCACCTAAGGGACAAAGATCATGGGTTACTTATTTTCTCTCACACAAATCCAGCTGCAGGAGCAACAATATCACATTTGGTGCCAAGTATTGCTTGCAAAAAGCTCACATTTGGTTGATTCAGACAGTAAATGAGCTAAGATATAGAATTAATTATATGAAAAAAACATAGCTGAAAAAGAATTATCAAACTAGATGCTAGCCAATCATTTTTCAAGTACTCAAGATCATATTTTATCAAATTTAGATCAATAAATTAGGCATTAACAAGTAATACGATATAACTTTTAATATACTAGATACATATATAATTAAAAAAATATTGATCTGATGATAGCATACCACACTCATTTATCATTGGTTGATTTTTTTTTTTTTTTTTTTTTAAAGATGCTAAGTAACTTAGTCTATAAAAAATTTGACATATTATCACATGGTTTAAAAATAATATATATATATATATATATATATATATAATATTAATATCTCCTACCAAAGTCTAAATGTCATATGGATTAATTAATTTTCAAATCAATCATAATCAACACTTTCCTATTAAGATAATCTTCTTGCATAGAATCATAATTTAAGATTTGCTTTACGTGGTCGGGTCAACAGGATATTATGTCCCTCTCCAACAGAAGTAAGGAATCCTATCATAATTAAATTTCTTTTCTATTAGTTATAATCATAATTAGAATTCAATTATATTTATAGTGTATCTTACTTAATTAGATAGGATCACATAATCTAACATTCTTGTACTTAATTCATTAATTGTTAAGATACAAAATATTTTAAAATTAAAAATAAATAAAATAAATTTATTTAAAAACAATACGAGTCATATTGGTTATATATTATACTTCTTTCCATATACTACAATAAAGTTTACTTAAGAGTTAGTATTAAAGGATGGATTAAGAGTCGTACTAAATCAGGTTAGGTTAGGGTATGATCTTCATATATGAGTTATGACTTGTAAGCTAGATTAGGAGAACAGTGATGGATAAACCTCTATGAATCGTACAAGTTCACCAAAATTCTTTGTAACTTTCAGATAAATAAATTTTTTTTATACATATCAGACAACCAAAGTTATCAAAGGATTAAGGAACAAGAGATGAAATATAATTGAAAGTTACTGGTGCAATGCAAACTTATAAGAGAACCAGAAACTGAGGTTACATTTTTTTTTATAATAGGACTAAAAAATAGTCTAATTCTATTTAAAAATATTATAATTCAAGTATCTAACTTTTTAATTAAAATTTAGAAAGAAAATTTCTAATAATTTACAAGTGACTTTTGGACTAAGTGATTGTAAATTATTTTCAAAGTAGCCAAAACTGAAATATTGACACAATTTTTTTCAGGACTAAAATCAGTGAAAATATCTATTTTGAAGGTTCAGGCCTTTATATAAGATGTTTTTAAGGTTTTACTAAATCCTGGATGGTTTTGAAATAGTTGTACTGAATTGACACTATTTTTAATAAAGAAATACTATTTGTAACTGAATTGGCCTTTTTAAATATTTTTATGTTTTCTAAAAATTAGAAAATATAGAAGTGTTGGACCTGATTTTTTACTCTTTTTGAATGAGGTGGTTATCTATTATTAAATAGGACAAGAAAACAGTACAACACTATTAAAATTAATTGATCTGAAAAAGTAATTTTTTCTCAGAAATTTAAAAATACTTGTATACTAATAATCAAGCGGTCTTCAATTTTATGCCTAGTTTATCTCTTAGAGGTACTCAAATTGGAATAAACTAAAGTACAATGTAACTTTATTTAGAATCGGACTTTAATGTGTGTTGCGGGGCATTATTTTTTGACTTTAAAATTTTCAAATTTAAAAATAACATAAATTTTATCTTTTAATGGTTAAAATAAATATTAATACTATTTTAAAGATGGGTTAAATTGTTTTATAATCTTAATAGGCTTTTTGAATGACATTAAATGCTCTTTTAATAGGATTAGAAAAACGACATCCAAGTTTTTAAAAAATGCAACCAAGGTCTTCAAAATTTTATTTTTTATTTTATAAAACTTGTTCAATAAAATTTAAGTGATTTTTTTTACCCAAAGTAGTTTAAATTGATTTCAAATTTTATAAAAATAAAAATGATATAAATTCAACTGGTTGAAATCAGTGAAAATGCCTATTTAAATAACGTAGAAATAGGAAAAAAATACATATAGGGCTTTGTAACGCATTTAAATGGTATTTAAAAAAACAGAAATAGTGAATCTTAGTTATAAACTTTTTGAATCGAGTTGTATTATTTTTAAACTTGATAATAAATTGACACGTTATGTGATCTTTTTACTTATTGATATATTTTAATATTATATATTTTTTTCATATATATATTGTGATGTCCTTGGTTCTGTATAATGGGAATCGGATCGTGATGAGATCACGATAATGAGATCGATTCACCTTTAAACATAGATCCTAAATACTCCCGGTCATAGGTTATTCGAGAGGGACATCGAGATAACCGAACAGATCGGTGTACTATATACTCGTCCATATGATGGAGGCGACTGGTCTCATAGCCACTTAGGATACAATACAGGTGCTCATAGGAGAATGAGTATACTGATTGATCAGCTTATGGAATGTTGTATAGTTAATGATACCTAATAGCGATTTAATAGTCTTAGTTGTGCATCTGGTCCTTAGACTTGAGACACCAAGGATGTCTTGTTTGAGTACTCATTTCTTTAACGCTGAACTTACAGGCTTAGAAAGTTACAGATCTGGTAAATCCGGTTATCGAGATTGGTAGCCAACCTTACGAAGATAATTGAGTGTCAATAAAAGATCATCCACTCTTGGTATCACGAAAGAAATATCCCTTGTATGCTTGCTCAGACAAATCTTTAGCCAATGTCATTTGGATTAAGAGAGAATGAATTCTCCGGGAGAATCCGATTAGAATGAGACTCAGATGGATTTCATATATGGCTTGAGAGTACCATGATATTGGTTGAATAAGGAATTATAGATATACGGTAACTGTGGACAAATAGGTCCGATAGATTCAATCCCCTATATCGTATGAGAACTATGCGCAGTGGCCTAGTACGTCCATAGTCGATGAGTCGAGTGAATTATTATCTCCATAATAATTCACTATATCAGAAAAGAATTCTAATGGAAACGACTCATCGCCAGCTCGGTATCGGGCCTAGAGAGTCATGCACATATGGTGGATCCTTCAACGAATAAACTATTAGATGAAGATCCAATTCACCGATTTTCTCATTAGATGAGACCTTATACTGATGGGCTTCATGCATGAGGCCAAAGGAGATTATTGGATAGAGATCCAATAATGCAATCTTAGCGAGTAATTGGATGGAGATCCAATACCCATTAAGGCAGGACCCCTAGGGTTTTTGGTGGCTCTTTATAAATAGGAGATGAGGCACATAGATGATAGACTATATCTTTAGGCGATCCCTCCTATTCTCTTCCCTCAATCTGTGCAAGAGTTGTGAGACCTGGGATTGCAATAAGAGAAGTATCGCTATAGCGATCCATCGTGTAGATGCCGCTAGAGAGGAGGACGCTTGACTTTCTTCATCCTCTCCATCTGGATCTGAAAAAACAGGGATATATTATCTCCCTAGGTAAATAATATCTCACACGATGTGGCTTTTCGATTTGTGATTTTCTTGCGACCCAATCTTTTACACGATGATTTGATTTGTGTGGGAAACATGTTTTGTTTTGATCTTACGTTGCACATGTGATGCTCTCGCTTGATTTCTCAACATGTATAACCCATAGAATCAATTAAATTATAAATTTTAACAAATTTTTTTTCGATGAAAGAGGGATAATCAATGCAGAACATCTCGTGAGAGACCAAACACCCCCTTCGGAACCTAAGAGAAATAATTAGATAGATGTAACACAAAAAACCTATATCAAAAACTCTTACCGGAGCTTGCATGATTCAGAATGGTAATTGATACACAAATCGCTAAAGAAAGAGAGACCTGCGTGCGTGGGCATCTCTTATTCACTCTCCCTCATCTCTGTGTATGTACGTATGTATGTACATAGACGTCATAACCTAGGAGTATGCTATTATGGACATGGGAACGGAATAGCTATGGATAGTATGCAGAGGGACCGAGCAGACATAGTTGCCATTTCCATTTGGAAGTTATACCCCACTTCCTGTGCTTCGTTTGCAGCCATGTATATGCGCACTACTCTCTTTCTGTCTCTTTCGTTCTGGTCTTTTTCTGTTCTCTCTCTCTCTCTCTCTCTCTGTGACTGAGGAGGGCTGCTGCTATATATAAAAAGAGGCAGGGAGAGAGTAACCGCACCTCCACACCTCATCCCAACTAGTGACTGAACCCCAAACCTTAGCCTTCCCATCTCCTTTCTCTCAACCCACCAGGGAAAGGAAAGGGGTGGTATAAATAGCCCGCCACCATTGTTGCCCTTCACTTCATGCCAACTACTCTTTTCGAAAGAAATGAGAGAAGTTCCACTGCCATCACTTACTTCCCCTACTTGGGAAAGACTAGATACATACATATCTAAAGACACAAGCTGCAGCGGCGTGTTTCTGTTTGTTCCTCTTTGCATGCTGCAAACCAAAGTGATCGAGCCTAGTGAGTGGACAGCGGGAGAATCACTTGAATCATCCCTCACTTTCGCCACCGTTCTAATTGGCCGCCGTAAAAGGATGGTGGTTGTCTATGGCGGTCGTGGTGATCAGAAGATACGACGCGCAAGGGGGAGCGGAGGCAGTGGAGAGATGATGTGCTAGGTGGGGCACAGCGGCGGTGCCATGTCCCTCTTCACCGACCGGCTCGGCGACTCCCTCTGCCGTGTCGGCGATTCCCCTACCTTCACTCATGCTGGTCCGTAATCCTTCCCTCTTTCTTTGTTTTTTTTTTTTTTTTTTTTTTCTGATACTCAAATTTTTTCATATCATCTCCTGTTTCTAAGTTAACGTACTTTGGACATCCTTTTGTGATCGTATTCTCCTCGGTAAGAATGCGTCTGCGAGTAGGCACAATCAAGGTGGCGGAAATGGTTAGCGGGCCGGAGAAGGAGAACGTTGGGCTCGGCCGCGGTTGCATCAAGACCGTGGGCCTGCGGCCCCAAGAAGCCCCACCGCGGCACCCCCCTTGCCCTGTTTCTTACCCTCCCCCTCGAAGCAACACACCGCCCCCATCCATGCGAGGGCGGCCCACCTCGTCGATCTCCGCGTCTTCCCCCTGTCACCGGTGACGCTCACCACCCGTTAAATCTCCCCCATCTCACTAATCACTGCCTTTAATACTAAGTATCATCCTTAGGCGAAGGGGGATCGCACTGAAGCTGGTGCGGAGGATGGAGGAGTGGTCCACGGAGGAGTGCGCGTACATGGCGACGGAGAAGGACCCCGTGACATCGACGCCGTCCTCGCCAACCCACCCGCCCTCCCTCCGCTGTCCGGTCCGGTGGGAGGGGGCGGGCCCGTTCCTGGCCGACCCGCGCGCCTCGTGGGCGGTGGCCAGCGTGTGGAACTAACTCCAAGGAGGTGTTCCCGCTGGACGTGCGGGGGGCAGGGGGGGTGGCGGCGAGGGCTGGCGCGGGCGAGCCGGGCGTTGTCGTGGCTGCGCATCCACCGCTGGAGCGGCTCGCACGCCGCCACCACTTGGCAGCCAGGGTGACCCACGCCCTGTTGTGCACGTGATGGAGTTCACGGGTTGGGCCGGATCACGGGACCGGCAGGGCAGCGATGGGTGAGAGTTCAAGGGATCACGGGACCTGCAGGGCAGGGCAACAGCGATGGGTGAGAGAGGTCACGGGACCTGCAGGGCAGCGATGGGTGAGAGTTCACGGGATCACGGGACTTGCAGGGCAGGGCAGGGCAGGGCAGGGCAACAGCGATGGGTGAGAGAGGTCACGGGATCACGGGACCTACAGGACAGGGCAGGACAGGCCAACAGCAATAGGTAGAGAGGTGACGGGATCAAACGCCTGTGAATCCCTCTCTGATGTCGCGTGACGATGTCGACGTCTAGTGGTGGTGGCTGTCTTGCTTGTTGGTGATGGCAACGTTGGCAGAGACCGGAGACTTGATACGATTCCTCTTCGGAGACGACGAAGTCTATGATCATTGGCGAATGAAAAGAGACCAGCAGGACCAACATGTGGACAAGGAGCCTTTGCTCACGTCGCTATCGCGGTCACCATCGCTTCACGGGTGGCCTTTTTAGAGGGGGGAGGGAGGGATTGACTTGGCTATAAAATGAGTCTCGTACTACAACAACGAGTACCGTATGATAAAAGTACTGCATGATGATGACTAAGAGTATGATAATATTTGTTCTTATCTTGCTTATCTTATTTATATTTACAGTTTACGGAAAAAGCAACAAGGAGTGCTGCCAGAGCCACGAGCAATGCTGCCCCCCAACATTTTTAGCTAATAGTACTATGTAGTAAAATGTTGTAATCCTCCTCGTAGTTTTAAGTTAATATTTTTATTTATCTGTTTTATCTAGTAGATATGTGATTAAGTATTAGGGATGTGTTTTAATTTTGTAATATATATGTTTGTGTTTGTATATGGACACTATGAATGTGATGAATGTAATGAAACGAGGAGGTTAAATCTGTGTATTTACTGTGTTTTTCCGTTCCAACCTATTTGTCTTTGGCTTTTCTTTTTTTTTTTTTTTCTTTTTTTTGCTTCTTTATTTTATTTTTTTCAGGTTTGATACTACGGAGTGATTCTCCCTCGGATGCAAGCGCTTCGATCACCCGCCGACAAAGGAGGAGTACTTGGCCCTCTGCCTCCTCGTGCTCACCCGCGGATGAGTGCCCGGTACTCATCGCTTGTTGGCCTTCCACTCGGCACCTTCGGCGGAGCTCGAGGACTGGCATTCGGGTCGTACTAGATCCTGGGCGGGCACAAGGCCAGCCATCGGCCTCGGGCTCTTCCACGGCAAGCGCAAGCGCCACCGCGGCGGCTTCCGGCGGCGGCAGGGTGCACCGGTGCTCGGTGTGCCTTCCCTTGGGGGCAAGCGTTGGGTAAGGCGGCGACGCTGAAGGAGGGAGGAGGAGGAGGTGCAGAGCCCGCCGGCATTCAAGACCTGTCATCCCGGCGTAAGCGAGTCAACTCCACTGCGTGGAATATTACTTAACTCATTCCTTGTCATCCCATTCTTTGTAGCTGAAGTAGATTCTTTGCCTAACCTCAATCTGGAAGTTATACAAAATTGATCTCATTTTTCGATGGAGGAATTATGATTGTTGAAGTAGGAGAAGGATGCTGCGTTTGCTGATGCCGAGGATGATGGGCTTGCGGGTGCTGCTACGTTTCCTAAGTTTTCTGGGATTTACCTGTTTTAGTATGTTCATGTTGAAATGTATTTTATTCCTCAGTGTCTTGCCAACCTTTTGTACGTACCATAAGAAATAATTCCCATGCTTCTGTTGCGGAGGTTCTTTAGGCTGATATCATGCTCTCTCTTCTCATTGTTCACTTTTTTCACCCCATAAATATTATTTGATAATGTCATCAAATCAAACCTCCTGATTTGATCTCAATGGCTGATTTGAGTATTGGGTAAAGGATCAATTTTAATTTTTTTTTAAAAAGTGTTCTGTTTATTGATGTTCAGTTTATACAATATTCACTAGAAATAAAGACCTTGTTTTGTTTTTAATATATATATATATATATGAATTGATGATTTGTAGAATTATTTTCATTGATTGAGATTTTAATATATTTTAATATATAGAAAGAGGCATATAAATAATACAAATTTGGAAGAGGATCAATATTATATTATTAGCAAGGAATTCTTTTTTAAGTATCCTTTTCTCTACATGCCTAATTAACCGTGTGCTTAAAACAAAAAAAGAAAAATTGTTAGAAAAAAGGAAAAAAAAAAGAAAAACTCGTTGCTCTCCCCATCGCCTCACACCTTTCTCAGGAATAAAAAAATATTAGGTAGGTTGCATGAACCAACAGCATCTTCTCCCTTCCTTTCCACCACACCACACCTCGTTTTCCTCTCCTTTTTTTGTTTTTTTTTTCTTCCTCGTCACCCATTCCGGTGTTCACGGGATTGGCATTGCCATCATCAATCAATAAACAGTTGAAGAAAACATACAAGTCTAGAAAGCTATGAATAATAATAATATCACGTCAATCCACTTACTTAGTATAGCATCCAGTTCACGATTTTTTTTACATTATTTTTTGGGATCACTGACAGATTAATTTCCTTAAGTATCACAGCCACACCTTTAGAACTAATAAAAAGTATATATGGCAGCGGAATCAAAAACTGTTTCTGTTAATGGTCGGACAATTAATCCTTTCCACTATATTTAGCGATTGCTTTGATCCTTTTATATCTGTTGTTCAATACACAGCTTATTCTCATATTATAAAAAAAAGAAGAAGAAGACAAATTATAATAGAAGTCCTACCAAATGTCCGATGAGGAAGGTGACTGACATCTTTCGTTTTGAGTTGTTACTGTCATCCTTGTAAGAAAATTTTCTTATACCATGCATCATGTATGTATGTATGTAATTTCTTTTTCATTGTCTTCCTCTCCTCTCCTCTCCTCTTCTTGCAGGTCCGATTCTGGATGATTCTCCGATCGAGCAAGTTCGATTGACAGTCCCACCAACAGATGATAACACATTACAGGTCTTGACGTTCCGAACATGGCTTATCGGAATCCCCATTTGCATCCTCGGGTCCGTAATTATAGGACTATCTTCCTACCGACAACAAATATTCGATTTATCGCAAGTCTGCATCAACATATTCGTGCTCATCGCTGGGAATCTAATGGCTAAATCGCTACCAAACAAAGTGGTGCGGGTACCATACACAAACTGGAGTTTCTCGTTGAATCCGGGACCCTTCAATTTGAAAGAACATGTAGTGACCACCTTACTGGCCAACACACAAAGTGGTACTCCCGGCTTTCTAATATTATCCATATCCAAGATCTTCTACCACAAGGATATCCCGTTACTGCCGGCCATATTGCTGGTGCTATCAGTTCAGGTGATTTCTTTTGTTTATCATGAAATCGGTTTTTTTTTTTTTTTTTTTTTTTATTAAAAAAAAAAAGTGATAATATGGTGCTGAATCCTATGATGTTTTAGTTAATTCTAGTTGATCTTTTCCTACTTGATGTGAAGAAGTAAGTAATGGATTTAAATGACTTATGATGGGTGTGTAGTTTCTTGGATATGGGTTTGCTGGCATATTCATGAAGTTGCTAGTTGACTCGCCCTATATGTGGTGGCCTTCAACTCTGGTAGACGTCTCATTCTACAGGTGATGTGTGTGCCTCTCTCCTTGTAAAACAATGCAAAAGACAAAAGAGATTTTTTTTTTTATTTAAATTTTTTTTATTTATTTGCTTATTTACTTAACATGTCTTCGTTGTTTGCACTCGCTCGCAGAGCATTACACGAGACGGAGAAAAGAGCAAAGGGAAAATTATCACGATATCAGTTCTTTCTCATAGTCATCGTTGCAAGTTTTACCTATGGCATTGTTCCTGTTTACTATTTTCCTTCTATCACGGCTCTATCGTTTGTTTGTTGGATATGGAAAGACTCGATAACTGCGCACCAAATAGGTTCTGGATTCAATGGATTAGGCATCGGCTCTTTTGCGCTAGATTGGATAACCATATCATCCTACATGGGCAGTCCTCTGGCACTTCCCGCATTTGTGGTGATCAACATAATGGCTGGATTCATTCTCATTCTTTACGTTCTGCTACCATTATTTTATTGGAATAATGTTTACGATGCCAAACGCTTTCCTATTTTTTCTTCAAGTATTTTTGATGCGGATGGGCAATTTTACAATGTCTCTCGGGTTTTAGATATCAAGTCACTCACATTCAACGAAGAAGCATATGACAATTATTCAAGATTATACTTTAGTGCCTCCCTTCTACTTAGTTATGGTTTTACATTGGCTAGTGTTTCGTCAAGCATCTCTCATGTTGCTCTCTTCTACGGGAGGTAGGAACTCTCTCTCTCTCTTTTTTTTTTTTTTTTTTGGTGGTCTTGTAAACAAATAAATTTACTATGTTAGTCTTTTGTTTTCTAGTTGAAATAATTACCTTCCTCCTGATTTACTACTTACAGTTGTTCCAAGTGATAAACTTTAGATTGTTTGCTTCTCTTTCTTTTTTGGTGTTAAGCAGATCAATATGGCTACAATTTGTCACTGCATATCAGCGTCAAATACAAGATGTTCACACGAGGTTAATGAAACAAAATTATGAGCCTATTCCCGGGTGGTGGTTCCACACTCTACTCTTCTCTATGATGGGTTTCTCGATCTTAGTATGTGAGATATTTAGGGATCAACTTCAACTTCGCTATTGGGGTATTCTACTAGCTGGTGCCTTGGTGTTTATATTTTTGCCTCTGGAAGGTGTCATGGAAGCTACTACCAGCTCGGTACGTTGAATATTGAGGCAACGTTGTAAATATATATATATATATATATATATATATATATATATATATATATATATATATATATATATATATATATATTCCTTATTCTATTCCAGCTTAATAATAATAATAATAATTATTATTATATTTCAGGGATTTTCAACTTCGGTTTTATTAGAGATCATAATTGGGTACTTACAGTCGGGTAAACCTATTGCAAATATAACATTCGCAAGCTATGCCTTTAATGCACTTAATACGGCAAAATATTTCATTATAGAATTCAAGTTAGCACATTACATGAAGATTCCTCCAAAAGTAATGTTCTTGATACAGGTATTATTATTCTCTGGACCACTGTGTTATGTCCTCATTAGCTAGCTAGTTTACGTACTGATAACATAATTCTTGGCAAATCCATATTTTTGAATTTGATAAACGTTGTTATATTGTACTTACCTTCCTGTATTGTTTTTATTTTCATGTAGGTTCTAGGTACGCTACTAGCAACTTCGGTTAACTTCGGTATCAGCTGGTGGTTCTTATACTCGGTGGAAAATTTATGTCATCCAGAATTATTGCCCAAGGGAAGTCCTTGGACATGCCCTTGGGAAAAAAGGTCATTCGCATTAGGAGTCACATGGGGTGTTATAGGCCCAACTAGAATGTTCTATCCTCATGGCACCTACTCCATCATCTTTGTCTTCGTCATTATTGGATTCCTAGCACCGGTGGGAGTGTGGATGTTATCACGTGCATATCCAGAAAAAACATGGATAAGACTAATTAATTGGCCAGTTATATTCGGTGTTGGTAACTTCGTGCCCCCCGCCACTACGGTTAACGTTTGGTCATGGTTCATATTTGGTTTGATATTTAACTATTTTATCTTCCAAAGGTTCAAAGGGTGGTGGGCGCGTTATAATTATGTGTTATCAAACGGACTGGATTCCGGAGCATCTCTTTTGACCATTTTCATTACTCTTTTTCTTCAATTTCGGGGTATATATGGACCAAATTGGTGGGGGTTGCAGATGGATGATCATTGCCCCTTAGCTCATTGTCCAACAGCACCAAGGGTTGTTGTAGAAGGTTGTCCCCTGATCAATTGATCAAGGGTATATATATATATATATATATATATATATATATATATATATATATATATATATATATATGACTACCATTAATTTGTCGAAAGCATCTTATTGTTTATGGTTCAGTTGTTAAAACAATACAATTTGCCTTGTTTCATTTGTTAAAAATACATACTTTTGCTTATTCAATCTCTTTTTTTTTTTAAGGTACCAAGTAAAATAAAAAAATAAAGAAAAAAGGAGCTCCAACAAATGAGGTGAGGTCTAAAGCTAAACGCCACACTCAAAATTTTTTATATAAAAGGTTTACGAGAAAGTGATTAGTTTGCTACCCTAAAGAAATTTTAGAAATTATTGTATCTTATTCCTCTAGTACTGCCCCCACCCCCCCCCCTTTTTTTTTTTTAATCTTATTTAACCTATGAAATCTCAGCAAAAAAAAAAAAAAAAAACACCTTCATCTATGTGTCCCCTACTCCCGAAGATGACGTTCATGTTATTCAACCGAGAATTATCATTGTAATTTAATAAAACAATATAATAACATCAAAATAAAGTATTTAGATGAAAATTACCCATACAAGAAGCTAGTATTTATCATTACAAGTAAACCAACATAAGGCATTTATTTATCATTATAAGTAAGCCCACAAACTATGCGCTTATTAATCTTGAATTACTGTTTTTCTATATAAAAATATATATATTGAATCATCGTTGAGATTAAACAATACAAGTCTAAAAGACTATAAATGACTAATCTCATCGAGTTTAACAATACAAACTTTCACTCATATTGTCACGGGCTTAGCTGAATTTGCCTAAGCCGTGCGACACCCTTGCGGCCCTCCGAAGACTTAGTTGAAATTACTTAAGTCGTAAAGCTACTTTGCCCATTGTTTTAGACTTAGTTGGGATTGCCTAGGTCATGAAACGCCCAAAGCGCTATCTGTCCGCACAGGGTCAGCCCTCTTACGACCTCTTAAGGTCCTGTAAGACATGCAAAGAAGAAGTTGATTAGTTTAGAAGCGAGCGACGGACACGTCCCGGCGTCTCGCAAAGCGGAAAGCTATACAAGCAATTTGTCGAACATCTTGAGTACAGCTGAGAAAAGAGAGAGAGAGCGAAATAGGACTTTGGAGGGTTGTAGGAACGGTCGCAAGTCCGCAAACGACGGTTCCCAAGGTATCGGACGCAAGACAAGTTCAATTGCTGATGAACACTTACGCTCGACATATACCCAGAGCTCCATCCAGCCCGGTGCCACCCGGGGGGTTCCAAGGTGTTGAAATGGTTGACATTTCACACCGCTCAGAAAGGTTACCATGGCATACGAAAAAGACCAAAAAATAGGGTTGTTTTGGCTCTATGCAGCGAACGACCATTCTGCAGCCTTCTACACTACTTTCGCTCACATTTCTTAGGTAAAAACACATAAACTCAAGGCAAAACAAGCTGCCAAACATATGTACAAGCAAGAAAAAGCAGCGAACGATTCACGGAATGAATATGTTGCGGTTGAACAACGTCCGTTCGTGACAATATGTATGAGGGTTAAATATTAGTCATCGAGTTTAACAAGATAAACTTTCACCCATATATATGAGGGTTAAATTGAAGATGCATATTTATAAAAATCTCGTTTAGTCAATGCAGCTTTTCACCTCACAACACTCAGTATTACCCTCAGGGAGACCTACAACATTAGTGTTCTCAGCACAACTATAATGAAAAAATATTAACTCAATTTATTCTCTCTTGTTGCAAAGTGAATTATGTAGTAACTCAAGTATGTAAAATGTTAACTCAATTTATTCATATTTTCTTTCTAGGAAGCACCCATTGCTTCCTCGCTTTTGCTTGTGAGTTGAATCGTATGTGTGCCACTTACTAGTTCAGCTTCTTTGATGGGGTGCAATCGTTTACATTAAATTTTTTCATTTATTATTATATAATTTTTTATTTATTATGTTTTCAACATTTTAGTTTTTTATTTATTATGAATATAATGATTATTATTAAATTCTTTCATTTATGATCATTGAAATTCTCAATTTTGATCCAAACGTTTCGATCTTAAATTAATTTTTAACGTTACGATATATATATATATATATATATATATATATATATATAATACACTATGCCTGGTTCTCTAAACCATAATGGTATTGTAGAAAGAAGAAACAAAACATTATTAGACTTAGTGCAAAATAAGCTTAGTAACTCCAATTTTCCTAAATTATTATGGACTGAAGCACTAAAAATGATTATATATATATATTAAACCGAGTCTTAACCAAAGTTATCCTAAAGATAACATTTAAATTATCGAATGGTTAAAACTTGAGTTTGCGACATATGCACATTTGAGAATGTCTATGTGAGGTCAGGATATATAATCCACAAGAGAAAAAACTAGACCTGAGGACTATTAGGGGGTATTTCACTTTATATGTTGAAAAATCCGAAGGTTATAGGTTTTATCGTCCATCTCACACAACTAGGATTGTGGAATGAAAAAGTGCTAAGTTTCTTAAGGATACATGATAAGTGAGAGTGATCAGTTCAGGAACATAGTTTCTACACATGATCATAAAGAAACTCAACCTTCCACATCGAATGATAGATTTGTTATAGTTCATAGCACTCCTCAAGTTCAAACTGGTGTTGAACAACCAATCATATATGTTCCACAACTTGTTAGTGATATTCTAATAAATCAAACAGTTTAGGAATCACAATAAGCTTATGAATAATTAGTTAAATCACAAGTTTACCAAGGAGACATTGGTACAACATTAAGATGATCTACTAGAAATAAAAGATCAGTAATTTCTAATGATTATATTGTATATCTATAAGAATCTGACTATAATATTAGAGCCGAAAATGATCCTGAAACCTTTTCACTGGTCATAAATTACAATGAGTCAAATATGTGACACGATGCCATGAAGGAGGAGATGAATTCCATGAAGAGTAATGGAGTCTGGGATCTTATAGAGTTGCCAATAGGACAAAGGTAATTGGTTATAAATGGGTCTTCAAGATTAAGAAAGATCCGTTAGGCAACATTGCAAGATACAATGCAGGACTTGTTGTAAAAGAATTTACTCAAAAAGAGGGAATCGATTATACAAAGACATTTTCTCATGTATCTAAGAAAGATTCTCTTTGTGTCATTTTGGCATTAGTTGCTCATTTTGATCTTGAGTTACAACAAATGAATGTGAAAAACATATTTTTTAATAAAGATCTAAAGAATGAGGGTTTATATGAAACAACTTGAAGGTTTCTCCTCTAGTGTTAGTGAGCACTTGATTTGTAAGCTTAAGAAATTTATATATAATTTAAAATAAACCTTTCGTCAATGGTATTTTAAATTCTATGAAGTAATTTTTTCATTCGAATTTGTTGAAAATCTTATGGATCAATGTGTATACCAGAAAGTTAGTGGGAGTAAAATATATTTTTTTGTTTTATATGTAGATGATATTTTGCTTGTAACGAACGGTAAGGGTTTGCTTCATGAGGTAAAACAATTCATTTTTAAAAACCTTGACATGAAGGATATAGGTGAAGCATCTTATGTCATTGGCATTAAGATTCATAGAGATAGACCTTGAGACATTTTAGGTCTATCACAAGTAACTTATATCGAAAAGCTTTTAGAAAGATTTTTGATGAAGGATAGTTCACCAAGTGTTGCTCTTATTATAAAAGATGATAGGTTCAATTTGAACCAATGTCGAAAGAATGATCTTGAGAGGGAATCAATGAAATCATCTCATATGCTTCTGCCATAGGAAGTGTTACGTATGCTCAGGTCTGTACTACATCTAATATAACATTTGCTGCAGGTATACTTGGACGTTATTAGAATAATCCAAGTATGGATCACTGGAGAGCTGTAAAGAAGGCGATGAGGTATCTTCAATAAACCAAAAATTACATGCTTATGTATAGGCATGCAAACAATTTGGATGTGATTGATTACTTAGATTCAGACTTTACCGACTATGTTGATTCTCATAAATCAACATCAAAATATATTTATAATGGTTGGTGGAGCTATTACTCAGAGAAGTATCAGTAGACCTTGGTTGTTACTTCTACCATAGAAGCTGAGTTTGTCTCCTGTTTTGATGTTACTTCACATGGTGTATGGCTTAAGAGTTTCATTTATGGGCTTTGAAACATGGATTCTATTCCTAGGCCATTGAGAATTTTACGATAATTCAATTGCTGTCTTTATGGCTAAGAACAATAAAAGTGAAAGTTAAAGTAAACACATCGACATTAAGTATTTAGTCATGAGAGAATGTATAAAAAAAAAAGTAGTCATTAAACATAGTAGCATTGAATTGATTATTGATGATCCTTTGATTAAAGGTATGCCACCTCTGAAATTCAAGGATCATGTAAAAAAAAGATTTGGTTTCATTTTGTAACCATGTTGAAACTCTTACATATATGATATTTTCTCATATTCATGTGCATATTAATTTAAAAAAATATATTTGTATGGATCAAGAATAAACACAAGGTTTATTCATTAAGTAGTATTTTCACATTAAGATTAATTCACATTAAGAATAAACATAAGGTATAAGGATGGTGGAGTCTATGGTGGTCGTGGTGATTAGAAGGCACGATGCACAAAGGGATGAAAAGGCGGCGGGGAGGAGACAGTGGAGATAGGATGTGCGAGGTGGGGCAAAGCAGCAGTGCCATGTCCCTCTTCATCGACCTCCTCTATCGTGTCGGCGACTCCCCTACCTTCCTCGTTGATAGTGCTGGTAATGGGCCAGCCCATCACACACCATGTTTTCAGCCCATGTGGCATAGTCACAGCTAACTTGGCATGGGGCATGGCCAACCTGGCGTGGGCGTGGCCAACCTAGCACAATCACAGTCGTCCTAGCACAAGTGTGGTCGACCTGGTAGCAACGCGAACCCCACGCACGACACCGACATATATTGGTGCGGTGCTCGAGGATCTTAGGACCATGCAGGGTCATACGTCATCACGATAGAGAATGCCGATGACAATAAGGAACCCGGTATAGTCGACCCTTGATAAGTTGGTACAAACACCACCAAGGGCTTCCTTCTAAAGGGGGCTCTCCCTGAAAACTCTTGCTACATATAGATCATCTAAGACCATCTCAGTCAGGGCACTAACTAGACCATTGGAGGGGTCACATCGGGTGCCCTCGCCTAGACGTGGGCTTTGTGCAAGAACCATCAGCTAGCCAGAGACGGGTCCTCGAGCAGACGACAGCGACCCGGACTGAGCCAAGGAGCATACATCGTCAACCTCCTCCGAGCCCCATCCCCTTCTCAACTAACGTAGACGAGCTTGCACACGCGGGCAGAACCTATCCGTGTTGACTCCCCGGCCATGGCACAAAGTTTCACAATATTTTGGCGCTAGAAGAAGGGCTCAATATCGCAAGAGCGCCCATATAACAATGCAATCACAGAACATCCCGGAGAAGATCCTCAGGTGTCGCCGCCCCCCCTTCCCGGGGAACTGAATCCCCCAGCACCCACCCGAGCCATTATAAGAGATTGTTCTGCTAGTTACAAGTGTCTTGCAAGCCAATCACGTGAGTGATGGCATGTGTGACATACTACGCAATCTTTTTACTTATGATTAATATTGGCATATTCTCATATTATATTATCTATAGCATATATATTGTGATTTCCTTGGTTCCGTGTAATGAGAATCAGATCGTGATGAGATTACGATAATGAGATTGATTCACCTTTAAACATAGATACTAAATAATCTCAGTCATATGTTACTCAAGAGGGATACTATATACCCGTCCATATGATGGAGGCGGCTGGTCTCATAGCCACTTGTGTGGAGACACTAAAGATATAGTATAGGTGCTCAATGGAGAATGAGTTTAATAATTGATCTGCTTATGAAATATTATATAGTTGATGATACCAAATGTCAGACAGCGATTTCATAATCTCAGTTGTGTATCTAGTCTTTTGACTTGAGACACCAAGGATGTCTTGTATAGTACTCATTTTTTTGACGCCAGACTTACAAGTTTGGAAAGTTTCAGATCTGGTACAACTTATTATCAGGATTGGTAGCCAATCTTATGAAGGCAATTGAGTATCAATAGAGGATTATTCACTCTCAATATCACGAGAGGAATATCTCATATGCGCTTGCTCAAACAAATCCCTAGCCAAGGTTATTCGGATTGAGAGGGAAAGAGTCCTTCGGTAGAATCTGACTAGAGCAAGACAAAATGATTCCGTATGTGACCTGATAGTATCATATCTAATATACGATCTCTGAGATATTAGTTGAATGAGGGATTATAGATACACGATAACTGTGGACATATAGGTCTGATCGATTTGATCCCTCTGTACCGTCTGGGGACTATGACGTAGTGGCCTAGTACGTCCATAGTCGATGAGTCAAGTGAATTATTATGGGGATAATAATTCACTATATCATAAGGAGTTCTAATGGGAGCGACTCACGACCAGCTTGATATCGGGCCTAGAGGGTCACACATATATGGTGGATGCTTCAGCGAATAGAGGATTCGATGGAGATCCAATTAGCTCCTATTCTCATTAGATTAGACCCTATGCTGATGGGCTCCTTGCTTAAGTCCCAATTAGAGGCCTAAGGAGATTATTGGATAAAGATCCAATAATACAAGATTAGTTGATAATTGGATGAAGATCTAATACCCACTAAGGCAGGAGCCATAGGGTTTTGGTGGCTCTCTATAAATAAGAAGGGAGACTCATGGTTGATAGGCTGCAGCTTTGGCCTCCCTCTCCTATTCTCCTTCCTCCTTCTGTGCAAAAGTTGCAAGATCAGATTAGAGGGTTTTGCTGTAGAGATTCATCGTGTGGATACTGCTAGAGAAGAAGACGCTTGACTTCCTTTATCCTCTCCATCCCGGTCTAGAATATAGGGATATACGATCTCCCTAGATAAAGTCAATCTCTTACGCATCTTAATTTTTTTAATTTTTACAGTTTTCTCGTGACCCCAATCTTTTGTATGACGATTTGATCTGTGTGCGAAATTAATTTTTTATTTTGATTTTTGATGTACATGTGATGCTCCAACTAAGATTTCCCAACAGTGGAATTAGAGCCAGGTTTTCATGCGAAAGATTGGTTTTAAACTACGTGTGATGGGATTGTAGTGCGTAGAACTGTTTTACGTATTTGTTGCAGGATTGGAAGTAAAAGTAGGCACTGCCTGCGGGTGAGGGGTGGCCACCTGCATGCTGTCTGCATGCAGAGGTGGCTGGCCACGGCTAGACCCCTTGCAGGGGTGGCCAGCCATGGCCAAGCCCCTTGCAAGGGCGACCACCCACGGCCAGGCCGGTTGCGACCAAAGCTCCCTGCAAGGGGGCGGTTGGATGCCCACATATGGCCACCCGCGGGCACATCGGCTACGGCCAGCCCACAGGCGGTCGCTTAGAGAGGTAGCAGCCCATAGATGGCCGCCAGCAGGGGTAGCAGCCGCTCGCGGGCACGGTTGGCTGCGGCTAGCCCGCACGGGCGGCAACCGCCCACAGGCACAGTCGCTTGCAGTGCTGCGCCTACAGAGGCAGCCGGCTGTAGGGCGCCCGTAAGGGGCTGTTGCCCGCGGCTAGCCCTACCACCAGCATGGGCAGTGGCGGTCGCCCCTCAACAGGATGGCTGCATGCGGGCAAGGGCAGAGGGGGCAAGAGGGGTTAGGGCAATTATTTTGAGAAAAGGATATCTTGCCCCTCTGAATTTGAGAAATTCTGATGACTGTCCTCGTATACAAAATTCTAAAAATATGCTCAATAATTCTAAAAATTCTAACGACTATCCTCTCATTCAGAATTATAAAAATATCCTTGACAATTCTGAAAATTTCAAGCATATCATAATTTTTCAGAAAAATAATTAATAAAATAGTTTAATTAATTATTATATATATCTAGTAATCATATATATGATGTGATGTACATATGATGTATGATGTGGATGGATGATCATGAGTCATGTGTTGTGATATGTGTAATTATGATTATGATTATAATTATGATTATTATTATTATTATTGGGGCCTGCGAGCCTCTGTTTTTCTCATTTATTGTCGGGCTTGTGTGCCTGTGATTATTTGTAATTACATAAAGAGACGCAGCGGGAGCATGGAGGTGACAATGGGACCCACGATGCCGTAGCGGGAGATCACGACGCATGATGATACAACGATCCGATGGAATCGATGATAACGAGATCAACAATCACAGGGCATGGAGATACGCCAATACACACATAGATCTCATTGTGGGTGATTAGGCCCATTAGCTCGGGTTTAATCATATTAGGTGACGACTCATGATTATCCGGTGTGACTTGCATATGTGATGTGTTATACACCTAATAGATATATGTATATATATATATATATATATATATATATATATATATATATATATATATATATATATATATTTGTATGCGATGTAAAGTATATAGATAGTCATAGTGGATAACTTGTGTTGATCTTATACTTCAGTCTATACCATATTCATTTTCATAGTTCATTTTTAACTTTAAAATGAATAAGTTTGAGGTGACTCTACCTGAGCTCCTCAATATGTTGAGGGAAGCTGAGAGCATCATCAAGAAAGAGAAGACAATTCTCGATATTGATGAGACTAATAAGAAAAGTAAGGCCAGTAAGACCCTTAAAAAGGATAAGAGCAAAGAAAAATTGGGTAAGCAAAGGTTGCTAAGAAATACCTGACAAAGGGCAATGCTTCTACTGTGACCAAGATGGGCATTGGAAGAGGAACTATAAGGATTACCTTGCAAATAAGCCGAAACAAAAGCTTGGAGAAGCTTCAAGTATATTCATGATCAGTCTTTCACTTGTCAGATTTTTATGATAACACATGAGTATTGGATACCGTGAGTGTTTATCGTATCTGTAATTCATTGCAGGTTTTGGTAAGACCTAAGAGATTGACTAGAGGCAAGATGGACCTCAAGATAGGCAATGGTGCAAGAGTTATTGTAGTTGTCGTTGGGGAGGTCACCCTACATCTGCCTGATAGAGCTATCATTGCATTGGATGCATGCTATTTTATTCTCTCCATTATCAAATACATTATATCCATCTCTTGTTTGACAATTAGTGGATATAAATTAGTTTCTTAGAATAATAGTTGTCCAGTAATTATGGATGATGAGATCATCACTAGAGGGATATTGATAAATGGTTTATATGTGTTATATACTTCTCCACACATCATGAAAATAAATATGCCTAAGAGTAAAAGAGATGAGGTGAACAATATATACATTTGATATTGTAGGCTAGGTCATATACATAACGGAAGGATTCAAAATTTACTGAAAGATGGATACTTAGATCCATTTGACTATAAGTCATATACAACTTGCTAACCATGCCTTCGTGAGAAGATGACCAATTCTCCTTTTAGTGGAACTGGAGAGAGAGCCATTGAGTTATTGGAAATCATACATACTGCATTACATTCATTGAAGATTTCTCTAGGTATGGACACATGTACTTGAGGAAGTACAAATCTGAGGCCTTTAAGAAAATTAGGAAATATAAGAATGAGGTGGAGAACCAAATTGGAAAGGTTATTAAGACTCTTCGATCAAATTGAGGAGGAAAGTACTTGAGTACGAAGTTCACTCATTTCCTCAAGGACAATGATATTCTATCCTAGTAGACACCTCCTTATACACCTCAGCTCAATGGTGTATCAGAAAGAAGGAATCACACACTGTTAGACATGGTGCAGTCCATGATGAGTTTTGCTAACCTACCCATCTAATTCTAGGGATATGCCCTAGAAGAATGTAGCTTACCTTCTAAATAGAGTTTCATCAAAATTAGTAGTGTCTGCACCATATAAGATATGGAAAGGAAGGAAGTCTGATCTTAAGATAGTTAAGAATTGGGGTTGTCCTGCCCATTTTAGAAGACACAATCCCGAAAAGTTAGAATCAAGGACGGAACGATATACATTTGTAGGATACCCTAAGGAGACTTTGGGGTATTACTTCTATCATCCTGAGGACCAAAAGGTCTTTATTGCTGAGAGAGCTATGTTTCTTGAGAAGGAACACATTCTTGGTGAAAATAATGGGAGTGAGATAGAGTTGAGCGAGGTTGGAGAATCTAGCTCAAGCACCATTCCAGAGCCCATATCTGTTCAGGTACCTAACACACAAGTTTCAACTTTAGGTAGGTCTAGCAGAGTATCTCACCCTCCTAAAGGATATGTGGGACATATCAGTGGAGAGGACTCTCAGGATGTTGATCCTTAGACCTACGAGGAGGTTATTATGAGTATAGACTCTAGGAAGTAGCAAGAAGCCATGAATTTTGAGATGAATTTCATATACTCTAACAAGGTTTGGAATCTTGTGGATGCACCTGAGGGTATCATACCCATCAGCTACAAGCGGATTTTTAAAAAGAAGATCGGAGTAGATGGAAAGGTGGAGACCTATAAGGCAAGACTAGCAACTAAAGGATATCATCAAAGATAAGGAGTTGACTATGACAAAACCTTTTCACCTATTGTCATGCTTAAATTCATTAAAATTATTTGGGTCATTGTAGCACATTATGACTATGAGATCTGGCAGATGGATGTAAAAACGATATTCCTCAATGGCAACCTCAAAGAGGAGGTGTATATAATACAACCAGAGTAATTCGTATCCCTCTAGAGAGAGTCTAGATAAAGTGTGCAGGCTGCTCAAGTCCATTTATGAACTAAAGTAAGCTTCCAAAAGTTGGAACCATAAGATTTGATGAGACGATCAGATCTTATGACTTCGTTAAGAACGAAGATGAGCCTTGTGTGTATAGGAAGGTAAGTGAGAGTGCTATCACATTCTTGAGATTGTATGTAGATGACATCCTAATCATTGGGAATAATGTAGGAATGCTCTCCATAGTAAAGACTTGGTTATCTAGAATCTTCTTCGTCAAAGATTTAGGGGAAGCATCCTATATTTTGGGGATTCAAATTTATAGAGATAGATTTAAGAGGAAACTTGGCTTGTCCCAATCTAGGTATATAAACTCTATTGTCAAAAGGTTTAGCATGCAGAATTCTAAGAGATGTCTCATACTTATGAGACATGAAATGTCACTTTTTAGGAGTATGTCCCCAAAGACTCCTAAAGAAAGGCAGACATGGATAAGATACCTTATGTCTCAGTAATATGGTCTATCATGTATGCTCTATGTACCAGACCTGATATAGCGCATGCTCTGAGTGTCACGAACAGGTATAAGGCGGATCTAGGTTTGTAACACTTAAAGACAGTAAAGTGTATCTTGAAGTACTTAAGAAGGACTAAAGATCTTTTACTGATATATGGAGAAGGTAGCCTCCAGGTTGAGGGCTACACGGACTCGAGTTTCTAGTATGATATTGATAATAGTAAGTCAAACTCAGGATATGTTTTCACCCTGAATGGAGGAGCAGTAAGCTGGAAGAGTTCCAAGCAATATACTATTGTTGACTCGACCACAGAGGCATAATACATTGATGTAGCAGAATCAACAAAGGAAGGGGTATGGATGAAGGAGTTCATAAGGGATTTCGGAATTATTCCGAGCAGCGTGGAGCCGATTCCCATATACAGCAACAGTGACAGGCGATAGCTCAAGCAAGGGAACTAAGGTCTCATTAGAATTGTTCGGAGGAGGTTCCACTTAATTAGAGAGATCATAGCCTGTCAAGATATAGCAATGGAAAGAGTTTCATCTGAAGATAACATTACATATTCACTAATGAAGCCGTTGGCTCAGATTGTATTTGAGTATCACAGGGGTCTAATGAGGATCAAATACATATGTGTTTGGCTTTAGGTCAAGTAAAAGATTGCTAGTTACAGGTGTCCTGCAAGCCAATCATGTGAGTGATGACACATGTGACACACTACGATATTTTTTTGCTTATGATTAATATTAGTATATTCTCATATTATATTATCTATAGCATATATATTGTGATGTTCTTTGTTCTGCGCAATGAGAATCGGATCGTGATGAGATCACGATAATGAGCCCGATTCACCTTTAAACACAGATCCTAAATAATCTCGATCATATGTTACTCGAGAGGAACATTAAGATAATCGGACAGATCGGTATACTATATACCCATTCATATGATGGAGGTGGCTAGTCTCAAAGCCACTTGTGTGGAGACACTAAGGATATATTACAAGTGTTCATTGGAGAATGAGTTAACTGATTGATCCGCTTATGAAATATTGTATGGTTGATGATACCAAATGTCAAACAGTGATTCTATAGTCCTAGTTGTGTATATAGTCCTTTGACTTGAGACACCAAGGATTTTTTATATGAGTACTCCTTTCTTTGACGCCAAACTTACAGGTTTAGAAAGTTTCAGATCTGGTACAACTAGTTATCGGGATTGGTAGTCAACCTTACGAAGGCAATTGAGTGTCAATAGAGGATCATCCACTCTCGGTATCATGAGAGGAATATCCCATATGTGCTTGCTCAGACAAATCTCTGGCCAGGATTATTCGGATTGAGAGAGAAAGAGTTCTCTAGTAGAATCTGATTAGAGTAAGACAAATTAATTTCATATGTGACCTGTGCTTGTTACAGGTGCCCTACAATCCAATCACGTAAGTATGCCACATGTGACATACTGTGTGACCTGTTTGCTTATGATTAACATTGGCATATTCTCACATTATCTATTACATATATATTATGATGTCCTTGGTTCTGTGCAATGGGAGTCGGATCGTGATGAGATCACGATAATGAGATCGATTCACCTTTAAACATAGATCCTAAATAATCCCGGTCATAGGTTACTCAAGAGGGACATTGAGATAACATGACAGATCGGTGTACTATATACCCATCTATATGATGGAGGTGGCTGGTCTCATAGCCACTTGTGTGGAGACACTAAGGATATAGTACAGGTGCTCATTGGAGAATGAGTTCACTGATTGATCCGCTTATGGAATGTTGTATAGTTAATGATACCTAATGTCAGATAGCGATTCCAGTTGTGTATCTGGTCCTTAGACTTAAGACACTAAGGATGATGCCTTGTATGAGTACTCATTTCTTTGACGCCAGACTTACATGTTTAGAAAGTTACAGATTTGGTACAGTTGGTTATCGGGATTGGTAGTCAACCTTACGAAGGCAATTGAGTGACAATAGAGGATCATCCACTCTCAGTATTCACGAGAGAAATATCTCATATGTGCTTGCTCAGACAAATCTCTGGCCAGGGTCATTCAAATTAAGAGAGAAAGAGTTCTCCGAGAGACTCCGATTAGAGCAAGACTATGACGAATTTCGTATGTGACCTGACAGTACCATATCCAATATACGATCTTCGGGAGATTAGTTGGATGAGGGATTATAGATACCCGGTAATTAAGGGCATATAGGTCTGATGGATTTGATCCCCCTGTACTGTCTGGGGACATTCAGGATGGAGCTCCCGATGACGTCCCCGAGGTATTAGCCTTGGGGTTTTCTAGACTCGTCCCCGCCCGATCTAACGAAAGGGATCGACCTAACACTTAAGGAATAATCCGAAGAGGTCATTCCGACCGGTTCGCAAAGAAAACAGACTGAAGGAGCTAGGTAACTGAGGAAGAATGATGTGAGGAATACTGAGGTAAAGGAACAAGGAATAGAAGCTGGGAAGAACGAAAGCTCAATAATAAGAAACGAGTACTTATAGAACTAAAGGGCGATGGTTCACCTTCCCGAGGCAGGATGGTGAACCTTCTAAGGCAACAGTGATAGTGGGAACCACATTTAATGCCAACTGCATTAAATATCCCTGCACGAGCTACAAACGATCGTATCACATCAAATCTTGATGACGTCCCACCGTATTGGGTCACATGCATGCATTTAATGATAACCACATCAAATATACTCGCACAAGCTACGGACGATCATATCACATCTCAATAAAACAAAATACTATGATATAATTCATGAAAACATTTTCAATCAAGAAAACGACGTAGTATTAAACAAGAGGTACAAGAACAAGAACACTTACAAGATTATCTCCAAATAAACATACTCTCTTCTCTACACTCTTGCTTCATTCAATAAGATCCTATTCATAGGACATAATAGTAACTACCTCACACCACTTCCTTCATCCCACTATCTCATTATCTCACCCATGATTAATAACTACCCCCATTAACTCCTAAACTACTTCCACAACTCCTAAATATGAGCCACTACTCCTAAACATGTTAACTACCTATGTAACTACCATGAATTAATTCTCAACACTCCCCCTTGATTCATAGTTACATACACCAATTTGAGACATAAAATAAACATGCTTCTGAACTAGAAGTGACTTGGTGAGAATATCTGTAACTTGTTCATCCGTGCTATGATACTTCATTGTTATAGCTCCATTTGCTACAAGATATCAGATGAAATGATAGCGTATCTCTATATGCTTCGTTCTTCCATGAAATATTAGATTCTTCGTCATTGCAATTGTAGCTTTGTTGTCACAAAATATTTATGTTGCTTCTTTTTGTTCTTGATGAAGATCTTCAAGAAGTCTTCTAAGCCATAGCTTGACATGCTGCTGATGTTGCAGCTACATACTCTGCTTCCGATGTCGACAACGCAGTTGTTGCTTGCTTCTTTAAACTCCAAGATATAGCTCCTGATCCAATGCTAAAAATATTGTCCGAAGTACTCTTTCTATCATCCAAATCTCATGTCCAATCACTATCAGTAAAATAAATAATTTATATTTAAAATTATAAGAGTACTAAATTCCATAATCTGTAGTTCTAACATTATAACGTAGAATTCTTTTAATAGCTCCGGGATGATGTTTACTTGGGCTTTGCATAAACCTGGATACTATACTAACAGAGAAAGTAATATCTGGTCGAGTATGAGTTAGATAGATCAAACCTCCAACTAAACTTCTGTAGTATCTTGTATTTGTCAAACCTGTACCATCTTTAAGTTTTAATTTCTCATTTACATTCATGGGTGTATGTGCAACTTTGCATTTAATTATGTTAGATTTTTTGAGCAGATCCATTGCATACTTTCTTTGTGAAATAAAAATTCTATCTGATCCTTACTTTACCTCCAACCCAAGAAAATAGTGCAGTAGACCTAAATCTGACATTTCAAACTTATTCATCATGTATTTTTTAAATTCTGTCACAACAGAGTCAGATGAACCCATATATATAATATCATCAACATAAAGGCAAACCATAATAATATTATGTTCACCTTCCTTCTTTAGATAAAGGGTAGTTTCATTGTCACTCCTTTTAAATTCATTTTGATGAAAATAACAATCAATTTATTATATCATGCTCTTGGAGCTTGTTTAAGCCCATAAAGTGCTTTCTTTAGCTTATATACATTTTCTTCATGTCCTTTAACCAAAAAACTTTCAAGTTGCATAACAAAAACCTCTTCTTGTAAATCTCCATTTAAAAACGCAGATTTCACATCAAATTGATAAACATACCAACTCAAATAAGCAACTAAAGCCAAAAAGGTTCTCACGGTTTCGAATCTAGCAACTGGAGAAAAAGTATCATCAAAGTCAATACCTTGTTGTTGCGAATATCCTTTTGCTATAAGCCGAGCCTTATGCTTCTAGATACTTCCATCTGCATTATATTTTATTTTGTACACCCATTTCAAACTAATAACTTTCTTTTCTTTCGATAGATCTCTTAGCTCCCAGGTTTCATTCTTCTCAATTGACTTATTTTCCTCATTCATTACTTTTCGCCATTCCTCTTTTTAATTGCTTCCTCAAAACTTATAGGATCTTAAATAAATAAAGCGAATGTTGAATCATAAATCTCTGTTAGTGATCTAAACCTTCATGGAGGAGTTTCATTTGATAAATCATTTGCTGAATTTGAACTACTACTGGGTGAGGTGGATGTTAAACTTGTTGGAGTAGGATCTGTCACTTGATTCGGTAAAGTGACTAGTTCTACTGGAATACGAATTTGTATTTCACCTTCATTGATCTTCCAATTCCAACTTGCACTTTCATCAAATACAACATTTCGGTTAATAATAACTTTATCACTTACATGATTATATAATTGATATGCTTTGGATTGTACAGAATATCCAATTAAGATGCATTTTTTAGATTTTTCATCAAGCTTATGATGATTTAGTGAATTTACTAAAGCATAAGTAATACAACTAAAAATTCTTAGATAGCTTACAGTTGGCTTTATACCATACCAAGCTTCAAAAGGAGTTTGATTCGTAATAGCTTTTGTTGATAAAATATTCAACAAATAAACTACTATCGTAATAGCTTCTGCCCAAAACTGATTCGCAAGATGCTTTCCTTTAAGCAAACTTCTTGTCATTTCGAAAGCAGTTTGATCCTTACGTTCAGTTACACCATTTTGCTCTGGTGTATATGGTGTTGTCAATTCCCTGTGAATACAATTTTCTTCACAAAAGGAATTAAACTCATTATACATAAATTCACCACCTCTATCTGTCCAAAGTGTCTTTATGCATCTACCACATTACCTTTCTACAAGTGCCTCGAATTTTTAAAAATTATCAAATGCTTCAGATTTCAATTCCAGAAAATATACCTAACTCACGCGGCTATAATCATCAGTAAATAACAGAAAATATCGATTTTCTCAAAATGATTTTGTATTCATAAGTCCACATAAGTCAGCATGAATTAATTTAAGACAATTAGATGCTCTCCATGCTTTTCTAATAGGAAATTATTTCTTCTTTGTTTGCCATAAATACATCCTTCACATACATCAATTGTATTAATTTTTGGCAATCCGTAAACCATTTCTTTTTTATTTAACAACCTTAAACCCTTAATGTTAAGGTGTCCATATCTCAAATGTCATAAATTTGTCTCATTCTTTTGATTTGCAAAAAGAGCATATTTCTCAATATTTGAAACATCAATTGGAAACATCTTATTTTGTATTATGCAAATATTTGTAATAATCTGGCCAGATTTCTTATCTTTAATAGTACATAAACCATCATCAAATATAACTGAATATCCAATATCTATCAATTGTCTAACACTCAACAAGTTATGTGATAAGTTAGGAACATAGAAAACATTATTAAGGTGTTTTACCTTCCTTTGATTTGTCTTCACCTCAATTATTCTTTTTTCTTCTACTTGGATTTGCTTGCTATCTCCATGTTTAACTTTTAACTTGTGAGTTTTATCAATATCTCTAAATATTGATCTTATACCTAACATATGATTAGAACATTCACTATCCAAAAACCAAATGTCATTTGAGATATCATTAATTTGTGAATGAGTCATAAACAATTTATTATTGTCTTCATTTTCCTCCACATAGCTTGCTTGCTTTTCTCTTTCCAGCAACTACCTTCATATGACCAAACTTCTTACAATAGTGATATTTAATTATACTCTTGTAGTTTTTATGATCATAGTTTGATTGCTTTTTATCATGCCCATCAAAGTGTCATCTTCCTCTTCCTCTTTCATTTCCTCTATCACGAAATCCTCCTCTGTCATGTACTCTTCGTGTTGATTTTTTGTCTTCTTTTGAAGTAGAAGACTCTCCCTTTACCTGAAATATTTTTTCTTCACTTTTTTCAAGTGACCTATCCAACCTTGCTTCATGTGCTTGCAAGGAACTCATTAGTTTATCAAATGAATAAGTAGATAAGTCCTTTGACTCTTCAATTGCCGCAACAACATGATCAAATTTTGGAGTTAAACTTATTAAAACTTTTGTAACAATTATATGATCATGAAGATGTTCACCATAGGATTTTATTTGACTAACAATTTCAATCACTCGAGAAAAAAAATCTTGTACTGATTCATTGCCTTCCATAAACAAATTTCAAACTCACGACGAAGGGTTTAAAGTTTTACCGTAATCACTCTCGATGAGCCTTAAAATTCATTTTGAAGTATCAACCAAGCTTGTTTGGAGGTTGTCGATGCTGCAATTCTTGAGAAGATTGTCTCATGCACAGCTTGTTGAATAAAGAACAATGTCTTTGAGTCCTTCTTTCTATTCTCCCTCAACCTGGTTTCTTCATCTGGATCTGCATATCTATTCTCAATCAAGTCTCAAAGATCTTGAGACTTGAATAAAGTCTTCATCTTGATACTCCAAAATTCGTGGGATTTGCCCGAGAAGATGTGAATAAGGGGTTGAGACATAGAATTGCCATTAAAAGCCATAATGCCCATTGCAAATTGAAACAAGGCTCTGATATCATAAATGTTAGGGAAGGAGGAGCTGGGAAACGATAAAACAGAATACTACGATCCAATTAATAAAAATTCTTTCAATCAATAAAACGACGTAGTATTAAATAAGAGGTACAAGAACAAGAACACTTACAAAATTATCTCCAAATAAACACTCTCTTCTCTACACTCTTCCTTTATTCACTAAGATTCTATTTATATGACATAATAGTAACTACCTCACACAACTTTCTTCATCCCACTATCTTATTATCTCACCCATGATTAATAACTACCCCCACTGACTCCTAAACTATTTTCACAACTCCTAAACATGAGCCACTACTCCTAAACATATTAACTACCTATATAACTACCATGAAACAATTCTCAACATTAAGGAGGAATCACCCAAAGAAACATGGCTTGGAGCTACAACACCTACACCTTAAACTGTCTCTCTTGACTTAGAGCCAAATAACCTATCTATCTTTACGACTTAGTGCTTGCAGCTGCCACAGATGAAATTGGTTCTTCCCCCAGCTTCTTTTTTTTGTATCCAGCTGATTCTTTAGCCTTAAGCACATAGTGGAGACAAGAAAAAAGATTTCTTATTTATACGATGAAACTATACTTAACTAGAACTTGAACTCGATACTTTTTACCTATGTAGTTGACTTACTTGATACTGCACTATTGGGGAAGGAGGAGCAAGAAAATGATAAAACAGAATACTACGATCCAATTAACAAAAACGCTTTCAATCAAGAAAAACAATATAGTATTAAACAGAAGGTAAAAGAACAAGAACACTTACAAGATTATCTCTAAATACACACACTCTCTTCTCTGCACACACTCTCTGCACTCTTGCTTCATTCTCTAAGGTCCTATTTATAGGACATAATAATAACTACCTCACACCACTTCCTTCATCCCATTATCTCACCCATGATTAATAATTATCCTCACTAACTCTTAAACTATCTCCACAACTCCTAAACATGTTACCTACCTACGTAACTACCATGAATCAATTCTCAACACTCCCCCTTGATTCATAGTTACATACACCAATTTGAGACATAAAATAAATATGCTTCTGAACTGGAAGTAACTTGGTGAGAATATCTGTAACTTGTTCATCCGTGCCATAAATACTTCATGTTATGGCTCCATTTGCTACAAATCGAGTCTTATGCTTTTGGATATTTCCATCTGCATTATACTTTATTTTGAACACCCATTTCGATCTAAAAGATTTCTTTTCTTTCGGTTGATCCATTAGCTCCCAGGTTTGATTATTCTTAATTGACTTAATTTTCTCCTTCTTTGTTTTTCGACATTCCTTAACTGCTTCTGCAAAACTTATAGGATCTGAAATAGATAAAACAAATGTTGAAATATAAATCTCTGTTAGTGATCTAAACCTTCGTAGAGGGGTTTTATCTGAGGAATCATTTGTTGAATTTAAAATGTTACTGGGTGAGGTTGATGTTGAACTTGTTGGGGCAGGATCTGTCAGTTGATTCTGTGGAGTAACTAGTTCTGCCGGAATACGAATTTGTACATCACCTTCATTAATCTCCCAATTCCAACTTGTCCTTTCGTCAAATATAATATTTCTGTTTATAATAACTTTGCCACTTACAGGATTATATAATCGATATGCTTTGGATTGTGCAGAATATCCAGTTAAGATACATTTTTCATCAAGCTTATGATGATTTTGTGAATTTACCAAAGCATAAGCAATACAACCAAAAATTCATAGATGGCTTATAGTTGGCTTTATACCATACGAAGCTTCAAAAGGAGTTCGATTCATAACAGTCTTTGTCGGTGAAATATTCAACAAATAAACTGTTATTGCAACTGCTTCTGCCCAAAACTGATTCGAAAGATGCTTTCCTTTAAGTAAACTTCTTGTCATTTCGACAATAGTTCGATCCTTACGTTCGACTACACCATTTTGCTCCGGTGTATATGGTGCTGTCAATTTCCTACGAAGATCATTTTCTTCACAAAAGGAATTAAACTCATTAAACATAAATTCACCACCTCTATCTGTATGAAGTGTCTTTATGCATTTACCACTTTCCCTTTCTGTAAGTGCCTTGAATTTTTGAAAGTTATCAAATGCTTCAGATTTCAATTCCAGAAAATATACGCAACTCATGCGGCTATAATCATCAGCAAATAACAAAAAATATCGACTTTTACCAAATGATTTTGTATTCATAGGTCCACATAAGTCAGCATGAATTAATTCAAGACAATTAGATGCTCTCCATGCTTTTTCAATAGGAAATGGTTTCTTACTTTGTTTGTCATAAATACATCCTTCGCATACATCAATTGTATTAATTTTAGGCAATCTGTAAATCATTTTTTTTATTTAACAACCTTAAACCCTTAATGTTAAGGTGTCTATATCTCAAATGTCATAAATTTGTCTCATTCTTTTGATTTGCAACAAGAGCATGTTTCTCAATATTTGAAACATCTTATTTTGCATCATGCAAATATTTGTCACAATCAGGCTAGATTTCTTATCTTTAATAGTACATGAACCATCATCAAATATAACTGAATATCCAATATCTATCAATTGTCCAACACTCAACAAGTTATGTGATAAGCTAAGAACATAGAAAATATTTTCAAGGTGTTTTACCTTCCTTTGATTTGTCTTCACCTCAATTGTTCTTTTTTCGAAAAGAATTAAACTCATTATACATAAATTCACCACCTCTAAATGTCCGAAGTGTCTTTATGCATCTACCACATTACCTTTCTACAAGTGCCTTGAATTTTTAAAAATTATCAAATGCTTCAGATTTCAATTCCAGAAAATATATCTAACTCACGCGGCTATAATCATCAGTAAATAACAGAAAATATCGATTTCCCCAAAATGATTTTGTATTCATAAGTCCACATAAGTCAGCATGAATTAATTTAAGACAATTATATGCTCTCCATGCTTTTCTAATAGGAAATTATTTCTTCTTTGTTTGCCATAAATACATCCTTCACATACATCAATTGTATTAATTTTTGGCAATCCGTAAATAATTTCTTTTTTATTTAACAACCTTAAACCTTTAATGTTAAGGTGTCCATATCTCAAATGCCATAAATTTGTCTCATTCTTTTGATTTGCAACAAGAGCATGTTTCTCAATATTTGAAACATCAATTGGAAACATCTTATTTTGTATTATGCAAATATTTGTAATAATCTGGCCAGATTTCTTATCTTTAATAGTACATAAACCATCATCAAATATAACTGAATATCCAATATCTATCAATTGTCTAACACTCAACAAGTTATGTGATAAGTTAGGAACATAGAAAATATTATTAAGGTGTTTTACCTTCCTTTGATTTGTCTTCACCTCAATTATTCTTTTTCCTTCTACTTGGATTTGCTTGCTATCTCCAAGTTTAACTTTTAACTTGTGAGTTTTATCAATATCTCTAAATATTGATCTTATACCTAACATATGATTAGAACATCCACTATTCAAAAACCAAATGTCATTTGAGATATCATTAATTTGTGAATGAGTCATAAATAATTTATTATTGTCTTCATTTTCCTCCACATAGCTTACTTGCTTTTCTCTTTTCCAGCAACTACCTTCATATAACCAAACTTCTTACAATAGTGATATTTAATTCTACTCTTGTAGTTTTTATGATCATAGTTTGATTGCTTTTTATCATGCCCATCAAAGTGTCATCTTCCTCTTCCTCTTTCATTTCCTCTATCACGAAATCCTCCTCTGCCATGTACTCTTCGTGTTGATTTTTTATCTTCTTTTGAAGTAGAAGACTCTCCCTTAACCTGAAATATTTTTTCTTCACTTTTTTCAAGTGACCTGTCCAACCTTGCTTCATGTGCTTGCAAGGAACCCATTAGTTCATCAAATGAATAAGTAGATAAGTCCTTTGACTCTTCCATTGCCGCAACAACATGATCAAATTTTGGAGTTAAACTTATTAAAACTTTTGTAACAATTATATGATCATGAAGATGTTCACCATAGGATTTTATTTGACTAACAATTTCAATCACTCGAGAAAGAAAATCTTGTACTGATTCATTGCCTTTCATAAACAAATTTCAAACTCACGACGAAGGGTTTAAAGATTTACCGTAATCACTCTCGATGAGCCTTAAAATTCATTTTGAAGTATCAACCAAGCTTGTTTGGAGGTTGTCGATGCTGCAATTCTTGAGAAGATTGTCTCATGCACAGCTTGTTGAATAAAGAACAATGTCTTTGAGTCCTTCTTTCTATTCTCCCGCAACCTGGTTTCTTCATCTGGATAATCAAGTCTCAAAGATCTTGAGACTTGAATAAAGTCTTCATCTTGATACTCCAAAATTCGTGGGATTTGCCCGAGAAGATGTGAATAAGGGGTTGAGACATAGAATTGTCATTAAAAGCTATAATGCCCAGTGCAAATTGAAACAAGGCTCTGATATCATAAATGTTAGGGAAGGAGGAGCTGGGAAACGATAAAACAGAATACTACGATCCAATTAATAAAAATGCTTTCAATCAATAAAACGACGTAGTATTAAATAAGAGGTACAAGAACAAGAACACTTACAAGATTATCTCCAAATAAACACACTCTCTTCTCTACACTCTTCCTTCATTCACTAAGATTCTATTTATATGACATAATAGTAACTACCTCACACAACTTTCTTCATCTCACTATCTCATTATCTCACCCATGATTAATAACTACCTCCACTGACTCCTAAACTATTTTCACAACTCCTAAACATGAGCCACTACTCCTAAACATATTAACTAATTTGTGCATCACCTTCATTAATCTCCCAATTCCAACTTGTCCTTTCATCAAATATAATATTTCTGTTTATAATAACTTTGCCACTTACAGGATTATATAATCGATATGCTTTGGATTGTGCATAATATCCAGTTAAGATACATTTTTCAGATTTTTCATCAAGCTTATGATGATTTTGTGAATTTACCAAAGCATAAGCAATACAACCAAAAATTCTTAGATGGCTTATAGTTGGCTTTATACCATATGAAGCTTCAAAAGGAGTTCGATTCATAACAGTCTTTGTCGGTGAAATATTCAACAAATAAACTATTGTTGTAACTGCTTCTGCCCAAAACTGATTCGGAAGATGCTTTCCTTTAAGTAAACTTCTTGTCATTTCGACAATAGTTCGATCCTTACGTTCGGCTACACCATTTTGCTCTGGTGTATATGGTGTTGTCAATTCCCTGCGAAGATCATTTTCTTCATAAAAGGAATTAAACTCATTAGACATAAATTTACCACCTCTATCTGTACGAAGTGTCTTTATGCATTTACCACTTTGCCTTTCTGTAAGTGCCTTGAATTTTTGAAAGTTATCAAATGCTTCAGATTTCAATTCCAGAAAATATACGCAACTCATGCGGCTATAATCATCAGTAAATAACAAAAAGTATCGACTTTTACCAAATGATTTTGTATTCATAGGTCCACATAAGTCAGCATGAATTAATTCAAGATAATTAGATGCTCTCCATGCTTTTCCAATAGGAAATGGTTTCTTAATTTGTTTGTCATAAATACATCCTTCGCATACATCAATTGTATTAATTTTAGGCAATCTGTAAATCATTTTTTTTATTTAACAACCTTAAACCCTTAATGTTAAGGTGTCTATATCTCAAATGTCATAAATTTGTCTCATTCTTTTGATTTGCAACAAGAGCATGTTTCCCAATATTTGAAACATCTTATTTTGCATCATGCAAACATTTGTCACAATCAAGCTAGATTTCTTATCTTTAATAGTACATGAACCATCATCAAATATAACTGAATATCCAATATCTATCAATTGTCCAACACTCAACAAGTTATGTGATAAGCTAAGAACATAGAAAATATTTTCAAGGTGTTTTACCTTCCTTTGATTTGTCTTCACCTCAATTGTTCTTTTTCCTTCTACTTGGATTTGCTTGCTATCTCCAAGTTTAACTTTTAACTTGTGAGTTTTATCAATATCTCTAAATATTGATCTTATACTTGACATATGATTAGAACATCCACTATCCAAAAATCAAATGTCATTTGAGATATCATTAATTTGTGAATGAGTCATAAACAACTTACTATTGTCTTCATTTTCCTCCACATAGCTTGCTTGCTTTTCTCTTTTCCAGCAATCTGCCTTCATATGACCAAACTTCTTATAATAGTGACATTTAATTCTACTCTTGTAGTTTTTCTGATCATAGTTTGATTGCTTTTCATCATGCCCATCAAAGTGTCCTCTTCCTCTTCCTCTTCCTCTTTCATTACGAAATCCTCCTCTGCCATGTACTCTTCGTGTTGATTTTTTGTCTTCTTTTGAAGTAGAAGACTCTCCCTTAACCTGAAATACTTTTTCTTCACTTTTTTCAAGTGACCTGTCCAACCTTGCTTCATGTGCTTGCAAGGAACCCATTAGTTCATCAAATGAATAAGTAGATAAGTTCTTTGACTCTTCAATTGCCGTAATAACATGATCAAATTTTGGAGTTAAACTTATTAAAACTTTTGTAACAATTATATGATCATGAAGATGTTCACCATAGGATTTTATTTGACTAACAATTTCAATCACTCGAGAAAGAAAATCTTGTACTGATTCATTGCCTTTCATAAACAAATTTCAAACTCACGACGAAGGGTTTAAAGTTTTACCGTAATCACTCTCGATGAGCCTTAAAATTCATTTTGAAGTATCAACCAAGCTTGTTTGGAGGTTGTCGATGCTGCAATTCTTGAGAAGATTGTCTCATGCACAGCTTGTTGAATAAAGAACAATGTCTTTGAGTCCTTCTTTCTATTCTCCCGCAACCTGGTTTCTTCATCTGGATAATCAAGTCTCAAAGATCTTGAGACTTGAATAAAGTCTTCATCTTGATACTCCAAAATTCGTGGGATTTGCCCGAGAAGATGTGAATAAGGGGTTGAGACATAGAATTGTCATTAAAAGCTATAATGCCCAGTGCAAATTGAAACAAGGCTCTGATATCATAAATGTTAGGGAAGGAGGAGCTGGGAAACGATAAAACAGAATACTACGATCCAATTAATAAAAATGCTTTCAATCAATAAAACGACGTAGTATTAAATAAGAGGTACAAGAACAAGAACACTTACAAGATTATCTCCAAATAAACACACTCTCTTCTCTACACTCTTCCTTCATTCACTAAGATTCTATTTATATGACATAATAGTAACTACCTCACACAACTTCCTTCATCTCACTATCTCATTATCTCACCCATGATTAATAACTACCTCCACTGACTCCTAAACTATTTTCACAACTCCTAAACATGAGCCACTACTCCTAAACATATTAACTAATTTGTGCATCACCTTCATTAATCTCCCAATTCCAACTTGTCCTTTCATCAAATATAATATTTCTGTTTATAATAACTTTGCCACTTACAGGATTATATAATCGATATGCTTTGGATTGTGCATAATATCCAGTTAAGATACATTTTTCAGATTTTTCATCAAGCTTATGATGATTTTGTGAATTTACCAAAGCATAAGCAATACAACCAAAAATTCTTAGATGGCTTATAGTTGGCTTTATACCATATGAAGCTTCAAAAGGAGTTCGATTCATAACAGTCTTTGTCGGTGAAATATTCAACAAATAAACTGTTGTTGTAACTGCTTCTGCCCAAAACTGATTCGGAAGATGCTTTCCTTTAAGTAAACTTCTTGTCATTTCGACAATAGTTCGATCCTTACGTTCGGCTACACCATTTTGCTCTGGTGTATATGGTGCTGTCAATTCCCTGCGAAGATCATTTTCTTCATAAAAGGAATTAAACTCATTAGACATAAATTTACCACCTCTATCTGTACGAAGTGTCTTTATGCATTTACCACTTTGCCTTTCTGTAAGTGCCTTGAATTTTTGAAAGTTATCAAATGCTTCAGATTTCAATTCCAGAAAATATACGCAACTCATGCGGCTATAATCATCAGTAAATAACAAAAAGTATCGACTTTTACCAAATGATTTTGTATTCATAGGTCCACATAAGTCAGCATGAATTAATTCAAGATAATTAGATGCTCTCCATGCTTTTCCAATAGGAAATGGTTTCTTAATTTGTTTGTCATAAATACATCCTTCGCATACATCAATTGTATTAATTTTAGGCAATCTGTAAATCATTTTTTTTATTTAACAACCTTAAACCCTTAATGTTAAGGTGTCTATATCTCAAATGTCATAAATTTGTCTCATTCTTTTGATTTGCAACAAGAGCATGTTTCTCAATATTTGAAACATCTTATTTTGCATCATGCAAACATTTGTCACAATCAGGCTAGATTTCTTATCTTTAATAGTACATGAACCATCATCAAATATAACTGAATATCCAATATCTATCAATTGTCCAACACTCAACAAGTTATGTGATAAGCTAAGAACATAGAAAATATTTTCAAGGTGTTTTACCTTCCTTTGATTTGTCTTCACCTCAATTGTTCTTTTTCCTTCTACTTGGATTTGCTTGCTATCTCCAAGTTTAACTTTTAACTTGTGAGTTTTATCAATATCTCTAAATATTGATCTTATACTTGACATATGATTAGAACATCCACTATCCAAAAATCAAATGTCATTTGAGATATCATTAATTTGTGAATGAGTCATAAACAACTTACTATTGTCTTCATTTTCCTCCACATAGCTTGCTTGCTTTTCTCTTTTCCAGCAATCTGCCTTCATATGACCAAACTTCTTATAATAGTGACATTTAATTCTACTCTTGTAGTTTTTCTGATCATAGTTTGATTGCTTTTCATCATGCCCATCAAAGTGTCCTCTTCCTCTTCCTCTTCCTCTTTCATTACGAAATCCTCCTCTGCCATGTACTCTTCGTGTTGATTTTTTGTCTTCTTTTGAAGTAGAAGACTCTCCCTTAACCTGAAATACTTTTTCTTCACTTTTTTCAAGTGACCTGTCCAACCTTGCTTCATGTGCTTGCAAGGAACCCATTAGTTCATCAAATGAATAAGTAGATAAGTTCTTTGACTCTTCAATTGCCGTAATAACATGATCAAATTTTGGAGTTAAACTTATTAAAACTTTTGTAACAATTATATGATCATGAAGATGTTCACCATAGGATTTTATTTGACTAACAATTTCAATCACTCGAGAAAGAAAATCTTGTACTGATTCATTGCCTTTCATAAACAAATTTCAAACTCACGACGAAGGGTTTAAAGTTTTACCGTAATCACTCTCGATGAGCCTTAAAATTCATTTTGAAGTATCGACCAAGCTTGTTTGGAGGTTGTCGATGCTGCAATTCTTGAGAAGATTGTCTCATGCACAGCTTGTTGAATAAAGAACAATGTCTTTGAGTCCTTCTTTCTATTCTCCCGCAACCTGGTTTCTTCATCTGGATAATCAAGTCTCAAAGATCTTGAGACTTGAATAAAGTCTTCATCTTGATACTCCAAAATTCGTGGGATTTGCCCGAGAAGATGTGAATAAGGGGTTGAGACATAGAATTGTCATTAAAAGCTATAATGCCCAGTGCAAATTGAAACAAGGCTCTGATATCATAAATGTTAGGGAAGGAGGAGCTGGGAAACGATAAAACAGAATACTACGATCCAATTAATAAAAATGCTTTCAATCAATAAAACGACGTAGTATTAAATAAGAGGTACAAGAACAAGAACACTTACAAGATTATCTCCAAATAAACACACTCTCTTCTCTACACTCTTCCTTCATTCACTAAGATTCTATTTATATGACATAATAGTAACTACCTCACACAACTTCCTTCATCTCACTATCTCATTATCTCACCCATGATTAATAACTACCTCCACTGACTCCTAAACTATTTTCACAACTCCTAAACATGAGCCACTACTCATAAACATATTAACTAATTTGTGCATCACCTTCATTAATCTCCCAATTCCAACTTGTCCTTTCATCAAATATAATATTTCTGTTTATAATAACTTTGCCACTTACAGGATTATATAATCGATATGCTTTGGATTGTGCATAATATCCAGTTAAGATACATTTTTCAGATTTTTCATCAAGCTTATGATGATTTTGTGAATTTACCAAAGCATAAGCAATACAACCAAAAATTCTTAGATGGCTTATAGTTGGCTTTATACCATATGAAGCTTCAAAAGGAGTTCGATTCATAACAGTCTTTGTCGGTGAAATATTCAACAAATAAACTGTTGTTGTAACTGCTTCTGCCCAAAACTGATTCGGAAGATGCTTTCCTTTAAGTAAACTTCTTGTCATTTCGACAATAGTTCGATCCTTACGTTCGGCTACACCATTTTGCTCTGGTGTATATGGTGCTGTCAATTCCCTGCGAAGATCATTTTCTTCATAAAAGGAATTAAACTCATTAGACATAAATTTACCACCTCTATCTGTACGAAGTGTCTTTATGCATTTACCACTTTGCCTTTCTGTAAGTGCCTTGAATTTTTGAAAGTTATCAAATGCTTCAGATTTCAATTCCAGAAAATATACGCAACTCATGCGGCTATAATCATCAGTAAATAACAAAAAGTATCGACTTTTACCAAATGATTTTGTATTCATAGGTCCACATAAGTCAGCATGAATTAATTCAAGATAATTAGATGCTCTCCATGCTTTTCCAATAGGAAATGGTTTCTTAATTTGTTTGTCATAAATACATCCTTCGCATACATCAATTGTATTAATTTTAGGCAATCTGTAAATCATTTTTTTTATTTAACAACCTTAAACCCTTAATGTTAAAGTGTCTATATCTCAAATGTCATAAATTTGTCTCATTCTTTTGATTTGCAACAAGAGCATGTTTCTCAATATTTGAAACATCTTATTTTGCATCATGCAAACATTTGTCACAATCAGGCTAGATTTCTTATCTTTAATAGTACATGAACCATCATCAAATATAACTGAATATCCAATATCTATCAATTGTCCAACACTCAACAAGTTATGTGATAAGCTAAGAACATAGAAAATATTTTCAAGGTGTTTTACCTTCCTTTGATTTGTCTTCACCTCAATTGTTCTTTTTCCTTCTACTTGGATTTGCTTGCTATCTCCAAGTTTAACTTTTAACTTGTGAGTTTTATCAATATCTCTAAATATTGATCTTATACTTGACATATGATTAGAACATCCACTATCCAAAAATCAAATGTCATTTGAGATATCATTAATTTGTGAATGAGTCATAAACAACTTACTATTGTCTTCATTTTCCTCCACATAGCTTGCTTGCTTTTCTCTTTTCCAGCAATCTGCCTTCATATGACCAAACTTCTTATAATAGTGACATTTAATTCTACTCTTGTAGTTTTTCTGATCATAGTTTGATTGCTTTTCATCATGCCCATCAAAGTGTCCTCTTCCTCTTCCTCTTCCTCTTTCATTACGAAATCCTCCTCTGCCATGTACTCTTCGTGTTGATTTTTTATCTTCTTTTGAAGTAGAAGACTCTCCCTTAACCTGAAATACTTTTTCTTCACTTTTTTCAAGTGACCTGTCCAACCTTGCTTCATGTGCTTGCAAGGAACCCATTAGTTCATCAAATGAATAAGTAGATAAGTTCTTTGACTCTTCAATTGCCGTAATAACATGATCAAATTTTGGAGTTAAACTTATTAAAACTTTTGTAACAATTATATGATCATGAAGATGTTCACCATAGGATTTTATTTGACTAACAATTTCAATCACTCGAGAAAGAAAATCTTGTACTGATTCATTGCCTTTCATAAACAAATTTCAAACTCACGACGAAGGGTTTAAAGTTTTACCGTAATCACTCTCGATGAGCCTTAAAATTCATTTTGAAGTATCGACCAAGCTTGTTTGGAGGTTGTCGATGCTGCAATTCTTGAGAAGATTGTCTCATGCACAGCTTGTTGAATAAAGAACAATGTTTTTGAGTCCTTCTTTCTATTCTCCCGCAACCTGGTTTCTTCATCTGGATAATCAAGTCTCAAAGATCTTGAGACTTGAATAAAGTCTTCATCTTGATACTCCAAAATTCGTGGGATTTGCCCGAGAAGATGTGAATAAGGGGTTGAGACATAGAATTGTCATTAAAAGCTATAATGCCCAATGCAAATTGAAACAAGGCTCTGATATCATAAATGTTAGGGAAGGAGGAGCTGAGAAACGATAAAACAGAATACTACGATCCAATTAATAAAAATGCTTTCAATCAATAAAACGACGTAGTATTAAATAAGAGGTACAAGAACAAGAACACTTACAAGATTATCTCCAAATAAACACACTCTCTTCTCTACACTCTTCCTTCATTCACTAAGATTCTATTTATATGACATAATAGTAACTACCTCACACAACTTCCTTCATCTCACTATCTCATTATCTCACCCATGATTAATAACTACCTCCACTGACTCCTAAACTATTTTCACAACTCCTAAACATGAGCCACTACTCCTAAACATATTAACTAATTTGTGCATCACCTTCATTAATCTCCCAATTCCAACTTGTCCTTTCATCAAATATAATATTTCTGTTTATAATAACTTTGCCACTTACAGGATTATATAATCGATATGCTTTGGATTGTGCATAATATCCAGTTAAGATACATTTTTCAGATTTTTCATCAAGCTTATGATGATTTTGTGAATTTACCAAAGCATAAGCAATACAACCAAAAATTCTTAGATGGCTTATAGTTGGCTTTATACCATATGAAGCTTCAAAAGGAGTTCGATTCATAACAGTCTTTGTCGGTGAAATATTCAACAAATAAACTGTTGTTGTAACTGCTTCTGCCCAAAACTGATTCGGAAGATGCTTTCCTTTAAGTAAACTTCTTGTCATTTCGACAATAGTTCGATCCTTACGTTCGGCTACACCATTTTGCTCTGGTGTATATGGTGCTGTCAATTCCCTGCGAAGATCATTTTCTTCATAAAAGGAATTAAACTCATTAGACATAAATTTACCACCTCTATCTGTACGAAGTGTCTTTATGCATTTACCACTTTGCCTTTCTGTAAGTGCCTTGAATTTTTGAAAGTTATCAAATGCTTCAGATTTCAATTCCAGAAAATATACGCAACTCATGCGGCTATAATCATCAGTAAATAACAAAAAGTATCGACTTTTACCAAATGATTTTGTATTCATAGGTCCACATAAGTCAGCATGAATTAATTCAAGATAATTAGATGCTCTCCATGCTTTTCCAATAGGAAATGGTTTCTTAATTTGTTTGTCATAAATACATCCTTCGCATACATCAATTGTATTAATTTTAGGCAATCTGTAAATCATTTTTTTTATTTAACAACCTTAAACCCTTAATGTTAAGGTGTCTATATCTCAAATGTCATAAATTTGTCTCATTCTTTTGATTTGCAACAAGAGCATGTTTCTCAATATTTGAAACATCTTATTTTGCATCATGCAAACATTTGTCACAATCAGGCTAGATTTCTTATCTTTAATAGTACATGAACCATCATCAAATATAACTGAATATCCAATATCTATCAATTGTCCAACACTCAACAAGTTATGTGATAAGCTAAGAACATAGAAAATATTTTCAAGGTGTTTTACCTTCCTTTGATTTGTCTTCACCTCAATTGTTCTTTTTCCTTCTACTTGGATTTGCTTGCTATCTCCAAGTTTAACTTTTAACTTGTGAGTTTTATCAATATCTCTAAATATTGATCTTATACTTGACATATGATTAGAACATCCACTATCCAAAAATCAAATGTCATTTGAGATATCATTAATTTGTGAATGAGTCATAAACAACTTACTATTGTCTTCATTTTCCTCCACATAGCTTGCTTGCTTTTCTCTTTTCCAGCAATCTGCCTTCATATGACCAAACTTCTTATAATAGTGACATTTAATTCTACTCTTGTAGTTTTTCTGATCATAGTTTGATTGCATTTCATCATGCCCATCAAAGTGTCCTCTTCCTCTTCCTCTTCCTCTTCCTCTTTCATTACGAAATCCTCCTCTGCCATGTACTCTTCGTGTTGATTTTTTGTCTTCTTTTGAAGTAGAAGACTCTCCCTTAACCTGAAATACTTTTTCTTCACTTTTTTCAAGTGACCTGTCCAACCTTGCTTCATGTGCTTGCAAGGAACCCATTAGTTCATCAAATGAATAAGTAGATAAGTTCTTTGACTCTTCAATTGCCGTAATAACATGATCAAATTTTGGAGTTAAACTTATTAAAACTTTTGTAACAATTATATGATCATGAAGATGTTCACCATAGGATTTTATTTGACTAACAATTTCAATCACTCGAGAAAGAAAATCTTGTACTGATTCATTGCCTTTCATAAACAAATTTCAAACTCACGACGAAGGGTTTAAAGTTTTACCGTAATCACTCTCGATGAGCCTTAAAATTCATTTTGAAGTATCGACCAAGCTTGTTTGGAGGTTGTCGATGCTGCAATTCTTGAGAAGATTGTCTCATGCACAGCTTGTTGAATAAAGAACAATGTCTTTGAGTCCTTCTTTCTATTCTCCCGCAACCTGGTTTCTTCATCTGGATAATCAAGTCTCAAAGATCTTGAGACTTGAATAAAGTCTTCATCTTGATACTCCAAAATTCGTGGGATTTGCCCGAGAAGATGTGAATAAGGGGTTGAGACATAGAATTGTCATTAAAAGCTATAATGCCCAATGCAAATTGAAACAAGGCTCTGATATCATAAATGTTAGGGAAGGAGGAGCTGGGAAACGATAAAACAGAATACTACGATCCAATTAATAAAAATGCTTTCAATCAATAAAACGACGTAGTATTAAATAAGAGGTACAAGAACAAGAACACTTACAAGATTATCTCCAAATAAACACACTCTCTTCTCTACACTCTTCCTTCATTCACTAAGATTCTATTTATATGACATAATAGTAACTACCTCACACAACTTCCTTCATCTCACTATCTCATTATCTCACCCATGATTAATAACTACCTCCACTGACTCCTAAACTATTTTCACAACTCCTAAACATGAGCCACTACTCCTAAACATATTAACTAATTTGTGCATCACCTTCATTAATCTCCCAATTCCAACTTGTCCTTTCATCAAATATAATATTTCTGTTTATAATAACTTTGCCACTTACAGGATTATATAATCGATATGCTTTGGATTGTGCATAATATCCAGTTAAGATACATTTTTCAGATTTTTCATCAAGCTTATTATGATTTTGTGAATTTACCAAAGCATAAGCAATACAACCAAAAATTCTTAGATGGCTTATAGTTGGCTTTATACCATATGAAGCTTCAAAAGGAGTTCGATTCATAACAGTCTTTGTCGGTGAAATATTCAACAAATAAACTGTTGTTGTAACTGCTTCTGCCCAAAACTGATTCGGAAGATGCTTTCCTTTAAGTAAACTTCTTGTCATTTCGACAATAGTTCGATCCTTACGTTCGGCTACACCATTTTGCTCTGGTGTATATGGTGCTGTCAATTCCCTGCGAAGATCATTTTCTTCATAAAAGGAATTAAACTCATTAGACATAAATTTACCACCTCTATCTGTACGAAGTGTCTTTATGCATTTACCACTTTGCCTTTCTGTAAGTGCCTTGAATTTTTGAAAGTTATCAAATGCTTCAGATTTCAATTCCAGAAAATATACGCAACTCATGCGGCTATAATCATCAGTAAATAACAAAAAGTATCGACTTTTACCAAATGATTTTGTATTCATAGGTCCACATAAGTCAGCATGAATTAATTCAAGATAATTAGATGCTCTCCATGCTTTTCCAATAGGAAATGGTTTCTTAATTTGTTTGTCATAAATACATCCTTCGCATACATCAATTGTATTAATTTTAGGCAATCTGTAAATCATTTTTTTTATTTAACAACCTTAAACCCTTAATGTTAAAGTGTCTATATCTCAAATGTCATAAATTTGTCTCATTCTTTTGATTTGCAACAAGAGCATGTTTCTCAATATTTGAAACATCTTATTTTGCATCATGCAAACATTTGTCACAATCAGGCTAGATTTCTTATCTTTAATAGTACATGAACCATCATCAAATATAACTGAATATCCAATATCTATCAATTGTCCAACACTCAACAAGTTATGTGATAAGCTAAGAACATAGAAAATATTTTCAAGGTGTTTTACCTTCCTTTGATTTGTCTTCACCTCAATTGTTCTTTTTCCTTCTACTTGGATTTGCTTGCTATCTCCAAGTTTAACTTTTAACTTGTGAGTTTTATCAATATCTCTAAATATTGATCTTATACTTGACATATGATTAGAACATCCACTATCCAAAAATCAAATGTCATTTGAGATATCATTAATTTGTGAATGAGTCATAAACAACTTACTATTGTCTTCATTTTCCTCCACATAGCTTGCTTGCTTTTCTCTTTTCCAGCAATCTGCCTTCATATGACCAAACTTCTTATAATAGTGACATTTAATTCTACTCTTGTAGTTTTTCTGATCATAGTTTGATTGCTTTTCATCATGCCCATCAAAGTGTCCTCTTCCTCTTCCTCTTCCTCTTTCATTACGAAATCCTCCTCTGCCATGTACTCTTCGTGTTGATTTTTTGTCTTCTTTTGAAGTAGAAGACTCTCCCTTAACCTGAAATACTTTTTCTTCACTTTTTTCAAGTGACCTGTCCAACCTTGCTTCATGTGCTTGCAAGGAACCCATTAGTTCATCAAATGAATAAGTAGATAAGTTCTTTGACTCTTCAATTGCCGTAATAACATGATCAAATTTTGGAGTTAAACTTATTAAAACTTTTGTAACAATTATATGATCATGAAGATGTTCACCATAGGATTTTATTTGACTAACAATTTCAATCACTCGAGAAAGAAAATCTTGTACTGATTCATTGCCTTTCATAAACAAATTTCAAACTCACGACGAAGGGTTTAAAGTTTTACCGTAATCACTCTCGATGAGCCTTAAAATTCATTTTGAAGTATCGACCAAGCTTGTTTGGAGGTTGTCGATGCTGCAATTCTTGAGAAGATTGTCTCATGCACAGCTTGTTGAATAAAGAACAATGTTTTTGAGTCCTTCTTTCTATTCTCCCGCAACCTGGTTTCTTCATCTGGATAATCAAGTCTCAAAGATCTTGAGACTTGAATAAAGTCTTCATCTTGATACTCCAAAATTCGTGGGATTTGCCCGAGAAGATGTGAATAAGGGGTTGAGACATAGAATTGTCATTAAAAGCTATAATGCCCAATGCAAATTGAAACAAGGCTCTGATATCATAAATGTTAGGGAAGGAGGAGCTGAGAAACGATAAAACAGAATACTACGATCCAATTAATAAAAATGCTTTCAATCAATAAAACGACGTAGTATTAAATAAGAGGTACAAGAACAAGAACACTTACAAGATTATCTCCAAATAAACACACTCTCTTCTCTACACTCTTCCTTCATTCACTAAGATTCTATTTATATGACATAATAGTAACTACCTCACACAACTTCCTTCATCTCACTATCTCATTATCTCACCCATGATTAATAACTACCTCCACTGACTCCTAAACTATTTTCACAACTCCTAAACATGAGCCACTACTCCTAAACATATTAACTAATTTGTGCATCACCTTCATTAATCTCCCAATTCCAACTTGTCCTTTCATCAAATATAATATTTCTGTTTATAATAACTTTGCCACTTACAGGATTATATAATCGATATGCTTTGGATTGTGCATAATATCCAGTTAAGATACATTTTTCAGATTTTTCATCAAGCTTATGATGATTTTGTGAATTTACCAAAGCATAAGCAATACAACCAAAAATTCTTAGATGGCTTATAGTTGGCTTTATACCATATGAAGCTTCAAAAGGAGTTCGATTCATAACAGTCTTTGTCGGTGAAATATTCAACAAATAAACTGTTGTTGTAACTGCTTCTGCCCAAAACTGATTCGGAAGATGCTTTCCTTTAAGTAAACTTCTTGTCATTTCGACAATAGTTCGATCCTTACGTTCGGCTACACCATTTTGCTCTGGTGTATATGGTGCTGTCAATTCCCTGCGAAGATCATTTTCTTCATAAAAGGAATTAAACTCATTAGACATAAATTTACCACCTCTATCTGTACGAAGTGTCTTTATGCATTTACCACTTTGCCTTTCTGTAAGTGCCTTGAATTTTTGAAAGTTATCAAATGCTTCAGATTTCAATTCCAGAAAATATACGCAACTCATGCGGCTATAATCATCAGTAAATAACAAAAAGTATCGACTTTTACCAAATGATTTTGTATTCATAGGTCCACATAAGTCAGCATGAATTAATTCAAGATAATTAGATGCTCTCCATGCTTTTCCAATAGGAAATGGTTTCTTAATTTGTTTGTCATAAATACATCCTTCGCATACATCAATTGTATTAATTTTAGGCAATCTGTAAATCATTTTTTTTATTTAACAACCTTAAACCCTTAATGTTAAGGTGTCTATATCTCAAATGTCATAAATTTGTCTCATTCTTTTGATTTGCAACAAGAGCATGTTTCTCAATATTTGAAACATCTTATTTTGCATCATGCAAACATTTGTCACAATCAGGCTAGATTTCTTATCTTTAATAGTACATGAACCATCATCAAATATAACTGAATATCCAATATCTATCAATTGTCCAACACTCAACAAGTTATGTGATAAGCTAAGAACATAGAAAATATTTTCAAGGTGTTTTACCTTCCTTTGATTTGTCTTCACCTCAATTGTTCTTTTTCCTTCTACTTGGATTTGCTTGCTATCTCCAAGTTTAACTTTTAACTTGTGAGTTTTATCAATATCTCTAAATATTGATCTTATACTTGACATATGATTAGAACATCCACTATCCAAAAATCAAATGTCATTTGAGATATCATTAATTTGTGAATGAGTCATAAACAACTTACTATTGTCTTCATTTTCCTCCACATAGCTTGCTTGCTTTTCTCTTTTCCAGCAATCTGCCTTCATATGACCAAACTTCTTATAATAGTGACATTTAATTCTACTCTTGTAGTTTTTCTGATCATAGTTTGATTGCTTTTCATCATGCCCATCAAAGTGTCCTCTTCCTCTTCCTCTTCCTCTTCCTCTTTCATTACGAAATCCTCCTCTGCCATGTACTCTTCGTGTTGATTTTTTGTCTTCTTTTGAAGTAGAAGACTCTCCCTTAACCTGAAATACTTTTTCTTCACTTTTTTCAAGTGACCTGTCCAACCTTGCTTCATGTGCTTGCAAGGAACCCATTAGTTCATCAAATGAATAAGTAGATAAGTTCTTTGACTCTTCAATTGCCGTAATAACATGATCAAATTTTGGAGTTAAACTTATTAAAACTTTTGTAACAATTATATGATCATGAAGATGTTCACCATAGGATTTTATTTGACTAACAATTTCAATCACTCGAGAAAGAAAATCTTGTACTGATTCATTGTCTTTCATAAACAAATTTCAAACTCACGACGAAGGGTTTAAAGTTTTACCGTAATCACTCTCGATGAGCCTTAAAATTTATTTTGAAGTATCAACCAAGCTTGTTTGGAGGTTGTCGATGCTGCAATTCTTGAGAAGATTGTCTCATGCACAGCTTGTTGAATAAAGAACAATGTCTTTGAGTCCTTCTTTCTATTCTCCCGCAACCTGGTTTCTTCATATGGATAATCAAGTCTCAAAGATCTTGAGACTTGAATAAAGTCTTTATCTTGATACTCCAAAATTCGTGGGATTTGCCCGAGAAGATGTGAATAAGGGGTTGAGACATAGAATTGTCATTAAAAGCCATAATGCCCAGTGCAAATTGAAACAAGGCTCTGATATCATAAATGTTAGGGAAGGAGGAGCTGGGAAACGATAAAACAGAATACTACGATCCAATTAATAAAAATGCTTTCAATCAATAAAACGACGTAGTATTAAATAAGAGGTACAAGAACAAGAACACTTACAAGATTATCTCCAAATAAACACACTCTCTTCTCTACACTCTTCCTTCATTCACTAAGATTCTATTTATATGACATAATAGTAACTACCTCACACAACTTCCTTCATCTCACTATCTCATTATCTCACCCATGATTAATAACTACCTCCACTGACTCCTAAACTATTTTCACAACTCCTAAACATGAGCCACTACTCCTAAACATATTAACTAATTTGTGCATCACCTTCATTAATCTCCCAATTCCAACTTGTCCTTTCATCAAATATAATATTTCTGTTTATAATAACTTTGCCACTTACAGGATTATATAATCGATATGCTTTGGATTGTGCATAATATCCAGTTAAGATACATTTTTCAGATTTTTCATCAAGCTTATGATGATTTTGTGAATTTACCAAAGCATAAGCAATACAACCAAAAATTCTTAGATGGCTTATAGTTGGCTTTATACCATACGAAGCTTCAAAAGGAGTTCGATTTATAACAGTCTTTGTCGGTGAAATATTCAACAATAAACTGTTGTTGCAACTGCTTCTGCCCAAAACTGATTCGGAAGATGCTTTCCTTTAAGTAAACTTCTTGTCATTTCGACAATAGTTCGATCCTTACGTTCGGCTACACCATTTTGCTCTGGTGTATATGGTGCTGTCAATTCCCTGCGAAGATCATTTTCTTCATAAAAGGAATTAAACTCATTAGACATAAATTTACCACCTCTATCTGTACGAAGTGTCTTTATGCATTTACCACTTTGTCTTTCTGTAAGTGCATTGAATTTTTGAAAGTTATCAAATGCTTCAGATTTCAATTCCAGAAAATATACGTAACTCATGCGGCTATAATCATCAGTAAGTAACAAAAAGTATCGACTTTTACCAAATGATTTTGTATTCATAGGTCCACATAAGTCAGCATGAATTAATTCAAGATAATTAGATGCTCTCCATGCTTTTCCAATAGGAAATGGTTTCTTAATTTGTTTGTCATAAATACATCATTCGCATACATCAATTGTATTAATTTTAGGCAATCTGTAAATCATTTTTTTTATTTAACAACCTTAAACCCTTAATGTTAAGGTGTCTATATCTCAAATGTCATAAATTTGTCTCATTCTTTTGATTTGCAACAAGAGCATGTTTCTCAATATTTGAAACATCTTATTTTGCATCATGCAAACATTTGTCACAATCAGGCTAGATTTCTTATCTTTAATAGTACATGAACCATCATCAAATATAACTGAATATCCAATATCTATCAATTGTCCAACACTCAACAAGTTATGTGATAAGCTAAGAACATAGAAAATATTTTCAAGGTGTTTTACCTTCCTTTGATTTGTCTTCACCTCAATTGTTCTTTTTCCTTCTACTTGGATTTGCTTGCTATCTCCAAGTTTAACTTTTAACTTGTGAGTTTTATCAATATCTCTAAATATTGATCTTATACTTGACATATGATTAGAACATCCACTATCCAAAAATCAAATGTCATTTGAGATATCATTAATTTGTGAATGAGTCATAAACAACTTACTATTGTCTTCATTTTCCTCCACATAGCTTGCTTGCTTTTCTCTTTTCCAGCAATCTGCCTTCATATGACCAAACTTCTTATAATAGTGACATTTAATTCTACTCTTGTAGTTTTTCTGATCATAGTTTGATTGCTTTTCATCATGCCCATCAAAGTGTCCTCTTCCTCTTCCTCTTCCTCTTTCATTACGAAATCCTCCTCTGCCATGTACTCTTCGTGTTGATTTTTTGTCTTCTTTTGAAGTAGAAGACTCTTCTTTAACCTGGAATACTTTTTCTTCACTTTTTTCAAGTGACCTGTCCAACCTTGCTTCATGTGCTTGCAAGGAACCCATTAGTTCATCAAATGAATAAGTAGATAAGTTCTTTGACTCTTCAATTGCGGTAATAACATGATCAAATTTCAGAGTTGAACTTCTTATAACTTTTACAACAATTATATGATCATGAAGATGTTCACCATAGGATTTTATTTGACTAACAATTTCAATCACTCGAGAAAGAAAATCTTGCATTGATTCATTGTCTTTCATAAACAAAATTTCAAACTCACGACGAAGGGTTTGAAGTTTTATCGTAATCACCCTCGATGAGCCTTGAAATTCATTTTGAAGTATCAACCAAGCTTGTTTCGAGGTTGTCGATGCTGCAATTCTTGAAAAGATTGTCTCATGCACAGCTTGGTGAATGAAGAACATGAGCCACTACTCCTAAACATATTAACTTACCTATGTATAAATACCATGAAACAATTCTCAACATTAAGGAGGAATCACCCAAAGAAACATGGCTTGGAGCTACAACACCTACACCTTAAATTGTCTCTCTTGACTTAGAGCCAAATAACCTATCTATCTTTACGTCTTAGTGCTTGTAGTTGCCATAGATGAAATTGGTTTGGTTCTTCCCCCAGCTTCTTTTTTTTTTTTTTTTATCCAAGCTGATTCTTTAGCCTTAAGCACGTAGTGGAGACAAGAAAAAAGATTTCTTATTTATACGATGAAACTATACTTAACTAGAACTTGAACTCGATACTTTTTACCTCTGTAGTTGAGTTACTTGATAGTGCACAACCTATTTCGCCTACATCCTCTAACAACTTAGATCCCTTAGCGCATGCAACCCCTTGACCAAGCGAGTTCAATAAAAGAACCTATCTCTACGCCAACAAACACATATTATGTTAGAACAGTATCTATTCCTCACCTCAAACAGAAACAAACAAATCAGTCAGTCAATTCTCCACTTTCCGCCTCAAAGCTGGATCTTGTTAATGCTTCAGATCTTTCAATTGATTCTTATGCTTCATAGCCAGAGTAGTCTTTCTTTTCTTTCCCTTAACCGATTAAACTATTCTGATCCTGATCTCGGATACTTAACAAGAGACTTGTAAGAAGAGAGGATTCCTTGCGCTTAGACCTGTGCCCCTGCTGAAAAAGACTCAAACTCGTATGAAGTAGACGTGGCTTCCAACAGAGAGAGAGAGAGAGAGAGAGAGAGAGAGAGACCTTTGCCTTTATTGCCAAGTACCAGGATCAATTCAAAAGTAAGTTGCAAATAGTTATTAAAGTGGATGGATAATTGCTATTTAATCGTATCTAGAATCAGATAGAGGACTAACTAAAGGGCAGATTTAGCATCAGTAATAATAATAAATATGTGAGGAAGCAAGGGAACCCTCAAACTTGTGTCCTAGAATCTATTTCTGTGCTTGGTGGACGGTCAAAGTTATTGTTCCTGATCCTAATCTTGTCGGGGGCAAGAAGAATATGTATGTTATTGGCAATAGAGTTTTTGAGTAAATATTATTAGATTCCCAGTACAGCTATGAAATTAACTTAAGAACCATATATATTTCTTTCGTAAGGAGAATCTAAGTGTGAAGTAAATATCAAAATATTTATTTTTGATATAACATAAATATTTTTAACCCTTCCGCACATCTGCTCCTTCTTTATTTAACCTTATGCTTTGTTCTGAATAATAAATAATACCTACCATATTATGAGTCTAGTGCATGGAACAACACTATTTTGTTAATGTTATAACGGGTTGAGTGTTATGCTAAAATAATTATGATTTCAAGCACATTATTTCCTTATTACTCTAGTTATAATGGATGATTGTTATGTTAATAACATTATAACGGGTTGAGTGTTATGCTAAAATAATATGATTTCAGGCAACTTCTTTCCTTATTACTCTAGTTATAATATATGATATAACGCATTTGAATCAGATAACATTTCCTCTATGAATTCTGACCAGCATAGACATATTTTCATCATGCATGTATCTATCTAGAATTGGCGATTCTATTTGGATTCTATAGAGAGCAAATTATATGCAGGATTTATCTGCACGAGTAGGATAAGTCCAATGTCTATTTTCATGTATAACGTGAACCAAAGCATAAATATCATAATATGTTATTATTAAGCAAAAGATTTTAAGATCAAAAATCTCAAATCAAACTTATGATGTATTTATTATATATAATCTTTTCTCTGATCTTTGAGAACGCTATCATCATTTAATCCAAAATCTATAATGATGCAAATCTATTTGAAAAACTAGATTCACCTTCTCCTTTTTCTTTTTTCTCATATTATTTACATAATCATTTTGAACGATAAATTTAGATATCAATATTTTGATCTATAATTAATATTTTGATGTGCAATTATCGAAGTGGATTTCGAACAAGGAGAGACGAGAGAGGTCTCTGTGTTGAGTGAGTATTTCTTTAGTGTCAACCTATCAACTTTAAATGACCTTATTGAGATGGGATGTTGAGTCATCATTTTTTATAGCTAATGTGACATGTGTGTGTAATAAATAGGTGCTAAATGAATTCTATATGTTTGCATCTCCATTGAAAATATTATTATTATTATTATTATTATTATTATCATCATCATCATCATCATCATCATCATCATCATCATCATCATTATATCGATTGAATTACTTATTTTTCAAACTAAACTCATTCCAATTCAATCAAAATATATATGAGGTGAGTCAATGTAGGCACACCAATGATGAAAACAATTATAAAATTAAAACATGATTATTTTTTATTTTATTTTTATTTTTTTTTTTCATTTTGGTTATCTACGTGTGGTGTGATGGCTCATTTCATGTTTTTGACGGTGTTGAAGGGGTAGAACTCAACTCCTAACTCTCCATTTTTTTTTTTTTTTTTTTTTTTTTTTTTTTGAACTGATAACACCACTATCAACCTGACCTCTTCTTAAGGAATCACTTGTCATTTACTTTTCATCTATTTTAGATACTGTTTATGATTCTAATCCTTCTCCTGAAGCAAATGACATTTTTGAACTTCACTTCGAGTTTGGGATACGCTAACGGGAACTTAACGAGGCAAGTCGGAGACCTTTCAATTTTGGAAGCTTTGATCCGAGTTAGAAGAGAAAGCGTATACAATATTTGCATAACATTTTTGACTCACAACAATATTTCATCTACATATTCACATCATCTATTGTCTACGTATTTGCATCTCCTGCCTCTAACTCACAACAATACCTTACTTTTTTACATTTAGTTCATTCTTACTCCTTAGCTTCTAAACTACATGTAACTATATTTATTTCATTCCCAGGAATGAAAAATGATATAACACATAAACTGATTGTTCTTGGCTCTCAAATTGATTTGCCAATCACCTAAGGGACAAAGATCATGGGTTACTTATTTTCTCTCACACAAATCCAGCTGCAGGAGCAACAATATCACATTTGGTGCCAAGTATTGCTTGCAAAAAGCTCACATTTGGTTGATTCAGACAGTAAATGAGCTAAGATATAGAATTAATTATATGAAAAAAACATAGCTGAAAAAGAATTATCAAACTAGATGCTAGCCAATCATTTTTCAAGTACTCAAGATCATATTTTATCAAATTTAGATCAATAAATTAGGCATTAACAAGTAATACGATATAACTTTTAATATACTAGATACATATATAATTAAAAAAATATTGATCTGATGATAGCATACCACACTCATTTATCATTGGTTGATTTTTTTTTTTTTTTTTTTTTTAAAGATGCTAAGTAACTTAGTCTATAAAAAATTTGACATATTATCACATGGTTTAAAAATAATATATATATATATATATATATATATAATATTAATATCTCCTACCAAAGTCTAAATGTCATATGGATTAATTAATTTTCAAATCAATCATAATCAACACTTTCCTATTAAGATAATCTTCTTGCATAGAATCATAATTTAAGATTTGCTTTACGTGGTCGGGTCAACAGGATATTATGTCCCTCTCCAACAGAAGTAAGGAATCCTATCATAATTAAATTTCTTTTCTATTAGTTATAATCATAATTAGAATTCAATTATATTTATAGTGTATCTTACTTAATTAGATAGGATCACATAATCTAACATTCTTGTACTTAATTCATTAATTGTTAAGATACAAAATATTTTAAAATTAAAAATAAATAAAATAAATTTATTTAAAAACAATACGAGTCATATTGGTTATATATTATACTTCTTTCCATATACTACAATAAAGTTTACTTAAGAGTTAGTATTAAAGGATGGATTAAGAGTCGTACTAAATCAGGTTAGGTTAGGGTATGATCTTCATATATGAGTTATGACTTGTAAGCTAGATTAGGAGAACAGTGATGGATAAACCTCTATGAATCGTACAAGTTCACCAAAATTCTTTGTAACTTTCAGATAAATAAATTTTTTTTATACATATCAGACAACCAAAGTTATCAAAGGATTAAGGAACAAGAGATGAAATATAATTGAAAGTTACTGGTGCAATGCAAACTTATAAGAGAACCAGAAACTGAGGTTACATTTTTTTTTATAATAGGACTAAAAAATAGTCTAATTCTATTTAAAAATATTATAATTCAAGTATCTAACTTTTTAATTAAAATTTAGAAAGAAAATTTCTAATAATTTACAAGTGACTTTTGGACTAAGTGATTGTAAATTATTTTCAAAGTAGCCAAAACTGAAATATTGACACAATTTTTTTCAGGACTAAAATCAGTGAAAATATCTATTTTGAAGGTTCAGGCCTTTATATAAGATGTTTTTAAGGTTTTACTAAATCCTGGATGGTTTTGAAATAGTTGTACTGAATTGACACTATTTTTAATAAAGAAATACTATTTGTAACTGAATTGGCCTTTTTAAATATTTTTATGTTTTCTAAAAATTAGAAAATATAGAAGTGTTGGACCTGATTTTTTACTCTTTTTGAATGAGGTGGTTATCTATTATTAAATAGGACAAGAAAACAGTACAACACTATTAAAATTAATTGATCTGAAAAAGTAATTTTTTCTCAGAAATTTAAAAATACTTGTATACTAATAATCAAGCGGTCTTCAATTTTATGCCTAGTTTATCTCTTAGAGGTACTCAAATTGGAATAAACTAAAGTACAATGTAACTTTATTTAGAATCGGACTTTAATGTGTGTTGCGGGGCATTATTTTTTGACTTTAAAATTTTCAAATTTAAAAATAACATAAATTTTATCTTTTAATGGTTAAAATAAATATTAATACTATTTTAAAGATGGGTTAAATTGTTTTATAATCTTAATAGGCTTTTTGAATGACATTAAATGCTCTTTTAATAGGATTAGAAAAACGACATCCAAGTTTTTAAAAAATGCAACCAAGGTCTTCAAAATTTTATTTTTTATTTTATAAAACTTGTTCAATAAAATTTAAGTGATTTTTTTTACCCAAAGTAGTTTAAATTGATTTCAAATTTTATAAAAATAAAAATGATATAAATTCAACTGGTTGAAATCAGTGAAAATGCCTATTTAAATAACGTAGAAATAGGAAAAAAATACATATAGGGCTTTGTAAGGCATTTAAATGGTATTTAAAAAAACAGAAATAGTGAATCTTAGTTATAAACTTTTTGAATCGAGTTGTATTATTTTTAAACTTGATAATAAATTGACACGTTATGTGATCTTTTTACTTATTGATATATTTTAATATTATATATTTATTTCATATATATATTGTGATGTCCTTGGTTCTGTATAATGGGAATCGGATCGTGATGAGATCACGATAATGAGATCGATTCACCTTTAAACATAGATCCTAAATACTCCCGGTCATAGGTTATTCGAGAGGGACATCGAGATAACCGAACAGATCGGTGTACTATATACTCGTCCATATGATGGAGGCGACTGGTCTCATAGCCACTTAGGATACAATACAGGTGCTCATAGGAGAATGAGTATACTGATTGATCAGCTTATGGAATGTTGTATGGTTAATGATACCTAATAGCGATTTAATAGTCTTAGTTGTGCATCTGGTCCTTAGACTTGAGACACCAAGGATGTCTTGTTTGAGTACTCATTTCTTTAACGCTGAACTTACAGGCTTAGAAAGTTACAGATCTGGTAAATCCGGTTATCGAGATTGGTAGCCAATCTTACGAAGATAATTGAGTGTCAATAAAAGATCATCCACTCTTGGTATCACGAAAGAAATATCCCTTGTATGCTTGCTCAGACAAATCTTTGGCCAAGGTCATTTGGATTAAGAGAGAATGAATTCTCCGGGAGAATCCGATTAGAATGAGACTCAGATGGATTTCATATATGGCTTGAGAGTACCATGATATTGGTTGAATAAGGAATTATAGATATACGGTAACTGTGGATAAATAGGTCCGATAGATTCAATCCCCTATATCGTATGGGAACTATGCGCAGTGGCCTAGTACGTCCATAGTCGATGAGTCGAGTGAATTATTATCTCCATAATAATTCACTATATCAGAAAAGAATTCTAATGGAAACGACTCATCGCCAGCTCGGTATCGGGCCTAGAGAGTCATGCACATATGGTGGATCCTTCAACGAATAAACTATTAGATGAAGATCCAATTCACCGATTTTCTCATTAGATGAGACCTTATACTGATGGGCTTCATGCATGAGGCCAAAGGAGATTATTGGATAGAGATCCAATAATGCAATCTTAGCGAGTAATTGGATGGAGATCCAATACCCATTAAGGCAGGACCCCTAGGGTTTTTGGTGGCTCTTTATAAATAGGAGATGAGGCACATAGATGATAGACTATATCTTTAGGCGATCCCTCCTATTCTCTTCCCTCAATCTGTGCAAGAGTTGTGAGACCTGGGATTGCAATAAGAGAAGTATCGCTATAGCGATCCATCGTGTAGATGCCGCTAGAGAGGAGGACGCTTGACTTTCTTCATCCTCTCCATCTGGATCTGAAAAAACAGGGATATATTATCTCCCTAGGTAAATAATATCTCACACGATGTGGCTTTTCGATTTGTGATTTTCTTGCGACCCAATCTTTTACACGATGATTTGATTTGTGTGGGAAACATGTTTTGTTTTGATCTTACGTTGCACATGTGATGCTCTCGCTTGATTTCTCAACATGTATAACCCATAGAATCAATTAAATTATAAATTTTAACAAATTTTTTTTCGATGAAAGAGGGATAATCAATGCAGAACATCTCGTGAGAGACCAAACACCCCCTTCGGAACCTAAGAGAAATAATTAGATAGATGTAACACAAAAAACCTATATCAAAAACTCTTACCGGAGCTTGCATGATTCAGAATGGTAATTGATACACAAATCGCTAAAGAAAGAGAGACCTGCGTGCGTGGGCATCTCTTATTCACTCTCCCTCATCTCTGTGTATGTACGTATGTATGTACATAGACGTCATAACCTAGGAGTATGCTATTATGGACATGGGAACGGAATAGCTATGGATAGTATGCAGAGGGACCGAGCAGACATAGTTGCCATTTCCATTTGGAAGTTATACCCCACTTCCTGTGCTTCGTTTGCAGCCATGTATATGCGCACTACTCTCTTTCTGTCTCTTTCGTTCTGGTCTTTTTCTGTTCTCTCTCTCTCTCTCTCTCTCTGTGACTGAGGAGGGCTGCTGCTATATATAAAAAGAGGCAGGGAGAGAGTAACCGCACCTCCACACCTCATCCCAACTAGTGACTGAACCCCAAACCTTAGCCTTCCCATCTCCTTTCTCTCAACCCACCAGGGAAAGGAAAGGGGTGGTATAAATAGCCCGCCACCATTGTTGCCCTTCACTTCATGCCAACTACTCTTTTCGAAAGAAATGAGAGAAGTTCCACTGCCATCACTTACTTCCCCTACTTGGGAAAGACTAGATACATACATATCTAAAGACACAAGCTGCAGCGGCGTGTTTCTGTTTGTTCCTCTTTGCATGCTGCAAACCAAAGTGATCGAGCCTAGTGAGTGGACAGCGGGAGAATCACTTGAATCATCCCTCACTTTCGCCACCGTTCTAATTGGCCGCCGTAAAAGGATGGTGGTTGTCTATGGCGGTCGTGGTGATCAGAAGATACGACGCGCAAGGGGGAGCGGAGGCAGTGGAGAGATGATGTGCTAGGTGGGGCACAGCGGCGGTGCCATGTCCCTCTTCACCGACCGGCTCGGCGACTCCCTCTGCCGTGTCGGCGATTCCCCTACCTTCACTCATGCTGGTCCGTAATCCTTCCCTCTTTCTTTGTTTTTTTTTTTTTTTTTTTTTTCTGATACTCAAATTTTTTCATATCATCTCCTGTTTCTAAGTTAACGTACTTTGGACATCCTTTTGTGATCGTATTCTCCTCGGTAAGAATGCGTCTGCGAGTAGGCACAATCAAGGTGGCGGAAATGGTTAGCGGGCCGGAGAAGGAGAACGTTGGGCTCGGCCGCGGTTGCATCAAGACCGTGGGCCTGCGGCCCCAAGAAGCCCCACCGCGGCACCCCCCTTGCCCTGTTTCTTACCCTCCCCCTCGAAGCAACACACCGCCCCCATCCATGCGAGGGCGGCCCACCTCGTCGATCTCCGCGTCTTCCCCCTGTCACCGGTGACGCTCACCACCCGTTAAATCTCCCCCATCTCACTAATCACTGCCTTTAATACTAAGTATCATCCTTAGGCGAAGGGGGATCGCACTGAAGCTGGTGCGGAGGATGGAGGAGTGGTCCACGGAGGAGTGCGCGTACATGGCGACGGAGAAGGACCCCGTGACATCGACGCCGTCCTCGCCAACCCACCCGCCCTCCCTCCGCTGTCCGGTCCGGTGGGAGGGGGCGGGCCCGTTCCTGGCCGACCCGCGCGCCTCGTGGGCGGTGGCCAGCGTGTGGAACTAACTCCAAGGAGGTGTTCCCGCTGGACGTGCGGGGGGCAGGGGGGTGGCGGCGAGGGCTGGCGCGGGCGAGCCGGGCGTTGTCGTGGCTGCGCATCCACCGCTGGAGCGGCTCGCACGCCGCCACCACTTGGCAGCCAGGGTGACCCACGCCCTGTTGTGCACGTGATGGAGTTCACGGGTTGGGCCGGATCACGGGACCGGCAGGGCAGCGATGGGTGAGAGTTCAAGGGATCACGGGACCTGCAGGGCAGGGCAACAGCGATGGGTGAGAGAGGTCACGGGACCTGCAGGGCAGCGATGGGTGAGAGTTCACGGGATCACGGGACTTGCAGGGCAGGGCAGGGCAGGGCAGGGCAACAGCGATGGGTGAGAGAGGTCACGGGATCACGGGACCTACAGGACAGGGCAGGACAGGCCAACAGCAATAGGTAGAGAGGTGACGGGATCAAACGCCTGTGAATCCCTCTCTGATGTCGCGTGACGATGTCGACGTCTAGTGGTGGTGGCTGTCTTGCTTGTTGGTGATGGCAACGTTGGCAGAGACCGGAGACTTGATACGATTCCTCTTCGGAGACGACGAAGTCTATGATCATTGGCGAATGAAAAGAGACCAGCAGGACCAACATGTGGACAAGGAGCCTTTGCTCACGTCGCTATCGCGGTCACCATCGCTTCACGGGTGGCCTTTTTAGAGGGGGGAGGGAGGGATTGACTTGGCTATAAAATGAGTCTCGTACTACAACAACGAGTACCGTATGATAAAAGTACTGCATGATGATGACTAAGAGTATGATAATATTTGTTCTTATCTTGCTTATCTTATTTATATTTACAGTTTACGGAAAAAGCAACAAGGAGTGCTGCCAGAGCCACGAGCAATGCTGCCCCCCAACATTTTTAGCTAATAGTACTATGTAGTAAAATGTTGTAATCCTCCTCGTAGTTTTAAGTTAATATTTTTATTTATCTGTTTTATCTAGTAGATATGTGATTAAGTATTAGGGATGTGTTTTAATTTTGTAATATATATGTTTGTGTTTGTATATGGACACTATGAATGTGATGAATGTAATGAAACGAGGAGGTTAAATCTGTGTATTTACTGTGTTTTTCCGTTCCAACCTATTTGTCTTTGGCTTTTCTTTTTTTTTTTTTTTCTTTTTTTTGCTTCTTTATTTTATTTTTTTCAGGTTTGATACTACGGAGTGATTCTCCCTCGGATGCAAGCGCTTCGATCACCCGCCGACAAAGGAGGAGTACTTGGCCCTCTGCCTCCTCGTGCTCACCCGCGGATGAGTGCCCGGTACTCATCGCTTGTTGGCCTTCCACTCGGCACCTTCGGCGGAGCTCGAGGACTGGCATTCGGGTCGTACTAGATCCTGGGCGGGCACAAGGCCAGCCATCGGCCTCGGGCTCTTCCACGGCAAGCGCAAGCGCCACCGCGGCGGCTTCCGGCGGCGGCAGGGTGCACCGGTGCTCGGTGTGCCTTCCCTTGGGGGCAAGCGTTGGGTAAGGCGGCGACGCTGAAGGAGGGAGGAGGAGGAGGTGCAGAGCCCGCCGGCATTCAAGACCTGTCATCCCGGCGTAAGCGAGTCAACTCCACTGCGTGGAATATTACTTAACTCATTCCTTGTCATCCCATTCTTTGTAGCTGAAGTAGATTCTTTGCCTAACCTCAATCTGGAAGTTATACAAAATTGATCTCATTTTTCGATGGAGGAATTATGATTGTTGAAGTAGGAGAAGGATGCTGCGTTTGCTGATGCCGAGGATGATGGGCTTGCGGGTGCTGCTACGTTTCCTAAGTTTTCTGGGATTTACCTGTTTTAGTATGTTCATGTTGAAATGTATTTTATTCCTCAGTGTCTTGCCAACCTTTTGTACGTACCATAAGAAATAATTCCCATGCTTCTGTTGCGGAGGTTCTTTAGGCTGATATCATGCTCTCTCTTCTCATTGTTCACTTTTTTCACCCCATAAATATTATTTGATAATGTCATCAAATCAAACCTCCTGATTTGATCTCAATGGCTGATTTGAGTATTGGGTAAAGGATCAATTTTAATTTTTTTTTAAAAAGTGTTCTGTTTATTGATGTTCAGTTTATACAATATTCACTAGAAATAAAGACCTTGTTTTGTTTTTAATATATATATATATATATGAATTGATGATTTGTAGAATTATTTTCATTGATTGAGATTTTAATATATTTTAATATATAGAAAGAGGCATATAAATAATACAAATTTGGAAGAGGATCAATATTATATTATTAGCAAGGAATTCTTTTTTAAGTATCCTTTTCTCTACATGCCTAATTAACCGTGTGCTTAAAACAAAAAAAGAAAAATTGTTAGAAAAAAGGAAAAAAAAAAGAAAAACTCGTTGCTCTCCCCATCGCCTCACACCTTTCTCAGGAATAAAAAAATATTAGGTAGGTTGCATGAACCAACAGCATCTTCTCCCTTCCTTTCCACCACACCACACCTCGTTTTCCTCTCCTTTTTTTGTTTTTTTTTTCTTCCTCGTCACCCATTCCGGTGTTCACGGGATTGGCATTGCCATCATCAATCAATAAACAGTTGAAGAAAACATACAAGTCTAGAAAGCTATGAATAATAATAATATCACGTCAATCCACTTACTTAGTATAGCATCCAGTTCACGATTTTTTTTACATTATTTTTTGGGATCACTGACAGATTAATTTCCTTAAGTATCACAGCCACACCTTTAGAACTAATAAAAAGTATATATGGCAGCGGAATCAAAAACTGTTTCTGTTAATGGTCGGACAATTAATCCTTTCCACTATATTTAGCGATTGCTTTGATCCTTTTATATCTGTTGTTCAATACACAGCTTATTCTCATATTATAAAAAAAAGAAGAAGAAGACAAATTATAATAGAAGTCCTACCAAATGTCCGATGAGGAAGGTGACTGACATCTTTCGTTTTGAGTTGTTACTGTCATCCTTGTAAGAAAATTTTCTTATACCATGCATCATGTATGTATGTATGTAATTTCTTTTTCATTGTCTTCCTCTCCTCTCCTCTCCTCTTCTTGCAGGTCCGATTCTGGATGATTCTCCGATCGAGCAAGTTCGATTGACAGTCCCACCAACAGATGATAACACATTACAGGTCTTGACGTTCCGAACATGGCTTATCGGAATCCCCATTTGCATCCTCGGGTCCGTAATTATAGGACTATCTTCCTACCGACAACAAATATTCGATTTATCGCAAGTCTGCATCAACATATTCGTGCTCATCGCTGGGAATCTAATGGCTAAATCGCTACCAAACAAAGTGGTGCGGGTACCATACACAAACTGGAGTTTCTCGTTGAATCCGGGACCCTTCAATTTGAAAGAACATGTAGTGACCACCTTACTGGCCAACACACAAAGTGGTACTCCCGGCTTTCTAATATTATCCATATCCAAGATCTTCTACCACAAGGATATCCCGTTACTGCCGGCCATATTGCTGGTGCTATCAGTTCAGGTGATTTCTTTTGTTTATCATGAAATCGGTTTTTTTTTTTTTTTTTTTTTTATTAAAAAAAAAAAGTGATAATATGGTGCTGAATCCTATGATGTTTTAGTTAATTCTAGTTGATCTTTTCCTACTTGATGTGAAGAAGTAAGTAATGGATTTAAATGACTTATGATGGGTGTGTAGTTTCTTGGATATGGGTTTGCTGGCATATTCATGAAGTTGCTAGTTGACTCGCCCTATATGTGGTGGCCTTCAACTCTGGTAGACGTCTCATTCTACAGGTGATGTGTGTGCCTCTCTCCTTGTAAAACAATGCAAAAGACAAAAGAGATTTTTTTTTTTATTTAAATTTTTTTTATTTATTTGCTTATTTACTTAACATGTCTTCGTTGTTTGCACTCGCTCGCAGAGCATTACACGAGACGGAGAAAAGAGCAAAGGGAAAATTATCACGATATCAGTTCTTTCTCATAGTCATCGTTGCAAGTTTTACCTATGGCATTGTTCCTGTTTACTATTTTCCTTCTATCACGGCTCTATCGTTTGTTTGTTGGATATGGAAAGACTCGATAACTGCGCACCAAATAGGTTCTGGATTCAATGGATTAGGCATCGGCTCTTTTGCGCTAGATTGGATAACCATATCATCCTACATGGGCAGTCCTCTGGCACTTCCCGCATTTGTGGTGATCAACATAATGGCTGGATTCATTCTCATTCTTTACGTTCTGCTACCATTATTTTATTGGAATAATGTTTACGATGCCAAACGCTTTCCTATTTTTTCTTCAAGTATTTTTGATGCGGATGGGCAATTTTACAATGTCTCTCGGGTTTTAGATATCAAGTCACTCACATTCAACGAAGAAGCATATGACAATTATTCAAGATTATACTTTAGTGCCTCCCTTCTACTTAGTTATGGTTTTACATTGGCTAGTGTTTCGTCAAGCATCTCTCATGTTGCTCTCTTCTACGGGAGGTAGGAACTCTCTCTCTCTCTTTTTTTTTTTTTTTTTTGGTGGTCTTGTAAACAAATAAATTTACTATGTTAGTCTTTTGTTTTCTAGTTGAAATAATTACCTTCCTCCTGATTTACTACTTACAGTTGTTCCAAGTGATAAACTTTAGATTGTTTGCTTCTCTTTCTTTTTTGGTGTTAAGCAGATCAATATGGCTACAATTTGTCACTGCATATCAGCGTCAAATACAAGATGTTCACACGAGGTTAATGAAACAAAATTATGAGCCTATTCCCGGGTGGTGGTTCCACACTCTACTCTTCTCTATGATGGGTTTCTCGATCTTAGTATGTGAGATATTTAGGGATCAACTTCAACTTCGCTATTGGGGTATTCTACTAGCTGGTGCCTTGGTGTTTATATTTTTGCCTCTGGAAGGTGTCATGGAAGCTACTACCAGCTCGGTACGTTGAATATTGAGGCAACGTTGTAAATATATATATATATATATATATATATATATATATATATATATATATATATATATATATATATATATATATATATATATATATATATATATATATATATATATTCCTTATTCTATTCCAGCTTAATAATAATAATAATAATTATTATTATATTTCAGGGATTTTCAACTTCGGTTTTATTAGAGATCATAATTGGGTACTTACAGTCGGGTAAACCTATTGCAAATATAACATTCGCAAGCTATGCCTTTAATGCACTTAATACGGCAAAATATTTCATTATAGAATTCAAGTTAGCACATTACATGAAGATTCCTCCAAAAGTAATGTTCTTGATACAGGTATTATTATTCTCTGGACCACTGTGTTATGTCCTCATTAGCTAGCTAGTTTACGTACTGATAACATAATTCTTGGCAAATCCATATTTTTGAATTTGATAAACGTTCTTATATTGTACTTACCTTCCTGTATTGTTTTTATTTTCATGTAGGTTCTAGGTACGCTACTAGCAACTTCGGTTAACTTCGGTATCAGCTGGTGGTTCTTATACTCGGTGGAAAATTTATGTCATCCAGAATTATTGCCCAAGGGAAGTCCTTGGACATGCCCTTGGGAAAAAAGGTCATTCGCATTAGGAGTCACATGGGGTGTTATAGGCCCAACTAGAATGTTCTATCCTCATGGCACCTACTCCATCATCTTTGTCTTCGTCATTATTGGATTCCTAGCACCGGTGGGAGTGTGGATGTTATCACGTGCATATCCAGAAAAAACATGGATAAGACTAATTAATTGGCCAGTTATATTCGGTGTTGGTAACTTCGTGCCCCCCGCCACTACGGTTAACGTTTGGTCATGGTTCATATTTGGTTTGATATTTAACTATTTTATCTTCCAAAGGTTCAAAGGGTGGTGGGCGCGTTATAATTATGTGTTATCAAACGGACTGGATTCCGGAGCATCTCTTTTGACCATTTTCATTACTCTTTTTCTTCAATTTCGGGGTATATATGGACCAAATTGGTGGGGGTTGCAGATGGATGATCATTGCCCCTTAGCTCATTGTCCAACAGCACCAAGGGTTGTTGTAGAAGGTTGTCCCCTGATCAATTGATCAAGGGTATATATATATATATATATATATATATATATATATATATATATATATATATATATATATATATATATATATATATATATGACTACCATTAATTTGTCGAAAGCATCTTATTGTTTATGGTTCAGTTGTTAAAACAATACAATTTGCCTTGTTTCATTTGTTAAAAATACATACTTTTGCTTATTCAATCTCTTTTTTTTTTTAAGGTACCAAGTAAAATAAAAAAATAAAAAAAAAGGAGCTCCAACAAATGAGGTGAGGTCTAAAGCTAAACGCCACACTCAAAATTTTTTATATAAAAGGTTTACGAGAAAGTGATTAGTTTGCTACCCTAAAGAAATTTTAGAAATTATTGTATCTTATTCCTCTAGTCCTGCCCCACCCCCCCCCTTTTTTTTTTTTTTTTAAATCTTACTTAACCTATGAAATCTCAGCAAAAAAAAAAAAAAAAAACACCTTCATCTATGTGTCCCCTACTCCCGAAGATGACATTCATGTTATTCAACCGAGAATTATCATTGTAATTTAATAAAATAATATAATAACATCAAAATAAAGTATTTAGATGAAAATTACCCATACAAGAAGCTAGTATTTATCATTACAAGTAAACCAACATAAGGCATTTATTTATCATTATAAGTAAGCCCACAAACTATGCGCTTATTAATCTTGAATTACTGTTTTTCTATATAAAAAAATATATATTGAATCATCGATGAGATTAAACAATACAAGTCTAAAAGGCTATAAATCACTAATCTCATCGAGTTTAACAATACAATCTTTCACTCATTGTCACGGGCTTAGCTGAATTTGCCTAAGCCGTGCGACACCCTTGCGGCCCTTCGAAGACTTAGTTGAAATTACTTAAGTCGTAAAGCTACTTTGCCCATTGTTTTAGACTTAGCTGGGATTGCCTAGGTCATGAAACGCCCAAAGCGCTATCTGTCCGCACAGGGTCAGCCCTCTTACGACCTCTTAAGGTCCTGTAAGACATGCAAAGAAGAAGTTGATTAGTTTAGAAGCGAGCGACGGACACGTCCCGGCGTCTCGCAAAGCGGAAAGCTATACAAGCAATTTGTCGAACATCTTGAGTACAGCTGAGAAAAGAGAGAGAGAGCGAAATAGGACTTTGGAGGGTTGTAGGAACGGTCGCAAGTCCGCAAACGACGGTTCCCAAGGTATCGGACGCAAGACAAGTTCAATTGCTGATGAACACTTACGCTCGACATATACCTGGAGCTCCATCCAGCCCGGTGCCACCCGGGGGGTTCCAAGGTGTTGAAATGGTTGACATTTCGCACCGCTCAGAAAGGTTACCATGGCACACGAAAAAGACCAAAAAATAGGGTTGTTTTGGCTCTATGCAGTGAACGACCATTCTGCAGCCTTCTACACTACTTTCGCTCACATTTCTTAGGTAAAAACACATAAACTCAAGGCAAAACAAGCTGCCAAACATATGTACAAGCAAGAAAAAGCAACGAACGATTCACGGAATGAATATGTTGCGGTTGAACAACGTCCGTTCGTCACAATATGTATGAGGGTTAAATATTAGTCATCGAGTTTAACAAGACAAACTTTCACCCATATATATGAGGGTTAAATTGAAGATGCATATTTATAAAAATCTCGTTTAGTCAATGCAGCTTTTCACCTCACAACACTCAGTATTACCCTCAGGGAGACCTACAACATTAGTGTTCTCAGCACAACTATAATGAAAAAATATTAACTCAATTTATTCTCTCTTGTTGCAAAGTGAATTATGTAGTAACTCAAGTATGTAAAATGTTAACTCAATTTATTCATATTTTCTTTCTAGGAAGCACCCATTGCTTCCTCGCTTTTGCTTGTGAGTTGAATCGTATGTGTGCCACTTACTAGTTCAGCTTCTTTGATGGGGTGCAATCGTTTACATTAAATTTTTTCATTTATTATTATATAATTTTTTATTTATTATGTTTTCAACATTTTAGTTTTTTATTTATTATGAATATAATGATTATTATTAAATTCTTTCATTTATGATCATTGAAATTCTCAATTTTGATCCAAACGTTTCGATCTTAAATTAATTTTTAACGTTACGATATATATATATATATATATATATATATATATATATATAAGTTTTTTGATCCCTAGTCTCAATTTCAAGTCTTAAGGTTTTGATAACAAGAATTAAAAGAGCCAAAGTGTCAAAATACTAATAGAAATCATTGCTAAAATTCTCGATAATAATCGCTAGAGGCGCATAATTTTTATTTCCGTATTAGTTTCATTATGTTCCTATTACGATGGTTTGGAATCACATTTTTATTTCAAATCTTTTTCTTACATTTGGTATCAGAGTCATGATTAACCTCTGCCTTGATATGAAAAATATTTTTATTTTAATTACTATAAATACGGCTTGCTTTTAGTTTCTCTTTTAAAACTTTTGATGTTGAAAATAAAACATTCTTATTGATAATGCTCATCATGAATATTTTATTATATTAATTCATACTTATGAGTAAATTTTATATATTGAAAATGTGTGATGATCCATATAGTCTTAATTAATTAGAGATTAGCCATAACATCCTTAATTAATTAAAATTATATATAAAGTTAAACTAAGGATCACATAAGGAATTAGACATAATATTACGATTGGTTATATTTAATATAATAATTATTATCTCATAGGATCTTTTATTATATTTATATAATTAATTAGTATAAAATATCAAATTATTTTTATAATTTACCTACATGGATTATGAATTGATATATAATTTGATAGTTTTATCATAAATATCATTTTATTTGAATAAAAAATTTAGCCCACAGGTAATTTTTTATGTCATGGGATTCATTTTTTAGTGTGTATTACATTGGTAAAATATACAATTTAGACAATTAAGCCTCAAATTTTGATATAAGCATTTTGAGTTTTATCCAGTTTCTCAAATAATTAATTTCTCTAATATCTGTTGTGATATTCTCAAACTTATGGTTAATAACTTTAAGGTATGGAAGGAGAGGATTCTCCTCCATCTAGGGTGGATGGATATTGATTATGTTATTAGGAAGAACGAACCACATGTAATCACCAATACTAGCACTCCAACTAAGGTTGGGCTATATGAGCGATGAAAGCGATCCAATTGACTCAACGTGATGTTTATCAAAATTCAGATACGTACTGATATACGTAGTTCTATTGACCAGCATGATAAAATCTAAGACTTGCTAAAAGTTATTGGCGAGCAATTCGTCACTTTGGATAAGGCATTAGCAAGCACCCTAATAATGAAATTATCATCCCTTAGACTCACCAACATAAAATGTATGCACGAGCATATAATACAAATGCGAGACATTGCGGCTTAATAAGAAACTTGAGGTTAATATATCATAATCTTTCATAGTGTACCCTTCCCCGTTAATATGGCCTTTTAATATTTCATACAATACACATAATGAAAAATAATCAATTAATGAACTAATTATCACGTGTGTTCAAGAAGAAGAGAGGCTGGTGATGGAGCTAGATGAGAGTGCATTGGTGGTAACCACTCGCAAGTAAAATAAAACTGACAAAAATCAAGTCAATCAAAAAGCTAATCAAAAAGAAAAAGATAGAATACCACCCCAAGCTGATATTAAGGAAGAAGTAAAGTATATTTTCTGTAAAAATCAGAGACACATGAAGAAGGAATAAATAAAATTCTAACAATGACATAAAAAAAGGTAAACCAACCTCATTTGTGTGCTATGAATCTAATATGGTTAATATTAATATTGATACCTGGTGGATTGATTTTGGATCAACAATCCATATTGCAAACTCTTTATAAGATATGCAAACCTGAGGAAGCTAGTGAGAAGTGAGCAAACTATCTTATCAGGCAATAAGATATGGAGGCAATTGGAACATGCATTTTAATTTTGAGTAGTGGTTTTGTTTTAGAATTGGAAAGTACCTTTTATACACTAAGTTTCTCTTGAAACTACATTTCTATTTCAAACTCATACCATTTGGATATTCTTTTAATTATCAAGACACATCATTTAGTTTATTATATAAATCTGTTTGTGTTAGGAATGATAGTTTGTTTAATGGTCTTCATTGTATTTTCTTACAAAATGATGATACTCATAGTTCAATGCATGTTCATGCTAGCACTAATAGGTGTAATATCAATGATAACTACTATATATTATGGCATCGAAGATTACGACATATCTCTATAGAGAGAATTAAGAGATTAGTTAATGATGGGGTACTTAGTACTCTTGATTTTACTGATTTTAAGACTTGTGTAGACTGTATTAAGGAAAATCAAATCAATAAATCTAAGAAAGATGCTAATAGGATTTTAGACATATTAGAGATCATTCATATAGATATATGTTATTCAGAGACATGGTTAGAAATACTTCATCTCCACTATAGATGATTACTCACGATATATGTATATTTATTTGATGCATAACAAAAAAGAAGGATTGGATGCCTTCGAAGTCTTTAAGGCTGAAGTTGAGAACCAATGTGAAAAGCAAATTAAAATTGTGAGATCAAATAGAGGTAGAGAATATTATGATAGATATATTGAAAATAGATAAGCACTTGATCTTTTTACTAAGTTTTTTCAAGGATATGAGATTGTTGTTTAATACACTATGCCTGGTTCTCTAAACCATAATGGTATTGTAGAAAGAAGAAACAAAACATTATTAGACTTAGTGCAAAATAAGCTTAGTAACTCCAATTTTCCTAAATTATTATGGACTGAAGCACTAAAAATGATTATATATATATATTAAACCGAGTCTTAACCAAAGTTATCCTAAAGATAACATTTAAATTATCGAATGGTTAAAACTTGAGTTTGCGACATATGCACATTTGAGAATGTCTATGTGAGGTCAGGATATATAATCCACAAGAGAAAAAACTAGACCTGAGGACTATTAGGGGGTATTTCACTTTATATGTTGAAAAATCCGAAGGTTATAGGTTTTATCGTCCATCTCACACAACTAGGATTGTGGAATGAAAAAGTGCTAAGTTTCTTAAGGATACATGATAAGTGAGAGTGATCAGTTCAGGAACATAGTTTCTACACATGATCATAAAGAAACTCAACCTTCCACATCGAATGATAGATTTGTTATAGTTCATAGCACTCCTCAAGTTCAAACTGGTGTTGAACAACCAATCATATATGTTCCACAACTTGTTAGTGATATTCTAATAAATCAAACAGTTTAGGAATCACAATAAGCTTATGAATAATTAGTTAAATCACAAGTTTCCCAAGGAGACATTGGTACAACATTAAGATGATCTACTAGAAATAAAAGATCAGTAATTTCTAATGATTATATTGTATATCTATAAGAATCTGACTATAATATTAGAGCCGAAAATGATCCTGAAACCTTTTCACTGGTCATAAATTACAATGAGTCAAATATGTGACACGATGCCATGAAGGAGGAGATGAATTCCATGAAGAGTAATGGAGTCTGGGATCTTATAGAGTTGCCAATAGGACAAAGGTAATTGGTTATAAATGGGTCTTCAAGATTAAGAAAGATCCGTTAGGCAACATTGCAAGATACAATGCAAGACTTGTTGTAAAAGAATTTACTCAAAAAGAGGGAATCGATTATACAAAGACATTTTCTCATGTATCTAAGAAAGATTCTCTTTGTGTCATTTTGGCATTAGTTGCTCATTTTGATCTTGAGTTACAACAAATGAATGTGAAAAACATATTTTTTAATAAAGATCTAAAGAATGAGGGTTTATATGAAACAACTTGAAGGTTTCTCCTCTAGTGTTAGTGAGCACTTAATTTGTAAGCTTAAGAAATTTATATATAATTTAAAATAAACCTTTCGTCAATGGTATTTTAAATTCTATGAAGTAATTTTTTCATTCGAATTTGTTGAAAATCTTATGGATCAATGTGTATACCAGAAAGTTAGTGGGAGTAAAATATATTTTTTTGTTTTATATGTAGATGATATTTTGCTTGTAACGAACGGTAAGGGTTTGCTTCATGAGGTAAAACAATTCATTTTTAAAAACCTTGACATGAAGGATATAGGTGAAGCATCTTATGTCATTGGCATTAAGATTCATAGAGATAGACCTTGAGACATTTTAGGTCTATCACAAGTAACTTATATCGAAAAGCTTTTAGAAAGATTTTTGATGAAGGATAGTTCACCAAGTGTTGCTCTTATTATAAAAGATGATAGGTTCAATTTGAACCAATGTCGAAAGAATGATCTTGAGAGGGAATCAATGAAAACATCTCATATGCTTCTGCCATAGGAAGTGTTACGTATGCTCAGGTCTGTACTACATCTAATATAACATTTGCTGCAGGTATACTTGGACGTTATTAGAATAATCCAAGTATGGATCACTGGAGAGCTGTAAAGAAGGCGATGGGGTATCTTCAATAAACCAAAAATTACATGCTTATGTATAGGCATGCAAATAATTTGGATGTGATTGATTACTTAGATTCAGACTTTACCGACTATGTTGATTCTCATAAATCAACATCAAAATATATTTATAATGGTTGGTGGAGCTATTACTCAGAGAAGTATCAGTAGACCTTGGTTGTTACTTCTACCATAGAAGCTGAGTTTGTCTCCTGTTTTGATGTTACTTCACATGGTGTATGGCTTAAGAGTTTCATTTATGGGCTTTGAAACATGGATTCTATTCCTAGGCCATTGAGAATTTTACGATAATTCAATTGCTGTCTTTATGGCTAAGAACAATAAAAGTGAAAGTTAAAGTAAACACATCGACATTAAGTATTTAGTCATGAGAGAATGTATAAAAAAAAAAGTAGTCATTAAACATAGTAGCATTGAATTGATTATTGATGATCCTTTGATTAAAGGTATGCCACCTCTGAAATTCAAGGATCATGTAAAAAAAAGATTTGGTTTCATTTTGTAACCATGTTGAAACTCTTACATATATGATATTTTCTCATATTCATGTGCATATTAATTTGAAAAAATATATTTGTATGGATCAAAAATAAACACAAGGTTTATTCATTAAGTAGTATTTTCACATTAAGATTAATTCACATTAAGAATAAACATAAGGTATAAGGATGGTGGAGTCTATGGTGGTCGTGGTGATCAGAAGGCACGATGCACAAAGGGATGAAAAGGCGGCGGGGAGGAGACAGTGGAGATAGGATGTGCGAGGTGGGGCATAGCAGCAGTGCCATGTCCCTCTTCATCGACCTCCTCTATCGTGTCGGCGACTCCCCTACCTTCCTCGTTGATAGTGCTGGTAATGGGCCAGCCCATCACACACCATGTTTTCAGCCCATGTGGCATAGTCACAGCTAACTTGGCATGGGGCATTGCCAACCTGGCGTGGGCGTGGCCAACCTAGCACAATCACAGTCGTCCTAGCACAAGTGTGGTCGACCTGGTAGCAACGCGAACCCCACGCACGACACCGACATATATTGGTGCGGTGCTCGAGGATCTTAGGACCATGCAGGGTCATACATCATCACGATAGAGAATGCCGATGACAATAAGGAACCCGGTATAGTCGACCCTTGATAAGTTGGTACAAACACCACCAAGGGCTTCCTTCTAAAGGGGGCTCTCCCTGAAAACTCTTGCTACATATAGATCATCTAAGACCATCTCAGTCAGGGCACTAACTAGACCATTGGAGGGGTCACATCGGGTGCCCTCGCCTAGACGTGGGCTTTGTGCAAGAACCATCAGCTAGCCAGAGACGGGTCCTCGAGCAGACGACAGCGACCCGAACTGAGCCAAGGAGCATATATCGTCAACCTCCTCCGAGCCCCATCCCCTTCTCAACTAACGTAGACGAGCTTGCACACGCGGGCGGAACCTATCCGTGTTGACTCCCCGGCCATGGCACAAAGTTTCACAATATTTTGGCGCTAGAAGAAGGGCTCAATATCGCAAGAGCGCCCATATAACAATGCAATCACAGAACATCCCGAAGAAGATCCTCAGGTGTCGCCGCCCCCCCTTCCCGGGGAACTGAATCCCCTAGCACCCACTCGAGCCATTATAAGAGATTGTTCTGCTAGTTACAAGTGTCTTGCAAGCCAATCACGTGAGTGATGGCATGTGTGACATACTACGCAATCTTTTTACTTATGATTAATATTGGCATATTCTCATATTATATTATCTATAGCATATATATTGTGATTTCCTTGGTTCCGTGTAATGAGAATCAGATCGTGATGAGATTACGATAATGAGATTGATTCACCTTTAAACATAGATACTAAATAATCTCAGTCATATGTTACTCAAGAGGGATACTATATACCCGTCCATATGATGGAGGCGGCTGGTCTCATAGCCACTTGTGTGGAGACACTAAAGATATAGTATAGGTGCTCAATGGAGAATGAGTTTAATAATTGATCCGCTTATGAAATATTATATAGTTGATGATACCAAATGTCAGACAGCGATTTCATAATCTCAGTTGTGTATCTGGTCTTTTGACTTGAGACACCAAGGATGTCTTGTATAGTACTCATTTTTTTGACGCCAGACTTACAGGTTTGGAAAGTTTCAGATCTGGTACAACTTATTATCAGGATTGATAGCCAATCTTATGAAGGCAATTGAGTATCAATAGAGGATTATTCACTCTCAATATCACAAGAGGAATATCTCATATGCGCTTGCTCAAACAAATCCCTAGCCAGGGTTCTTCGGATTGAGAGGGAAAGAGTCCTTCGGTAGAATTTGACTAGAGCAAGACAAAATGATTCCGTATGTGACCTGATAGTATCATATCTAATATACGATCTCTGAGATATTAGTTGAATGAGGGATTATAGATACACGATAACTGTGGACATATAGGTCTGATCGATTTGATCCCTCTGTACCGTCTGGGGACTATGACGTAGTGGCCTAGTACGTCCATAGTCGATGAGTCAAGTGAATTATTATGGGGATAATAATTCACTATATCATAAGGAGTTCTAATGGGAGCGACTCACGACCAGCTTGATATCGGGCCTAGAGGGTCACACATATATGGTGGATGCTTCAGCGAATAGAGGATTCGATGGAGATCCAATTAGCTCCTATTCTCATTAGATTAGACCCTATGCTGATGGGCTCCTTGCTTAAGGCCCAATTAGAGGCCTAAGGAGATTATTGGATAAAGATCCAATAATACAAGATTAGTTGATAATTGGATGAAGATCTAATACCCACTAAGGCAGGAGCCATAGGGTTTTGGTGGCTCTCTATAAATAAGAAGGGAGACTCATGGTTGATAGGCTGCAGCTTTGGCCTCCCCCTCCTATTCTCCTTCCTCCTTCTGTGCAAAAGTTGCAAGATCAGATTGGAGGGTTTTGCTGTAGAGATTCATCGTGTGGATACTGCTAGAGAAGAAGACGCTTGACTTCCTTTATCCTCTCCATCCCGGTCTAGAATATAGGGATATACGATCTCCCTAGATAAAGTCAATCTCTTACGCATCTTAATTTTTTTAATTTTTACAGTTTTCTCGTGACCCCAATCTTTTGTATGACGATTTGATCTGTGTGCGAAATTAATTTTTTATTTTGATTTTTGATGTACATGTGATGCTCCAACTAAGATTTCCCAACAGTGGAATTAGAGCCAGGTTTTCATGCGAAAGATTGGTTTTAAACTACGTGTGATGGGATTGTAGTGCGTAGAACTGTTTTACGTATTTGTTGCAGGATTGGAAGTAAAAGTAGGCACTGCCTGCGGGTGAGGGGTGGCCACCTGCATGCTGTCTGCATGCAAAGGTGGCTGGCCACGGCTAGACCCCTTGCAGGGGTGGCCAGCCATGGCCAAGCCCCTTGCAAGGGCGACCACCCACGGCCAGGCCGGTTGCGACCAAAGCTCCGTGCAAGGGGGCGGTTGGATGCCCACATATGGCCACCCGCGGGCACATCGGCTACGGCCAGCCCACATGCGGTCGCTTAGAGAGGTAGCAGCCCATAGATGGCCGCCAGCAGGGGTAGCAGTCGCTCGCGGGCACGGTTGGCTGCGGCTAGCCCGCACGGGCGGCAGCCGCCCACAGGCACAGTCGCTTGCAGTGCTGCGCCTACAGAGGCAGCCGGCTGTAGGGCGCCCGTAAGGGGCTGCTGCCCGCGGCTAGCCCTACCACCAGCATGGGCAGTGGTGGTCGCCCCTCAACAGGATGGCTGCATGCGGGCAAGGGCAGAGGGGGCAAGAGGGGTTAGGGCAATTATTTTGAGAAAAGGATATCTTGCCCCTCTGAATTTGAGAAATTCTGATGACTGTCCTCGTATACAAAATTCTAAAAATATGCTCAATAATTCTAAAAATTCTAACGACTATCCTCTCATTCAGAATTATAAAAATATCCTTGACAATTCTGAAAATTTCAAGCATATCATAATTTTTCAGAAAAATAATTAATAAAATAGTTTAATTAATTATTATATATATCTAGTAATCATATATATGATGTGATGTACATATGATGTATGATGTGGATGGATGATCATGAGTCATGTGTTGTGATATGTGTAATTATGATTATGATTATAATTATGATAATTATTATTATTATTGGGGCCTGTTAGCCTCTGTTTTTCTCATTTATTGTCGGGCTTGTGTGCCTGTGATTATTTGTAATTACATGAAGAGACGCAGCGGGAGCATGGAGGTGACAATGGGACCCACGATGCCGTAGCGGGAGATCACGACGCATGATGATACAACGATCCGATGGAATCGATGATAACGAGATCAACAATCACAGGGCATGGAGATACGCCACTACACACATAGATCTCATTGTGGGTGATTAGGCCCATTAGCTCGGGTTTAATCATATTAGGTGACGACTCATGATTATCCGGTGTGACTTGCATATGTGATGTGTTATACACCTAATAGATATATGTATATATATATATATATATATATATATATATATATATATATATATATATATATATATATATATATATATATATATTTGTATGCGATGTAAAGTATATAGATAGTCATAGTGGATAACTTGTGTTGATCTTATACTTCAGTCTATACCATATTCATTTTCATAGTTCATTTTTAACTTTAAAATGAATAAGTTTGAGGTGACTCTACCTGAGCTCCTCAATATGTTGAGGGAAGCTGAGAGCATCATCAAGAAAGAGAAGCCAATTCTCGATATTGATGAGACTAATAAGAAAAGTAAGGCCAGTAAGACCCTTAAAAAGGACAAGAGCAAAGAAAAATTGGGTAAGCAAAGGTTGCTAAGAAATACCTGACAAAGGGCAATGCTTCTACTGTGACCAAGATGGGCATTGGAAGAGGAACTATAAGGATTACCTTGCAAATAAGCCGAAACAAAAGCTTGGAGAAGCTTCAAGTATATTCAAGATCAGTCTTTCACTTGTCAGATTTTTATGATAACACATGAGTATTGGATACCGTGAGTGTTTATCGTATCTGTAATTCATTGCAGGTTTTGGTAAGACCTAAGAGATTGACTAGAGGCAAGATGGACCTCAAGATAGGCAATGGTGCAAGAGTTATTGTAGTTGTCGTTGGGGAGGTCACCCTACATCTGCCTGATAGAGCTATCATTGCATTGGATGCATGCTATTTTATTCTCTCCATTATCAAATACATTATATCCATCTCTTGTTTGACAATTAGTGGATATAAATTAGTTTCTTAGAATAATAGTTGTCCAGTAATTATGGATGATGAGATCATCACTAGAGGGATATTGATAAATGGTTTATATGTGTTATATACTTCTCCACACATCATGAAAATAAATATGCCTAAGAGTAAAAGAGATGAGGTGAACAATATATACATTTGATATTGTAGGCTAGGTCATATACATAACGGAAGGATTCAAAATTTACTGAAAGATGGATACTTAGATCCATTTGACTATAAGTCATATGCAACTTGCTAACCATGCCTTCGTGAGAAGATGACCAATTCTCCTTTTAGTGGAACTGGAGAGAGAGCCATTGAGTTATTGAAAATCATACATACTGCATTACATTCATTGAAGATTTCTCTAGGTATGGACACATGTACTTGAGGAAGTACAAATCTGAGGCCTTTAAGAAAATTAGAAAATATAAGAATGAGGTGGAGAACCAAATTGGAAAGGTTATTAAGACTCTTCGATCAAATTGAGGACGAAAGTACTTGAGTACGAAGTTCACTCATTTCCTCAAGGACAATGAGATTCTATCCTAGTAGACACCTCCTTATACACCTCAGCTCAATGGTGTATCAGAAAGAAGGAATCACACACTGTTAGACATGGTGCAGTCCATGATGAGTTTTGCTAACCTACCCATCTAATTCTAGGGATATGCCCTAGAAGAATGCAGCTTACCTTCTAAATAGAGTTTCATCAAAATTAGTAGTGTCTGCACCATATAAGATATGGAAAGGAAGGAAGTCTGATCTTAAGATAGTTAAGAATTGGGGTTGTCCTGCCTATTTTAGAAGACACAATCCCGAAAAGTTAGAATCAAGGACGGAACGATATACATTTGTAGGATACCCTAAGGAGACTTTGGGGTATTACTTCTATTATCCTGAGGACCAAAAGGTCTTTATTGCTGAGAGAGCTATGTTTCTTGAGAAGGAACACATTCTTGGTGAAAATAATGGGAGTGAGATAGAGTTGAGCGAGGTTGGAGAATCTAGCTCAAGCACCATTCCAGAGCCCATATCTGTTCAGGTACCTAACACACAAGTTTCAACTTTAGGTAGGTCTAGTAGAGTATCTCACCCTCCTAAAGGATATGTGGGACATATCAGTGGAGAGGACTCTCAGGATGTTGATCCTTAGACCTACGAGGAGGTTATTATGAGTATAGACTCTGGGAAGTAGCAAGAAGCCATGAATTTTGAGATAAATTTCATATACTCTAACAAGGTTTGGAATCTTGTGGATGCACCTGAGGGTATCATACCCATCAGCTACAAGCGGATTTTTAAAAAGAAGATCGGAGTAGATGGAAAGGTGGAGACCTATAAGGCAAGACTAGCAACTAAAGGATATCATCAAAGATAAGGAGTTGACTATGACAAAACCTTTTCACCTATTGTCATGCTTAAATTCATTAAAATTATTTGGGTCATTATAGCACATTATGACTATGAGATCTGGCAGATGGATGTAAAAACGATATTCCTCAATGGCAACCTCAAGGAGGAGGTGTATATAATACAACCAGAGTAATTCGTATCCCTCTAGAGAGAGTCTAGATAAAGTGTGCAGGCTGCTCAAGTCCATTTATGAACTAAAGTAAGCTTCCAAAAGTTGGAACCATAAGATTTGATGAGACGATCAGATCTTATGACTTCGTTAAGAACGAAGATGAGCCTTGTGTGTATAGGAAGGTAAGTGAGAGTGCTATCACATTCTTGAGATTGTATGTAGATGACATCCTAATCATTGGGAATAATATAGGAATGCTCTCCATAGTAAAGACTTGGTTATCTAGAATCTTCTTCGTCAAAGATTTAGGGGAAGCATCCTATATTTTGGGGATTCAAATTTATAGAGATAGATTTAAGAGGAAACTTGGCTTGTCCCAATCTAGGTATATAAACTCTATTGTCAAAAGGTTTAGCATGCAGAATTCCAAGAGATGTCTCATACTTATGAGACATGAAATGTCACTTTTTAGGAGTATGTCCCCAAAGACTCCTAAAGAAAGGCAGACATGGATAAGATACCTTATGTCTCAGTAATATGGTCTATCATGTATGCTCTATGTACCAGACCTGATATAGCGCATGCTCTGAGTGTCACGAACAGGTATAAGGCGGATCTAGGTTTGTAACACTTAAAGACAGTAAAGTGTATCTTGAAGTACTTAAGAAGGACTAAAGATCTTTTACTGATATATGGAGAAGGTAGCCTCCAGGTTGAGGGTTACACGGACTCGAGTTTCTAGTATGACATTGATAATAGTAAGTCAAACTCAGGATATGTTTTGACCCTGAATGGAGGAGCAGTAAGCTGGAAGAGTTCCAAGCAATATACTATTGTTGACTCGACCACAGAGGCAGAATACATTGATGTAGCAGAATCAACAAAGGAAGGGGTATGGATGAAGGAGTTCATAAGAGATTTCGGGTTTATTCCGAGCAGCGTGGAGCCGATTCCCATATACAGCAACAGTGACAGGCGATAGCTCAAGCAAGGGAACTAAGGTCTCATTAGAATTGTTCGGAGGAGGTTCCACTTAATTAGAGAGATCATAGCCTGTCAAGATATAGCAATGGAAAGAGTTTCATCTGAAGATAACATTACAGATTCACTAATGAAGCCGTTGGCTCAGATTGTATTTGAGTATCACAGGGGTCTAATGAGGATCAAATACATAAGTGTTTGGCTTTAGGTCAAGTAAAAGATTGCTAGTTACAGGTGTCCTGCAAGCCAATCATGTGAGTGATGACACATGTGACACACTACGATATTTTTTTGCTTATGATTAATATTAGTATATTCTCACATTATATTATCTATAGCATATATATTGTGATGTTCTTTGTTCTGTGCAATGAGAATCGGATCGTGATGAGATCACGATAATGAGCCCGATTCACCTTTAAACACAGATCCTAAATAATCTCGATCATATGTTACTCGAGAGGAACATTAAGATAACCGGACAGATCGATGTACTATATACCCATTCATATGATGGAGGTGGCTAGTCTCAAAGCCACTTGTGTGGAGACACTAAGGATATATTACAAGTGTTCATTGGAGAATGAATTAACTGATTGATCCGCTTATGAAATATTGTATAGTTGATGATACCAAATGTCAAACAGTGATTCTATAGTCCTAGTTGTGTATATAGTCCTTTGACTTGAGACACCAAAGATTTTTTATATGAGTACTCCTTTCTTTGACGCCAAACTTACAGGTTTAGAAAGTTTCAGATCTGGTACAACTAGTTATTGGGATTGGTAGTCAACCTTACGAAGGCAATTGAGTGTCAATAGAGGATCATCCACTCTCGGTATCATGAGAGGAATATCTCATATGTGCTTGCTCAGACAAATCTCTGGCCAGGATTATTCGGATTGAGAGAGAAAGAGTTCTCTAGTAGAATCTGATTAGAGTAAGACAAATTGATTTCATATGTGACCTGTGCTTGTTACAGGTGCCCTACAATCCAATCATGTAAGTATGCCACATGTGACATACTGTGTGACCTGTTTGCTTATGATTAACATTGGCATATTCTCACATTATCTATTACATATATATTATGATGTCCTTGGTTCTGTGCAATGGGAGTCGGATCGTGATGAGATCACGATAATGAGATCGATTCACCTTTAAACATAAATCCTAAATAATCCCGGTCATAGGTTACTCAAGAGGGACATTGAGATAACATGACAGATCGGTGTACTATATACCCATCCATATGATGGAGGTGGCTGGTCTCATAGCCACTTGTGTGGAGACACTAAGGATATAGTACAGGTGCTCATTGGAGAATGAGTTCACTGATTGATCCGCTTATGGAATGTTGTATAGTTAATGATACCTAATGTCAGATAGCGATTCCAGTTGTGTATCTGGTCCTTAGACTTAAGACACTAAGGATGATGCCTTGTATGAGTACTCATTTCTTTGACGCCAGACTTACATGTTTAGAAAGTTCCAGATTTGGTACAGTTGGTTATCGGGATTGGTAGTCAACCTTACGAAGGCAATTGAGTGACAATAGAGGATCATCCACTCTCAGTATTCACGAGAGAAATATCCCATATGTGCTTGCTCAGACAAATCTCTGGCCAGGGTCATTCAAATTAAGAGAGAAAGAGTTCTCCGGGAGACTCCGATTAGAGCAAGACTATGACGAATTTCGTATGTGACCTGACAGTACCATATCCAATATACGATCTTCGGGAGATTAGTTGGATGAGGGATTATAGATACCCGGTAATTAAGGGCATATAGGTCTGATGGATTTGATCCCCCTGTACTGTCTGGGGACATTCAGGATGGAGCTCCCGATGACGTCCCCGAGGTATTAGCCTTGGGGTTTTCTAGACTCGTCCCCGCCCGATCTAACGAAAGGGATCGACCTAACACTTGAGGAATAATCTGAAGAGGTCATTCCGACCTGTTCGCAAAGAAAACAGACTGAAGGAGCTAGGTAACTGAGGAAGAATGATGTGAGGAATACTGAGGTAAAGGAACAAGGAATAGAAGCTGGGAAGAACGAAAGCTCAATAATAAGAAACGAGTACTTATAGAACTAAAGGGCGATGGTTCACCTTCCCGAGGCAGGATGGTGAACCTTCTAAGGCAACAGTGATAGTGGGAACCACATTTAATGCCAACTGCATTAAATATCCCTGCACGAGCTACAAACGATTGTATCACATCAAATCTTGATGACGTCCCACCGTATTGGGTCACATGCATGCATTTAATGATAACCACATCAAATATACTCGCACAAGCTACGCACGATCATATCACATCTCAATAAAACAAAATACTATGATATAATTCATGAAAACATTTTCAATCAAGAAAACGACGTAGTATTAAACAAGAGGTACAAGAACAAGAACACTTACAAGATTATCTCCAAATGAACATACTCTCTTCTCTACACTCTTGCTTCATTCAATAAGATCCTATTCATAGGACATAATAGTAACTACCTCACACCACTTCCTTCATCCCACTATCTCATTATCTCACCCATGATTAATAACTACCTCCATTAACTCCTAAACTACTTCCACAACTCCTAAATATGAGCCACTACTCGTAAACATGTTAACTACCTATGTAACTACCATGAATTAATTCTCAACACTCTCCCTTGATTCATAGTTACATACACCAATTTGAGACATAAAATAAACATGCTTCTGAACTAGAAGTGACTTGGTGAGAATATCTGTAACTTGTTCATCCGTGCCATGATACTTCATTGTTATAGCTCCATTTGCTACAAGATCTCAGATGAAATGATAGCGTATCTCTATATGCTTCGTCCTTCCATGAAATATTAGATTCTTCGTCATTGCAATTGTAGCTTTGTTGTCACAAAATATTTCTGTTGCTTCTTTTTGTTCTTGATGAAGATCTTCAAGAAGTCTTCTAAGCCATAGCTTGACATGCTGCTGATGTTGCAGCTACATACTCTGCTTCCGATGTCGACAACGCAGTTGTTGCTTGCTTCTTTAAACTCCAAGATATAGCTCCTGATCCAATGCTAAAAATATTATCCGAAGTACTCTTTCTATCATCCAAATCTCATGTCCAATCACTATCAGTAAAATAAATAATTTATATTTAAAATTATAAGAGTACTAAATTCCATAATCTGTAGTTCTAACATTATAACGTAGAATTCTTTTAATAGCTCCGGGATGATGTTTACTTGGGCTTTGCATAAACCTGGATACTATACTAACAGAGAAAGTAATATCTGGTCGAGTATGAGTTAGATAGATCAAACCTCCAACTAAACTTCTGTAGTATCTTGTATTTGTCAAACCTGTACCATCTTTAAGTTTTAATTTCTCATTTACATTCATGGGTGTATGTGCAACTTTGCATTTAATTATGTTAGATTTTTTGAGCAGATCCATTGCATACTTTCTTTGTGAAATAAAAATTCTATCTGATCCTTACTTTACCTCCAACCCAAGAAAATAGTGCAGTAGACCTAAATCTGACATTTCAAACTTATTCATCATGTATTTTTTAAATTCTGTCACAACAGAGTCAGATGAACCCATATATATAATATCATCAACATAAAGGCAAACCATAAGAATATTATGTTCACCTTCCTTCTTTAGATAAAGGGTAGTTTCATTGTCACTCCTTTTAAATTCATTTTGATGAAAATAACAATCAATTTATTATACCATGCTCTTGGAGCTTGTTTAAGCCCATAAAGTGCTTTCTTTAGCTTATATACATTTTCTTCATGTCCTTTAACTAAAAAACTTTCAAGTTGCATAACAAAAACCTCTTCTTGTAAATCTTCATTTAAAAACGCAGATTTCACATCAAATTGATAAACATACCAACTCAAATAAGCAACTAAAGCCAAAAAGGTTCTCACGGTTTCGAATCTAGCAACTGGAGAAAAAGTATCATCAAAGTCAATACCTTGTTGTTGCGAATATCCTTTTGCTATAAGCCGAGCCTTATGCTTCTAGATACTTCCATCTGCATTATATTTTATTTTGTACACCCATTTCAAACTAATAGCTTTCTTTTCTTTCGATAGATCTCTTAGCTCCCAGGTTTCATTCTTCTCAATTGACTTATTTTCCTCATTCATTACTTTTCGCCATTCCTCTTTTTAATTGCTTCCTCAAAACTTATAGGATCTTAAATAAATAAAGCGAATGTTGAATCATAAATCTCTGTTAGTGATCTAAACCTTCATGGAGGAGTTTCATTTGATAAATCATTTGCTGAATTTGAACTACTACTGGGTGAGGTGGATGTTGAACTTGTTGGAGTATGATCTGTCACTTGATTCGGTAAAGTGACTAGTTCTACTGGAATACGAATTTGTGTTTCACCTTCATTGATCTTCCAATTCCAACTTGCACTTTCATCAAATACAACATTTCGGTTAATAATAACTTTATCACTTACATGATTATATAATTGATATGCTTTGGATTGTACAGAATATCCAATTAAGATGCATTTTTTAGATTTTTCATCAAGCTTATGATGATTTAGTGAATTTACTAAAGCATAAGTAATACAACTAAAAATTCTTAGATAGCTTACAGTTGGCTTTATACCATACCAAGCTTCAAAAGGAGTTTGATTCGTAATAGCTTTTGTTGATGAAATATTCAACAAATAAACTACTATCGTAATAGCTTCTGCCCAAAACTGATTCGCAAGATGCTTTCCTTTAAGCAAACTTCTTGTCATTTCGAAAGCAGTTTGATCCTTACGTTCACCTACACCATTTTGCTCTGGTGTATATGGTGTTGTCAATTCCCTGTGAATACAATTTTCTTCACAAAAGGAATTAAACTCATTATACATAAATTCACCACCTCTATCTGTCCAAAGTGTCTTTATGCATCTACCACATTACCTTTCTACAAGTGCCTTGAATTTTTGAAAATTATCAAATGCTTCAGATTTCAATTCCAGAAAATATTCCTAACTCACGCGGTTATAATCATCAGTAAATAACAGAAAATATCGATTTTTCCAAAATGATTTTGTATTCATAAGTCCACATAAGTCAGCATGAATTAATTTAAGACAATTAGATGCTCTCCATGCTTTTCTAATAGGAAATTATTTCTTCTTTGTTTGCCATAAATACATCCTTCACATACATCAATTGTATTAATTTTTGGCAATCCGTAAACCATTTCTTTTTTATTTAACAACCTTAAACCCTTAATGTTAAGGTGTCCATATCTCAAATGTCATAAATTTGTCTCATTCTTTTGATTTGCAACAAGAGCATGTTTCTCAATATTTGAAACATCAATTGGAAACATCATATTTTGTATTATGCAAATATTTATAATAATCTGGCTAGATTTCTTATCTTTAATAGTACATAAACCATCATCAAATATAACTGAATATCCAATATCTATCAATTGTCTAACACTCAACAAGTTATGTGATAAGTTAGGAACATAGAAAACATTATTAAGGTGTTTTACCTTCCTTTGATTTATCTTCACCTCAATTATTCTTTTTCCTTCTACTTGGATTTGCTTGCTATCTCCATGTTTAACTTTTAACTTGTGAGTTTTATCAATATCTCTAAATATTGATCTTATACCTAACATATGATTAGAACATCCACTATCCAAAAACCAAATGTCATTTGAGATATCATTAATTTGTGAATGAGTCATAAACAATTTATTATTGTCTTCATTTTCCTCCACATAGCTTGCTTGCTTTTCTCTTTTCCAGCAACTACCTTCATATGACCAAACTTCTTACAATAGTGATATTTAATTATACTCTTGTAGTTTTTATGATCATAGTTTGATTGCTTTTTATCATGCCCATCAAAGTGTCATCTTCCTCTTCCTCTTTCATTTCCTCTATCACGAAATCCTCCTCTGCCATGTACTCTTCGTGTTGATTTTTTGTCTTCTTTTGAAGTAGAAGACTCTCCCTTTACCTGAAATATTTTTTCTTCACTTTTTTCAAGTGACCTATCCAACCTTGCTTCATGTGCTTGCAAGGAACCCATTAGTTCATCAAATGAATAAGTAGATAAGTCCTTTGACTCTTCAATTGCCGCAACAACATGATCAAATTTTGGAGTTAAACTTATTAAAACTTTTGTAACAATTATATGATCATGAAGATGTTCACCATAGGATTTTATTTGACTAACAATTTTAATCACTCGAGAAAAAAAATCTTGTACTGATTCATTGCCTTCCATAAACAAATTTCAAACTCACGACGAAGGGTTTAAAGTTTTACCGTAATCACTCTCGATGAGCCTTAAAATTCATTTTGAAGTATCAACCAAGCTTGTTTGGAGGTTGTCGATGCTGCAATTCTTGAGAAGATTGTCTCATGCACAGCTTGTTGAATAAAGAACAATGTCTTTGAGTCCTTCTTTCTATTCTCCCTCAACCTGGTTTCTTCATCTGGATCTGCATATCTATTCTCAATCAAGTCTCAAAGATCTTGAGACTTGAATAAAGTCTTCATCTTGATACTCCAAAATTCGTGGGATTTGCCCGAGAAGATGTGAATAAGGGGTTGAGACATAGAATTGCCATTAAAAGCCATAATGCCCAGTGCAAATTGAAACAAGGCTCTGATATCATAAATGTTAGGGAAGGAGGAGCTGGGAAACGATAAAACAGAATACTACGATCCAATTAATAAAAATACTTTCAATCAATAAAATGACGTAGTATTAAATAAGAGGTACAAGAACAAGAACACTTACAAGATTATCTCTAAATAAACACACTCTCTTCTCTACACTCTTCCTTTATTCACTAAGATTCTATTTATATGACATAATAGTAACTACCTCACACAACTTTCTTCATCCCACTATCTCATTATCTCACCCATGATTAATAACTACCCCCACTGACTCCTAAACTATTTTCACAACTCCTAAACATGAGCCACTACTCCTAAACATATTAACTACCTATATAACTACCATGAAACAATTCTCAACATTAAGGAGGAATCACCCAAAGAAACATGGCTTGGAGCTACAACACCTACACCTTAAACTGTCTCTCTTGACTTAGAGCCAAATAACCTATCTATCTTTATGACTTAGTGCTTGCAGCTGCCACAGATGAAATTAGTTCTTCCCCCAGCTTCTTTTTTTTTTATCCAGCTGATTCTTTAGCCTTAAGCACATAGTGGAGACAAGAAAAAATATTTCTTATTTATACGATGAAACTATACTTAACTAGAACTTGAACTCGATACTTTTTACCTATGTAGTTGACTTACTTGATACTGCACTATTGGGGAAGGAGGAGCAAGAAAATGATAAAACAGAATACTACGATCCAATTAACAAAAACGCTTTCAATCAAGAAAAACAACATAGTATTAAACAGAAGGTAAAAGAACAAGAACACTTACAAGATTATCTCTAAATACACACACTCTCTTCTCTGCACACACTCTCTGCACTCTTGCTTCATTCTCTAAGGTCCTATTTATAGGACATAATAATAACTACCTCACACCACTTCCTTCATCCCATTATCTCACCCATGATTAATAATTATCCTCACTAACTCTTAAACTATCTCCACAACTCCTAAACATGTTACCTACCTACGTAACTACCATGAATCAATTCTCAACACTCCCCCTTGATTCATAGTTACATACACCAATTTGAGACATAAAATAAATATGCTTCTGAACCGGAAGTAACTTGGTGAGAATATCTGTAACTTGTTCATCCGTGCCATAAATACTTCATGTTATGGCTCCATTTGCTACAAACCGAGTCTTATGCTTTTGGATATTTCCATCTGCATTATACTTTATTTTGAACACCCATTTCGATCCAAAAGATTTCTTTTCTTTCGGTTGATCCATTAGCTCCCAGGTTTGATTATTCTTAATTAACTTAATTTTCTCCTTCTTTGTTTTTCGACATTCCTTAACTGCTTCTGCAAAACTTATAGGATCTGAAATAGATAAAACAAATGTTGAAATATAAATCTCTGTTAGTGATCTAAACCTTCGTAGAGGGGTTTTATCTGAGGAATCATTTGTTGAATTTAAAATGTTACTGGGTGAGGTTGATGTTGAACTTGTTGGGGCAGGATCTGTCAGTTGATTCTGTGGAGTAACTAGTTCTGCTGGAACACGAATTTGTGCATCACTTTCATTAATCTCCCAATTCCAACTTGTCTTTTCGTCAAATACAATATTTCTGTTTATAATAACTTTGCCACTTACAGGATTATATAATCGATATGCTTTGGATTGTGCAGAATATCCAGTTAAGAGACATTTTTCATCAAGCTTATGATGATTTTGTGAATTTACCAAAGCATAAGCAATACAATCAAAAATTCTTAGATGGCTTATAGTTGGCTTTATACCATACGAAGCTTCAAAAGGAGTTCGATTCATAACAGTCTTTGTCGGTGAAATATTCAACAAATAAACTGTTGTTGCAACTGCTTCTGCCCAAAACTGATTCAGAAGATGCTTTCCTTTAAGTAAACTTCTTGTCATTTCGACAATAGTTCGATCCTTACGTTCGGCTACACCATTTTGCTCTGGTGTATATGGTGCTGTCAATTCCCTGCGAAGATCATTTTCTTCATAAAAGGAATTAAACTCATTAGACATAAATTTACCACCTCTATCTGTACGAAGTGTCTTTATGCATTTACCACTTTGTCTTTCTGTAAGTGCCTTGAATTTTTGAAAGTTATCAAATGCTTCAGATTTCAATTCCAGAAAATATACGCAACTCATGCGGCTATAATCATCAGTAAGTAACAAAAAGTATCGACTTTTACCAAATGATTTTGTATTCATAGGTCCACATAAGTCAGCATGAATTAATTTAAGATAATTAGATGCTCTCCATGCTTTTCCAATAGAAAATGGTTTTTTAATTTGTTTGTCATAAATACATCCTTCGCATACATCAATTGTATTAATTTTAGGCAATCTGTAAATCATTTTTTTTATTTAACAACCTTAAACCCTTAATGTTAAGGTGTCTATATCTCAAATGTCATAAATTTGTCTCATTCTTTTGATTTGCAACAAGAGCATGTTTCTCAATATTTGAAACATCTTATTTTGCATCATGCAAACATTTGTCACAATCAGGCTAGATTTCTTATCTTTAATAGTACATGAACCATCATCAAATATAACTGAATATCCAATATCTATCAATTGTCCAACACTCAACAAGTTATGTGATAAGCTAAGAACATAGAAAATATTTTCAAGGTGTTTTACCTTCCTTTGATTTGTCTTCACCTCAATTGTTCTTTTTCCTTCTACTTGGATTTGCTTGCTATCTCCAAGTTTAACTTTTAACTTGTGAGTTTTATCAATATCTCTAAATATTGATCTTATACTTGACATATGATTAGAACATCCACTATCCAAAAATCAAATGTCATTTGAGATATCATTAATTTGTGAATGAGTCATAAACAACTTACTATTGTCTTCATTTTCCTCCACATAGCTTGCTTGCTTTTCTCTTTTCCAGCAATCTGCCTTCATATGACCAAACTTCTTATAATAGTGACATTTAATTCTACTCTTGTAGTTTTTCTGATCATAGTTTGATTGCTTTTTATCATGCCCATCAAAGTGTCATCTTCCTCTTCCTCTTCCTCTTTCATTACGAAATCCTCCTCTGCCATGTACTCTTCGTGTTGATTTTTTGTCTTCTTTTGAAGTAGAAGACTCTTCTTTAACCTGGAATACTTTTTCTTCACTTTTTTCAAGTGACCTGTCCAACCTTGCTTCATGTGCTTGCAAGGAACCCATTAGTTCATCAAATGAATAAGTAGATAAGTTCTTTGACTCTTCAATTGCGGTAATAACATGATCAAATTTCAGAGTTGAACTTCTTATAACTTTTACAACAATTATATGATCATGAAGATGTTCACCATAGGATTTTATTTGACTAACAATTTCAATCACTCGAGAAAGAAAATCTTGCATTGATTCATTGTCTTTCATAAACAAAATTTCAAACTCACGACGAAGGGTTTGAAGTTTTATCGTAATCACCCTCGATGAGCCTTGAAATTCATTTTGAAGTATCAACCAAGCTTGTTTCGAGGTTGTCGATGCTGCAATTCTTGAAAAGATTGTCTCATGCACAGCTTGGTGAATGAAGAACATGAGCCACTACTCCTAAACATATTAACTTACCTATGTATAAATACCATGAAACAATTCTCAACATTAAGGAGGAATCACCCAAAGAAACATGGCTTGGAGCTACAACACCTACACCTTAAATTGTCTCTCTTGACTTAGAGCCAAATAACCTATCTATCTTTACGTCTTAGTGCTTGTAGTTGCCATAGATGAAATTGGTTTGGTTCTTCCCCCAGCTTCTTTTTTTTTTTTTTTTATCCAAGCTGATTCTTTAGCCTTAAGCACGTAGTGGAGACAAGAAAAAAGATTTCTTATTTATACGATGAAACTATACTTAACTAGAACTTGAACTCGATACTTTTTACCTCTGTAGTTGAGTTACTTGATAGTGCACAACCTATTTCGCCTACATCCTCTAACAACTTAGATCCCTTAGCGCATGCAACCCCTTGACCAAGCGAGTTCAATAAAAGAACCTATCTCTACGCCAACAAACACATATTATGTTAGAACAGTATCTATTCCTCACCTCAAACAGAAACAAACAAATCAGTCAGTCAATTCTCCACTTTCCGCCTCAAAGCTGGATCTTGTTAATGCTTCAGATCTTTCAATTGATTCTTATGCTTCATAGCCAGAGTAGTCTTTCTTTTCTTTCCCTTAACCGATTAAACTATTCTGATCCTGATCTCGGATACTTAACAAGAGACTTGTAAGAAGAGAGGATTCCTTGCGCTTAGACCTGTGCCCCTGCTGAAAAAGACTCAAACTCGTATGAAGTAGACGTGGCTTCCAACAGAGAGAGAGAGAGAGAGAGAGAGAGAGAGAGACCTTTGCCTTTATTGCCAAGTACCAGGATCAATTCAAAAGTAAGTTGCAAATAGTTATTAAAGTGGATGGATAATTGCTATTTAATCGTATCTAGAATCAGATAGAGGACTAACTAAAGGGCAGATTTAGCATCAGTAATAATAATAAATATGTGAGGAAGCAAGGGAACCCTCAAACTTGTGTCCTAGAATCTATTTCTGTGCTTGGTGGACGGTCAAAGTTATTGTTCCTGATCCTAATCTTGTCGGGGGCAAGAAGAATATGTATGTTATTGGCAATAGAGTTTTTGAGTAAATATTATTAGATTCCCAGTACAGCTATGAAATTAACTTAAGAACCATATATATTTCTTTCGTAAGGAGAATCTAAGTGTGAAGTAAATATCAAAATATTTATTTTTGATATAACATAAATATTTTTAACCCTTCCGCACATCTGCTCCTTCTTTATTTAACCTTATGCTTTGTTCTGAATAATAAATAATACCTACCATATTATGAGTCTAGTGCATGGAACAACACTATTTTGTTAATGTTATAACGGGTTGAGTGTTATGCTAAAATAATTATGATTTCAAGCACATTATTTCCTTATTACTCTAGTTATAATGGATGATTGTTATGTTAATAACATTATAACGGGTTGAGTGTTATGCTAAAATAATATGATTTCAGGCAACTTCTTTCCTTATTACTCTAGTTATAATATATGATATAACGCATTTGAATCAGATAACATTTCCTCTATGAATTCTGACCAGCATAGACATATTTTCATCATGCATGTATCTATCTAGAATTGGCGATTCTATTTGGATTCTATAGAGAGCAAATTATATGCAGGATTTATCTGCACGAGTAGGATAAGTCCAATGTCTATTTTCATGTATAACGTGAACCAAAGCATAAATATCATAATATGTTATTATTAAGCAAAAGATTTTAAGATCAAAAATCTCAAATCAAACTTATGATGTATTTATTATATATAATCTTTTCTCTGATCTTTGAGAACGCTATCATCATTTAATCCAAAATCTATAATGATGCAAATCTATTTGAAAAACTAGATTCACCTTCTCCTTTTTCTTTTTTCTCATATTATTTACATAATCATTTTGAACGATAAATTTAGATATCAATATTTTGATCTATAATTAATATTTTGATGTGCAATTATCGAAGTGGATTTCGAACAAGGAGAGACGAGAGAGGTCTCTGTGTTGAGTGAGTATTTCTTTAGTGTCAACCTATCAACTTTAAATGACCTTATTGAGATGGGATGTTGAGTCATCATTTTTTATAGCTAATGTGACATGTGTGTGTAATAAATAGGTGCTAAATGAATTCTATATGTTTGCATCTCCATTGAAAATATTATTATTATTATTATTATTATTATTATCATCATCATCATCATCATCATCATCATCATCATCATCATCATTATATCGATTGAATTACTTATTTTTCAAACTAAACTCATTCCAATTCAATCAAAATATATATGAGGTGAGTCAATGTAGGCACACCAATGATGAAAACAATTATAAAATTAAAACATGATTATTTTTTATTTTATTTTTATTTTTTTTTTTCATTTTGGTTATCTACGTGTGGTGTGATGGCTCATTTCATGTTTTTGACGGTGTTGAAGGGGTAGAACTCAACTCCTAACTCTCCATTTTTTTTTTTTTTTTTTTTTTTTTTTTTGAACTGATAACACCACTATCAACCTGACCTCTTCTTAAGGAATCACTTGTCATTTACTTTTCATCTATTTTAGATACTGTTTATGATTCTAATCCTTCTCCTGAAGCAAATGACATTTTTGAACTTCACTTCGAGTTTGGGATACGCTAACGGGAACTTAACGAGGCAAGTCGGAGACCTTTCAATTTTGGAAGCTTTGATCCGAGTTAGAAGAGAAAGCGTATACAATATTTGCATAACATTTTTGACTCACAACAATATTTCATCTACATATTCACATCATCTATTGTCTACGTATTTGCATCTCCTGCCTCTAACTCACAACAATACCTTACTTTTTTACATTTAGTTCATTCTTACTCCTTAGCTTCTAAACTACATGTAACTATATTTATTTCATTCCCAGGAATGAAAAATGATATAACACATAAACTGATTGTTCTTGGCTCTCAAATTGATTTGCCAATCACCTAAGGGACAAAGATCATGGGTTACTTATTTTCTCTCACACAAATCCAGCTGCAGGAGCAACAATATCACATTTGGTGCCAAGTATTGCTTGCAAAAAGCTCACATTTGGTTGATTCAGACAGTAAATGAGCTAAGATATAGAATTAATTATATGAAAAAAACATAGCTGAAAAAGAATTATCAAACTAGATGCTAGCCAATCATTTTTCAAGTACTCAAGATCATATTTTATCAAATTTAGATCAATAAATTAGGCATTAACAAGTAATACGATATAACTTTTAATATACTAGATACATATATAATTAAAAAAATATTGATCTGATGATAGCATACCACACTCATTTATCATTGGTTGATTTTTTTTTTTTTTTTTTTTTTAAAGATGCTAAGTAACTTAGTCTATAAAAAATTTGACATATTATCACATGGTTTAAAAATAATATATATATATATATATATATATATATAATATTAATATCTCCTACCAAAGTCTAAATGTCATATGGATTAATTAATTTTCAAATCAATCATAATCAACACTTTCCTATTAAGATAATCTTCTTGCATAGAATCATAATTTAAGATTTGCTTTACGTGGTCGGGTCAACAGGATATTATGTCCCTCTCCAACAGAAGTAAGGAATCCTATCATAATTAAATTTCCTTTCTATTAGTTATAATCATAATTAGAATTCAATTATATTTATAGTGTATCTTACTTAATTAGATAGGATCACATAATCTAACATTCTTGTACTTAATTCATTAATTGTTAAGATACAAAATATTTTAAAATTAAAAATAAATAAAATAAATTTATTTAAAAACAATACGAGTCATATTGGTTATATATTATACTTCTTTCCATATACTACAATAAAGTTTACTTAAGAGTTAGTATTAAAGGATGGATTAAGAGTCGTACTAAATCAGGTTAGGTTAGGGTATGATCTTCATATATGAGTTATGACTTGTAAGCTAGATTAGGAGAACAGTGATGGATAAACCTCTATGAATCGTACAAGTTCACCAAAATTCTTTGTAACTTTCAGATAAATAAATTTTTTTTATACATATCAGACAACCAAAGTTATCAAAGGATTAAGGAACAAGAGATGAAATATAATTGAAAGTTACTGGTGCAATGCAAACTTATAAGAGAACCAGAAACTGAGGTTACATTTTTTTTTATAATAGGACTAAAAAATAGTCTAATTCTATTTAAAAATATTATAATTCAAGTATCTAACTTTTTAATTAAAATTTAGAAAGAAAATTTCTAATAATTTACAAGTGACTTTTGGACTAAGTGATTGTAAATTATTTTCAAAGTAGCCAAAACTGAAATATTGACACAATTTTTTTCAGGACTAAAATCAGTGAAAATATCTATTTTGAAGGTTCAGGCCTTTATATAAGATGTTTTTAAGGTTTTACTAAATCCTGGATGGTTTTGAAATAGTTGTACTGAATTGACACTATTTTTAATAAAGAAATACTATTTGTAACTGAATTGGCCTTTTTAAATATTTTTATGTTTTCTAAAAATTAGAAAATATAGAAGTGTTAGACCTGATTTTTTACTCTTTTTGAATGAGGTGGTTATCTATTATTAAATAGGACAAGAAAACAGTACAACCCTATTAAAATTAATTGATCTGAAAAAGTAATTTTTTCTCAGAAATTTAAAAATACTTGTATACATTTTTTTTTTTCTTTGTAGGACTTAATAATAATGCAATCCTATTCAAAAATAATGTAACTCAAGTATACATTTTTTTTTAAAATTAAAACAGAGAAAGAAAATGTATAATAGTATATATACAACAAGTGTTTTTTGGTCTAAGTGGTTGTAAATTATTTTCAAATCGATCAAAACTGAAAAATTGACACAAATATTTTAAGGACCAAAAGCAGCGAAACTATCTATTTTTAAATGTTTGAAATAGAAGAAGTGATTGTTCAAGCCCTTGTAAGATGTTTTGAAAGGTTTTATTAAATCCTCCATGGTTTTGAAATGATGAAGCAATATTGTCTGTAAATGAGAGCCAAAAAAAAAATAAAAAATGTAATTCAACTCCTTTCGAAAACATACTATGATAATATTCACTAGAGTAATTAGAAATTCACTTTAGATATCAAAAATTGAAAAAATGGTGCAAAATGAGCTTTTTAAAGGTCTGAAAATCAATATAAATATGTTTGAACAAATTATTACATTAAACAATGTATAAGATAACACATACCTTATACCAATTATTATTGCAACAATGGGCTAACCATTAGGATGTAAATAACATGAAAATTCTCAATTTAGCATGGATGGATCTTACTTATCATCGTATGCATTCCTGTGTCAGTATCAGAGCCAAGCATGCATATAGAATGAATCCAATGGTTCGCTGTTGCGGTAAGGAATGTGTGCACACTGCTTGAGATTACTGCATACAGTAGCTTTCTTATTGTATTGCTCCAATAATAAAAACAGGACAATCTCTTATAGCTTCCAGAAAAAACAATAAGGATAGGAAAAAGACGAGAAATCTGACTGCTGAGAGATTTTAACTGTTTTGTTGCTAACAGCATAGAACTAAATAAGAAGATGCATAGAATTAAATAAGAAGATTCAAAGAACTCAGATATCAGGAAAACTAATTTATTAATCTTAAACATGTCAATGATGGACAAAAAATAAACATTATTCCGTCACGTTGTTCCACAGCAGAAATTTTATTTTTTTGGTTTGCTTGAATGACAATAATCAGCAAGATTTCAGCAGAAACTGATTAACTATTGTCATATAAATACTAATTTGCCCCCCATTTGGTTGATCCTCTCTTAGCGTCATCCAAGCACTGCTGTCAGTAATCTTAATGGCTGTTCATTGCTTGTAGCAAGAACCAGGGCCTAATGGAGCAGCTCTACCCGGTCCTGCTACCGGCGCAGCAGCAACCCCCCTTTGGTTGAGCAAACACCTGAATCTAGCCAATCTTCCTGTGGCTTGCCTTGGGTCCTTCGCTAGTTTGTCAAGAGGAGTCCACAACCTCTCTTTGGAGAAAACAAACCGATTGCAGAATTCAGTAGATTCACAAAAGATGAGATCATAAACACTTAATCAATAATGGCAAATCAAAGAAGCTTGAATTTTGACAAACAGTTTATGCAAGTATTGATCTTTATCTGCGCTTTTGATATTACACAGTACATTTTTCAGATGGCATGTTGACGAAGACAACTTGATGGTCGGCTAATATGATGCTGTTGATTTAAAGAGTTGAAGTAAGGAGACAGCAGAGGTATCACTCTGCTGGTTTCAGTGCAGGTTATTCTTGGATCTTTCATGTGAAAAAGTTAAAAGTAGAATTATTCACCTCTATATCATAAATCTTGAATTGGCTAGTTTGATATTCTATACTACCGCAGCACTTTGGATGCACAAGAAGATATCACTTGTTCTACAAACATACAAGTTCAGATTTATAAAAGATGGTGGACTCATGCTGAGTTTGTGAATTTGTCAATGCACATCTAGTATCAGACTAAAGATATTACCATTTTGAAATGTTCCATTGATCTGTATGTGAATATGCATGGACTGATGTTTGCTGTCCGAGTGAATACCAAAATTGGAACATATAGTTCGATAGATAGCGATACAATACCATTACTTTTTTATTTTATTCAATTATATATATACTGGTCTTATATTGGTTGGGTAGTTTATGGAAACTGATACCTAATCGAGATTTTAATGCTTAGTTTTTGCCAGTATTACCTGCAGCGGCTGCAGCACGAGGCCAGATGGTTTGCTCGATATCCGACGCGTCTATACTTTCTCCCCACATGCACACCTCACCGCCAATGACCAACTTCTGCTGCTCAGGCGTGGAGATGTTTGTAAGGGGCTCATTCATGTAGAACTTCTGCCATGGGACATCCAAGTGATCCAAGTACCACTTGTCCTGGTTGCTCACAATGCATCTCAGTCCAGCCGCCACCACCTTCTGTGCTACTCCACCACCAAGCCTGCAAGCACACAAGGAAACTTGTGTCTTATGACAGTGATGACACCAACACAATCGATCCAGATCGGTGTACACATAAATAAATCCAAATTTCCAAAATGCATTCTGATTTTTTTTTTTTTTGAGGATCTGGGAGAGGGAACACATGAGGTTTCTGAATGATGTAAAATAGCTTATCATCATAACTTTTGTTTTGATTTTTATAGACAGATTGAAGAAGAAAAAATGGCATCAAGAACATAATGCAATTAACATTCTATAAGAAATAATGATCTGATAAGTCTGTGCTGCATTAGTTTGTTCACTTTGCCATGCTGACCAAAAGATGGATGCTGAAAAAGCAATCTGTTGACTAATACTGCACATTTTACAACATTTACTACAAGTATGATGAATGATGGATGGTCTCTGTTCCCACGTATCATCATGGTATCACTGATTACATGAGGGTTGCTAATGACCACATTTATTATCCAAAAAATCAACGTTTGATGTGTGTTTTATCATTAATGATGATTACTTACATTTGAAATATTTGAAAGCATATGTATTGCTTGATACCAACTAGAAAATCAATGCAGACCAAACATGGTAGTTCAAGAAAAATACCAGTTATGAACCACAGTTTTTGGGCTGAGTTGACTCCCAAAGTTGTTGAAAGTCTCTTCCCTGTTCATCAAGGAATACAAGTTTTAGAGCAGAAACAACCCAAAACATACAATTCATCCAGATGTAGAATTCATACCAATTGATGACTTCATATCCATGTGATAATGCTATTTTTTGTGCACGCAAAACGAAATACTTGTAGCCCTGAGATTCATTCATTCCATGTTTATTCAACCTGTAAAAGAAATTACATGATGCTAGAGGATAATTTAAAGTTTATCTGAAAGATAGTGTTAAAAGGTGAATTAAGAGTCATACTAAATCAGGTCTGTGTATGATCTTTATATACGAGTTATGACTTAGTAAGCTAGACTAGGAAAACAATGATGGATAAACCTCTATGAATCATCGAAGTTCACCCAAATTCTTTGCAATTTTCAGACAGATAAACCTTTTTTCTAATGCATGTCAGACAACGAAAGATATCGAAATATTAAGGAACAAGATATGAAATATAATTGAAAGTAACTGGAGCAATGCAAATTTATAAGAGAAGCAGAATCTAACAAATTTTTTAATAGAGTGAAGCTGAGGTTACATTTTTCTCTAATAGGACTGAAAAATATTGTAATTCCTAATAATTTACAAATGACTTTGGGCTAAGTGATTGTAAATTATTTGCAAATTAGCCAAAACTAAAAAAATGGGCACAAAGGACTAGAATCAGCAAAAGATATATATTTTAAAGGTTTGAAATAGAAAAAGTGATTGTTCAAGCCTTTTATGAGATATTTTTAAGGTTTTATTAGATCATGGATGGTTCTGAAATAGTTGAACTGAATTGACATTATTTTTTAATAAAGTGATATTGGCTGTAAATGAGAATAGAAAACAATGTAACTCAACTCCTTTGGAGAACATATGACTGTAATATTCACTAGTTTTTGGCCTCAAATAATTGTAAACTCACTTTAAATATCAAATTTGAAAAAAAGGTACAAATTGAGATTTTCATAGGTTTAAAAAATTAATAAAAAATTAAACAATGTATAAGACATTCAAACATGAAGACGAACCTTACATCAATTAATATTGCAATAATGCGCTAACCATTAGGATGTCTCAACAAAGACATGAAAATTCTTATTTTAAAATATTACAAAAGGAAAATGATTATTTGGGTCTTATATATTATTTCCAAGGTTTTGTGAGATTTTGGATATTTCTGAAATAGTTAGACCTAAGTTACACTACTTTTGAATAAAAACCTAAAAATTTGAAAACAGTGTGAAAATTCCTATTTGAATGACCTAGAAATAGGAAAAAATACATATAGGCCTTTGTAAGTCATTTAAAAGGAATTCTAAAATTTCAAAAAGATAGAAAGAGTGAGATATGAGTTATAAATTTTTTGAATTGAGTCGCACTATTTTTGAACTCAATAATAAAAACAATGAAATCATATTAAAATATAGTGTAAATCAAATCTCAAAAATAAATATAAGCAAGGACTTCAAAATTATTTTCTCAAAATTTTCCAAAATTCTCTGATGATATTCATTTTTTGTGACCCAAAGTGGTTATTAATTCACATTAAATTGGACAAAATTTTAAAATGCGATAAATTCAATATTTTAAGGCTAAAAATAGTCAAACTTCTATTTTAAAAGCTTAAAAACCAAAAATGATCCTTTAGACCTTTCTACATTATTTCTATAGTCTCCTAAAACTTCAAAAACAAAGAAAAGAAAACTAGCACTTAAATTATTATTTTTGAATGGGATATAGTATTTCTAATAAAATTAAAATTACATAATTTTGTCCAAAAAGAGGTCATTAGGCCTTCCTATGTCATTTCTAAGGATTTCTAAGATTTTAAGAATTTTTTAAGAATGTGAGATCTGAGTTATAATTATTTTAAGTGAGATTACACCATTTTTTAATAGGACTAAGAAATAATTTGACCTTGTTCATTTTAAAACAACGTAAGATAGGTCTCCAAAAAAATTTTCTCTCAACTTGTTAAAATTCTTCTCTAATAATATTTATATTTTTTTGCTCAAAGTGGTTATAAATTCATGTTGAATCAGCCAAAATAAGAAAACACAAATTAAACATTTTAAGGATCTAAATCACTGAAAATACTAGTTTTAAAGACTTATCTTAATTACACTTTATTTATTAGGATTATACTATTCTGGCATAGGTTCCAAAAACAATATACCTTGTTTGGATATGTAACTAAAAAGAACATTCTCTAATAATATACAAGTGGCTTTGGGGTAAAGTGTTGTAAATTCATCATAAATTGGCCAAATTTAGAAAATTAACACAAATTCATCATTTTAAGGGTAAAAATAGAAAAAATCATTGAAGTCTGTGTAAGTCATCTCCAAATCCAAAGTATATTGGAAATTTGATAGTTTTCGAAAAAGTCAATCAAGAGTTATTCTTTTTTAAAAAGATTATACTGTTTTAAATATGACTCCAGAAATAATATAACTCTTGGTCTCGAAAATATTTTTTTAATAGAACTTTAGAAAAATAATATGTAACTGGCTTTTTAGAACAAGGTGGTTGTAAATTCACCTTAAACTAGGTTAATTTAGAAAATGACACAAATTCAACCTTTTGAGGGCTCTAATCAGTGGAAATACCTATTTTAAAGACTAAAAATAGAAAATAGTTATTTGAGATTCAAAAAAAGGATGATCATTTAGACCTATGTTAGCCATTTCAAAGTTATTCTAAATATTTGATAATTTTTATAAAAAGTGAGACCAAAGTTCCAAATTTTTTTCGAACTTCAGAAACCCTTCTCTCATGATATTTAATAAGTTTTTCTTCCAGAAAAATTATAAATTCACTGAGTAAGAAAAGCTGCTTAAGTGTAATCATCAACTTGTTCCTCATAAAAGGCGCGCAAAGCTGATATGAATTGAATGGAAATTAAAGTCTGAAATGTACTATAAAATTTAAGTCCCAAAGACATCGACATTCTAATGAATGTAGATAAACAATGAAGTTGTCTTGATAAAAACTATTAGAAGCAGAAGAAACTATGATCTATGTCATGAATAAATTCTATAAATGTGGAAATTTGGGTTTGTAAGGATTCATACCATTCAATTATATGAGGAGTGTTGGCCCAGCAGCCTGCAATCCACAACAAAAGCAGTATGTTATGCAAAAAACGGAAACACTTGCATACTTAAAAATATTAAATTAAATTAAGGTTAAAAATATCATCTGGTGTGGTTTGGTACGAGTGGTATTTACCAATTCCATAACCTACTAGCACGTGGACCAGAGTAAACCGGATGGTGTGTGTGGTGCATGGCTTGTACGACCCAATATAGCTGGCATAGGATGACAATAACTTTTTTTATTATTTTTCTGATCTTTTTTCGAAACTCGATATATCTAGGTCCAGTACGCAAAATTAAAACCTTGATTTAAAGTATCTAAACTTCTAAAACAATTGCATCTTAAAGCCATTGTTCGCTATGAGACATGAATGGTAGAAAAAGAAAGACCAACAGGAAAACATGAAAAGTGTTTGTCAAGATCAATTGTCAAGAAATGACCTGAAAATACAGTTAAATTCAGTGAAGTAGTATTTGATAATTTCTGTTGCCTCTATAAGTTTCAAGTTTTACCACCATTGACCATGATGACTAAAACGAACATGTTGAGGCATAAACAAATGAGGTGCTGTTACAAGTAACAGGAAATGTACGAGCTTACTTGTGTTAACTTCATCACCCCCTAAATGGACAAACCTGAACTTGAAAACCTTAGTGAAATCTGAAACATTAATCAGGAATTAGTCATTCATCTGACAACCATCATGAAAGATAATCTAACTTTGCTTTTCAAAAGTAAAGATAACATGAACTTTGAGAATAAATTCTTGGAAAAGAAGTCACATCAAAAGTATCAATTCACTGTATTGTATTTATCCAGTATTATTAATTGCAGATATGAAACAAACTCTGCTGTTAATCTTCTAGAGGGTTCTGGCTTTATTTGTCAGGTGCCACCCAGAACATGATTGTTATGCATGGCTAGTCTTGTTAACATCTAAATCACTGAAACTGTATTGTATTAGATGCAAACAGTAAGAAGAAGAAAATTTACCAGAAAGAATTCCATCAATTACTTTGAATGTGAACTCTTTACTGACATCAAGTGGTTCTTGGCATTCAGCTGAGGGCCACAAATCAGGATAGCCCACACCCCTACAAAAGATATTTATCAAGTTTTATCTGGGTTGTGTAATCACTCCCAATTCAGAGAGAAAAATCAAATAAATTGAAAATGAATATTGCATTGCAGCAAAGAAGACATCTTTGGAGATGCAGGCTAAGATCACCAAGAGCAGTATGAGTTAATATAATAACAACATGATTTCTTTTAGTTAAAAAATTCAAGATTTTTTAGATCCATACGACAAAATAAGAGCTAAAAGGACTACCATGAGAGAGCATGGCCAGGCACATCAATCTCAGCCAACACATTTACTCCCCTTCTTTCTGCATACCTGAAAATATTCATGTTTAGAAGTACAAAAAGATTCAGTCATGAAGAAACTAAGAAATACCATAAACCTCATACTGATATATAAATTACAGGTATACACATATGAACCATTTTAAAACATACACCAGTGCATATGTTAATTTATGCATGTGAGGCATCATACAGGAGCTTGTCCCTATTCTTGTCACCAGAATGTATATTGTTAGGGGTTTGTTCAATGTTCATCAGAGCAGAGGGTCATCTGTGCTACAAATATATATGTGCATGAGTGCCACAGAGAAGTAGGCCTGCTTAGCATGTAATTAAAACTTAAGTATATTTTAAGAAGTCTGATAAATGTGCATGATGAGATGATGCAGAGACATTGACAACAATAGTGAGATGGAGATCATATGGGTCATACATTGCAAGAAAACACATCTCAAATGGTGAAAGGAAACTAGATATCACACAAGAAAAATAATTACTTTCTTCTTTGTTCAGATGTCTGTCACACTCAGATATATCTGTATGCATACTTTTTGTCCTAGAAAATCATATGCCTGTAATGATCTAGGTATAACCCTAACATGTTCACCTTCTCCTGTTGAGAGCTAGGTACATACAGATGGCTGGTAAATGATCAGAGCTAGGCCAGTGTAACAATCTCCAAGAACAAACATCACAACCTTGAAAAGGATGCTTAAGCAGCCAGTCATTACTTACTGTACGATTTCAAGAGCATCAGCCTTAGTATATCGCTCAGAGTAGGAGTATGCACCAGACCACAGTCTTGGATATGATGGTATCTCTAAGGGGAAGGATTGCTTATCCACGATATGCCAGTGAAGCACATTCTGTATGACAGTAAGCTAGAATTGATGAAGCAAACACACAAAAAAGACAAAAGATACTGAGATGTTGAAATCATTATTAACGAGACATGACACGATCTATACTATGAAAATTTGAAGATGAGCTAAAATGCAGATAGAAGGATTATAAAAGGAAAGTGTATGACAAAAGGATGAAAAGATGAACCTACCAACTTACTATAGGCCATTGAATCTATAACACCTTTTATTATTGGGAGGGGTAGGTAATGCCGCGCTGTATCTGCATCACAGACAGTCGCAGGTAATAACAGATCTTTTTTTTCTCATGCATGAAGATTATCATGAACAATCATAATGAGATATTCAATAAAGCCATGAAGTTCTCAATTGTTAACCATTTATCAGATTTTTTTAAGATAGCTAATAGGATATTATATACAAGGCCAAATGTTTGCACACACACATTAATAGGTTGTAACAGATACTTTTTCACTCATGCATGAAGAATAGCATGAATCATCACATGGAGTTAGGAAAATTTCCATGAAGTTACTAATTTCTCCATTGTTAGATAATTATCAGAAATTGTCAAAAATAGTAAAGAGAATATCATATACAAATAACAAATAGTTGATTTAGAAGTTTCTAATGCAAGCTTCATACATTTGTGTATGCAACTCGGTTATAAGAAGCCTATGTACACACTTCTGTATCCTTTCAGGTTGATCTAAAAATTTACACTAAAAAAGAAAATCTCCAAGGAATGGTATTTACCAATAAGAAGTCCCCGATATGGGAATCTTGGTTGATCTAAAATATACCAAGGAGCCAACTCTAATTCAACAATTCTCTTATAGATATTAAAATGACACAGTTGGCTGAAAGTCTGCAAAATCAAACAAAATCAAATTGTTGGTTAGATCTACTACAGTATATTTTACAAATGAAATCCATTTTCATAAAACTCACCTGCAAAGCATGAAGCGCTCCGTAAACAGTTTGTGCCTGCAAAAGTTATGATGGCGAATTGATTAAGAATAATAATTAACTGAAATGAGAAATCTCTTTTGCATTAGATTATGACAACATGGTTGATCGGCATTTATTTAGAACTATAAAAGAACCAAATGAGGTAATGAAATACAAATCCCTTTGTGCCATCCTTGTAAGCTTATAAGTGCCATCCTGATCTTGATCAGCAGAAACAGAGGCATTTTACCTTATTGAAGTGCATTTCAGTAGAAGATTTTAATATTTCAATTGCCAATCCTTTAGCGAATATGTAAATTTTGTAGATATCTGTAACTAAAAGATGTCAATCCCATTGAAACTTGACAAATGCAGCCAAGACTCCACTGAGACCAAAATCAAAAGTGAAACAACTAATATTCTTGTGTCAGACCTACTAATTTCTGCTAAATTTTGCAACCAGACCAATTTGTCCAGAAGATTATCTCTATTTTCTTGCTAGGCTCAACAAATTTATTGTGGACTAAAATAAATTTCCCACAGTGACAAAACGGAATTTAAGTGTAGTTCAGAGGACAAAATGGAATTTAAGAAGAACCAAACGAATTTCCAGATAACTACGCTAATAACTAACTCAAATATTAACATGGAACATGAAAAATGGAATATGCACTTCTGAATGTATGATGTTCCTGGAGAAAGCATGGATTGTTTCGACTCTTTAGTGACTATATCTAGAAGTATTTGCTTCATCTACCTCAATACGTGCATACACATGTTTCCCAGCAGCAGGAACATCCAATTTATAGGATTCATCGATCCCATAATTCAGCTGCAAAATCAAAAAAACTCTATCAGCAGACCATCAAAGTAATGCTTCTACAGGACTAACTTTTTACTCGAGAAATCTATGTCCGAATTAAACATATGAAGAGATACTAATTATATAAAAAAAAGAATTTTAGCAGCATTTTTCACAAGTTTTTCGCATACATTAAATTTTCACTACTTCACATATATGTACTAATCAGTGAAGGATAATAATATAAAGAGTCATAATTCATGTAATTCGAAACACGCAGCAACAACAACAACAACAATATCTGACTAATCGAAATCTAATCATGATAATCTAGCAATTATTTTCTCCAAATTTATGGCGACAATAAATAGTCTCCCTAAAGATGGTCAATCCATTAAGTAAAGGCCAAATTAGGATACCTGATCCTGAGGTGACAAGATCAACACATTTAACCCAGCAAGCACCGAAGAGGTTGGCGTGCGGCCATCTACGATATGATTCACTTCAATCGCATCAATCATCCTGTCAAATGCTTCCTTCAGCAGCCCGGAACCGTCTCCGTACTTGCTTCCCTGCGTCGACAGCACGAAATCCTTGCTGAGGAACAGCGTCTGCGAGCCATGGGTCGCCGACTTGGGCATCGGCCAGATGTTAACGCCGTCATGCTCTCCACCAAATGCCAACACAAACAACCAAGCAAGGAATCCAACGCAGAGGAAGACAGCTCGAACCGCCAGCGGCATTATGAGAAGAAAGGAGCGATTTTTATAGCACTCCAAGCAATGCAGATGGCCAGGGAGCGAAGAGGTGGAACCAAGATCTGGTTTTGATGCCAGAAACAGATAGATTCAGAAATGCAAGTAAAAGAACGCCATTCTGAGAAGAAGAAGAAGAAAAAGTACAAGAACAACCTGAAGCTGATAGCTTTGCTGTTGCGGCAGCTGGGATATTATGAAGGGATCGAGGGAAGAGACCAGGGGAAGGGAGGAGATGCAGAGACACGAAGGGTGTTAATGAAGGAAAGGAATCTCTTTAAGAAGGAATGGAGACAAAAACGCCGTAATTAAGTTGTGAATGTTAAAAAAAGGAGAGAGAGAGAGAGAAGAGTCGAGGGGCAGTTCTGGGATGGCAGAGCTTCTTGCTCGTGGATCTCTGCGTGCGCAATGCAGTAATGATCCTTCCGTTGGATGCTTTCACTTCCTTGGAATGGCGAGCAGGCAGAATGCGTGCATGAGAGAGAGAGAGAGAGAGAGAGAAAGAGAGCGACAGATTACCTGCTCGTCTGCTACAATAGGAACAATCTCATTATTCATTAACCACGGAATCAATCAAAAAAAATCCAAAAATACTTTTGCTGCTCCAAAATCATTCATTAGCCACGGAATCAATCAAAAAAATCCAAAAATATATATCTACTATCCCAAATACTCAAAAAAAAAAAAAAAAAAACAATCCAAGAATACTTTTGCTGCTCCAAAATCTTACGTACTATTTAATATATCCCTCCAAATTTTACATCTTATATATCTAATTTAACTATTTGAATCTTTCGTATACGTCACTCCCAGCGCTACTTATCCAATAAACTCAGGCTAATTCAGTATTGGCCATTGTTACTAATGAGTTTTACAAATATTGAAACACAAAATACCTAAAATGCCCTTTAAAAGCTTCAGTAGAAACTTGAACTTAAAGTAGTAAGTAGAAAACTTACTAATTTTTAGGAGTATATTTCCTGAAGGTATTAATGTCACTTGGATCTTCAACTAAATAAATTGATTATGATACGTTCATATTAGTTTTTAAGTTCTTTAGACATAAATAAATATATTTATTTATATAAATATATCTATTTGTTTGTTTATATATGCTTTTTGGTAATTGAAGATGATGATGATGATTTCTTACCTAACAAGTTGTCCCAATTATTAGTAAATCATAAAAATATGTTATGATTTCTTACCTAACAAGTTGTCCCAATTATTAGTAAATCATAAAAAAAAATGTGATTACCTTTATGCCCAAACAAAAGAAACATGAAGATAAATGCATGATATCATAGTTAAGGCAAAAGGTTTTGCTTTCCAAAATTCTAAAGGGAAAGGGAATGGGAAAGATCATAATTAAGATACTTTATTATGTGATGATATTGAATTGCCACGGCTCGGTTCTCTCTCTCTCTCTCTCTCTCTCTCTCTCTCTCTCTCTCTCTATGAGGAAAGGATTTGTTGGGCTTTGACTGCATGCAAAAGAACGAAAGAAAAGTCATCCTTTATATAATTATATAAATCCGTTGGATTTTTTTAGGCAATTATTAGTTTGATGGATAGATTGGACCACTTATATGAATCACACACACACACACACTCTGCATGAGAGGCCAAACAATGCATCAAACAGTTGAAGAATTGGCAAGGGTAAGTTAGTCACTTTTTTTTTTTTTTTTTAACTATATCACTTAGGTAAAATTCCATGTGGAAGATTAGGTTTTGGTATTTATTAGATTGGCACAAATGTGTGACCAATAACATGAAACATATAATTTGTGTGATGGGCCGAGGTAATATTTTTAAATTCGGATCAAATCGTACATAATTATAAAATATAAAAGAAAAAATAGATAAAGATATATCAAATATATGTAAAACTGCTAACATTATTTTTAGATCTTAAATCCGTTGTAATTATCAATATGAAAATATTCAATATAAAATTATATTTTTAGATCTTTTCTTGCTAATTATAAGCCAATAAAATAGCCTTTATTTATTTATTTATTTATTTATTTGGGAGGTGGGGGTGGGGTTGCTGAGGATTGAGATAGGAACACGAGAGTTTGGTGGCGGCATGTCCTGCAAACTGATGAACCCACATAGCATCTCCATGGCTGGCTGTGGCTGTTTGCATCCTCCTTTTGATTCAATTATTTCCAAAAGCCATGTGTAGTAGTAGTAGTAGTAGTAGTAGTAGTACAACACCAGACAAATTTAATGTCTCGGTGAAACCCATTTCAATATTAGCCATTTTTTCACCATCTCAGTTCACCTCAATGCTTATTATTGATTCAGCATCTTCTTCCTCGTTGCTATAGAAGAAGCTTTCAGCCCTGTTCTATGCTTCAGCTTCTTTCTTCCACAATCGGGAGTAAGAACTTGAAGGAAGGCACATGTTAAATCTCATCAATGCTGATTCCGGAGATGTTCATGGATGAGCCATATTTCCATGCAAATTTCTCTAAACAAATTATATACTAGTGCGATTCCATCTTTAAACACAGAGGATGAACATGCATCACATTCTATGGAGATTTTTTTTTACATCTAGAGCTCAAGGCAACTTCAGTAGATCATTCATCTCTTACAAGTTGCAGTGCCCTTCAAGATTGCTCCTCAATCATTTCATCAGGTGGAATGTGGCCAATATATATATATATATATATATATATATATATATGAACTCCAACCTAGGATTATGAATAGCTCTTTTAGTGCAGAAACTGAAGTGTAAAGCATATCCATCCTAAAGGGCATACATCTTCTTGTATTCACTATTTAGTATCTCAGAGTCAGAACCCATTGATATAGACCACGAGCGGGACCTGCTCCCTGAGTTCCTCCTTATGTTCCTCATATTCTTTTCTTCCATTCGGTGAACAATTACGCAGTAGCACATCGATCCTAAGGTGGTCAGCATGATTGTGGCACCTATAGCCATGGTTGACCAAGCCAGCCACAAGTCGTGGTGGCCTACAACAATGTATGTCAGGGAAATGAAGGCCACCGATATGAAGAGGCAAGCCAGCCACATCAACTTGTTCATCACAAAGACCATCCTCCTCTTGGCTTTCTGCTCGACGACTATCAAGGAAGTTTGGACGACCACCACTGCTAATGAGATGAATAGAGCCAAAGAATCGAAAATCAAAAAGATGATGAATGCTGCATTTTTCGCGATATAGGCTTGTCCAAGAGTAAATCCATCTTCAGCGTCCGGAACAAACTGGCCAGGCAATTGGAATATGGCCGCAAAGGCCACCGTGGCGATGAGAACTGCGACCACAGTGTTGGAATTGATGGCGTTGTTGAGACCTCCCAGGTGGAGCTTCTGGAGCCTCTTCTTGATCTTCTGGACCTTCATTTCGGTTTGACGCGTTTGCCTGAGTTGGGACTGAACATCATGTTTTATGTCACTGACCGTTTGCTTCAGTTGCTTAGCAGCAGTCATTGTATTTGCTGGTTCTTTTGCAACAACTGCACCAAATTCTCTTAGAATGGCAGCAATCTCTTCATTTTCACATTTCTCCGCAATGCTGAGGGCTGTTTCACCTGCTCTATTCACTGCATTGATGTCGATTCCTCCAACTGATAACAAAGCCTGTACAATCTGCAGTACCATAAACCAGAATTTTTATTCAATGCTAGCAAATTGGCATGAACTACATCGATGACAAAGCAGTCCAGCACGAGTGTCCTGCCACTGCAAAGTCTAGAATGAAATATACAATGGTTTCAAGAAAAATATTAAAGGTCAACAGTCAAAGCATGTTATGCTTGGGGCAATTGATCTCTCTTGCACACAGCAAGTACTCCCCATGTGCTAAAGAATAAATAAAAATATAAGTACTGCCCTATATAAACAGCTCTCTTAGCTTTTCAGTACGACTGCTAAGGTAAATTTACTAGCAACATATTACAGACAGGTGGCGCCAAACAGCAATTCACAAATAACTTCCAATAAACAACCAGATATCATGACCCGACCTGATTAGTCCCATGGCATAGTCACTCAATAGAATGAGCCCGCATTGTTAATACTGAACACGTCTAGTTTTATATATAGTCGAAATCCTCCTAATTCCAATTTGGGACAAATAGATTGTCGCAGTAGTTTCTTGTTAGAAAGGTCGCTTAAGGGATAACATAAAGAGTTATCAGTCAGTGATCAAGCAAGCAAAGGGATAATTAAAACAAATCAGGCATGCTTAGCTACCTTAAACCAAACGAACTCACATATGAAACAACAAGATCTAGCACTTGAATCTTAGAAGTTGACGGAACAGAAGGGTAAGTCATAGATGGCAGAAGACAAAAACACAGAAGAACAAACAATGCAACCTGTAGAGCTTGCAAAGAGCTAATACCAAATTAAATTAAGAAATAGTAACTTGCCTTTGGATTGCCCTTCCTTGTAGCAATATGCAATGGTTTGTTTCCCTTATTATCTTCTAAATTGATTATTGACGGATCAGGCTTCAGCAATTCCATCACCATCTCAACATTTTGGCCCTTCACAGCCATGTGAAATGCTGTCTGTCCCTTCTTATCAGTCCTTAAACCAATGCTAGGATCCTTATCTAGTAGAGATTTCACCACGTTCACATGACCCATTCTTGCTGCTGAATGCAAGACGGTCTTTCCATTATTCCTTGCAATCTTAGCAAGGCTTGCGTCGGTTTCTAGCAGTAGATTGACGACATCAACATGACCTTGAGTTGCAGCAGTGTCCAAGGCTGTTGAATTCAATGAATTTGTCGTCATGGCCAGTGCAGGGAAAGAATGGAAGAGTTCCTTCAACACTTCTGCATATCCAAAGATACAAGTAAAGACAGATTAATTATCCAACAATCAAATCATATAAGGAACTCAATCAGAATAGTTTCATCTAGCGATCAGATAGGAAGTGGAACAAACAAATAGATTTATTATTGTGAGAAAAATCCATGGGATTTATTGAAGACAAAGTTACAGTATTCTTAGGAAGCAAAAAAATTATATACTGAAGAACAATTACTATCCTTGGATCAACAAGGCTGCAGAATATTCGATCAAACTATTATTACATCTTTCCTCCATGTGGCTATTTAGCATCTTCATAAATTACCAAAAGTAAGCAGAATTTGAGTGAAGGCTGTTTAAAGTAAATGCCAGAAAAGAAAAACTCCAGATAATTAAAGAGGCAAAAAGTGTCAATTGTATATGTAACTTTGGGAACCTTTACCAACTCTATGAATTCATCTTTTTAGATTTCAAAATTTAAACAATGTGATTGATAAAAGGAATCAGGAGATCCTGACATCAGATAGAGGAAAGGTCTATATTATTTTATCATCGAACATATTCATTGCGACAACCTAGAACTCACCACATTATTTTCACTAATCTTCACATCCAACATGAGTCTCATAGTTGCAGTGACACCAATAGACTAGCCAACAGTAATCAAAACAGCAAAATTCTTCTTTGGAAGTACAAGGAATAATAACACCATAATAACCACAATAAAGTAAACAATTGATGTCATCTATGGGTAGTTGTTTCATAAGGTATGTACTTACCTATTAGTCTACCATCATTGATATTTTACGCCCATGGAATAACCAAAAAAAGGTTGCGACCGGGATTTATGGCTTACCAAGATGGCCCTGCTTAGCGGCAATATGAAATGAATCATAGTTGTTATTGGCCTTGATGCCAGCTGATTGAATGTCTGAAACTTTTAATATCTCCCGAACGGCCTCCACATGACCCTTTTCTGCAGCAATATACAATGCCGTCTCCCCATCCTGATTCTGCTTGAAAAGCAAATATTTCAACTGGGTCTCACTGCACTCAGAGAGTATCTTGTGTACATGCACTGCATTGCCAGCCCTAGCAGCGAGATGGAGCTCCAAATCACCACGCTTGCCAGGGCTCTCCTTGTTCTTCCTTTCTTTGAAACTTTGCTGTCTATCTCCCAATCGGAAACTCCTTTGTTTGTCCATCCGAAAGCTCTTCTGTTTCTCCATCACCCCGAGCCGAAAGCTCTGCAATTTCTCCAAGGCTCCAATTCGAAGGCTCGACTGCTTCTCCATCTCCAAAGCCAAAAGGATTCTGCAGAAAAGAATTTGCCTTCCTCCCCCCCCCTTATTCTATTTCACAACCGAGAACATCACAGACGAAAAACTGTGGCCACAAAATCTAGCTTGGCAATGATTCTTCTTTCCTCTCAAGAATCCAAATCAGATCAGAACAAGAAGAAATCTTACCAATCACTCAGCTCAAACTTCGGTTACCAGAAATCTACAAGTTCACCTCAGACCTCAGCTATCATCAATCACATCAGATGCCCTGAATCAGGGCTCGGATCAATCGCTTGCACACATCTCCCGATCATGAAAGAGGAAAACCCTCTTATCCCGCATCAAAAGCCCCAAACCAAACAAAAATACCTCCTTTCTTCCGTCCCAGGAGGAACAAAGAAAAGAGACGAATTTGAAGAGACTCCACTCGTCCACAGGGAAAAAAGAACCCTTACAATCTCAGGAACACCAGCAACCACCAGTAAATCCCCCCAAAGAAATCCCGAGAAGCTAGAAGAGGTTCCTCAGGTAAAAGAAATACAATCCAGACACCCAAAACACCCAGAATAAAGCTAAAAATCCAACCTTCATCGAATTTCTAGCGGAAAAATCACGCTCAAACTCAGAGTGGGACACCAAGAACCCTTCTTTTTCGCTTTACCCTCCTCCTTTTCACTTTCGTGCTTCCAGAACCGAACCTAAAGCAGCTAAAGAAGCACCGAGAGGCCTGCCCATCGATCATTCACCCTTGTGTTCAACGAGCAAAACGATTGCTTGACGCGTAGTAATGGTGCGCGTTGGCCTCAGCGTTCGTGCCACCACTTCGCCAAACCAGAATTTGGTTGGTCCGGGCCTGTAGGTAGAAAGAGAGTGGGAATGATGGCGGCTATTGCCATCAACATCAAACAAGGGGACACTGCAGGCGCAAGACTCCAAAGCAAAACCAGTGAAAAAGATAAGATTCCGGCAAGAGTAAGGAAAGGTGGCCACTTGCAGTGTGAAGGCCAACAGAGTTGACAGCTTTAATCCGAGTGTTTGTGTATCTTTGCAAATATATATATATATATATATATTGTTTTTTTTTTCTTTATGTTTCTCACTGTGAGTAGTTTAAGTATATTTATGGAAAGATACATTTAAAGACCCACGTAAGCAAACAATCAGTCAAATATTCGATCTTGTTTGGTACATTCAAATTCATTTATTTTTTGTGTGTTACTGCAAGTAGTTCTCTTCTTCTTCTTCTTTTTTTTCCCATGCAAGTAGTTTAAGTATATTTATGGAAAGATAAATACTTTTTAGGGCCCGTTTATATATATATATATATATATATATATATATATATAAGAGAGAGAGAGAGAGAGAGAGAGAAAGAGAGATCTTCGTGAATTTTATTTTTTTATCATAATGAACAACAAAATGATTATGATAAACACTGTAATTTTGAAAATGCTTTTGCAAGATTTCTCTCTCATTATAGATCACAATTTCACTCAATTAACCTCTACCACATAAATATGTTAAATACTTACAAGAATCTTTTTTGTATTTTTTGGTTGGACTAGTAAAATATGATGTCAATTTGGCAGTGTCATTGGACTATCTTTTTTTAACTCCATTTCTATTATTTAAGACTTACTAGTAAATAAAATGTAAGGCGTGTTTGTTCATCCATGTAGATCAATTGGAAAGGTGACATCCCAAATTGTGGTGTTATTCAAATAGATAATAGCTAACAGTGGATTTTGCCTTTCTGATCTGCCAACAACAAATCCCTTTTGCATAAAAATTACAAATGTTTTTTAAAAGGATATGTTAAACTGCAGCTGTTGTTCTTATCCATTGTGATGGAAATTGAGTGCAGAGTGTCCTCTTTCCTTGATATATATATATAGTTGTCTAATTAGCTTATGATCGATTTTTTAGCTTATAGTTGCAAAGATGACTGTGATTCATTTTTTTTTCAACTTAATTTTGCAGTATTAACTGTAATTATGAAGCAATGTTCTAAGGAGATTTATTATAACTAGAGGTAAAAGAAGACCTAAAAATAATTAGAAATTCAAAAGAAAATTTTTAAATATTTTTTGTTTAACTATATATATATATATATTATAGATTTCTTTGATACGAAAATATCTATGCAGTCAACTTCAAATAATTGAGATATTATGATTTTTTTTAAAAAAAATCATAATATCTCAATTAAGACTTGTTATTTTGTATATGAAAAATCATTAATGTTTGGCCACAAGGTTTGACTTTTACACAGAGTCTTAGGTTGGAAAAAGGTCGTACTTAAAACATGAAGAAGTTGGGATGATCCCAATGTTTCAGGTTTGTGCTCCTTACAACTAACTAACTAACTAACTAACTAACTAACTATCCAAGTCTTCATTGCATCCCCAACCATCATAATGTGAATGAGAAGCATGGCTTGACTTCCACCCAAGACTTGCATTGGCTCTCGAGAAAATATAGTCAATACAAAAAACATTAAAAAATATGATTCCTTTTTTGAATGAAAACTATAACCTGATGAATAATAATAATAGGTTGGGGAACTAACTAAATGCTTCAGCTTTGACATCCTTGTGATATATATATATATATATATATATACATATTACGACCACCAAACCTCTACATTGAATCATCAACTATTATTACGGTATGTGAGAAGCAGTAGTATCTCGAATCATTAAAGTTACCAACTTCATTCATGTGGCAGATGAACAGCTTGGGAACCTCTACATTTCAGCTTTCATCTATCTCCATATATATATAGATTACAAACTCCAAAAGCTGGACTGCGTCATTTAATATAATGTTCATGAGAAGCAATATCTTGAATCGCTTAGTCTCAGCTTCGGTTAATGTGGGTGGGCAGATGAAGAGGTAGACACCAAAAAGTTCCACAAATAATGGTGCATGTGACCCTCAATATGCTTCATCTTTGAGAGACATAAGTGGGACATTCTTCATATCATGTACATAATAAACACATGGTTCCCTTTTGTTAAACCACAGTGAGAAGGAATCGTTCAAGCCATGTATGTACTCCTTACTAAATTATTGGTGGGTAAGCTTCAACCAGTGAACAATTTTGAAATATTGTCAAAAATATTATTATGTCTATTGAAATGTCTTAGTCGTTGGCCTAAAAACTTGATCGAGATTCTTTGCATTGAGCCCAAACATCCAAAAAAAATTTATAGTGCTTCTATATGCTTATTAAATAAAGAGAATCTTATACGAATACCTTTCGAAGTTGACAAAAAAAAAAAAAAATAGAAATTTAAACATATCATATGTGTATGCTTCCAAATATTAAGATACTCCACCACATGTCACTGCCATTAGCATACATCTTTTTTACGTTCGAGAAGTATATAAAACATCTAGAATACCCCTACTAGTTAGCATCATAATGAACTTTTTTAAGTATATCAACATATATTACACTTTCATCTAACAATTAATTAACAATAGCCGATGACTATTAGAACGACATGTATGTCATTTCTAGGATTTGAAGATATATATTTTTTCAAACATATATATATATATATATATATATATATATATATATATATATATATATATAATAATAATAATTTGGTTGGTGGAGTGGGATCCACTATCATCCCATCTGTGATCCCAATCAGTGTGTCCAACAAATACTATGATAACAAAGAATCTAAGTTGTTGATTTGTGGCAACTATTTATCCTCCCACAATGTTTCTCACTAGAATAGGTTTGTCTCCTTGTAATTTAGTCTTGGAAGACTTGGGATATGGACAATTTTCATAGTCAATAGGAGCATGAAAATTATGATTTAATGTCATGATAAATTCTTGGACAAAAACAAAAATGTCTTCTTCATTAATTTTCTACTTTAATGAAGAAGATATATACTGGTCTCCTCAATCATACTGATTATATCGGAATATATATATATATATATATAAAGAATGCTATGATAATGTTGAACTTGTTTCGTTAAGTTGAGAATGTTATGATATAAAGAAAAAGAAATCTTCCACTTGCTTGTTTTTTGGGTGGAATAAAATGAGGTATGTTGTTGCTTGCAAGACATCATTACTTCAAATTGTAGATGGGAAGTCCTCTAACCCCATCCATTTCTTCAGGAAGAATCCTTTTTGTCAAGCTCAGTTCCTTCCTCATCTACTAAACTTGCGGCGTGACAGCGTGTGATGATCCTCCAACAACAAGATTGCCGTTGTTTCGGCCTTCAAGTTAAACTTGTTCTCCATGTTTAAGTCTTAAGTCTGTCGATGGTCAAGTGATATGAGACACAAAACCTGTGCATATATGTCTTGTGTTCTATGTTTGTAGGCCCTGAGAATGATGGATATCAGTTTGTATTTCCAGAATTCATGAACAATACTGGCAGCTGCTCTTGACTGTTCCACGAAAACCATGCATGTAAAGTATTTATTTTTTAGGGTTAACAAGTTTTTTTCTTTTTTTTGCATTTTTAGAGCCAAGACTTTCTGTTAATTTAGATTCAGATTGTCCTATGCCTATCATTGATTGATGTGATGTCATGCGAAGAGAGGTCCGAGGTGAGATGATGAAAAACTATATCGGATGCATACCTGATAAATTTTCTCCGATACTTAAGTTAGCTTGGATTTAGAGGATTCCAATGAGGGTCAATTCTTCATTGTAAATTTAATGAAAAGATAATTCTATTATCTAAACGTAGTAAAAACATGATCCTGAGTAATAATTATTTTACTTACTCCAGCTCCCCAAATAGTTAGTTCCCTGTATAAAAGTTAGATAGTTTAAATAAGATATGTTCTAAACACAAAAATTATTTAAATTTTTTAAAGAGGATTTGTGCTCAAGTCTGGATTACCTAAAGGAAACTTAATAGTTTATTCTTGTTGGAAATAATCCAAGTAGTTAAAATGATGATGAGATCTAGTTAAGATGATGATGAGATCAGTATAGATAAGGATAAGATTTATTTAGATGTGATAGATTTTTTATTATTTTAAAATATCTGTATTCTGTCTTTTAATCATTATAAATAGATATTCTTGGTTCATTCCAGAGTACTGCAGACTGTTGATTGAAAGTACTCCTGGTTCAGAAAAAATTAAAAGGAGTACATCGGTCAATAAAAGAAGGGAAGACTAGTAGATCCAGAAAAAAAAAAACGAAAAAAGAGAAGATGACAGGACTTACAGTAAATGTTCCTAATCAACTTCTTCCTATCCTCAAAGGTGATAATTATCAGTTTTGGGTTATTAAAATAAAAACTCTTCTTGTTTTACAAGGATTGTGGAATTTGGTATAAAATGGTTTTGTTCAGTATGATCTGCAAGATCTTAGTATTACAAAAGATCAAAAAAATCAGATGAAAGAAAATATACAAAAAGATGCAAGAGCCCTTTACATGTTACAACAAGCAATAGATGATTCCCTATTTCCTATAATCATGTTGCCATCAACATCAACAGAAGCTTGGGAGATATTAAAAAATGTGTTTGGAGGCACAGAGAAGGTAAAAATTTCAAAGCTTCAAATTCTTTGTCGTGAATTTGAAACACTTATGATGAAAGATTCAGAATCTGTTGCTGATTTATTCTCAAAAGTTTCTTCTATTGTGAATCAAATGAGATCTTATGGTGAAAATCTAAAAGATCAAACTGTAGTAGAAATTTGTTTACGAAGTTTATGTTCAAAATTTGATATGATCTCTACTGTTATAGAAGAAGCTAAAGATACAAGTACATTATCTATTGATGAATTAATGTGATCTCTTTTAGTTCATGAACAAAAATTGAACAGATCTTCAGATGAAACTTTGAAACATGTTCTTCAAATGAAGATAGATTAGAAGAAGGATCAAAAAGAGAATTCAGAAATCAGATCTCAAGGGAGAGATCAAAAGGACAGAGGACGAGACCGACCAAATGAAGGTAATAAAGAAACTCGAAAATGCTTTTGTTGTAAAAAAATAGGACATATTGAAAAAGATTGTTGGTACAAAAATAAAAATCCAAATGTTCCTCTATGTTCTTATTGTGGAAAATATGGATATTTTGAAAAAGATTGTTGGAACAAAAATCAAACAAACTATCATGAGGGAAAAAATGATGACAAAAGAGATGAAGAAAATATTTGTTTATTAGCATCTGATGAAAAATATTCTAGATTTGTTTGGTTTTTGGATAGTGGATGTAGTGATCATATGACAGGAGATAAAAGTCTCTTTCAGAAACTTAATGATTCGGTCAGATCTACTGTGCAGATGGAAAATGGTAAAAATGCTCGAGTAAAAGGAAAATGAACAGTTGCTATGAACACAAAGTCTGGTAAAAAAATTATTGATGATGTGTTATTTATTCCTGATTTAAAACAAAATCTCATTAGTATAGGATAACTAATGAGAAAAGGATATTATGTTATTTTTGATGAAGAAAAATATCTGATTTATGATAAGAAAATTGGTAAATTGATAGCAACTGCAAGGATGACAAAAAATAAAATGTTTATTTTATTATTTTCAGGCGTCGCTACTCTTATCGAAGAATCAACATTATGGAAAAATAGTTATGATCATTTAAAATTCTGTGGATCTATGCAAACTGTCTCAGATGACGCAGGTCGTAATGTTGATGACACATATATACAGAAAAAGGGTGAAGTTCTAAATTCAAAGGACAACAATGAAAGTACACACACAGAGTTGGTAGATGTTTCTGATGATGTGAAGAAAGTCAAGAGAAAGAAAAGAAAATTGAAGCTTCCGCATACAAAGAGATTTAATCCTACAAATACAGAGTCTCCATCATATCATCAAAGATGACTATCAAAGAGAAAAATGTCAAGAGAAACGATAAAATATTTCAGGTCAGAAGTTCTAAAAAATGTGTGGACCGAGAAAAAACATAAGACAACCGCTGCAGCAACGAAGATCAGCTTACCGATATTTTCACAAAAATTTTGGAGAGAAAAAAATGATTATTTGAAAATAATTTTAAATTATAACTACTTGAATTAAGGGGGTGTGTTGGAAATAATCCAAGTAATTAAGATGATGATGAGATCAGTATAGATAAGGATAAGATTTATTTAGATGTGATAGATTTTTTATTATTTTAAAATATCTGTATTCTGTCTTTTAATCATTATAAATAGGTACTCTTGGTTGATTGAAAGTACTCCTGGTGTCATCTACTATTCTATTCTCCTTCTCCCTGAAGTTTTACAGAAAAACCAATAATTCTTTCATAATGAGAAGCGTCAATCAAATTAAAGTGTTTTCTTTATCTGTATGTTATTGTTGATTCTTTGTATTCTTGCTGTTGGTATCAAAGATGTAAGGATACAAGAGGAATTAGTAGCTTCTCAGTTCCTAAATACAGTGAGAAATTGAGACATCAACATGGCATACTCACTTACGGAGGGTTTGCTTGCTCAAGTTGCTGCCGCAAGAAATGGTCTCTATAGAATTAATCTCTCCAGTTGCTGCCGGACATGAACTCCAATCCAATATTTAAGTCTGTAGGATGATTTGCTACTCTTATCTTCCTATGTCCTTCGCACTCCAATCTCCGATTCCTGCTCGTGAAACTTATCTTCAACTTCTTCCAATATTTTTAGTCTGCAGGATGAGGTCATGTCACCATGCTCAGAGGCAGAAGAAACAAGCATGAACTACTTATCCGCAGCTGCTGTCAAGCTTAAACTCTCCCTCCTCCCCCCCCCCATGTTACCGAAGACAAGGGCCATGAAACAAGCGCCCCTGCATCCATGAACACTTCTGCTTATCACTTTTGTCACACCTGCCACAAAGATGGATGCTTGGACAAGAAAGAATCAAGGACCTTTAGTGATCAACATAATCATAATATATTTCCTCAGGTTGTGGATAGCATATGTGATCAACATAATCATGGCTAAACTATCAAATCCATCTTTTCTATATGGTGAATTTGAACCCCCTTTTTTTTTCTTTCTTTCTTTTTTACTCTTTTTTCACCTTTCTTTTTAGCCTAAACTTAGTCTTTTTAGTATGTTTCTTTATATTGGCTTTACTAAAAAGATGAAAGAAATGCCATTGCCAAGCCACCAACCTTTCTTGCAGTTTTCTTCCGTCCGCTAGGTGGATTATTGTTCATGTTTGACATTTAAGCAAACACCTAGCAAAATCAGCAACTAATCCCTGAAAGCAAGCCATACATCGCACTTGTTGATCTTTACTTGTTTTACTATCCGTAGATCATTAATAAAGAAAGAACATTATCCAAACATTAGAATAATCTTTTAAGTACTTGATTTAAGTACATCGATGTAATGATCAGGTCTATTTCCTGTATGTAGGTCGAGGGTTTGAAATCTCATTTTGGTGCTTTAGACATCCATTATTCGTTTGTTTTTCGTAGCTTCTTAGATGGGTTTGATGCGCGATCGAAGGGAGAAAAAAAAAAAAAAAAACACACAGAGAAGATGTATTATGATATGGTGGCCTTATAACTAACTTGCAATGGTCAACTAAGAGTCTATACTACTTCCCTATTGATGGAATTTTACTTGCACTTTTTGACTGAATACTGTCATAATGATACAAATCAGTGCCGCTTTCTTCTCCGCTTTTAACTCCACTGATCGAGTTAGACTACAGAACTTAACCATGCAATTGCAACTTTGATCTCGGGAACACAAACCCGAGAGTCAAACTGCACACCAGTTTCAGAATGGGTTTGGCAGAAAGGTTGCATCCCTGGAACACGATCCTTGGTGCACAAGCAGTTGTTGTCAAGATCTTGATAGCAAAACCCGAAATGGATTCAACCTCTTCCTACCTCAATTGACTTCAAAGCATGGAAGCCGTCTGCATGAAAAACTTCCAGTTTCATGCATCCCATGCCCATTTCCCTCCCTATGCTCAGGTCTCTGTGTGTCATCTCATAAATCTCGGCAGACCTTGCTTTACTTCTCAGCCACCAACACTAAAACCCTCACACAAACCCTATAAATACAAGCCAATACCAGCGGAGTTGCCCTATGAGAAGCTTACATGGCTGAACTCAACAGCTCCATCATCCTTCTCCTTGTCGTACTCATCTCCACCCGCCTCTTGTCATCTGCCAATTCAGTGTACAACATCGCCGAATACGGCGCCAAGTCCGATGGCCGGACGGACTCGACCAAATCCTTGCTCGGTGCATGGCAGGCAGCATGCGGCTCGCCGGGGCCGTCGACCGTCCACGTGCCGGCTGGATCCTTCTTGGTTCGTCAGGTCACCTTCAATGGTCCTTGCAAGAGCAGCAAGATCGTCATCCGGATCGACGGCACTCTCGTGTTGGCGTCCGACCTCGGCAGGGTCGGTGGGTGGATAGTGTTTGATCACGTCGAGCGGGTGTCGGTGTACGGAGGGACCATCGACGGCCGCGGTGCATCCCTGTGGGCCTGCAAGGCCACCGGACGGAGGTGTCCCGGTGGCGCCACGGTGAGCCTTCAACCACAAAACGTGACTCTGATCTAACTGTAGCTGCACTGATCGCTGTCTTCTTCGCGATGCGTGAATGCAGTCGCTGACGTTTAGGAACTCGAAGCGCATCATGATCAGTGGGCTTACGTCAATGAACAGCGAGCTGTACCACGTCGTGATCGACGACTGCGAGGGCGTCACGCTCCAGGGCGTCAGGATCACGGCGCCGGGCAACAGCCCCAACACGGACGGCATCCACGTCCAGATGTCTAGCTACGTGACCATCACGGGGGCCGTCATCAGGACCGGCGACGACTGCATTTCCATCGGCCCTGGCACCACCAACCTGTGGATCGAACAAGTCAACTGCGGCCCAGGGCACGGCATAAGGTAAGCACGTAGATGCACAACCACCACGTAGCTTTGTACGCACTGAACCAGTTCGTGACCGGTGGCAGCATTGGGAGCTTGGGGAAGGGATACGACGAGGAGGGGGTGGAGAACGTGACGGTGAAGACGACGGTGTTCACGGGGACGGAGAACGGACTGAGGATAAAGACGTGGGGGAGGCCGAGCGAGGGGTTCGTCAAGGGAGTGGTGTTCGAGCACGCCGTGATGCAGAACGTCCGAAACCCCATCATCATCGACCAGAACTACTGCCCCGACAACAAGGGATGCCCCGACCAGGTACAGAGACTCATTCCCATCCCTTCCGTAGAAGCCATCAATATCAGAACTAACATCCTCTGCGGCTCGCATTCTCCCCAGAACTCCGGCGTAAAGATCAGTCAGGTTAGGTACAACGACATCTATGGATCGTCAGCCTCGCAGGTGGCGGTGAACTTCGACTGCAGCGCGAGCAACCCCTGCACGGGGATCGGGTTGCAAGACATCAAGCTCACATATGGACACAGTCCGGCGGAGTCGTCGTGCAAGCACGCCGATGGCACTACCTCGGGCTTCGTCGTGCCGCCGAGCTGCTTATGACGGTGAACTTGAGCTGATATATATATATGTGTGTATGAGGAAATTAATGGTGTGCTATCATCATTGTAGTCAACCTAATGATGTGATTTCTTTGGAACATGACTCGATAAGCATGGCATGTTTACTTCATCTTTAAGAGTCGTGTGAGTCAACGAGTGATGTGGGAAAAAGTCAGCGCTGTGAAATGGGAATGACGACACCAGATCTTTGTGCGTGTATTAAAATGTTGTTTTCTTTGTTTGATCATTCACACTTACGCATATTGCGTACCTACCTTTACGATTGGAGCAATGACTGAGGTGGCTCCCATGCTTCATCCAATCAAAAGGCAGGTACGTCAGATGTGTAAGCCACGTATAAGTGCCGATTTAGTGTACTCTTTTTTTAGCACAATTATATATATATATATATATATATATATATATATATATATATATATATATATATATATATATATATATATATATATGTATATATCAAAATTCGTAGCGTTTATGGCCTAAATTCGAGTATATAAATATCCACATTTAAGTGAATACCGTCATAGTTAATTTTGACCGTTAATTTATGTATATCTCATCGTATATCTGATCGTATTTAATTTCAAATGATATTAAAAAATATAAAAAATAATTTGTATTCCTACGAATTATTTTTTTATAACTATCCTTTCAAATGTAAGTTTTCAGTGAGAATACTAAAATTACATTTTATATTTTTTGATATTTTTGAAAAAAACCATTGATAATTATGATATAAATTTTGATGTATGCCAAATGAGGGTCTTTATGATTGGATGAGATTATTGTCTAAAATGGAGTCTATTGAGTTTGTTATTTTAAATTCATGATTTTCGAGTTCATTTTTCTCGAGTCTCACAAGAATGATCGATATGATAGAACTCGGGAAGACTTGAATTAGTATCAAAATAATGATATATAATATGAGAAAGATATTTAGCGTAAGGGTGATGTGATAGACAAAATTGAATAGTTGACATAAGAGTATTGGTGGTGTATTTTCTATTATCAATATAATATCAGATTTAAAAAAAAATAAATATATTGTTTCTAGAATTGAAGTGATTAAACATGAAATATAATTTTATTTTTGGATATTTTTTACTGGTTTTTTTTTTTTGGGGGGGAGGAGGGGGGGCTTATGTTCCTTTTTTTTTTTTTGTCTCTATTTCTTTATTTTATTGGCCAATTGTCACAAACCTATTTCCGCCAACGGATCCCACGGTCTTTGTGCTTCACTACTTCACGGCACCGCAGCTTCCCATCCATTAATACAGTAGAGCTAAACCCCGTACCGAAATGACCAAAAAACCCTCCCGAGCTGACCCGTGTCCGTAGCACCCTCGGCGCGTTGGTCGTCGTATCGCGATAAATTCGTCAACTCCATATCCAACGGTCAATATTACACCTTCGCAGCGTCGAAGTCGCTTTGGAACCGTTCGATCTGGCGCTTCAGGCTTCGGATCGCCCCGATGTTTTAGAGGGGCAAAGCGGACGCCACGCCAAATTCCAACCCCCTCTTCGGGCGTCTCTCCTTTTCCTGCCTTCACATTCCTCTCAGCTTCTTTGTGCTCGATTCCAACCCTCTCAGGCGTCGAGTGGGTGCGGATCTCTCGTCCACCCTCTTCGCCCGCTCAAAATCCCACCTTTTCGAGGGCTTGTTCCTGTAGTTGGTTCGGGATTGGGGCTCTACAGCTCCGAGTTGCGGTGCGTTCTCTGGAGGATGCTGCTTCCCTGAGGATTTCGTTGCTGGAGCTGGAGATCGAGTAATTGGATGAGGGTTCGAGTGCTTGGTGGTGGTTTGATGACCTGGGTTTTGGAAATTTCGGATCTTCAGGCTCGTTTCAGTGGGGAATTTGGTGCTTAGGGTTTGGGGAGTGTTTTGTGTTTGATGGGGTTCTAGGATCTTCGTGGCAGCTGAGAAGTACTGGAAAATGTTCTATTCTCAGTTTATTTTGGCCAAGAAGGGGCCGCTTGGAACTATATGGATCGCGGCGCATTTGGAGCGGAAGCTGCGGAAGAATCAGGTGGCGGATACTGATATTGGCGTCTCTGTAGGTCGGTATCTCGTAATTCATCACCTACTCAAACATTTTCTCGTTTTTCTTCTCTTCTATGACTTTTGGCGTTAGCTTCTTGTGGATGCGGTACAACCTTTTGGTTCATGTTACTGGCTTTTTTGCTTCCTCAATATGCTGAAGTGTTCAACAAGTACATCTGGTTTAAATAACTTGTGCTAATGTGCTGAGGCATCAGTGTGATTGGACATCCCAATTGATGATTTTTGATCCTTGGTGGTTAATTTCTTTCCCATGGGTGTATGAGAAGTAGATGGGAATCAGCTTACTTCTCAGCTATGGCTATGGTGGATTCATGTATTATTTCTGAATCATCTTCAGTATAGTCTGTCAAAGAAGTTCTTTGTGTTTTTTCCACTGTGGAACTACAATTTAGTGAAATGTACGAGTAAATTCATGATCAACATGCTTAGAGAAGGCACATAGGTCCGCTGGTGTGTATGCTCTTCTACTTGAGACTATTAATTTTAGGTGCACAAGGAATATTTACCTCAGTCATATTGATACATCTTAGTCTTGAATATCTCTTTGGTTGACAGCCACTATATTGCCTTATCTGCATGGTATGAGGTGCATCTTGTATTTATCCAACCATGATGCATATAGATACTATTGAGTGTGAGGTTTTAAAGCTGAATGAAACAGTTTCCAGTGAGGTTCTCTTTGAAGGTGGAGATAGCAATAAATATATGTTTGATGAGGAGCATAGTATAAACATTCTTTTTCCCTTAATGTTTTATAAAAAAGGTTAAAAGTTGTTAGATTCATAAATCAATGCTTAAATAATTAATTATTTATAATAAACTTACAATGGTTTGTTGGGGAGAGACCGGAGAATCAAAAAACCAAACGGATACCCATAACAAATAAGTAACATACCATAAAGTCGACGTAAGATTTAATGTTATTCAACAGCTCTTAGCCTACACGGAGAAAACCATGTTCTTCACAACAACAATAACAACAAAGCCGTAAATCAGCTATTTAGAGTCGATTATATGGATCTTTTGCTGCCATTGAGATCTATAAAAAGCCATATGATAAGTTAAGTTCAGAATATTTATAGTTTCATTGAAGTTTTCTTAGGTCTTTCTCTACCTACCATTAACATTAATTATTTCACCTCTTGTAACTGTTGCATCCAGATGTCTCCTTAGCACATGTCCATACCTTCTTAAACGATTTTCTCTCATCTTATCGTCTATCAAAGCAATACCTAGTTGTTCACAAATAAAATTATTATTTTTTATCTTTTCTAATAACTCTATACATTCATATTAACATTCTCATCTCGACAACATAAATTTTTTATATATGTTTTTTCTTAATTGCAACACTTAGATCCATAAATCATTGTTTGTCTCACAATTGTGTTATAAAATTTTTCTTTTAATCAAAGGTATCCGATGATTACACAACACATAAGATGTTCCTCGTCATTTTAACCATCATGTTTTACTCTATGAATAATGTCTTCATCTGTCTCTCCATCTTGTCGAATAATCGATTTAAGATATCTAAAACTTTTACTTAAAGGGATTTTTTATTCATCCAATTTAACTATATTCTCTTGTTTATTTCTATAATCACTAAAATTATATTTTATATATTCAATTTTAGTCATACTTAATATAGAACCTTTAGCTGATAAGGGTTGCCTCCATAGCTCAAGTTTATAATTAATTCCACTTAGGCTCTCATCAACTAGGACAATATTATCATCAAATAATAACACCAAGGAGGTCTATCATGTAAGCGAATAATAAGTTCATCCATTATTAATGTGAAAAGGTAGGGACTTAATACGGATCCTTGGTGTAATCTTATGCTAATAGGAAACTTATTAGACACACTCCCTGTACTTATAACACTAGTAGCTATGTTATCATACATATCTTTAGCAACATCGATATAATTAGTGGATACACTTTGTTTTTCTAAAATCCACCATAATAAATCTCTAGAAATCCTATCATAGGTTTTCTCTAAGTCAATAAAACCCCATATGCAGATCTTTCTTTTTTTCCTTATACCATTTCATTAGTTGTCTTAATAGATAAATAGCTTTTATAGTTGATCTTCTAGGCATAAAACCAAATTGATTTTCGAAGATATTTATTTGAAGTCCTAACCTACTTTTGATAAATCTTTCCTGAAGTTTCATAATATGACTTATGATTTTGATTTCTTTATAATTTGAATAATTAGATATGTCAATCTTATTTTTGGATTTCCTCGCACCACCACCAACTCTCTCTTAAGATTACAACTCTATCTTTAGTGTTACCAAAAATTTCTTTGTTAAACTTTTAATCTTATTAGCCATCATAGTCCAAATAATATTAATATTATCCTCATCTAAGTTTCAAAGGGTTAAGGTTTATTTTAGCCAAGGTTTGCCTTATCGAGCGATAAGGCCCCCTACCGGGCGATACGTACCGGTCCGCCAGCTGACCGGTACGTGGATCACCCGCTATCGGGTGGTTCGCCTAAATCGGTCGTCGGCGGTCGATTTCGACCGTCGGTGGTTGATTGAGGGAGAAATAAGAAAAAGGAGAAGAGGGAGAAGAAGAGGAGAAAAATACCTCGTGCACTACTCTTCACAGGTTCCCTCGCGCGGTTCGTCGCCCGCGATTTGTAGCCTGTGGCAAAGAATCGCCGACGAGCAGCGACGTCACCGAGGCGGCGTCGCTAGCTTTTTTATTTTTTTCTAATATATATTATATTATATTAATATTATATTATATCATATATATCGATCGGTATGCACTATGCATATCGCTCGGTATCGGGTACCGTACCACATCGAGATAAACTCGGTATGTCGGTACGGACCGATATGGCGAACCTTGATTTTAGTTCTTATGGTTTTGGTCATGGATCACTTAAGCCCTTATGGTTTACTCGTGTCTAAAATAACCCTTACATTTTTAATAACGTAGCATATAAGCTTCTCTCGTCAAGTCTGTGGTAACAGACGTTAGAGTCTGCTTACGTGGCATACTGACTCATAATAACTATTAATACAATGACGTGTAATTTAAGTTAAAAAAGGGTTCATTTTAGCCCTTGTGGTTTTGGTCATGGATCATTTAAACTCTTATGGTTTTGCTTATGTCTAAAATATTCCTTATATCTTTAAAAACGTAGTATATAAGTCCCTCCCGTCAAGTATGAATTGACAAACATTAGAGTCTGCGTACTCACAATAAATCATTAATATAATGACACGATAATTTAAGTTAAAAAAAGATATTTACTTTGTTGAGGAAGAGGAAGCGATGAAGGCCGTAATGGCGGACGAAGGTGGAGAGGCAGAGGTAGGAGTGGCCGGAGGCGAAGGTGAGTGAGAGCGAGACCATCACGTCGTAGGCACGATGGGTGGGGCGTAGGAGAGGACAAAGTGGGAGGCAGTGGGGACGAAAATGCTCAAGAGGAAGAGGGACCGGGAGACCATTGCGTGCCTAGCGTCAGTTTGGTTGATGCACATCCACCTAAGGCAGGACTGGAAGCTCCTGAGCTTGTCGCCAGCACGGGAGAGGCTGTGTGCGTACGATGCCTGCTAGGCAGCAGCGGCTCGTTGCTACTGTTGGTTGTCGCTTCCACAATGATGCATCCTCTCTCCACCGATGGTGGTCTCAATTTTTTTAATTTAAATTATGTGTTATTATATTAATTATTTATTATGAGTCAGCGTGTCACGTAAGCAGACTTTAACGTCATTAACTCAGACTTGACAAGAGGGGGCTTATATGCTATGTTTTTGAAAATGTAAAGGTTATTTTAGACACGAACAAAATCATAAGGGCTTAAGTGGTCCATGACCTAAATCACAAGGCTAAAATGAACTTTCTTTTTTAAACTTAAATTACACTTGTCATTATATTAATAGTTTATTATGAGTCAGCATGCCACATAAGCAAATTATAATATCTGTTAACTCAAACTTGATGGGAGGAGCTTATATATTATATTTTTAAAGTATAAAGATTATTTTAGATATGAGTAAACCATAAGGACTTAAGTGGTCCATGGTCAAAACCACAGGGGCTAAATGGACCTTGACCCAAGTTTCAAATCGTCGCCCTTTCCATCTTATTCTTGGTAGTGCTTATATTATTATCTTTAAAATTACACCATCTAGTCCTAGTAATTTTTTGTACTATCTTTTTCTTCTTTCATTTTCAACAGTAAATATCTAATACCATCAACCTATGTTGATTCGTCAAACTTTTGCCAGGTATAACTATACAATTCGTATAAATAACTTTATCTATCTTTCTAATGAGAAAAAAGTTTACTTGACTACAGTTCTGATCACTCTTATAAGTAATTAAATATTCATCTCTCTTCTTTAAGTGAGTATTTACAATTATAAGATCATATGAAGTTGCAAAATCCAAAATTATACCACCATCTTCATTTCTCTCCTCATAGCTAATGCTCTCATGCACCCAAAAACTAAATTCTTCAATATATGAGAAAAATCAATCCAATGGATCACTCGCCCTGGACTTAACCCAAACCCAAGCCTTAAACCCCCTGTACACCCTCTCACATAAACCCGAAGATCTCTTCTCTCAACCATATTCACTAGAGAGAAACTCTCAAAGCACCAAAGTTGTCTTGCCTCTCTCTCTCACCTAAACCTTGAGATTCAAGGTATATTTATAAGAACATATCCTAATTCTCTAAGGACTCTTTCTACGTGAATCTCTAATCTAAATCTTAATCCGTCAAGGAATTTGAATTTAATTAGAACTCGTTCCGTGTAGTTGAAACCTAATTATGACTCTTAAAATATCTACCAACCCTAACATGCTTAAGTCATTAACTGTATATAATAAATTTACTGGAACAATGACTTTTGTCAAAATTTTAGCAATTTGACACATAAAGACTAGTAAAGTTGTGGTGTAAGGTAGGACTTCAATATTTACCAAAGACCAACAGGTAACACTAACTTGCTATCTCTAGTCTTAATTTTATTGAGTCAAGTTTAGAAGTTCCATTGGCTCTGTAAGATTGATAATTGGTCCTATAAATAGATCTTATTTCATATATTTAATTAGCATATATGGATGCACCACATAGTTTTAATTACCCTAACAATGACGACAAGATATATTTTAAGCTAATTGATGGCTTTATAAACTAATTTATAAGAAGAATGTTGACCAAGTATTAGATTGAGTATTTATGTAAAGAAGTACAGGAATTACCTCTAAAGTTGTTGTTGAAAATCAACATAACGATAGCCAATTTGAAGATCTTTATGGAGATGTTTGATTACTTGTCTTAGGAAAGCACATACAACCAAGAGAAGTATGTTGATCAACCATGACACTGATTCTTGTGTAAAAATACAGACTTACACCTCTTTGGTATTGAACATGAAAATAAGATCCTTATGGCGATGTTCAAATCAGCCTCTGGAGGAATATGTGTTTCTAGCATGTGTTATGGTATGAATATCAAAGAATTCAATTTCAGTAACAATGTCCTTGCTGGTTCATGGCTGGACCACTGTAGGTCCAATCTGTGCTAGTGCATTGTGTATTGGTAAATTAGAACATACCATGATATTGTAAGGGAAGTATGTTGATCAACCATGACACTGATTGTTGTGTAAAAATACAGATTTACACCTCTTTGGTATTGAACATGAAAATAAGATCCTTATGGCGATGTTCAAATCAGCCTCTGGAGGAATATGCGTTTCTAGCATGTGTTATGGTATGAATATCAAAGAATTCAATTTCACTTACAATATCCTTGCTGGTTCATGGCCGGACCACTGTAGGTCCAATCTGTGGTAGTGCATTGTGTATCGGTAAATTAGAACATACCATGATATTGTAAGGGGAGGGACAAGGAAGAAGAGGAGGGGTAGCTGTATTGGAGTGAGTGTGTGTAGTGACAAGCATGCGGGCAGTGGGCAGGTGGCATGTTGGCGGTGACGAGAAGACTTGCAACTCCTTGCAAGGAGTCATATCAGGAGCCATAGTGCAGGGCGAAGGAAAGAAATATATTATATATAGAGAGAAACCTTAGCTGCTGGCACGTGGCAGATTGCTTGATTTTAACTAGATGCCTAAATTTGTAAGGGCTGCATTTTGATATTGCACTATGCCCTTCCTGCAACCTTATCGCCCATCTTGCACATCTTTCTGTTTCTGCTTGCACAACCTTATCTGTCATCCTTTTTCTCTTTGATCAACAATAAGGGGGATGTAGCTGACAAAATGAGAAGTTAGAAAACAGGAGAAGTTGATTCTGTTGGGTATCAGGTCCATCTTGCAACAAACCTTAATTGTATTTCTAGACAAGATAAATGACAGAAGTAAAGCATCTGCTACTTCTGGACACCCATTCTCCCGATTTGACTTTGAAAAGTATCAGAGAAGTTTCTACTCCAGAAGTCATGACACTCATGGGAATTTCTTCAGATCACTTCCCCTGCAATAAGTCCAAAGAGGGAAACTGTCTCATTAGCAATAAATTCTACCAACTGTAGAATATAAATGGTCAGCATGGATGGTGAATAGGAACTGAATAAATAAGTTCCCATTATAAATCAGTCCAGTAAGAGATCTAACTTATTTCATCTTGAATAACAACTTGGCTGTATGTTTTATTTTTAAACCAGAATTAGAAAGTAAATATGTGATACTCTTTGTCAGAATTTTGGAGTAAACTAACTTTATCAGAAAATCGACCATAGGTTAAATTGTAGTGTCTTGTGTACAGAATGGGTGGGCAAAATATCATTAGTGCAATTGCTATTTTTTCCAACAATACCTAAAGGTTAGCATGGTAGGACATGGTCCTTACGCTGACCATTGAAGACCAATTACATTGCGGTGGTTGTGTTGCCACCCGTTGGTGTAGCATGAAATCCTGCATTGGTACATAAAACAAGGCATATTGATTAGTATATTTCAGTAAGGCCAGTACGACAATTCTTTGCACAAATTTCTGGATGTATTCTTTTATTTTTTTCTGTTCTTTTTGCACTCTGAACTTTTAGCTTTCTTTTTATTTGATGCAAATTCAATTCTTTGCATATGGTTATCTGAGATGGATCAGGTTAAGGGATTGAAAGTCTGATTTACTCCTAGAAGTTGCACATGGAAATGCCTTGAGGAGCACAAACATCATCATGATGGAAGTTTTCTCTTTTAATTTTCTCAACTATCTGATATCAGATGACTTTTTAGAATGTAATTTTAATTGATGAAGCCTGGTTAACTAAATAGCTATTTGTGTATAATTCTTATTGAACTAGAGAACAGATTCATAAAAAAATTTATGCATACTTTACTGATTTTAAGTCACTGATTTTGAGCAGCGTTAACAACTTACATTTACTTTGGCTATGTATTTTATTGAGTTATCCTTCTTTAATTAGAGAACTGATACATCAAAAATTTTGTGCTTGCTTTACTGTTTTTAAGAAACTGATTTTGAGCAGCCTTAACAACTTACACTTTAGTTATGTTGACTACAATAAACTGATCTCCTTTTGTCTCTCCAATCTCCTTCTTAAAAATCCTTAATGCAGATTCAATACTTTTCCCTGAAGCTCCAATAGCACTTCGGTTATCAAGTCATCTACTCCTAGGTGTTGTGAGAATATACTCTCGGAAGGTGAACTATCTCTTCCATGACTGCAGTGAGGCTTTGCTTAAGATAAAACAGGCTTTCAGATCGACTGCAGTGGATCTTCCTCCTGAAGAATCTACTGCACCTTATCATTCCATCACTTTGCCAGAGACTTTTCACCTTGATGATTTTGAACTGCCTGATAGTGCTACTCAAGGGTCAGTATTGGCTTCCTGTATTCCTGTTGCATTTATCTTTCAACACCAAATTAGTGCCTACGATTGCATATTATTTTCCTGTGCATTCTTCTATCCCCACTTTATCCTAGTCATTGTGTTAATGTAAGTTTTACTTTAATGCTTTGGCAGTGACTTTGTTGATCACCATGTCAGTACAAAAGAGCAGATTACACTTCAAGATACTATGGATGGCACGGGATATTCAACATTGCAATTTGGATTGGATGGTTTGCATCTGAGTCATCTCAATAGATTGGGTTGTACAATTTGACTTCATATTTCCTGTTAAACTAAATGAAGTTCTATTGTTTTTTCTTCGAACAGAAAGATTTGGTGATGGTAATGCTTCCCAGATTCGTTTAGACCTTGATGAGGTAAATTTCATGTTTTGAATTTCCGTCTCTGCTTGCACAAACACCCATCCATCTTGGTTATACTGTGATGAAAAAATTGTAGGTCTTTCCCCTGTTGCTGCCAGTTAGGTAGTGTCATTACTCTCAGCTAAAGTAAAACATGATTCTATATGGTTATAGAGCTACATGTTCTAATAGAAAGCGGACCCTAGTGGAGTGAATGCAAATGATTTATGTAAATTTTAAAGATTTATTGGTTATTAGTACATGTAAACACTTAGAAGCAAAATCTATGTAAACATCTATGATAGAACCCTTGCGGATTCTAAGCTTGGGGTGATCTCTATAGGGGATCGGCCTCCTTGGAACTCTTTAGGGGTTCCTCTCTCCTTGGTTTTCTTCACAAAGGCGGAAAAATAATTGATCTATTGATGATGAAAAAAGGGGTGGCTACATGAGTTTATATGGGGACTCAAAACCCTAACTCCTAATAGGACTCCTACTCTTGGAAGACTCCCTCTCCTCTCCAAATCCTAACCCCTAGCGAACTCCTAACCATGATATGACCGGCGGCTATATGGGTCTCCAATTCCTAATTTGCTTCTTATTCAACCCTGGAGAGAGTCCTAGCTAAATGGATCTCTCCTCTCCTAACCCTAGCTGGCCTCTCCTAAGAGGAGGGAGGCGGCTAGAAGACCCCCTCTTCATAAGGACTCTTCCCTTAATCATAGCCGACCACTTCTTCAATAGGGGTGGTGGCTAGTTTAGGGTTTATTACATGCATGACTCAGTTGACTCTGACTTCTATCCAGACTCCAGTTCAGTCGAATAATAACCCTACTAGGATTTGGATTGATTTATTACAATGGAATCAAATCTCCTCCTAACCGACCTAATGTCAGGTCTAGGTTGGCCAACAAGGCCCACTCTAAGGACTCGACTCAATCGATTAGGACCCAACTCAGCTAGGGTCATAACAGACCCGCCCTCTTCAAATCAGCCTTGTCCTCAAGGTTGAGGCTCCATGAACTTTGGGTCCTGGTCTGCAATTCTTCTTGGAGCTTCCTCGTGGTATCTACGGTAGGTGCACAATGGTCTTGTGGTCCAACATTGTCTTGTATCTGTCCATCAGTGGTAGTAGTGTTTGGACGGTGGTGCATCGCGATCCTGCGATCCCATGCAATCATCAGTTGAACTTGAACCTCCTCATCAGTTGAGATATCCGGTGGGTGGATATGGGTTAAGTCGTCTTCTTTAAACTTCCATTTGAAGCGGGATACTTGGAGGATCATTTGTAATTTTGAATTAGTGCGCAAATCTGATCCACAAGTTATGCCTCTTATGTGATCTCTAATTTTGTAGGGTCCAAAGAACTTGGGAGACCACTTCTGTGAGGCTCGAGTCTTCATATATTCCTGCTGGTAGAGCTGAAGACGAAGGAAGACTCGATCTTCAATAGCAAACTTCCTTCTACTTTGGCGTTTGTTGGATGACTGTTTCTTTTTGGCGTGGGCTGGCGTGTGGTTGTACTTTAATGATATAAAGAGATGGTGGCTGCCCTCTAGTAGAGTCCATGATAATGTGAGCCCGATCTGCGTATGGAGGGAGTAGTAGCTGCAATTTTTCATGACTTATTTTCATCTCCCCGTTGTGCCGTTGACCTGTATCATGCCAAGCCACAAATTCAGCAAAGGTTGACATTTTCTCATCGTAGATTGATAGCTTCAGGTGATATGGAGAGAGGGCTTTGCTGATGTAGGCTAGGAGTCGACCATCTTGCATGAGGACAACATAAATTCTAGCTCCCGATGCGTCAATCACAAACACTTTGTTAGAGTCGGGTAAAGCTAGCACCGACGAGGAGTAGGTGCTGCAACTTGGACGAATGACCCCTGTTTCATGCATCTCATTTTCAATCCTCTCTATTTTAGCTTTCTGGAGGTGAGGATAACGATATTGCCAAGTGTTTGCTGCTGGTTTGCCCGGAAGAATCGACATTCGGTGGTCATGTCGTCGGGTAGGAGGTAGGCTGCGCGGTTCGGCAAAGATGTCTGAAAACTCAGCAAGCAAATGGAGAAAGTTTAGGTCTTCAATTTTTGTCGGCTTCCTCATATGTTGCTGCTGGAGTTGTTAGGAAGCCGCTGTTCACTTTGTGCAAGACGTTTGCCATTCGTTGCGTTGAAACCATCATCACGTTGCTCCCATGTTTCCCGCGTAGTATCTATCTCCCATGGCTGAAAAATTTCATGATAAATTTGGAAAAATTTCAGGGAACATCACCTAACGTAGTCAGCCATTCGATGTCGAGCACGGCCTCACAATCGTCGAGAGGGAGGAAAAAATCAGCAATGATCCTTTGGCCCTGTAGAAACAATTTCACTTGCGAGCACTTTAAAATTCGGCCGTCGGTGACCTTAACATCAAACCTGCTGCAATCCTCGATATGAAGTGCCATCCGAGCAGCAACCTTCCTGTTCATGAAGTTATTAGTGCTCCCGGTGTCGATGAGGACGGTGATTAGTTGTTTAAGTAGTCCTCCCACTTTCGTCATCTGCGGGTTCGCGTAGCCGTGAGAGCATGCATCGTATAATCGACCAGCTACTGTTCTTCTTCCGTGACCTCCTCTAAATCTTCAATGGGCTCAATCAGTAGAAGGTGCCCCTTTTTGCAACGATGGTCACGGCTCCATGGTTCGTCGCAATGCCAACAAAGGCCCTTCTCCAATCTGTCGCGAAATTCTCTCGTCAATTTCTTTGGCAACGAAGAACGACTGGGAGCAGGGGGTGCTGGAGGTTTATATGTTGCTGGTGTAGGAGTGGTCCTCGTCCTTTGGGCGGTTGAGTCGTTCCTCCTGGATTTGGGTGAAGGAAATTGCGGCCATCAAGGTGCGGGGCTGCCGCGCTTTAACTTCTCCTTTCATTTCCGGCTTGAGTCCTTCGATGAATGTCCCTAATAATTGTTTGTCAGACCAATCACGAGCGAGGTTAGATAATCTCTCAAACCTGGTTTGGTATTCTTGGATTGTGGAGGTTTGTCGAATCTTCGCAAGTTGTCCGTCGATGTTTTCGTACTCGGTTGGTCCAAAGCGGTTCAACAGCCCGCTTTTGAATTGTATCCACGTCGGGACTCCTTGGGTGTATTCAAGCCAATTGTACCACTGAATTGCGTCTCCTTCGAGGTGGATGACAACAATGTCCACCATGGAAGCCTATGGTGTTTGGTAATATCGGAAGTAACGTTCAGCGTGTGAAAGCCATCTTGTTGGGTCTCCTTCCCATCGAGGGAAGTCCACCCTCATGCGTGGCTGCATCACATCTGAGGCTTGTTCTTCCTTCTCTGGAGGCCTCTCTGAACTTTTACTTTGCTGGGATTTTGTTGGACTTGGAGATCGTCCAATTCTGAATTCTGCGAATAAGTCGCGCAATCTGTCCTCCATGCGTGATTCAAGCCGTGATTCAAGCGCCTCCAACTTGGCATCGATCGAGTCTTGAGATGCCATTGCGTATGCCTCCAGATCTGAGATGTTTCTGTCTTTTTTCTATTGACGGTTCAAGGGCATAGGGTGGTGGATGGTTTGCTAGCAGCAAAAGATAAGATCGGTGGTGAGGGTTGTGGCTGCGATAGGTCGCTGTTTTGGGCTACGATTTTGGGTGTTGTCATGGTTATGGAAATAGGTTACGACGGTTGCGTCTTAAGGCTAGAGGGGTGCCCTAAAGACGATGTGGTTGGTGGCAGCAAGATTGGTAGGGTTTTGGTGGGTTGCGAGAAGAAAAACGACAAAAGGTATAGTAGCAGAATTTTTCGTCGAAATATTTCAGCAGGGTAGATGCAATTTTTTCAGCAGTTCGTGACAAGCATTGGAGCAAAACTCAAGGGGAATCCGCTAGTAAGGGAAAGGTAATATCGACAAAAAATTCATGAAAGAATACTGTAGCAAGGAATTCGGCTAGATCGAAGTATACGAGAAGGTGCTGCGGCAGAATTTTACGTCAAAGGTCCAGCAGTTTGGACGTAAAAGATCAACGGTTTATATTGACAATTTTTGTACGAAACCAAAAGGAAATCCGCTGTTAAGGAGTGCCAAAGCCGTCGTAGAAAACTCGTAGAAGATTGGTCAGAAAAATTATGACAGCAAGATAAAAAACAAGCAATGGTATGCGGCTGAATTCTGCAACGTAACTTTCGTCGTAAAGATGAAAAATTTACGATGAAGAATTTATGCAGCGAGATAGGAACACACTTTTTTTAGTTTTTTGGGTTAAAGATAATTAAATTGCAACAGCAGTAAGGTAGAGTACCAGAACCTGATGCAATTCTTTGGGGAGATCCAAAGGTGATTTGCGGTAGTGGAGATGACGACGGAATTCGATGACGATCTAAGCAATTGTGGGAATTGCTTGGGCGGTTGTGGAAGGATGATGGGCGGCTGTGGAAGGGCAGTGAAACGCCAAGAGCGCTGCTCTGATACCAAGTGATAGAACCCTTATGGATTCTAAGCTTGGGGTGATATCTATAGGGGATCGGCCTTCTTGGAACTCTATAGGGGTTCCTCCCTCTTTGGTTTTATGCACAAAGACTGAAAGATAATTGATCTATTGATGATGAAAAAAGGGGTGGCTACATGAGTTTATATAGGTACTCAAAACCCTAACTCCTAATAGGACTCATACTCTTGGAAGACTCCCTCTCCTCTTCAAATCCTAACCCCTAGCCAACTCCTAACCATGATGTGGCCAACGGCTATAGATGTCTCCAACTCTTAATTTGCTTCTTATTCAACCCTAGAGAGAGTCCTAGCTAAATGGATCTCTCCTCTCCTAACCCTAGCTGGCCTCTCCTAAGAGGAGGCAGCTAGAAGACCCCCTCTTCATGAGGACTCTTCCCTTAACCCTAGCCGACCACTTCTTTAATAGGGGTGGTGGCTAGTTTAGGGTTTATTACATGCATGACTCAGTTGACTCTAACCCATATCTAACTCTGACTCCTATCCAGACTCCAATTCAGCCGAATCCTAACCCTACTAGACTCAAATCTCCTCCTAGCCGACCTAATGTCAGGTCTAAGTTGGCCAACAAGGCCCAATCTAAGTACTCGACTCAATCGATTAGGACCCAACTTAGCTAGGGTCCTAACAATCTATTGATAACTCAAATTTTCATATATTATATGGTTCAAATCTGGCATAGAGGTTGCAATCTTCTCAAGCACATCATGTGATGTGATGATTTTCCTTGGTAAAGTTTGAGGGAAGTTGGAAGATTCTATGGATTTATGTTTAATTCTTTGGAGAACCTACTCAATAGATTTATCAAGATGTAATATAGGTCAAAAGAACTACGAAATTGGCTCTCTCATTGCTTGGTATACCAACAAGAAATTCCTCTCATCTTGTCATCTATATAATAGCTGGTACTAGTTGAGGTTGAGATCTGAACCACATTCTTTGTTCTTTTATAGTAGTGCTTACTGCTTAAAATGGGTGGGTTTGATTGGTCGAGGTCAAGTAACTACCTATGGTCAACCTTGAGGGAAGTGCCACCATGTCAATCTTCACTAATGGGGAATTGGCCTATACAATTGACTGGTCAGATTGGTCAGCCCTGGTGGAACTTGCTGGTTGAGGTGGATTCTCTTATTCTGAAGAATAAGCCGATTAGCTTCTGTAATTCAGAAAATTTGTTTTAATTTAAATATGATTGACCTACTAATAGTTCTAGATTGACAAGCACTTATATCAATGGTTGATATGTTGCTTTTTGTCCAACTTAAATTGGTTAGAAACGTGCTGAGTTGGTTTGACTTGATTGGTTGGTTACAACCTAATAAAGGGGATAGACATAGTCACGACCAAAGTTTGAAATTTCAAGCTATACCGCCCGGTATGGGTGGTACATACCAGTCCATCAGTTTACTGGTACATAGACCGTCCGCTACCGGATGGTACCGCCAAAAATCGACGGTCGACGATCAATTTCGGCCGTCGACTACCGATTGGGGGAGAATCGACCGTCGGCAGTCGATTGAGGGAGATCGGAGAAAAAAGAAGAAGAAGAAGAAGAGGAAAAGAAGAGAGAAGAAATAGAATCTCTACCGTCGTCGCCCACAGGTCGCCCGTGCGCCGTCGCCCGCGCCCCGTCGTCGCCCACAGGTCGCTCGCGCGTTGTCGCGGCCCGCACCTATGGGCGATTTTTCTCCCGCGTGAGGAGACGGAACCCGTGCGCCGTCGCCCGCGCCCCGTCGCCGCCCACAGGTCGCCCGCGCGTTGTCGCGGCCCGCACCTATGGGCGATTTTTCTCCCGCGCGAGGAGACGGAACGTCTCCCTGCGTGAGGAGAAAGATCAAGGCGACGTCGGCCCTTTTCCTGATTTTTTAAAAGATATTTAATATTTTTAATATAATATAATATAATATTTTATTATTTTTTAATATACCGGGTGGTATGCACTGCGTATACCGCCTGGTACCAGTACTGACAAAATATCAGCACACCGGTATGAACCGGTAAGTCAATCCTTGGTCACGACATGGATCAACGTGATGCAAGCATGATAATATAAAAGATACAATAGAGTAATTCTGAATACATTTACCTTCCCAAACCTCGACATGACCAATCATCTCGATGACTGACCAGCCTTTCTTTTGCCATTGTTTTACATGTGAAGTTATGGCCACTTTGTATATTTATAATTATGACGTGTAAATTAGGATAAGCATAATGGCTGTTCTCATAATTAACAATCAATTGTAGTTATTTTAAATGCATATGTAAAACTCTAAGGAAATTACTTACATTGGAATAAGTTAAGACTTCAAGCCAAATACAGAATATATATAAACTAAAAGGTGTATCTGATATGCCATGCCCTATATGTTTTGAGACATTTGCACAAATTGTGACACAGGACAGATGTGGCTAATTCTTGAAGTGCTTTATGCTTCATAATCATAGTTTGGAATTATTTCCTCTAAATTATAGAGTTATTGTGTATGTATATACTTTTCATGCAGAATCAGGTCTGTAGCTTCCATGGTTCACCTTATGCCAATTCTATGCCTTGTGGAAAATATGTTGTTCCCAACATATTATCTTGTTCATATCAAGGTGCTTGCATTTCTAGTGCTTTAGTCTCTGGAATATGGATAAATAAAATGGCCTTTACTCTTTTTATGCTTCATTTTAATCACTCTTGTTCGATATGTTTCTTCGATGTTAACTTGGAAGTAGAAGATTGTTGTACTTTGCCAAGTTCATTTAAAGGATTTCAATAGGATCTTGCCTGTGTTTGTGTTTTGTCAACTACAGCATTTGAAATTCCTAGACACAAGTAATTATGTAATTTGAGGACCTTCTGCATTTTAATTAGTCTGTCACAAAATGGATTGCAGGAAAAGCACTTGGACAATGAAACTTTTATGGGTTTGATGTGCTTTTTGGTGCATGCATACAAAATAACAAAAGTTAAACAAATTGATGCTTTTGTATGATTAATCATATCAAAATACGTTTTCAGTGTGTCAAAACTGCTTTCATTCTCATTTAAGGTTGCACAAATTAGAAGTACAAAAACATATGAATCATATTCTTGCTATCTTTTTTTAACAAAAATTTGGAAGAATTTTCTATTATATTAAACAGCATACAAGATATTCAATCATATTCTTGCTATCTTTTTGCTGGCAGGACTTGTTCTTGGAGGATGGTCATCCTTCTCAGCTTGCTTCAAGTAATGTTGCACCTGGTGAATGGTAAATTCTACTGCTGAAGCCTTTAGTAATGAACTTATTAATCTATTTTTTTTTAGTTTCATCTTCCATCTTGCTCTTTTTTGATGAATCATCCAGTTTACACATTTTTGCCTTCTTTAGGTCCATGATAGTGTCATCATAATATTGGTTAGCATCTGTTTGTTCTGTCCTATCTTACTTATGCTACTATATGTTGATTCATCTGTCAAATTCGAAGCCTTATAGGTGCATTTAGATCTTCTGGTTGATTGTAAGATAATAGATTATATTATTGAGATATACATTTGTTAGTTAGCTAAAAAAATAACATATACTCTTGCTGAATAAATTGTTCAAAATGGTAATTTATTTTCGTCTTCATATTGTTTTCATTTGTTCAGATTTTCCTTTAATGGTTTACTGGAAGTTCATGTATACAGTACTTTTTACTTGAGAAGATGTTTTACTTAGATACTGGTCTAGTGGAAATGTGACTGCTATTGAATTTTGCTTAATGTTTAAGGTTGTATTCTTCATGTGGCTTGACCTTGAAAATGTTTAATCATGTTTTCATTATTGTATATGTGTCTTGCTTCAGTGCTGTGCACCAGGGTCAATCTTCATCCTCTATTCCTCTAACTCAGATGGATATTGATCATGACCAAAATGGTTTAGTTGAAGATATTGATACTGAAGCTACAAACGAACTTCCTAATTCGCATGAGAGGCATACTCATCCAAGTATACTATATATGAAAAAGAATGACATATACAACATTCAGACTCCTGATCTCAATGAAGTCTTTTCTCCAAATGATCATGTTGAAGGGCCTTCTGCAGCACCAAGTCAAAGTTTTGTTGGATCAATTGCTGATGGTGTCCCAACACCAGATCTGGCTGAATGTCCTCATGCTCCTCCAACCCCTGGTTTGATGGAAGAGATGTTCTTGGGTAATATGCATGAAGGTCCTGCTTTGAGTCCCCAGACGAAACCTTCATCATCTATTGATGAAGTCCTCAAGCATGGAAATTCTAACTTGCAAAATGGACATCCAGACTCAGTGACTGACAGTGGTGTCATGCCTGAGGTAACTGTGGCCCCTGATTCAGCAAATATTGTGCAAGTAGTAGTTTCCCCTACTTCAGAACTAGCTGAACATAAAGAACAGATAACTGCAACTGTTGAAACTGAAGTGGAATGTGAACAGAAGAGTTCCAGTGATTTGCAGAATGGATATGTTTGTAGCGAAACAAAAGACCTAACAGTTGATGAACAAATACAAGATAATGGAGAGGCCATGCCTCCTGAAGCAGTTCAGATTGAAGGTTTAGTATCTTCCAGTACCTCACATGAAGAATCAAATTCAAAAGCTCATCTGGACAGATCTCAAGTTGATACTGAAGTAGCCATTAGCAATTCATGTGGGGTTGAAGGTCAGCCATCAGGCTGTTGCAGTACAGAACATGTAGAAGATGTGAACTCTTGCCTCAATGGAGATGCTTCTGCACTTAGCTCAGATTTGCATTTGAGATCCTGCACCTCAGAAATCAATCAAGTCAAAAGACTCTCTGCACAAGATAGGACTTTAGCAGAGAACATTTGTGGAGTTTCGATTGAAGAACCAAGTGTTCCTTTGCAAACACCAGGGCAAGAGAATAAGCTGCATGATAGTGAATCTTCATTTGAGTTGCAAGGTCTGTTGTCAGATGTTGACTTCTTTCTTACATGCTATATCCTGATTTTGTAAAGAATGAATGTCTAAGCTGTTTCTTTTTTTTTTCAGGCAAAGATTCTAATGGTGCTAAGACTACAGATGCTGATCTGGAGGGAAGGGAAAACCCCCAAGATGTACTGACAGGATCTGCTGTAGACGTTAGCAACATAGATGAGTTATTGGTTGATCTATCTCAAAAAGACGCCCAAAAGAATCAGTTGAACTGTTCTTTGAGTTCTGAATTCCCCGAACCTGAAAAGATGCTCTTAGCTTCTACTGGAGATATTGACCATGCAAATGAGTTAAGCCAGGTAACTGAAGAAAAGGGAGTGATAGAGTCTGATGGTAGTGTTAACAGGATCACAAGTCTCTCTGGGAAAAAGCGCCGTCCAATGGAGACTATGTCAGCTTTGCAAAACGGTAGCTCAGGGAAAATATATGGAAGGTCACGATTGAGAAAAAACACTGAATATGTTCCTCATGATGATGATTTGTTGGCATCTATATTAGGTACCACAATTATCTTTGTTTTGCCTGGATTATGTTTGCATTTTTATGTTTATGGACATACAAAAGATTGAACATGGTGCTAAAATTCCATCTGAATTACTACATATCCTCATTATTGGAAGTCTTAATCAGTATTTTATGTTTATGTCAGTTGGAAAAAAGACTCCACTTTTGAGGATAGGGTCTACACCTCCCCATAAGGCAACTTCTCCAAAACGTCCTAAATTGGCACCGAGACTGTGCATGCCAAAGAGGAAGGTGCTGTTGGATGATACTACAGTCTTGCATGCTGAGTATGTTATCTTGCTTTATGTTGCTTTGTCTATATTATCCTTTTCTGTGTTGCTTTAACCATACTTAAGGTACTTTTTACAGATGTTTTGTGGAAGATCGATGTATGAAATGCATGAAAATCTCAAAAAACTGAAACATCATAAAGTTGTTATTAGAGTTTTGGTAATACATGTTCTGGTTTTTTCTGGCTTGTCATGAAATGCATATCTTATTCTTTTCCCGTAACATTGTAGGTACTAGTTGAAAATTCCAAAAGGACACTGGGGAAAGAGTTGAAAGATGACCTTAGTTACTATGATATTTTTATTAAACAAATGCCTTGGATTTACTGTGTTGTCATGAGTTGATGTCTGACACTTTTCATTGTGGACTTTTTTTTAAAAAAAAATGCACTTCCCAGATAAGAGACGGGGCTACAGGTGGATGTGAAAGGAGTTAAGTGAGAAGGTTATACTAATAATTTTGAGACAGCTGAAGCAATGTTGAGAAACCATTTGAGAGCCATACTTGACTAGATCTTTTATTGGAAGCTTTGTCTACTTTAGATTTCTGACACACCTTTTAAAATCGAAGTCTCAAGTATTAGCTTCAATCTGCAACCGTACTTGTGAGACAAACAAGCTTAATAACATTAAAACAATTAACCATTTTTTTTTGTTTTTGTTTTTGCTCATTTTGCATGATACTATTTAGAAAGAAAAAAAAATATTCGGACAAGTTTAGACTGAATATTCTTCTACAGTCACTTACAGCCGGCCAACTTCCGGCAAGAATAATGCTTTTATATACTGATATTTGTTCCAGTGACAAATATATATATATATATATATATATATATATAAATTCTTTTTGAGTAGTTCATGGATGCTATCAGGAACCACAATAAAGTTAGACAAAGCTAGTATATGCAACTAGCATGAATTTTGTGTGCACGAAATTAGACAAACTTAGATCAGTCATCAGTACTATTTAGATATATATGCTATTGTATGCACCAACTTAGACAAGACAAAAATTTCATGTTTCAATTGAGTAATACATGGGGTACTAAATTGTACGTGATCACCTTATTATCTATAAAAATTGGATTGATCCTGAAGTCAGTGCAAAAGGTTGATGGAGTAGTCTGCAACATGTGGTACGAATCAAGAACATTTCACTGAAGAATGCATAACCATAAAAAATCTCCAAATCAGAAAATATAGAGAATTTTTTTCAGCTGTATTGATTTCCAATTAGCCAATTAATAGTTTTGGTGCAATTGAAAGAATCTATTCTTTCTTCCTTTTGCAGTGCAATAAGGCAGCAGCTAATGAATACTGAAGACATACGACGCATGCGCAAGAAGGCACCATGTACACGTCCTGAAATTTGGATGATTCAGAAAAGTTCACTAGAAGATGAAATTTTCAGTGATCCTATAATGACTGGTAAGGACTTTCTGCAGATTTTATTAAGATCTTAATTATCTTATCCACTTCATTTTCCTGTTGTTGATGTTTGATGTTGATCTAAACATTGCTGAAAGGTGTAAAGGTCTATTGCTGTTAACTGGAAGCATCTTCTTTTAGTTTGTGATGTAGACCTATATTCAAATTTGGTTATTACTATCTTTCCAGTGTTTTTGTGAAAAATTGAAAACTAAACTGAATAATATAATCAAAACTAACCTGCAGTCTGAGTAAACAAATCAATCAAAGATCGGTAGAAGTGGAATATGATGTTTTCCTGCATTGCATCAGCTGTTTGAGATGCTAGTTTTCTGGAGAATTCTAATTGCATTGTCTGGTTTCATCTGTTATGAAGATTTAAGCTACAATTTTAGGTCTTGAAATGCTATGTTACACTCTATAGCGTGTGGTTGATCCACACAACAGTCTTAAAGTATGTTAGTCTGATTTTTGGTTCACATTACAATTTGTACTTCTAACTAAAACCTATGGGATAATTCATCATGGACATCTAATGTTTATTTTGTAAAATGCAGGGCAACTACTGCCAATTGTGCCTTTTCTGTTATACACAAATGATAGAACCAGAAGATGCAACTTTAAGATGACAAGAAATGTGTTTTTTAGTGGTTCCTAACTGATATCACAAACTTTGAACTTTTTCACACCTTTCTATATCCATCCACTACCAATCCTTTCTGTTATGTAGCTGATGGAGAACATGAGCAACTTGCTCATCGTATATGTGATTTCAGTCAGACATCTATATTTTCATGTGTTCCCCACTGTATTGTACTTGCGTCCCCTCTTTTTCATGCCTCTGTGCAATTTTTTATGCTTTTTGATGAGAGACCTATGAGGATCTCTATATATCTTCTTTCTTGGGGTTGGCCTCATCATGATTTAGGAATAATAGTTGTGACACATTCTTTTACATGAAATTTAAACTATAATAACTTTAAATCTTATTGTTGATTAGAGTTGGCATATGAGTTGCTAGTTTAGTTTAGACATGGGAGTGTTGATTGCCAATGTGGCACCAAGAGAATAGTTGAATAGTATAAAGTACCAATGGAGCATGTCAAGAAGGTGAGGCCTGAGATTATATAGGTAGAAAGGTCTTGTACATATTATTCTGGGCCATTGTAGAAATTGAAATTGGTGAAAATTAAGCTCAAACTCTGAAATGGTTGGTACAGTCACAAGCATCACAGAGATACATATTTAAGGAGCTTTAACCAAAAAGGGCGAGTGAGACAGTGTTGAATTCTACTTGGTTGCTAATCAATATAAACCTGGTTTATTATTGTAAAACCTGCTTTGGTTTGGGTAGTTTTAGACTTTAGGCACCATGTGTAAACTGGAAATGCCAAAGAATATATATTTAATTTAACATAAAGCTACGGGTTCTAACTTTAAATGTTCAGCTCTTGTCTTGAGTTCCATTTTATTCTGACTGTTCTGCCGATTACCAGAACCTTTACTGTTTCAATGTTCCTCTCAATTTGTGTTGCTACTAAAACTACAATTCTTTGTTGAAGATGATAATATGATCTGTAATACTTTAATGACTTTTGGTATCCACAAACCAGTGTTTATGTGATCTGCTTGTGTTTCTACTTTCAGGTATATCATCCATAATGAACGACTTACACACCCGAAGATATGATCCTGAAACTAACCAAAATTATTCCTGTGGTAAGCAACTAAATAATTTGACCTCTGAAAACTTGGAATTTGTTCGGAAAACTAAACATAGTAATGGCTGAGCTAAGCTAAACTCAATCATGCCAGAAAATATTGATGGTGAAATGCAAGGACCGTCTCATGTTTCTTTAACAGCTGAGGTGCAGAGCAGCGCAGGCAAGAACGGATGTGATGATCAAAAGCATTCTGTACCTTTCCTGCCTCTGCCAGAGCACTCAGGTAATGATGGATCATGTATGATGTTGACGACAGAAATCAATAATGATAAAGATGGTGGAGTTGGTCCTCCCATGCCTTCAGCTGCACCTTCTAGTGAATATGAGGTAATGGCCATTGATTCTACAGCTGGTGAGATTTCTTTTAATAGTACCTGCAACGTTAATTTATTCTCTGGAAGAATGACAATACACATATCCTTTGCAGCAGCCTAGAGATGGTTCTTCTGTGATGAATGATGAGGCAAAACATTTCACTGATAATGATTCTACAATAGATTTAGCTTCTGCTGGTGGTGATTCCAAGGACAGGATGGTTGATAACAATGCACTTGCAGTTGCAGATGATGATATTATAATGCATGTTGAAGAAGCTCATGCCTCCAATGATGCATCCACTATGGACAGAGGAATGAGGCCGCCAGATGCTATAACTTCAAGTGACCCACAAGATATATGTGCTGTTGCAGAGGCTAATGGTGAGGCATTGATCTCTGAGCTCGATAATGTTAACCATGAATCGGAGGGACATTTGGTAACTGATCCGGTTCCTGGAACTGATAATCGTATTATAGATGAAGAAATAGTGGGTGCTAAGGTGGAGAATGAAGAGAAATTGATGCATAATGAGGGAAACCTTATCAGTGATGTTATATGTTCTGGAAGGCTTGAAACGGTTTCTTTATCTCCGAGTCAGACAAACATTGAGAGTGGAAATGTTCGATCAGCCATAAGAGAAAACTCTAGTTTTCAGGAATTTATCCCAGATGGTGGTATAATTGTTGAAAGCACTCCCATGGACTTGGCTACTGGAAAAGAGTGTAGTGTAAGACCCTGACGCATTTACTAGTTTTATATACTGATGCAATGGTTATCTGTCATTGTAAACTTTTTTTTTTCACAATTTAGTGCCATCAATTGTGCTCCCAGATCTTCATTTTACTTTTTTTTCTGTTAATTGATTTTCTACTTTTGTGCAGGACTTTTGCAGCACAATTGATGGCAATGATACAGGTAGTTTTATATTTAATTTCTGTAAGTGCAACATCTATCGGTTTTGGATATTGTGATTTCGAATATTATTTTGGTTAATGTTAAATCCTCTACTCCATTTATGAGAGCTACACTTGATAAATGCAGAATCAGTCCTTTTTGTTTTGCTTAACCATAATCACAGATGACCAAGTCTTGCAGTTATTTTGAATTTTCCCTTAAAAACTGATTGCGATATTTGGTTGATCTATATTCTTTAAAGTCTCCTGCTTGGATCGAGATATGATCCAGTGTAGTTTTAGAATTTTGTTCTGATGAGAGGATGATACTGAAGCCTACTGACTTTGGTATGCAAGCATCCTATTGCATGCAACCTGCAAGTGGTCCTCCAGCCTTTTTCTCTGGTCTTTGATCATGACTTTATGTCTATTCCCCTTAGTAACATCCCATGATATCATGAAATACTGTATGCTTCAGGTTTAGGGATCCATAAATTTATAGAGTTCTGTAGTGGCTGATATAGAAACGAGTCTTTTTCATTTTTTGGAAGTTACAGACTTGAAGCAGTAGCAATCAGCCTTTTTGACCTCGAAATGGTGTCTGTATGATCAGTGAGAGGTATCTGAGCTTTCGTTTGTAGATGTTTGATGACACTTTGATGATATACATCCTTGCCTTGAGAGTTGGTGAATTGTGTAGGAGATTACCTACCATATATAATGTGTTATAGACAAGTATTTCCAGCAGTGTGAGGGCTACGGTGACTTTCAAGTCATCTGAAACATAGGCATGAACTTTGAAAATTGCATTTTTCTTACATAAATGTTGTGTGAGTTTTATGGTCTACAAAGATATGGATGACATCTTTTATGCAGTGTACTGATTCACTATTCAAATTTGTGCACACATTTCTAAGAAGATAATTAATTGTGCCTAAGCCAACTACAGTGGAGATTATTCATAAATTTATCTGCATCTATCTAACCTTATTTTGTCTACCTTTGTGTTAGAGTTTCTTAATGTAGATGAGGAACTCGATTACCATGAAGGAGATGATGATGTGCCCAACGCTGAAGGTGCATCACTCCAAAACAATGGTTGGTCTTCAAGGACAAGGTAAATCTTTGGTCAACATTTTTTTGTGCTTAGTTGCATTGGCAGTGATTTTCTGAACGGAGAAAATTATTGGTGTGGACGTTACAGAGGTGTAGCACGGTACCTGAAAATTTTGTTTGATGAAGAATTTGGGCGCGGGAGAAAATCTGTTGCTATGGACCAGCTTATAGCAGGCAAAACTCGCAAAGAAGCATCAAGAATGTTCTTTGAAACCTTGGTATGCTAATCCCCTCTCCTCTTCTTTCTGACATTTCGAATGCAATTAATTGGCCTATTATGTTTGAATGATTTTTTCGCCAAAACAATTGCTTTATGTTTACTATCTGTCATCATGAAGCAAGCCTTACCACTTAAATGGTTACTCAGGTTAAATTAGCACAGGATTACAGACTTTTAAGACATCAACGTCTCTTAATTATGGTTGATTAATCAGAAGAAATAATGAGAAAGCTGAAACATTGCTAAACATTAGGGCTGCTGGGCAATGATACATAAAAACTTGTTACATTAACAATGCAACTATGAGTTTCCAGTTAATCATGCCAAGGTTCATGAAATGAGACCGTCCTTCTAATAAGTTTACTAGAACTATTCTCTCTCTCTTCGTTTGTCTCTCTTTCCTTTGATATGAATATCCATCTTTGCAGGTCCTGAAAACAAAGGATTTTATTCAAGTTGAACAAGAGAGGTCTTCTGATTACATTACCATTAGACCTAGAACAAAGCTTCTGAAGGCAGAGTTCTAATCACGGGTGAGGGGTTGCATATCATTTGAATGTAATTTGAGCTTTATGCTTCTTCCAGATGCTTACTCCACCCTTATTTGTTGTCAAGTTACCTCATTTATAAAATAATGTTTTTTGTTATTTCCCTCTTTTCTCTTTTATGATCTCTTAGATGGGGTGGAGTTTGTTGCTGTATCAGTACACTAAATATATCTTGTATTTATATGTGTAAATTAAATCATCTCATGCTGGTATTTGGGTGTATAGCATTTGCAGCCAGAGAAGGTTACTTACTAGTAATGTTGATAGACCCATCCACCTAACACATGCAAAGTGCTATAAGAAAGTTTGAGATTTGAAGCATTACCTCATCCCACATGTAAAATCAATGATTGCAAGTGAATCATTTTGTGATCCAATTGATGGTTAGGTCAACTTGGATTAGATTTTGCCAAGTTGCAGTGTGGAATCTTTGGGAACGTCTAAATGATACTTGATAGGGATAATTTTGGCATCATTTAGCTCTGGCTCCATCCACCATGTGGACTAAGAGATAATAAAAGCATGAGAACTAATAATCATTAAGGACAGTATGCCCTAATTTATTCACCTCTTGGTTGACAGTATTTTGCACTCATGACACTATCATTTTGGCGTGGCGTTAGGAGGGTCAAACGTTACAAGCATGTCCTATTATTCCTCTCAATGAACGTTCGAACGAGATGTTACCTCTGGTCCTAAGCCCCCTCAAGTAGAGAAGGGATTCCCCCCCCCTTCGAGGCCGAAGAAGAGCCCCTTGCTTATCTCGTCAAAGGCATTTTTGAGCTTCACTCTGTAAATCCAGATTTTATATCGACATGATATAAACCATCACCCCACTTCTTCCTTATTTGACTTTATCGATAACCTTATGTAACTACTCGCCCTCAGACCAATGACTACACATCTTCCTGAGTCCCTTTTAACTCTACTCACCCGAGGTACCACCCTCGGGGTTTCATACCGAGTGTATGGTTGGGGATGAACATGGAGGCTCGACATAGGTACAAACCTCAGTTTTTTACACCGAGTGCATGGCTAGGGAGGAGCACAATGGCTAGGCCTAGGTGCAACCCTTGACCCTCTACATCCAGTGCACGACTAAGGAGGAGCACGAAGGCTTGGCCTAGGTGCAACCTTTGGCCTTCTACACCGAGTGCACAGCTAGGACGGAGCACAGAGACTCGGCCTAGGTGCAACCCTTGAAGTAGAGAGCTCGCAAGAAGAAACTGAATCTTGGATCGACAAGGTTGAGTCCCGAGTCAATCAACTGACAAAAGACACTAAAGACTTTGTGCAATATCTGCATGAAGTTGTGGCAGAACTCACGTCCAAGATTGCTTTGCTCACAAGGACTCTTAATGCAGGAGGAAGCAACACTCGCATTGCGCTTCCACAAAGCTTGACGGTGCCCGAGCCGCATTAAGGGAGTGCCAAGGATGCCAAAAAGCTAAAAAAAATTTTGTTTGATATGGAACAATATTTTCATGCTACGAGGCCCGACTCTGAAGAAACCAAAGTTTCGATAGCAACAATGTATCTCAATGGAGGTGCAAAACTTTGGTGGTGAACACGTTGGGAAGAGATCCAGCAAGGCCAATGTTGAGCGGACACATGGGAGGACTTGTGAGAGTTGAGAACTCAGTTCCTACTCGAGAACATAGAGTTCGTTGCAAGAAGGAAGCTGAGACAACTCCGCCAAAGTACTTCTCTTCGAGATTATATAAAGTAATTTTCTACACTAATGCTGGACATCCAAGACATGTTCGAGAAGGCTAAACTATTCAGCTTCCTCGATGGCTTAAAACCATGGGCACAACAAGAATTGCATCACAGGAATGTCACCGATGTGGTCGGGGCAATTGTGACCGTAGAAAGGTTCACTGATTTTATTTCTTCGGAGGACTTGAGGAAGAAGAAACAATCCTCGAGAAATCACCCACTCAAATATTCCTGAGCGAAGGAGTCCGGGGGCGAACAAAGGAAGAACTTCCACAAAGGATCAAGCTCAAACCTGACGGATGTTTCTTGTGCGGAGGACCACACATGGTGAGGGAGTGCCCACAAATACAGGCACTCAATGCTTTAACTGCATCAATTCACCCCCAAAAATCAGATAAAGGCAAGGTCGTCGCCCTTAGTTCGAGCAGTTCAGAATCTAGCAGTGACGATGAGGAATCACAAGGGCCCTGAATGGGAGCAATACGTTTGTTGAATGCATTTAGGGCTCAAGTGGGGGAGAACACGAAGGCAAAGCCACATAAGGCAGTAGTGAGTTGATGTATGTGGACATTAAACTTAATAATTGAACAATCTGTGCGATGGTGGACACAGGCGTTACACATAATTTTATTGTCGATCGAAAAGCAAACGACTTGGATTGATCTTGGAGAAGAACCCAAGTCGGATGAAGGTTATATACTCGGAGGTCAAGCGGATCTCCGGACTAAACAAGGGGGTCCCCATCAAGATCGGAACATGGAGCGGGAGCACAAACATGATGACAGTGCCATTAGATGAGTTCTAAGTGATTCTCAGAATGGAGTTTATGCACGTAGCAAAGTTGGTGCCAATGTCGTTCCTATACCTAATAGGAGGTGGCGACCCCTACGTGGTTCTAATTTCTCGAGGAGGAACCAAGAATCCACAACAAATATAAGCATTACAATTGAAAAAAGACGTATGAAAAGGAGAATCAACCTTTGTGACCACTATAAAGCTAGGGGCACTTGACAAGGAGGTCATTCAAGAACCTATTGGTGGCAAACGTTCTGAAGGTGTTCTCAAACGTGATGCCAACCGAGTTGTCGAAAACTCTGTCACATGGCCCCTCCAGAGTTGACAGAACTCAACAAGCAGTTAGATAAACAGCTAAGCGATGGTCTCATCCGTAACTCAAAAGCATCATTCAAAGCTCCAGTCATTTTCTAAAAGAAACAAGATGAGAGCCTCCGATTATGTGTCGATTATCGAGCCATCAATAAAGTGATAGTATTCCATCCCGGTCATCATAGACTTGTTCGATCAACTAGGTAAGGCAAAGTACTTCTCTAAACTCGACCTTCGATCATGGTATTAGCAGGTGCATATTACAAAAGGTGACAAAGCGAAGACTACTTGCTTGACCAGGTATGGAGCGTTCGAGTTCCTAGTGATGTCTTTCGGCTTAACCAATGCTTCAGCCACATTCTGCACTCTAAAGAACCAACTATTCAAGGAGTACTTGGACGAGTTTCTGGTCGTCGACTTAGATGATATCATCGTCTACAGTCAAACACTCGAGAAGTATGTCAAGCACCTTCGAACAATCTTCAAAGTTCTTAGGGAGAAAACATGAAGAGGGAGAAGTGCTACTTTGCTCAGATAGAGATTATATTCTTCTGGCATCGAATCAATGATGATTTCATTCGAATGGATAAATCTAAGGTACAAGTTGTGGCAGAATGGTGAACATAAAAGAAGGTACCAAAGCTAAGATCCTTCCTTGGTTTCATAAACTATTATCGGTGCTTCATAGCTAGATATTCAAAGCGTACAGCTTCACTGACGGAGTTATTGAATAAGGAGAAGTCTTGGAGGTGGTCGGAGTAATGCAAAACAACATTCTAAGACCTAAAGACTACTGTGTTGGTTGAACCATTACTCAAATTGCTGGACTATGGGAAGTCCTTTGAAATCCACATAAATGCTTCAGACTTCGCTATTGGGATAGTACTTATGCAAGAGGGTCACCCAGTGCCCTACAAGAGTCGCAAGCTCAACGAGACCAAGCAGCGATATCCAGTGCACGAGGAGATAACAGCGGTGGTCAACTGTCTACGAGTTTGGAGGCACTACCTTCTTGGAGCGCAATTCATGCTAAGAACGAACAACATCGCATTGAGTTACTTCCAAACTCAAAAGAAACTCTCACCAAAACAAGCACGGTGGTAGGATTTCTTGGCTCAGATTAACATAGTAATGGAGTACAAGCCCAGAAAAGTGGAGCTGGTGAATGTCATATAGTTGGAAGGTGGAGCCAAGCAAGTCAATTATACTCCAACTTCCTTTCCAAGATCGGGGATGGACTATATAGTGATTCTCAGACAGTAACCCTGATGCAACTCATCAAAGAGGACAAGGCACGACAGTTTTGGGTCCAGAAGAGATTCATCTACACCGAAGGGAATATAGTTTATGTTCCGTGGGTGAAAATTTTGAAGCGAAAACTCTTGAGAGAGTATCATGTCCCTTTGGACTGGATATCCGGATATTCATCGAACAAGGGCTCTTGTGGAGAGGGTCTTCTATTAGCCAAAGATGGGGATATTAGGATCGAGTTGGCACTAAGAGGAAGAGGGGGGGGGGGGGGGGGGGGGGGGGGGGGGGGGGTGTGAATTAGTGCAAGAGCTAAAAAACTCGATTTGAAAAATATTGCTTGAAGTAAAATCGAAATCAGAAGTGGTTTTCTTAAATTCGTTAAGAGCAATTTAAAACAAAGCCGAAAAGAGATGTTTGTGCTTTTCTCGGAATTAGATAATAGTACTCATAGAATTTATAGTGGTTTGGTTAAAAACTTGACCTACGTCTACTTCTTGAGTCCTCCTTCGTCGAGGCCTACCGATGTCCACTAATGATCTTCTTTCATGGGCAAAGATCAAACACCCCATTACACTTCTCTCCTTTTCACAGGTTCAGGAGAGGAACCTTTACAATCTTTCACTCTTCCCTTAAACTCACTTTACACTTGAAGCACACGAGGAAATCTCTCATTTTTTATATAATTTTACCCAAGATTTCGATCACTTTTCTTGTACTTTCTTGCTTCCCATGCAAGAATACTTGGGGTATTTATAAACCTCACTTGCCTTCAAAAATTGGAGCTAAAATTCAACATTTCTCCAAAAAAATCCGAGTACGGGCGGTACTACCGTCGACACCAATGGTACTACCATCGAAAGCTGCCCGAAAACCTGGGCGATAATAATACCACCACCCACCAACTGTACTATCGTTGGATAGTCTGAGAACAATACTTCCCTGTACTATTTTGTAACCGAGGCATACCTTCTATTGACCCTTTTCTAGGTTAATGAAATGAGTTTTATCATGAGTTCAAATCTAACCCAAAGTGGACCCGGTTAGCCTCCAATTGAATTAGTTGGATTTCACTAAACCTAATTCAAATTAGGATTCAAAACATGATACTATGACACGCTAAGATAAATAATTACAATCGTTCTTGTTGCACGACATGTTAATCGATCTTCCGAACTCTTGACGACTTCCTAGCATTCCTTCGACGAACTCCCGGTGAGCTCTTGATCATCTTCCGATGAACTCCCGACGAGTTCCCACTGCATCGTCTGAACCCTAGCCCGATGCCCAATCTTGACTCCAGCACAATATCAGATTGTATTACCTTTTCACGATCGTAGTTAATCCTACATCACTTATCTTTAAAAAATATGTTAAATCATAAATTCATCAATTGATTTCATCATCAAAATTCGAGATTTAACAATATCCCCTTTTTAATATGGTAACGAATTGATGGCGGAGTTAACCTTAACTCCCTCTATCTATATGCCATAAGAGAAATAGAGGAAACTTAAATTCAAAAGAAATAATCACATTTGAATTCAACTATAGTATTTTAATCATTTAAACTAATCATTGAAATTTTAAAAATTTAACCATTTATTACCATGATATCATATATGATAAAAAATTTTAAAACAACATTCATTTTCTTGATATCACATGATAAAAATTTTAAACAAAAATATGTTTCATATGATAAACATCATTTAAAACATTTGGCTTATGTCATCAACCATATCATTTATCCCCCTTTGTCATCAACAAAAAAGAAGAAATGTTCAACTCATATTTGAACATTTTTAAACATGTATCACAATATTTAGCACATTGAAAGAGAAATTTAGTCTATTTTTCCCGCTTTGTAAAATAATAAGAAGAATAAAGAGATGATTTTGTTCATCACAAATGCCACATCAAATTTCTTTCTCCCCCTTTGTAAATAAAATAATTTGAAGAATAATGTGAAATCATTTCAAAAGAGAGCCCATTTTACAAAAACTGAGAAATTCAAAAAAATATGATAGCAACTCATGCATTTAGAAGATTTAACATTCCTATTTTTTTTTGATCAAATTGTTTCTTATTTAATGATTTTATTGTAAGATTGTAATTTTCTCTCTCTTTGTTATTGTCAAAAAGAAAGCCACAAAATCTTTTCTTTTAAATATAAAGAGATTATATGATGAAAATCATGTCATTAAAGATATAATATGAAAGATCAATTCGCATGTACAAAAGATATGATTTATTTTAATAAATCTCTCATTTTTAGTAAATAACAAAAATGAGTATTAGTAGATCAAATAGTAAATAATCTTGATTCATACAAGAGAGATCTCAAAAAAAATATATGATTTATTTAGATAATTTTTTTATTAAAACATAAGAATCATAGTGAACAATTTTAATTTATATAAAAATCTCATGTTATACTTTTCAAGATCATAAATCTCCTTTTTAGTAAATAGTAAAAGTAAAAAAATCATAGAGGTTGAGAGGTTGAAACTTTTGTTCCCATAAGAGATACCTCAGGTCAAGAAGTCAAGAGAAAGTTGATGATTCTGTTGGAAGAAAATTTCATTTCAAATTTTAAATCATCATTTTTGTAGTTTAAGACATTCAACAATGATGGTACACATAGATTCATCACTTTATCTCTTATTGAAAACTATTGAGAAATTTTCAAAGAAAAAACTTCTCTTTTTAGTTGTTTTTAATTCATATGATTTATTTCTTATAAGAATGTCTCTATTTTATGTCAAATCTAAGCATTATCATTTAAAACAAAAACTAAGTTTCATTTCAAAAGAAATCATCAAGATGATTACAATAACAAAAACTAATTAGTTCATGAGCTTTGCAACTCATTTCATAAGTCATTAGAGACCTAATTAGTTCTTCGAGAGGTAATTTGTTCAAGTCTTTGGCCTCTTGTATAGCAATTACTTTCGGGGTCCCAACTTTTAGGTAAAGATCTCAAAATTTTATTAACAAGTTCAAGGTTAGAATAAACTTTACTAAGAGATTTCAAACTATTGATGACATATACATGTCACCAATAGTCTCACTTGGTCTCATTTTAAATAATTTATAGTTATGCACAAGGAGATTTATTTTCGATTTCATTTACTCTACTTCTAAAGTGTGTTATATATCAAAGGCCGAATCACAAGTAGAAACTCGATTAAATTAGTTTTTATCTAAAATATAAAACAAAGCATTCATAACTTTGTATTTAAGGAAATCATCTTTTTCTCATAATCATTCCAATCATTTATAGGATGGGATGACTTATGAGATCCATTTTTTGACAATATTTCATAATTCAAAATTCATTGAAATAAAAAAAATTTGCATTCTAGTTTTTCAATATGCATAGTCTGTCCCACTAAACATAGGAGGACGTGTGATAAAGTGGCATTCGTTAATGCCAAAAGAAGTTATTAACTCGCTTAGCTCTGATACCAACTGTTAGGATCGAGTTGGCACTAAGGAGTGGTGGGTGAATTAGTGCAACAGCTAAAAAACTCGATTTGAAAAATATTGCCTTAAGTAAAATTGAAACCTCAAAAGCTGCCCAAAAACCTGTCGCCTGGGGGTGCTACCATCGCCCACCGACAGTACTATCATCGAGTAGTCCGAGAATAATACTTTTCCATACTATTTTGTACTCGAGTCATACCTTCTATTGATACCTTTCCAGGTCAACGAAATGAGCTCTATCATGAGCTCAAATCTAACCCAAAGTGGACCCGATTAGCCTCTAATTGAGTTAGTTGGATTTCACTAAACCTAACTCAAATTAGGATCCAAAATATGATGCTAACTATGACACACTAAGACAAATAATTACAATCATTTTTGTTGTCTGACACGTTAATCGATCTTTCTAACTCTGACGAGCTCTCGATCATCTTCCAACGAACTCCCGACATACACCCTGCGAGTTCCCACTGCATCGTCCGAACCCCGGCCCGATGCCCGATCTTGACTCCGACCCAGCATTAGATTTTATTACCTTTTCACAATCATATTTAATCCTGCATCACTTATCTCTAACACACAGGTTAGATCATAAATCCATCAATTGATTTCATCATCAAAATTTGAGATCCAATAGGGGACTAACATGGAGGAATATGTTCGAACATGCCTTACTTGCCAACAAGCTTGTTGGTAGTAGGGGGACTCGGATCGATACTCGTGATAGTCGATTAATTTTCTAAGTATGCAACATTCATTGTTGCACCCCTACACTATTCAGCAGAGGAGATGACCAAGTCGATGATGAAGAATGTGGTGAATTATTGGGGAGTCCTACATAACATTATTAGTGATCGAGATGCTCAGTTCTTGGGATGACTCTAGACCGAGCTATTCAAGCTGCTTGGATATAAATTGTACTTCTCACGAGCCTCCACCCTCAGACGAATGATCAAATCGAAAGAATTAATACACTATTGGAGCAATATCTTTGACACTACGTGAGTGCCAACTAACGAGATTAGGTGAAGCTGTTGGATTGCCCAATTCTTCTACAACTTGCAGCGAAGCTCTGCGTCCAGCAAGAACCCCTTCGAAATTATTACAAGGCAATAGTCGTCAACTCCTCATACCTTAGCTATCGATTATACAGGGAGTACTCCGTCGACATATCACTTTGTAAAGGAATGACATAGAAATACAGATATTCCGCAGGCTTACTTGAGGAAGACGACCAAAATGATTAATAGGTGGACAGACTTGGGAAGGCGACCACATGAGTTTAAAGTTGGCAACTTGGTGTTAGTGAAGCTCCAACCAACATCACTCTAGTTCTTTAGGCATAAAGTGCACAAAAGATTGGTATGTAAATATGAAGGGCCCTTCCCAATTGTTAACACGGTAGGCAATGTCTCCTACAAGTTGCAACTGTCAGCATGGCTCAAAATTTACAATGTCTTTCATCTAAGCAACTTGAAAGCCTATCACTTAGATTCGTAAGATACTTCCCGAAGTGTTTCAACTTGACTACCCCCCACCAAAGCCTCCTACGAGAAGCGAGTTGAAATCGTTCTAGCGGATCGCAAGACAAAGCTACCCAACAAAGTGAAGCAAATCAAATATCTGGTGAAATGGTGAAAGCTTCCCCGAATAGAAGCCAGTTGGGAGCCCGAAGATGCCCTACAACATGAAGAAGCCATCATCAAAGCCTACCAACAAGGGTCGACGAGGACATCGATAGTTTAAGTATGGGAGAATGTCACAAATGGCTGTCGCACACCCACAACATCTTCGCTCAATAAACCATTCATCGCTTTTGCATGCTTGTATATATGTTTGGCAACCTGTTTTGCCTTAGTTTTATGTGATTTTGCCTGAGAAATGTAAGCAAAAATAGTTTGTAATGTTGCAGCATGATCGCTCACCATGTCGAGCCAAAACTGTCCAAAATAGCTCTATTTTCATGTGTTGTGGCCTGATTTTTGCAGACCGCGATGCAGTGTGAAACATCAGCCATCTCAGACCCCTAGAACCCCACATGTGGCACAATGCTAGATGGGACTTCAGTATAGTGTCGAGCATTAAACATTCTTCACAAGTTGAGCTTGTCTACGCGCCTGGCACCCGATGAATCATCATTTGTGAACTTATGACTGTTCGTTCAACCTTTTAAAGTCCTTTCTCGCTCCTTTCTCTCTTTTCTCTCTTGCAATCAAGGTGTTTGTGAATTGTTTGTAAAGCGTCCCTCTTCGTGAAATGTTGGGACATGTCCGTCGCTCGCTTTCAAACTAACAACCTTCTCTTCTACAGGTCCTTTGAGACCTGCACGAGATTACATCTAGGCTAACCCGAGGCAGACGAATAACGCATGGGTATTTCATGACTTAGGCAATCACAGCTAAGTCCAAGACATTGGCACATGGGTGCTTCATGACTTAGGCAATTCTAGCTAAGTCTGTAACTTTGCCGCAAGGGTGTTGCACGACTTAGGCAATTTCAGCGAAGTATGTGACAGTACATCATAACATATACATGTACTCTCATATCGTATTATATAATATATACATGCACTCCTACACTGCAAGCTATAACATATATGTACACTCCTACATCGCACGTCATAATATATATATGCACTCCCACATTGTTCTTCATAATATATATGTGCACTCCAATACCACATGTCATAATATATACATGCACTCCCACACTACACACCATAATATTACGTGCACTCACACATTGCATGCCATAATATATACGTGTACTCCCACACCACATGTCATAACATATACATGCACTCTCACACCGACCATAATACATACATTCGCTCCCACTCCGCATGTCATAACATGTATGCATGCATAAATGATATTTTTTATCGTAATTTCTATATTTTAGTGCTTCCAAATAAATACATTCATATCTAGCTTATAACAAGCTCATGCCGATTATATCATTCACACGTCATCAATTCATATATTTTTATGATTTCAAAATACATACAATCTACATTTAGCCAGCGAAAATCATATTATCTGTAGATCATCATATATGCATACATATTATCTGACTTTTCACACTATATTCAACATAAACATTAGTACTTATGCATGCTCAATACATTAATCTTAAAAGTCAAAAACATAATCATATCATTTATCATATTGATGAAGCTTAAATATTACAAATCCTATCATAAAATTAGGGTAACATTTACATATTATTTGTGATTCTCTTGGCATGCTAGTTGTCATTCAATGAGGGTAACATTTACAGACTAACCGCCCACGATCGCCACAGCGTGGATGTGCATATATATACACACGCCACCCAGCAACCCTATTGGCCTTTGGCATCCAGTGACGCTAATTGTGGCTAGCAGATGTCGCTGCAATGACATTGTTGCAACCACCATACCCGCTACAAGCAACGACGGTGTTGGTGTAGCCACCGCACACAATAGTATTACACAACCACCGCAATTATCATAGGTAGTGATGCTACTACAATCGTTGTAGGGCTACCGCACCCTATATGTTGTGTTCGTAGCCATTGCCCCCTGATTGGGCTGACGACCATCGGAGGTTGTTGCCCTTAATAATACTGTCATCGACAGTAAGCTATTGATAGTGGTCCAACGACTAAGTATGAGGAATCTTACATCAGTAGTAAGCATGTGATAGGATGAATTGGATAGAAATACAGATCAACAATACAAATGAATCGTTCAGGTATTGTAAATAAAAAGTAATTAATACATTTTCGCGAGCGAAAGGTGCTACCAAATAGATGTAAAATATTTGATTTTACAACCATAGCTCTGATACTAATTATAGGTATAAAGACCATAATATGCTACTATTATGCAAAAAAAATTTAATGCCAAAACCTGAAATCAAATAATAATATATCTAAGTTCACGATGCACATACCTTTTAATGTCATTCAGAAAGCTTTTATCTGATTTGTGAGCACCCCATCATCAAACCTGAAAGTTATAACGATGTTATTTTATAATGAGAACTTAACTCACTCTTTCCTCTCTTCTTATCATTCACATGACTAATATGAGCGATGAATTTAGGGACAAAAGAAAAATGAGAGAAGATCTATAATCTCTTATTATTTATTCATGTAACTAAAGGGAGATGAGAGAATCTATAATCTCTTAATCATGTCTCGTATCCATGTTTCATTACTTATCTGTGTATTTGCATATTCAAATATTTGCATTGGGTCCCTAGGTGTTTCTAACATTTTAAAAGAAAGATTAGAATATCTGAAAGCATGATTAGAATACCTGAAAGCATGATATATTGTCCTAAGATGTACATTTAGATTATTTAATAAAAAAAATGATTCCAAAATGCAACCTGCAGCAAATTCTTCTTTGATTATGATAGTAAAGAATCTTCAGCGCCAACAAAGAAAGAAGATTATGAATAGAAATAATATAAGAAAGATAAAAACAAAAAAGATGTTTACATGTAAGAAGATTATGAAAATATGAAAATTAGGATGTGTATCTGCACTTATCTATGAAGCAAAAATAGTTAAAGCAAAAAAAAAAAATAATAATAATAATAATTCATACCTTCCTTGGTCCAACCGAAAAATGTCATGTCGCCGCATGTGCAACGCCCTTCAAATATAACATTATATATATATATATATATATATATGAAATATTACCAAATATTTTTAATCCAAAATCCAACGGCTCTCCACGTGATCACCCATGTCTCTTTCTTCTTTCTTAGTGTCAACGGCTAGTAGTCCCTTGAACGATCTTCGCAGGTTCCCAACGTTCGAATTTTGAGCTCCTTCAAAATGCCACCCACCACCTTCTCCTTCTCCCCGCATTCCATCTTTCTCTCTCTCTCTCTCTCTCATCTCATCAGCAAAATGGGTGGACTCTCCGCCGCTTCTTCTCACTACTGCCACACCCACAAGACCTTCCTCTTTTGCAACTACACCCTCCTGGGCGCCGCCACCAGCTGCGTCTTCCTCACCCTCTCCCTCCGTCTCCTCCCCTCTCCCTGCGGCCTCCTCCTCATCGCCCTCCACGCCCTCACAGCCGTCGCCGCCGCCTCCGCCTGCGCCACCACCCCCGCCTCCACCCCCCGGTGGCACGCCGCCCACATGGCATCCACCGTCCTCGGCGCCATCTTCCAGGGCGCAGTCGCTCTCCTCGCCCTCACCCGCGCCCCCGACTTCCTCGCCGAGCTCCGCTCCTACGTCCGCGAGGAGGACGGCGAGGTCATCCTCAAGATGGTCGGCAGCCTCGGCCTCGCCATCTTCTGCCTCGAGTGGGTGGCACTCGCCCTCGCCTTCGCGCTGCGGTACCACGCCCACATCGAGAGTGGTGACCCTGCGAGGCGTAGCTCCAAGGTCGGCGGCGAGGAGGAGCTCAAGAACTGGCCATGGTCATTTCAAGTATAAGGAAAGGGAAAATGGTTCCCATTCTACCACACCATATATGCTCTACTCTACTCTACTCTTTCACTTGGATGTGTGTATTGGTTTTATTACCTCTGGAACTCTATATGCTTATAGTGTGCATTATTTATTGAACCGATTCCTTGAATCCATCCCATCTATCTATCTATCTATCTATATTTTATAAACCTTGTTTATATTGATTTTCTTTTACATTTTTTTAAAAGAATATAAATTAAAGATTAACACTGATAAAAAAAATATTCTAAAATTATATCAAAACAGAAAACCCTTTGTTCAAAAATTAAATCCCAACCATCCATACATACATGAGCTGAAAGTAATAAGAACATAATTTAAAATCATGTCTCGTTGATGAGAATACGCTTTTAGATGATATTGAATAAAGAAATTTAAGATTTATTTTCTGTAGTTGGATAATTAATGCCGATCAAAGACCATGCATTATTAAGAACCAAAAACAGAAAACAACCTCTTTCTTTCTTTCATGTTCATAAAAATGTGGACAAAAGAGTATCTCTTGATCAACGAAGCTATCGTGTGCAGCACGAGCTTTTGAGAACCATGACAAATTGAGAACTAAAATGGAACAAAGCAACCAACATAAAAGATATGACCAAAAACAGTGGTTGTTCGTTCACAAGGTTGAGTCAGAATTCAGTGTCATAGATTTATCAGCAATTTCTGATAAATGGAAGATAACAGAAAAAGAACAATGATGAGAAGGAACATGTCTTTTATTCAAAACACTGGCTGTTCACTTCTATTTTACGATGACTATAACCAGAAGAAGAACACCGATGGGAACATGTCTTTTATTCAATACTTGTGGAACATTAAATGTTGGGTGCGATAGATAGGATGATCTTTTATTCAATTCTTGTGGAGGATGATCATTTTTAAATATACAGAAAGAGTTTGAAGAGTGACAAAGATACCAACATTCCATACACCAACTCCTTTGTTGGACAATTGGTGGAAATAGGTGCAGCACTTCATGAACAAAATATTTTTTTTTTTCCATAAAGTGTAAGCTAAAAAATAATTTTAAATAAATAAATTGGATAAAAACAAATCAAATAAAATTAGATAACTCTCCGTATCACAGACATACGCTGATTCTCTTCAAAGAAATCAACATATGCACTGGAAATGCCACACACAATTCTCTATCCAACAAAGAGCACAATAATACCAAGCAGAGATGACAAGGTGTCACCCTCAACTCATCATAAATTTCATGCAAATACTATGAAATGGAACCTTACTTTCTTGCAACAAATAAATGGCATGAGCCATCATCATAGTCGTCCCAACCTAAGACCACAAACCTTCACCTCCATACAACACTCAAAAACATTCTTACATCCAAGTCCCCATTGACACTATTCCACTATCAGCAATTCCTTATTATCATAATTCACATTTCCATCAATGTTGTCTGTCAACAGAAGAATTAAAGCTTTCTGCTGCAAACTCCAATCTCATATGAAAGAGAAGAAGAATTAGATAAATACAATACATCCATATCCCAAATTCTCCCAAGTATTCTTTCATATATTAATTAGAATAGATGATGAATTACAGTCCTTATTTCACCCATGATATTTAATTAAAAAAATATTTCACCCGAAGCTAATAAATATTTCAGAATATCAGAACACATCATGAATTAGGATCCTTATTTTACCCAATATTTAATTAAAAAAGATCCCTTCCTAAGAGTAAGCTTTTGGTACTAATGATCAACCAATTAAATTTTTTTTTTTATTTTAACGTCCCTCCCCGTGACCTATTGCAGTTGTAAATTCCCTTCTCATTAGAAAGAGATGACCTCGAGAATTTGAAATCAAATACTTTTTCTCAAATTTTCTTTCACAATATTAAACCCTATTTCACCCAATATTTTAATTTAAAATATTTCACCGAATCTTTTCCTAAGGGTTTAAGTTTTTTTTTGGGATTAATGATCAACCAATAAAAAAATCTTTATAGTAAGGGCTCTCCAACTTGTTATTCAATCAGCAAGGGTTTGATCAAGAGCCATCAATTCCTCACCGAATCCACATTCCCTAAAGATTTCCCTGGACTACTTGTCGTCCCCATCAATTTTGGTGAGATCAGATTCTTCAGCTCGATCAGTGCCAAGAACCATATCATCAGGACATGCCATTGTGATCCATCTAACACACAATTGCAGAAAGATGGGAAGAAACAACTCCTGACGAACTAATGTTAAAAATCTTGAGGGGTTTCTTACCGTGATAGGCACAAACAAATTCCTCAGGTTCAGTCGTCACTGGAGAGAAGAAGATTTCTTGGGTTCGGAAGATCCAAACGCTACCTGTTGTTCCACTCTAGAACCCCTTTCAAGATCGCTCATTCCGACCACTACTTCGCCGTTTTCGTTTGAGAAGATGACGAGGTTCGTTGATGTAGAAAAAGATACCAATTTTCACAAAATGAAACCCATTCACAAGCAACGTAGCCACAGACGATGCAGAAATGGGAAGCATTACCTTCGAATCCATCGTAGAAGAGAGGATGACGGATCGAGATCACTGGATTTCTTGACGGGTTCAACCATCGCTTCTCCTAAGACGATGATGTGATGGGCGGAGAGGGAGAAAGGGAGGAGAAGCCTCATACATATATATATATATATATATATACCATCACCTTCTCACATCGGACGGCTGACGTTATCTCATCAGACCTGAAGATCGATCGAGATTCGCCCATACTTGTTCCCGCCACACACATCTTCGCCGCAACTCGGCCGAGTTGGGCCGGGTCAAAAGACAACAGCACAAGGCTGCAACTCGGCCGGTTCAAAGGCCATTATTAGGCCTTAAAAGCTCCTTAATTTTAAGAAAGTAGTAAATACCAAAAAAACAAATTTCACAGTATATGAAGCATATAAGATGAATTATAACATAATCAAACATTACTAACAATAATTTTCAATATTTAAATTAATTTTTCAGGGTATCATTTCAGGTTAGTGCATATTTAAAAGAAACATTGTGAGATTTTGTACACTTACGAATTATTTTGTGCGTTGGATAATGTTGTAGTCTATAATTAAAACAACCATTTAGATATAAGAGATATTAAAGAGAATTATCATTAAGAATTATATTAAATTTTAAAAAACCCAACCATTTCAACCCAAAATATATTACATAATGCTACAACCAATAACAATAGATATTATAAATATAGTTCATATTACATAAATCTCAGTCTATTACTAAAACAATCATCATGTAAAGGTTAAATTTTTTATTGATCCTTGTACTATGTCTTAAAATCAAAATCAACTTCCGTATTTTAAAATTTATCTAAATGACCTCTTGTAGTATGATTTTACATCAAATCCCCTAATTTAAAACTCATCTAAGTGACCTCAAAATCAAAATTATCTCAAAGTACTTTAAAACTCATCTAAGTGACCCCGTACTATGCCTCAAAATCAAAATTACCTTCTATACTTTAAAACTAGTCTAATGACCCCTCGTACTACGATTTCGAATCAAGGTGGCCCCTCTATTAAAATAAGATTACGCCATTACGTAAAATAATTTAGGAAATTATTTATCAATAAAATAATTTAAAAATAAAAAAGTACACATATTTTTACTTTTTAATTTATTTGTCATCAAAGAAAAAATAGAAAGACAAAAAGACGACGGAAAGACGAACAAACTAATACCGAAAAAAAAAAAAGATAGAAAGATAACAGAAAAATGATCAAACTAACGCTAATAGAGGTTGATGAAGAAAGACAAAGATCGGAGTTGTAAAAAAGAACGCCGATAAAGGTTGAGAGAAAAAAAGGGAGGAAAAAATGAATTAGGGCTTTGGGACTATTTAGTTGTAATCTTAAAATAAAAATAATCCCCTGAATTATTTTACCTAATGACGTAACCTTATTTCTAGTAGAGGGGGCTACTATGATGTGAAATCATAGTACATGGGCTCACTTAGACGAGTTTTAAAGTATACGAGGGATCACTTACACGAGTTTTAAATTACAAATGATGAATTTGATTTTAAGGCATAGTACGATAGGTCAATTAGATGAGTTGTAAAGTACTAGGATGACTTTGATGTGAAATTGTAGTACAGGGGTCACTTAGACAAGTTTTAAATTAAATTATGAGAGGTGGATTTGATTTTAAGGCATAGTACTAGGAGTAAATAAAAATTTTGACCTTATATAAAGTTAATACTTTAGTTTATAACAAGAGATATTAACATTTGTAATAAATTTTAAAAAATAATCAACCACACAAAAGATATCTTACATAATGCTACCACAATAAAAAGAAATATTAAAAATAAATGCCCCTTAAACATTATATTAAAATATAATTTTACCAAAATATTTTAAATATACCATAAAATTTTCAAATGTATTTTGACATGAGATGTTACACAAAATTCATACTACAGTTTATATCAAGAGATATTAAGATTTGTACTAAATTAGATAAAACAATCATCCACACAAAAGATATCTTACCTAATGCAACCCCTATAAAAAGAAATATTAAAAATAATGTTCCTTAAAACATTATATTTACCAAAAACATTTTAAATATATCATAAAATTTTCAAAAGTATTTTGACATGAGATGTTACACAAAATTCATACTACAGTTTATATCAAGAGATATTAAGATTTGTATTAAATTAGATAAAATAATCATCCACACAAAAGATAGCTTACATAATGTTTTTTTTTTAAATATTATTAGCACAAAAAAATGGCCCATGCAGGTTTCGAACCTGCGACCTTCGCGTTATTAGCACGACGCTCTAACCAACTGAGCTAATAGGCCAATCGATAATATATATAAATTTACTTATAGTATTTTTAATTTTGAAAATTTTGAAATATATTATTTATCACCTCCCAACACAACAGCCACTATCTTTCAATAAATCAACATTTAGACATAACACACATCATTCAATATCCAACGAACATCACAATTCCAAGCAAAGACATTTAAAGGTAATCCCATCCTTTTTCTCTCAATTTCTGACAGAGGAATTGAAGATTAATTTTTTTTACCAGCAAATAAGTAATCATCCTATTGTTGGAATGTCATATTCCACTGTAAAGATGCAACCTAAGACCAGAAACCCTCCTTGTAAATACTCATACTAGTAATTCCTTGTATTCATAGTTCAAATTCACATCGATAGATGCTATCTTTCTGCTTCAATTGCACTCTCTCACTGCCAATCCTAATCCTAAACCATTGCAACAGTCGTTTATGGCCCTTCTGATGATTCCATGTTGCAGCATCAGGGGCATCAAATTCCACAGGGCTAACCTAACTCACACAAAACCCTAGAAGACAAGATCAGATCGCACACTTGTGATTCTTCTTCAAGACACAAAACCCTGGAAGACCCCAAGGAGTTCTGCAGTCATCAAGACAAGTACTCACCTTTTTGTTCTCAGCAAGAAACCTTAACCTTTACTATGTAAAAGCACCAGAGCGAATCAAAAACTTTTCAAGAGAAGAAAGAACAATCGTAATTTCGCCCACTTCTCTACCCTCTTCGTGAACAAAATTCAGATAAAAAGATGTCAGATTTCACAAATGAAACCCCGAATTACCACAAGAACGAGCAACAACAGATGATGCAAATGGGAAATAGTACCTTCGAGTCCACAACAGAAGGGAGGATGACCGATTTGGATTCTTTCTTGACCGGTTCAGCCATCGGAGTCCTCCCGCTTCGCTAGGACATGGTGTTGGGATGGGGGCAAGAAAAGGCAGCTCACATATATAGCATAGATCGGACGGCTGAATCTGTTTCACGATAGTTGATGAAAGCTAGGACCGTCCGATCGAGGTCAGCGCACGCGAGTCGGAAAGATTGGCTCAGAGACATTGCTTCCAGTCTCACTCACATCTCTGCCATAACTCGGCCCAGTTAGGCCGGGTCAAACGGCCGAGTTGGGCCAGGTCAAAACGGCCGTGTTGGGCCGGGTCGAAGTCCACATAGCAATCAACTTGACATAATACACTCATATTTTAACGAAGTAAATAACCAGAATAAGCTTAACAGTATATGAAGAAAGGAGTATTAGATGAATCAACAACAATTTACTGCATCATTCAGTAGTAATGCTCCATATTTAAATTGATATTACAGTTCTAAGAGAACTAGTGAGGCCTCGTTTAATATGCTTGTATGAAACATAATGGAATTAAACTATGTTCCTATTCTTGATATAGACATTCCAGTCACATGTGTGTAATTATTATATGCAAGGGAGAGGAGTTAATACAAACATGTATAGTTTATGAATTGTCCTGTGGCTTGGCTTCTTTCTCAGCTCTTCCATGACCAAAAAAAATGATATCAGTTTAGGTTAGTGCATATTTCAGAAAAATAAAACATACCTATCTCAGCACTGTTCTTGTGGGTTCAACTTTTCAGTTTCAACAAAGGAAGAAATCCTTTGCTTATTTAGCAACTAAGAAAAAGATTCTGACTCATCTTCTTCCATAAATAGCTCATGGCCCTCCTCAATTGCTTGCTTTTATGTAGCAGTGTCAGCTGGGGTTCTATAAAGAACCCATCAAACCCTCAATCACATTCTTCATCAGACTCTTGTAATTATTCATTCTAAATGTGGGGAGAAACAGCTCCAGAAGAACTCATGCTTGAAATCTTGAGGGTACATATATATATATATATATAGAGTTACAATTAGCTCCAGTTTCTAACATCAAATCTCAGGAGGGGGTTCCTCAATCGCATCATAGAAGAAAGAAAGAACAATCACCAATCAAGAGAAAATAATTTTTAGGGTTTTGAAGACCCAAACACTACATGTTCCACCCTAAACGCCTTTGGTTGAACAAGACAAGATGATCAATAATATTTATGACATTAGATAAAAATTATTTTTTTATCATAATACCTTTTGTCTTTTTATTACATTTGCAAACAAAAAAATATTTAAAATCTATTTTTATATATTTCAAACTAAGATACGATAAATGAATAGAGATTCAAATATTTTTCTTTACCATAATACGTTTTTATATCTTATTACACAGAACAAAAAAAAAAAATAACGTTTGTTCCATATTTTAAATTAAAATATAATTTAAATAATTTTTATAAAATTCATAATTATGGCCCATGCAGGTCTCGAACCTGCGACCTTCGCGTTATTAGCACGACGCTCTAACCAACTGAGCTAATAGGCCAATTTATTAATTAAAATACTTTTGTTAATAAAGTATGTATTATATATTCTGACTACCACAATAAAAGTACTATAAAATCTTTTTGTCATCGTTTTTGATAGGTATCATAATATTGATTAATATTGTTAATCAGGAATATTATTTATGATAGATATAATAATATTATATTTTAGATTTTTACAATAATAAACACAACGCCTTGCGTGCATGAGCCCAACCTGACACGATCTCATCCGATCCAACAGGCTCTCTCCAGGCTCAGTTGCGCTCGGTCAATCACCGCTTGGACGAGGTCCAATTCTAAAAATCAAAAGACGAGTTCGGGGATGACACATTGGCTAGGTCACCCTTTATCCAGGAAATCCAAGATAAGCCAATCCCTCTCAACTTTAGCCTCCTGACGTTGGAAGCCTACGATGGCGGCTCCGACCCATCGAAACACATAGCTACCTTCCAGGCCCAAAATATCTATGTATGGTACCTCTGATACTTTGATGTGTCGAACATTCCCCATGACTCTTCGAGGCCCGACTTAGATGTGGTATGACCGGCTAGGGTCGGCCTCAATCTTATCCTTCGACCAACTCACGAGGGAGTTTGAGCTGAACTTTTTAGCTAGCGCATGACCCAAGTCGTATGTTGCTTAACTATTCGGGTTGAATCAGAAAGATGATGAACCCCTCTCTCAGTTTGTCACTCGCTTTGCTACCGAGATTCAAGGGGTGCTTGAAGCCCACCTCTTATTGATCATGCAAGCATTTTTTATGGGTCTACAATCGTCCAAGTTCTTCTGATCATTGATTGAAAGGTCGACCGTAATAGTTCATGAGATGCTCTAACATGCAAATCAATATGTCACCATCAAAGCATTAGTGGCAGGAAGGCATGAGGAGTCGCACCTAAGGCCCCGCATAGAGTAGCCTTGAGACTCATCATCATGACCACCCAGGAGGAGGCTCAACATACCCAAGCCGTTGCTCTTGAGACCCCCTCTACCACCTCTCAACTCGTCTGGAGCAAAATTTTTCTATGATTGTATCCGATAATTTACATGCAGCCAACACTATGGATTCAGTTGGTCGAGTAACAAAGGGATGAATTATGGCCTGAGCTATGACCCAATCTATGCCCGAGCAACATTATGTGGCGAAACCTATGTCCTAGCATTGTTGCTTGACCAAACCATGCCTAAGCTGTGGCTCAGCCAAACCCGAGCTACGACCCCATCTGTGTCCGAGCATCGTTTGCTCAGCTAAAACTATGTCTGAGCAACATTTCTCGACCAAAACTATGTTCGAGCAATGTTGCTTGGCCGAAGTTTTGCTCAGACAAACCTGAGCTATGACCCAATCTATGCTCGAGCAGCGTTACTCGACCAAACTTATGTAATGAGTAGTGTTGCTCGACCAAACCATGCCTAACTTGTGGCTCGACTAAACTCGAGCTAAGGCCTCATCTATGCCCGAGTAGTGTTGCTTGGCCAAACCATACCCAAGTTGTTGCTCGGACAAACCTCAGCTACAACCCAATCTGTGCCCTAGCGGTGTTGCTTGACCCAATATATACCCAAGTAGCTTTGCTCAGCCAAACCTATGTTTGAGTCGTGCACCTCAGCCAAACAGTTTTTGAGTCATGCACCTCAGCTAAACAGTGCCCAAGTCATACGTTTCAGCCAAACAGTGCTCGAGTTGTGCGTCTGGATTAAACAGTGCCCGAGTCATGCATCTTGGTCAACCAATGGCCAAGTTATGCATCTAAACCAATCACTAGCCCAAGCTACACCTTGGGCCAATAACGAGCCCAAGTTATGCATCTAAGCCAATCACGAGCCTGAGCTACGTCTTTGACCAATCGAGAGCTAAAGTTGTGCATCACAACCAATCATGAGCCCAAGTTATGCATCTTGGCCAGTTATAAGCCTGAGTTATACCTTGGGCAAATCATGTGTCTTGGTTAGTCTCAAGCCCGAGCTATGCCTTGGGCTAATCGAGAGCCCAAGTTATGCATCTCGACCAATCTTGAGCCCAAGTTATGCATCTCGATCAGTCACAAGCCTTAGCTATGCTTTGGACCAATCATGAGCTCAAGTTATGCATCACAATCACGAGCCCGAGCTATACCTTCGGCTAGTCGAGAGCCCAAGTTGTGCATCACGGCCAATCTTGAACTCGAGTTATGAGCTCAAGTTATGCATCACGGTGAGTCCAAAACCAGAGCAGCAGTGCTCGGCCAATCCAAAATCCGAGCAGCATAGTTCAGCTAGTTCAGAACCCGAGCAACATTGCTTGGCGAGTCCAAATTTGGAGCAACAGTGCTTGGCCAGTCCAAAATATGTGCAGCACAGTTCGGTCAATTCAAAACCTAAGCATCATTACTCAACTAGTCCAAAACCCGAGCATCATTGCTCGGCCAGTTCAGAACCTGAGCAGCATTACTCGGCCAATCCAAAACCCTAGCAGCATTCCTCGGCCTATTCAAAATCCAAGCAACATTGCTCGGCTGGCCCAAATCCCGAGCAACATTGCTCGGGCAGTCCAGTACCTGAGACATATTGCTCGATCAGTCCAATGTCCAAGACACATTACTCAGCCAGTCCTAGGCCCAAGACATATCATTTGGCCACAACAATGCCTAGGACAATGCCAAAGCAACACCACCCGACTAGCTCAGCCCGAGAGGTATGCTACTCAACCGATCTGATTTCCGAGCAAAGCCTCCCAACCTACCAACAATTAGATCACTGATCTCAATATAAGCAGTAGGAGATAATAGCCATGCCCCAAATCGCCTATCTCGGCTAGGCCCTTACCGACTAGCCTCACCTCGTCGATGCCGACCTAGTTTTGGTTAGGTTGCTAAGGCCCATTTGACAAAATTCGCAGGCACCAAGACAAGACAGATGAACGGGCATACTCCTGTCCCGAGTCGTGCCTCTTGATTCTCTCGAGGCATGACTCCTTGGGGGGAGAGGGAATGATATGACATATTTTAGTAATGTTCCCTATGGCATTGCTATAGTAGCCACGTCAACACCGATGTGGCGTCTCAAATGTCGCCCCGTACAAGATGGGGCTAAGGTATGAATCATACCTATATTGCTTGGGATCGCAAGGCACAGCTTTACATGACATGCTCGCCTGATCGTGCAGGACATGATGCCAGGTATCGGACCTTACTGTTCAGCCATGCCATGCATAGCCCATCCGACCAAAGCATTGATGGCCATTAATACGACTACGTACGACTCAGCCAAGGCAATAGATATAAAAGCCAACCCTTGAATACTGAAGGAGGTAAGTCTTCAAGCACTCAAAATCCCCCTTAGTCATTCCACATACTAACTTAATCTTCGAAGGGATCGGGACAGGAATCCCCGACTCCGATCAGTGTGAAGGACAAGCAAATGCATCATCATCCTCCTCCATCACCGACCACCTCCACGCATTTGCGATCATTCCCAATCCACCTTTGGCGTCATGTCACTGACTTAGCTGAATTTGCCTAAGCCGTGCGGCACCCTTACGGCCCTCCCGAAGACTTAGCTGAAATTGCCTAAGTCGTGAAGCAACATTACCCACTGTTCTGGACTTAGCTGGGATTGCCTAAGTCATGGAACGCCCAAGGCGTTATCTGTCCGCACAGGGTTAGTCCTCTTACAACCTCTTAAGGTCTCGTAGGACCTGCAAAGAATAAGTTGATTAGCTTAGAAGCGAGCGACGGACACGTCCCGGCGTCTCGCAAAGCGGAAAGCTATACAAGCAATTTGTCAAACAGCTTGAGTGCAGCTGAGAAAAGAGAGAAAGAGAGCAAAATAGGACTTTGGAGGGTTGTAGGAACGGTTGCAAGTCCGTAAACGACGGTTCCCAAGGTATCGGATGCAAGACAAGTTCAATTGTTGATGAACGCCTACACCCGACATATACCCGGAGCCCCATCCAGCCCGGTGCCACCCGGGGGGTTCCAAGGTGCTGAAATGGCTGACATTTCGCACCGCTCAGAAAGGTTGTTGTGGCACATGAAAAAGACCCAAAAATAGGGTTGTTTTGGCTCTGTGCAGCGAACGACCGTTCTGCAGCCTTCTACACTACTTTCGCTCACATTTCTTCGGTAAAAACACATAAACTCAAGGCAAAACAAGCTGCCAAACATATGTATAAGCAAGAAAAAGCAACGAATGGTTCACGAAGCGAAGATGTTGCGGTTAAGCGACGTCCGTTCGTGACATTCTCCCCCACTTAAACTGTCGACGCTTGTTGGTAGGCTTTGACGCGAGTTTCTTCATGTCGTAGGGCATCTTCTAGCTCCCAACTGACTTCTGTTTGAGGAAGCTTTTGCCACTTCACCAAGTACTCAATTTGTTGTGCTCCACACAAGAAGCATCCACTAGACTTTGAGACTCTACCTCTTGAGCCCGGTCCATTGTGAAAATTCTTCTTCTTTTTGCTCGCCCCCAGACTCCTTCGCTCGAGAGTATTTAGATGGGCGATTTCCCGAAGAGTGTTTCTTCTTTCTCGAATCCTCAGGAGAAACAAAGTTAGTCAGCCTTTCCGCGACTGTAATTGTCCTGACTACGTCAGTGACATTCCTCTGATGTAGTTCTTGTTGTGCCCATGGCTTCAAGCCATCGAGGAAGCTGAATAGCTTATCTTTTTCAGACATGTCCCGAATATCCAACATTAGTGCTGAAAATTATTTCACATAGTCTCAGATTATTGTACTATGGTGGAGTTGTCTCAGTTTCTTTCTTGCGACAAACTCTGTGTTCTCGGGCAAGAACTGAGTTCTCAACTCTCGCTTCAAGTCTCCCCATGTATCCACTCGACATCGGCCTTGTTGGATCTCTTCCCAACGGGTTCGCCACCAAACTTTTGCATCCCCATTCAGATACATTGTTGCTGTAGCAACTTTGGTTCTTCAGAATCGAGCCTTGTAACACGAAAATATTGCTCCATGTCGAACAAGAAATTTTCAAGCTCTTTGGCATCCCTAGCACCTCCGTAGCACTGCGGCTCTAGTGCTCTGAAGTGTTGTGGTGGCGTAGCATGGGTGTTGTTCCCTCCCGTATCAAGAGTCTTTGTTAACACCATCACCTTAGCCGTGAGTTCCGCCACAACTTCATGCAGATGTCATACGAAATCTTTGGTGTCCTCTATCAGTTGATCAATCAGGGATTCAACATTCTCGATCTAAGTTTCAGCTTCTTCTTGCGAGCTATCTACCCCAAGTAGCCTTCCTTGGCCTTGGTAGAGTTCCTCCATGCTCGCTTCAAGAACATCGAGGCGGGTTTCCGCCATTGTAAGTCTCTCTCTGTGGCCCTTCTTCCCGGTTGGCGCTACAGATGGCGCCTCCTCCCCTCGTGGAGAATACCCAACTTCACGCTCGTCTTATTTACTGTCGTGCTCCTCATAAGTGGCTCCAGCAGTTTGCGAGCAAGTTTGCACTTGCAGCCCACCTGCGGCTGCTTGGAGCAAGGGTCCCGCTTGCCCCATCTTGCTCGATTCACCACGATGTCTCACCATGGCGAAATTGCAAATCTTCTTCGATGTTCATACGAATTGCTTGCTGGCTCTGATACCACACTGTCACAGACTTAGTTGAATTTGCCTAAGTCATGCGGCACCCTTGCGGCCCTCCCGAAGACTTAGCTGAAATTGCTTAAGTCGTGAAGCAACCTTGCCCACTTTTCTGGACTTAGCTGGGATTGCCTAAGTCATGGAATGCCCAAAGCGTTATCGGTCCGCATAGGGTCAGCCCTCTTACAACCTCTTAAGGTCCCGTAGGACCTGCAAAGAAGAAGTTGATTAGCTTAGAAGCGAGCGACGGACATGTCCTGACATCTCGCAAAGCGGAAAGCTATACAAGCAATTTGTCGAACAGCTTGAGTGCAGCTGAGAAAAGAGAGAAAGATAGCAAAATAGGACTTTGGAGGGTTGTAGGAATGATCGCAAGTCCGCAAACGACGGTTCCCAAGGTATCGGACGCAAGACAAGTTCAATTACTGATGAACGCCTACGCCCGACATATTCCCGGAGCCACATCCAGCCCGGTGCCACCCGGGGGGTTCTAAGGTGCTGAAATGGCTGACATTTCGCACCGCTCAGAACGATTGCTGTGGCACACGAAAAAGACCCAAAAACATGGTTGTTTTGGCTCTGTGCAACGAACGATCGTTCTGCAGTCTTCTACACTACTTTCGCTCACATTTCTTAGGTAAAAACACATAAACTCATGGCAAAACAAGCTGCCAAACATATGTACAAGCAAGAAAAAGCAACGAACGGTTCACGAAGCGAAGATGTTGCGGTTGAGCGACGTCCGTTCATGACATTCTCCCCCACTTAAACTGTCGACGCTTGTTGGTAGGCTTTGACGCGAGTTTCTTCATGTCGTAGGGCTTCTTCTAGCTCCCAACTGGCTTCTGTTTGAGGAAGCTTTTGCCACTTCACCAAGTACTCAATTTGTTATGCTCCACACAAGAAGCATCCACTAGACTTTGAGACTCTATCTACCTCTTGAGCCTGATCCCTTGTGAAAATTCTTCTTCTTTTTGCTCGCCCCCAGACTCCTTTGCTCGAGAGTATTTAGATGGGTGATTTTCCGAAGAGTGTTTCTTCTTTCTCGAATCCTCAGAAGAAACAAAGTCCGTCAGCCTTTCCGCGACTACAATTGCCCTGACTACGTCAGTGACATTCCTCTGATGTAGTTCTTGTTGTGCCCATGGCTTCAAGCCATCGAGGAAGCTGAATAGCTTATCTTTCTCAGACATGTCCTGAATATCCAACATCAGTGCTGAAAATTATTTCACATAGTCTCGGATTGTTGTACTATGGTGGAGTTGTCTCAGTTTCCTTCTTGTGACAAACTCTGTGTTCTCGGGCAAGAACTGAGTTCTCATCTCTCGCTTCAAGTCTCCCCATGTCCACTCGACATCGGCCTTGTTGGATCTCTTCCCAACGGGTTCGCCACCAAAGTTTTGCATCCCCATTCAGATACATTGTTGCTATAGCAACTTTGGTTTCTTCAGAATCGAGCCTTGTAGCACGAAAATACTGTTCCATGTCGAACAAGAAATTTTCAAGCTCTTTGGCATCCCTAGCACCTCCGTAGCACTGCGGCTCTTGTGCTCTGAAGTGTTGTGGTGGCGTAGCGTGGGTGTTGTTCCCTCCCGCATCAAGAGTCTTTGTTAACACCATCACCTTAGCCGTGAGTTCCGCCACAACTTCATGCAGATGTCGTACGGAATCTTTGGTGTCCTCTGTCAGGTGATCAATCAGGGATTCAACATTCTTGATCCGAGTTTCAGCTTCTTCTTGCGAGCTCTCTACCCCAAGTAGCCTTCCTTGGCCTTGGTAGAGTTCCTCCATGTTCGCTTCAAGAACATCGAGGCGGGTTTCCGCCATTGTAAGTCTCTCTCTGTGGCCCTTCTTCCCGGTTGGCGCTCCAGATGGTGCCTCCTCCCCTCGTGGAGAATACCCAACTTCACACTCGTCTTATTCACTGTCGTGCTCCTCATAAGCGGCTCCAGCAGTTTGCGAGCAAGTTTGCACTTGCAGCCCACCTGCGGCTGCTTGGAGCAAGGGTCCCGCTTGCCCCATCTTGCTCGATTCACCACGATGTCTCACCATGGCGAAATTACAAATCTTCTTCGATGTTCGTACGAATTGCTTGCTAGCTCTGATACCACACTGTCACAGACTTAGTTGAATTTGCCTAAGTCGTGCGGCACCCTTGCGGCCCTCCCGAAGACTTAGCTGAAATTGCTTAAGTCGTGAAGCAACCTTGCCCACTTTTCTGGACTTAGCTGGGATTGCCGAAGTCATGGAATGCCCAAAGCGTTATCGGTCCGCACAGGGTCAGCCCTCTTACAACCTCTTAAGGTCCCGTAGGACCTGCAAAGAAGAAGTTGATTAGCTTAGAAGCGAGCGACGGACATGTCCCGACGTCTCGCAAAGCGGAAAGCTATACAAGCAATTTGTCGAACAGCTTGAGTGCAGCTGAGAAAAGAGAGAAAGATAGCAAAATAGGACTTTGGAGGGTTGTAGGAATGATCGCAAGTCTGCAAACGACGGTTCCCAAGGTATCGGACGCAAGACAAGTTCAATTACTGATGAACGCCTACGCCCGACATATTCCCGGAGCCACATCCAGCCCGGTGCCACCCGGGGGGTTCTAAGGTGCTGAAATGGCTGACATTTCGCACCGCTCAGAACGATTGCTGTGGCACACGAAAAAGACCCAAAAACATGGTTGTTTTGGCTCTGTGCAACGAACGATCGTTCTGCAGTCTTCTACACTACTTTCGCTCACATTTCTTAGGTAAAAACACATAAACTCAAGGCAAAACAAGCTGCCAAACATATGTACAAGCAAGAAAAAGCAACGAACGGTTCACGAAGCGAAGATGTTGCGGTTGAGCGACGTCCGTTCGTGACATTCTCCCCCACTTAAACTGTCGACGCTTGTTGGTAGGCTTTGACGCGAGTTTCTTCATGTCGTAGGGCTTCTTCTAGCTCCCAACTGGCTTCTGTTTGAGGAAGCTTTTGCCACTTCACCAAGTACTCAATTTGTTATGCTCCACACAAGAAGCATCCACTAGACTTTGAGACTCTATCTACCTCTTGAGCCTGATCCCTTGTGAAAATTCTTCTTCTTTTTGCTCGCCCCCAGACTCCTTTGCTCGAGAGTATTTAGATGGGTGATTTTCCGAAGAGTGTTTCTTCTTTCTCGAATCCTCAGAAGAAACAAAGTCCGTCAGCCTTTCCGCGACTACAATTGCCCTGACTACGTCAGTGACATTCCTCTGATGTAGTTCTTGTTGTGCCCATGGCTTCAAGCCATCGAGGAAGCTGAATAGCTTATCTTTCTCAGACATGTCCTGAATATCCAACATCAGTGCTGAAAATTATTTCACATAGTCTCGGATTGTTGTACTATGGTGGAGTTGTCTCAGTTTCCTTCTTGTGACAAACTCTGTGTTCTCGGGCAAGAACTGAGTTCTCATCTCTCGCTTCAAGTCTCCCCATGTCCACTCGACATCGGCCTTGTTGGATCTCTTCCCAACGGGTTCGCCACCAAAGTTTTGCATCCCCATTCAGATACATTGTTGCTATAGCAACTTTGGTTTCTTCAGAATCGAGCCTTGTAGCACGAAAATACTGTTCCATGTCGAACAAGAAATTTTCAAGCTCTTTGGCATCCCTAGCACCTCCGTAGCACTGCGGCTCTTGTGCTCTGAAGTGTTGTGGTGGCGTAGCGTGGGTGTTGTTCCCTCCCGCATCAAGAGTCTTTGTTAACACCATCACCTTAGCCGTGAGTTCCGCCACAACTTCATGCAGATGTCGTACGGAATCTTTGGTGTCCTCTGTCAGGTGATCAATCAGGGATTCAACATTCTTGATCCGAGTTTCAGCTTCTTCTTGCGAGCTCTCTACCCCAAGTAGCCTTCCTTGGCCTTGGTAGAGTTCCTCCATGTTCGCTTCAAGAACATCGAGGCGGGTTTCCGCCATTGTAAGTCTCTCTCTGTGGCCCTTCTTCCCGGTTGGCGCTCCAGATGGTGCCTCCTCCCCTCGTGGAGAATACCCAACTTCACACTCGTCTTATTCACTATCGTGCTCCTCATAAGCGGCTCCAGCAGTTTGCGAGCAAGTTTGCACTTGCAGCCCACCTGCGGCTGCTTGGAGCAAGGGTCCCGCTTGCCCCATCTTGCTCGATTCACCACGATATCTCACCATGGCGAAATTACAAATCTTCTTCGATGTTCGTACGAATTGCTTGCTAGCTCTGATACCACACTGTCACAGACTTAGTTGAATTTGCCTAAGTCGTGCGGCACCCTTGCGGCCCTCCCGAAGACTTAGCTGAAATTGCTTAAGTCGTGAAGCAACCTTGCCCACTTTTCTGGACTTAGCTGGGATTGCCTAAGTCTTGGAATGCCCAAAGCGTTATCGGTCCGCACAGGGTCCGCCCTCTTACAACCTCTTAAGGTCCCGTAGGACCTGCAAAGAAGAAGTTGATTAGCTTAGAAGCGAGCGACGGACACGTCCCGACGTCTCGCAAAGCGGAAAGCTATACAAGCAATTTGTCGAACAGCTTGAGTGCAGTTGAGAAAAGAGAGAAAGAGAGCAAAATAGGACTTTGGAGGGTTGTAGGAACGGTCGCAAGTCCGCAAACGATGGTTCCCAAGGTATCGGACGCAAGACAAGTTCAATTGCTGATGAACGCCTACGCCCGACATATACTCGGAGCCTCATCCAGCCTGGTGCCACCCGGGGGGTTCCAAGGTGCTGAAATGGCTGACATTTCACACCGCTCAGAAAGGTTGCTGTGGCACACGAAAAAGACCCAAAAACATGGTTATTTTGGCTCTGTGCAGCGAACGACCGTTTTGCAGCCTTCTACACTACTTTCGCTCACATTTCTTAGGTAAAAACACATAAACTCAAGGCAAAACAAGCTGCCAAACATATGTACAAGCAAGAAAAAGCAACGAACGGTTCACGAAGCGAAGATGTTGCGGTTGAGCGACGTCCGTTCGTGACATTCTCCCCCACTTAAACTGTCGACACTTGTTGGTAGGCTTTGACGCGAGTTTCTTCATGTCGTAGGGCATCTTCTGGCTCCCAACTGGCTTCTGTTTGAGGAAGCTTTTGCCACTTCACCAAGTACTCAATTTGTTGTGCTCCATTGGGTAGCTTTATCTTGCGATCCCTTAGAATAGTTTCAACTCGCTTCTCGTAAGAGGCTCTGGTGGGTGGTAGTCGAGTTGGAACATTTCGAGAATCATCTTGCGGATCTGAGTGGTAGGCTTGATGAAGGTCTAGAACGACCCGTCGACCACCGAGGAGTTCGAGAGGGGACTCCTCCACCAGCAATTGGCACGAGAGCTGTACACACTCCCCTCAGCGGTTTTACTGGCCCGAGCTGCCAAGGAGATGATGCTGGTAAGTTCTCGACCCTTATCTCAACATTGTTGGTTCCCTTTCAATTGAGTCCTTATGATCGTTGCTTTGTGCAGAACCAACACTTTCAGATGGCGCTCTTCGACCGAGTCCATGACGTGGGTCGATTAATAACTTTTATGGACTACCGCATCTCTAACCTCCAACAGGAGATTGATACCCTAAAGTCTAGAGGGGTCCGAAGGTGGTCACCGCGACCGAGGAGCGTGCTTTCAAGCTGGAAAAGGAGCTCGAGAAGACAAAACATGAGTAGGATGAAGCGCTCCAATGACTCAAAGCCTCCGACAAAGAATTAAATGAAGCCCATGGCAACTTATTTGAAATCCAAAGGCTGCTGAAGGAGGCACGAGTCATGGCTCGAAAGATGGACGATGATCTCTTGCAGTCAGTGAAGGCCCTTGAAAGCGCCCGGGCAAAGTTGTCGAAGCAGGCGGTCGACGAATACAAGGAGTCGGCCGGCTTCAAGGAAGGCCTTAAGAGGATGGGCCGAGTCACCTATGAGTATGACTATCGGGTCGCGCTAGCCCGCTTTCGCTCCTTGCACCGGGATCCAGAGGTCGAGGAGGATCCCTTCACTATCAGGCCCGAGGACAACTCGGTGCCCATGGAGAGGCAGCAGGTCTTCGACGACTCGGTCCCGCCCGAGCCATAACTTATAATTGATCTTTTTGTTATTCTGTCGAGGTCGGGTAACGCATTGCTTTTGCCCAACCTTTTTTTGCATACAAGATACTTTATAGTTGAGGTCGGGAAGAGCCCTATTTTGCTCCCGACATCTTTTGTAAGCACATTTCATCAATACAACTCATAGAACTTTTTTCCATGTTATGTGTAAAATTTTTGAAGGTTTGAAATGTGTCATGTTCTCGGTAATACTCGTCCTTCTGTAGTTGCCAACATGTAAGTCCCTTCTTGAACAACATCCATAACTCGGTAGGGACCTTCCCAGTTTGACGTCAGCTTTCCACGGGATTGGGTCGGGTCGCTAACCTTGGCTTTCCGTAGCACTAGGTGGCCTGCCCTGATGAGCTGAGGGTGCACTCGGTGGTTGTAAAGTTTGGCGAGAGCCTTTTTATAAGCTAATGTCCGCAGATGGGCGTCGGCTCGCTTCTCCTTCAGCAGATCGAGGTTCTCGTGTAGCTGTTGGTTGGATACTTCTTCATCGTGGGTTTGAATTCGGAGCGTCGAGAAAACCACCTCGGGAGGGAGTACAACCTTGATTCCGAAAGCCAGGCTATAGGGAGAATCCCCTGTTGGGGTTTTTGGAGTTGTCCGAGATGCCCAAAGTATGCTCGGAAGTTCCTCCACCCAAGTTGTCAGGGCTTCGAAAATCCTCTTCTTCAATCCTTCGAGGATGGCTCGGTTCGTCACCTCGGCAAGTCCGTTGGCTTGTGGGTGAGCGACTATGCTGAATTTCAGTTGAATGTGATAGCTTTGGCAAAATGCTTTAAACTTTGCATTGTTAAATTGCGTCCCGTTGTCTGTGATTATGACTTTAGAAAGGCCGAACCTGGTTAATCAAAATATATATGCTACATATAATATAATGTGAGCATATGCCAATATTAATCATGAGCAAAAAGATTACACAGCGTGTCACACGTGCCATGACTCACGTGATTGACTTGCAGGGCACCTGTAACCAGCACATCCAACCTGCAATATCAAATTTTGAGAGAATCTGACGCAACGGTTGGTCGGTTATCACATTGATGGGATGTGTCTGGAAGTATGACCTTAGCTTCCTTGACGCTAGGATCAATGTCAAGGCCAATCTTTCTATGGGAGGGAAGTAGAGCTCGGGACCCACCAAGACATGGCTGGTGTAGTAGACTGGCTTTTGTCCAGCTTTGTTGAGAGTCACCAAAATCGAGCTGACGCCAAGTCGGATGTCGCAAGGTATAAGTAGAGAGGCTCTCCATCCTTTACTGATGCCAACTGTGGTAGGTATTCGATGTGGCTCTTTAGCTGGCGAAATGCTTCCTCGCACTCGGGGGTCCACTTGAAATTCTTTGTCGACCTCAGTGCTAGGAAGAAGGTCGAGCTTTTATCTCCGGCTCGGGAGATGAAGCAACTTAGCGCTGCTATCCTGCCTGTGAGTCGTTGGACTTCCTTCACTGACCTCGGGGATTGCATCTCTTGTATCGCCTTTATCTTGTCAGGGTTGGTGTTTATTCCTCCATGATGAACGATAAAACTAAGGAATTTTTCGGATATGATACCGAATGTACATTTGGCCGGGTTGAGCTGCATTCTATGTCTCCTTAGCGTGTGGAATGTTTCTGCTAGATCCGAGAGGTGAGCCTTAGCCTTTCGACTTTTGACTATCATGTCATCCATGTAAATCTTCATATTCCTCCCGACCTAATCTTTGAACATGTGATTCACCAATTGTTGGTATGTCGCTCCGGTGTTCTTCAGCCCAAATGGCATCACTTTGTAGCAGTAGGTGCTGTTGTGAGTAATGAAGGTGGTACTTTCTCTGTCTTTCGGAGCCATTCAGATTTGATTATATCCCAAGAAGGCGTCCATAAAGGAGAACAACTGATGTCTCGACGTGGTGTCCACCAGCTGATCAATGCGGGGAAGGGGATAACAGTCTTTCGGGCAAGCTCGATTAAGGTCAGTATAATCAACACATATACGCCAATTTTCATTAGCTTTTTTGATAAGTACAACATTGGATAACCAGGTTGGATACTTCACTTCCTCGATGAGCTCCACGTCTAACAAGCGAGCGACCTCATCTTCTACGGCCTTCTGTCGCTCGGGGGCAAACTTGCGTGGGCGTTGCTTGACGGGTCGGGTGTCGGGCGTGATGTTCAAATGGTGTTGAGCGACCTTCAGGTCGACCCCTGACATGTCTTTTGGGGACCATACGAAGACATCCATGTTCCTTCTTAGGAATTCAACTAGTTATACTTGTTGGTCTTTCGAGAGTCCCGAGCCGATCTTCTCTAGCTTGTCTGAGCGACCTGGATCAAGGGGCACCTCCAAAACTTGCTCCGCCGGGTTAGGATCCCGAGCGTTATCCTCAGGGCTTCAGGGGTCCACCACGATCGTTTATACTTTCGGCCTTTTAGGCAGTGTTGTTGTCGTCAGATAGCATTATTTGGATTCTCTTGGGTCACTCCTGATTTCGCCAACCCCCGCCCGGGTCAAGAACTTCATGAGCCTGTGATAAGTTGAGATGACCACCTTGAGCCGGTTGAGGGTCGGTCGTCCGATGATGGCGTTATACGCTGATGGAAGTTTCACCATTATGAACGACACCATGAGAGTTTTCGGCCTCGGTTCTTCTCCAAATGTGACGGGAATCGTGGCCGCCCCCATAGGAGAGACGAAGTCTCTAGTGAACCCTGTCAAAGTAGATGTTAGGGAGACTCTTTTGACGCGGGCGTTGGTCATCCGAATTGAGATCACCAAAGCATCGTCATGGCAGGGATACTTTTCGCTCCCCGACCTAAAGGTGATGTTAAGGTCTTCTTCATGCGCAGGCCTCTTTCCGACCTCGGTACGCGCATAAGTCTTGCGCGCCGAGGAGCTGTTGCCACCTGATGCCGGCTCCATTGTGTCATATCAGCTTTGAAAATTTCGTGGGTGCTTCAGTTCTTTCGGTAGCCTACACGGCCTATCTGATCCGGTCCATAATCAAATTGCGACAGTAAACATTATGAGACCGGCCATGAGTTCAATTTTGGACAAATTTTGTGAGTCATGCACGTCGATCTCGATCGGATGATCCAATCTTTCTCATCAGGTCTTATTAGACATATTAATATAATAAGATTGCCGAAATGAAATAATGAGCTGGTATGGTTGGATCACCCTCTAAAGTTTAAAGTCATTGCGAGAAGAGTGAAGGAATGAATCTATAGGGAGATACGGTTGATCGGGAGTGACTTACTCTTCGAGCGATGAAACTTGGTTGGAGTTGGGTGGTTGATCCTCTTTACTGGGTAGCCTATGTCGACGATCCTACACAATAGGCTTACGTCGTGGGTATCTCAATTTGAGATCTATTCGATGCTTAAGTTAGGAAAATAGAGAGGGAGGAGAACAAATAGTACCAGCAATGTATATAAGAGAATAAAGAATTTTTTTTGTCTGCTTGTCACAACTTGACTTTTATACCTGGGCATTGAATGGAGCAGATAGGTTTACGTCCATGCCTCCCTTTCCCTATGTGACAAAGACATTTAATGCGAGCACCTTATATATATGTGCATCCCAGGATGATGCTCGGAAATTGTCAGAATATCGATCTAACTTCATTGTTTCTTTGGTAGGGGACATGATCCCTTCAAGTCTTATGAGACGATATTAGTCGTCCGATCATCGTCCTCCTGAACGAAAAGAGTAGTAGAGAAGTCGTGGACGTGAGCAATCTTGGTTGGGTTTGCAATTGAATGTGAGATATAGAGTAGTAGAGAAGTCGTGGACGTGAGCAATCTTGGTTGGGTTTGCAATTGAATGTGAGATATTTGTGTTAATTAGGGGGGGGGGGGGGGGAGGGGGGGAATGTGGAATCTTCTATTATTATTATTATTATTATTATTATTATTATTAAGGTAGTAGAATCAATCACAAATGACATGTCATGAATTTGATGAGGAATCGATGGTTCTTGACAGAACCCCTGTGTTCTGCTGACACAGAGACATGGAAGCTACTAAATGAGGAGGAGGGTGCTTGATTTGATGCACAACTGCAGTAGGGCCTTCGGTTCTAATGTTGAGGGAGGAGGGGGGAAATGCAATGCTGAAGTTAATAATAATAATAATAATAATAATAATAATAATAATAATAATAATAATAATAATAATGATAATAATAATAATAATGATAATAATAATAATAATAATAATAATAATAATAATAATAATAATATCATGAAGAAATATTAAAAATAAATCTGAATTAAAATTATAATTCTTTATACAAGTTTAGGTCACATTATATATTTCAATGTATTTAACTTACTAAAAATATTTAAAATATTTTTTCAATAAAAATAATATTTCTGAAGTTAGGTGCAGCACCTAACCTTGCATGTAGTGGCAATCACCATCAGTAGTGCTTCTACCAATAGCAAGAAGCTATTGATGATAGCTGGTTGAACGAAATCAGGCAGTATAATTTTATCATGGTATAACTTAAGAGGTTATGCCTATCTATAAGCGAGAGAAAAGAGACCATAGAATAAGTAGTTATAAGTCTATTCCATAAATGTCAATCTCATAAAGAATCAAATCATTATTATTGGATTTTTTTTATTGATTAATAATTATAGTATATTTTTACCTAATTACATCCTATCAAATGAGTGAGGAGGGGATGATGTCTCTCCAAAAGCATGATATTTGACATACCACTAACGTTACTAGCAGTAAAGCGCATCTCATAATCACACGTCAAACGTTTTTGAGTCTACCAGTTCATATGCGTTGGTAGGGAAGTTTTAGCGATTTCACTGTTCTATTGACTTCTGTGATTAGATAGATAGATGGTGTGGAGGGGAGACCACAAGAGCAAAAGCAAAAAAGGACTTTACTAAGAGTTTTCTTAGGGTAATTATATTATAGTCGTGACGCACAGAATAGATATGTAAGCATGAATGGCATATTTTATTGGATTTTTGCTGGTCAAGACCTCATCTATAAGCAGACAGATGTCCTCATCGATTTCCCTTTCTGCCCCACTCTGCAGTATATATCATTTCACACAGACTGATACATAAGGAGGAGGGGGAGGAAGCAAGCACAGAATCGCTCATTCATAGTCACGACTTTTTTACCCATTTGATTGTCACAGAAAAAGAGCACCTGCTGCTAAAAAGGTCATCATCATCATCATCATCTGACATCCCAAAATCCAGTCTCTTCCAACTTCGGTTGATAGGGATAGGATAATTAATAGCATCATGGGTGTGATGAGAACAATAACAAATACTCTTTCTAATGTTTCCCAAATTTGCCTCGGTGTCCTCCCAAAACAGCAGAAAGAAAGAAAGAGAAAAAAAAAAAAAATTGTAAAATGTGCTTTTTGTCGTTATTGAGAGGCCGAGGCCTTGGAAGCGGGCGGTGCTGCTGGCTTCTTTAAGGGCTCTGACTTCTTCGATGAAGCTTGTTTCTTCTCGGGCTCAGCAGTCTTCTTCTTCCGCTCCCTTTTCTTCAATGCGTTCATGTGGGCTTTAAGGACGGTCGCATAAGAAGCTTGGAATTTCTGGTAATCCCTCGCAGAGATCTGGCAGAACACACATTACCATCGACAGATTATTATTAACAAGTGGGAAATTCAGGAGCTACTGTTGACAAAAATGTAGCATTTGATTGTATTTCATTGGTTATGTATTATATTCTTTGATAACTAAAAGAAGTAGATGATGAGTACCATTAAATAACAATAATAATAATAATAATAATAATAATAATAATAAAAGAGTAAGAAAGTGCCATCAATTCAAAAAATATCATTTTGCCAAACAAACATGAAAAAAAAAAAAAAAAACCGTGACAATCAACAGGTTATATGCGTGGCCGATAACCCTTATCAATGTCCTCTCGGGACATAACATACACCCTTATGTGTCACTGAAAAAATAAAAATAAGAAAACACACACTAAGTGTTGGAATACATCACTAATGTGTGGTAGGTATATTGCATGTCAGTCAATGGTCAGACTGGTACTAGAGAACATTACAACCTTGGATACAACAATCTCATTTAATTTTACATTCGTTGATCCTCTCTAAATCCCGCATTGACAGAAATATATCAACCCTCACCCCATCTCCCGTATCTTGACAGTAATCTCGTGCACTAGGTTCTCCCTTTCTACGACAGAGGCAAATGCTTAACTATCTAAACAATGGAAGGCGTTATACTAATTGAGTGAAAAATCCATCAAATCTCTGCCTAAAAGAAGATTTAGCAAGAGAATGATGGAAGCACACTACACAGCAGAAAGTTATAAAAAATTTCCCTGTGATTCTTTATGATCTAATGGTACATGGCCTCTCAGTATCATTCCTATTTATCTTAAAAAGTTTGCAACCTTATGCACCTGGGTTATTAGTACTCCTCCGCAACCACCTCTTTTTTATTTTCCCCCCTCTTGCCACATCAGAACAGATCCTTGGAATGTGCGGTTTACCTACTTGATGCAAATCTAGGATATAGATAATGTCAATATTTTCAACAAGTCATTTATTGGCAAATGTATAGTATTTTTAATCCCTTTAAATCCTAACCAGAATTACAAAATTTTTGGTAAAAAAAGGTAAAACATATATAGAAATATATGAAAGTCAAACATAAGCAAGGTTTCATATGCCGGTCTAATATCAATTTCAACAAATTATTTTATCAATACAGAAGAATAGTACAAAGAAGTATACTAATTTGTACCATCCAATGACATTCACAAAAAGTAATGATAAACCATTACACTGTGTTTTACTGAGTTTTATGGTCTGTTACTGATGCTTGATCGAACCAAATGAACATCAACCGATACATGCCATCTGAATGGTCTTTTGAAATCATGCATACAGTTACCGCTAGGTAAGATACTCTTCATAAATACACTTTCTGAAAAGAACATCGGGTGTAGATGCCAACTTGAACACCAGTGACTTCATTTTGTCACTATATTAAGCATTCAAGTTGATATGAACATCATTTTCATGATTCACCAATGTGAAACAGTCCAGTCAGTCTTAGTTAGGATAAGCTAGTCCCAACCCAGTCTGTGCGGTTCATTAAATCCCATCTTGTCGTGACCTTGTCTGAAATCAGCAATTAAAACATGGCAAAAACAAGAACAGGAGAATAAACAGAAAACAGAAGGAAGATAGGAGCGAAGAGGGGGAAATACCATATGATCAAATGCCTAGTATCACTTGGTATTGCTACTGTCATTCAGATCATTGATGTGTAATGTGGATCAAGAAAGGAAAAAATGGAATTTCAGAAAGGAACACCATATGAGAGTGAGAGTGTGCCATAGGTTCACAGAAAGGAAAAAAATGGGAGGGTGGGTGTCAAGGTGTAATGTGGATCAAGCTGTCCATAACAAGGTTCAGCACTACTCGTAGCCCAATCTATGATTGTGCAGGTCCAGATATCTACATCCCATACTAGCGGGAATTTCTATAAGGAATTTCCCATAGTAGTTGAAGTCCTTCACTGTGAACTTTACAACATGGATAACCAAGGCGCAACTTGTCAAGTGACGATTTAATTTAGTCAACAGTTATGTAACATGGTTATGCCTGCTAGGTTACCCGACAAGCGATTTAACTACGACTAAGATTCCTTTCTTGTTAAGCAGCATATATGACTGATTTGCCAATACACAAAATGAATTAGAAGAGAGTTGCAATTAACTGGAGAAGCGAGTTCACGATAACACTAGATGGCGATCCGTACAAGAAGAAAAATCACATGCTATTATTAAAAATGGCATGGCCTAAAAAACCATTACAAATGATATAATTATAAAAGGTCCTTCTAATTGACATAATGACTCACCACATACCTTAGGAGGTGAATAGTTTGATAAAAAATATCAGATAGCATAGGTTATACCAATGAAACTACAACGTCTGATGCAAGTAAGATAAGACAGTAGTCATAATTTTTAAATTACGTAAGTATCAATATAGCATGGTTCAAAATTTTGTGACCGCATTGACATAGTGGCAGACATGCCCTGTATCTAATGCATCAAAATCCATTCCATCACTTACCTTTTGCACAAGGAAAACTTCACAAGCTTCTAGAGAGATTTTGGCCAAAAGTAGATAATTTTTAGGCATTCTCTAGGACATATGTCATTCTTTATCATAATCCTTCACATATATTTACAGTTTTCCTTGAAATCACTATATCTACACACTTCACTGAGACCCCATTCATCCATATTGAAATAGCTATAACATGCTCAGTGAAGGTCATTGTTAGTAGATAATCATTTGCTCTAATGGAGCTCCGAGATGGCACTACACTAATGGTCATCCAGAATGCAAATTACTTACAGATTGCAGAAAAAGAAAAAAAATGAAAGAGAAGAAACATGACAAAAAAATTGAAGCATAAATAAAAGATGATGGGAAAAGTAGTAGGAGGACAAAAAGGCACCATGGATGCTTGTTAAGGAGCAAAAATAAGATTTCAGGTGAATATATGAGGGATGGGGAGAAAAAAAAGATCAAATGTAGTATAAAAATAAAAGAAACTCCAAATAAATAGACAGTGACATTGCTCGTAATCTCCATTTTGACAAGCATAATTAAGCCAGAACATAAGAATATAAGGCCATAAGAAAATGAAAGATGTTAAGAAAGAACTGATATAATTACCTCATGCTAATTGTACCCTTAAACAATCACGAATACCTGTGGCCCAAACCAACAACAACAGCCTTATGACTCATTAGCAACTTTGAAATCATAATTACAACTGCTAACTCAATACCTAACTAGAACTAGGTTGCAACTAAAATATTATAGGAGCTTAACATGACTCATGAACTTAAACACATAAAGCTGAATCGATTATTATATTGCTGGAGAGCAAAGGATATAGAAGACAACGTTTACACGGTTAAAACTGGTTACCCCAATTCGCTAAGGGAGAACCTCGATAACTTCACTTCCATAGCAACACAATGACGTAAAAATGTTCAAAGGTGAAGAAAACAATGTCAGATAGCTGAGAGCTTACCGTAGTAGAGATGGTTTTCTTGCCATCGGTTGCACGAACAAGGCATCTATATTCAATTGTTTCCCCAGCAGTCTCCATTTTCTTCCTGGTCGCCTTGCATTTCATAGATGCTATTTACAAAAACCACATCCAGTTTTCACAAGAATCAGTACAATACATTCTCGTCTAATAGCAACAACAAAAGAACAAGAGCAGCAGATGAACAAAAAGGGAGCCTACAAACTTACAGCGTTTCAGGGTGACCCAGACGGATCCTTTCTCCGTCGAGCGCTCAAACATGCTCGTAAGCTCATTGAGAAACGGGTCGGGTTGCAGAAGAACCTGAAATAAAAAAGAATCGTTATTACATAGCCAATATATCTCGATAGAAGAAACGACTTGAGGCAAAATATTTCACTAGCCATAAAACCGAAAAGTCCAAGATGTGTGAAGATCTTCTTACACTTGAAAGCAGTAAGCGGGATATGCAGATCCTATGAACACAGATATATGCACCGAAGAGAAAAAAGAACTTCCGATCGAAGGAGAAGGATAAAGAAACAGAATTATCTCATCAAAGAAGAAAAGTGGTGAGATCTTGATGAAAGAAACATCAGACACATCGTTGATGCAACGCAGACAATTGAAAGAACAAGAAGAAGCAATTCGATTCCGAAACAAATCTGCACCAACCAACACCTAGTCGCGACGCCACCGGACGACCGGCAACTCCGATCAGAACAAGGTGGATGTGAAACCCACCAAAAAAGAAGCAACCGAGCAAAACAACATGAGATCAAGAAGACCAACGGGATCGAAAAAGAAAAACCCTAAAACCGGGCGACGAAGCGCGAGATGGGACCAAATCAATCCACGATTGCAGAGACTGCGAGGGATCGGAGGAGAAGGAGGAGGAGGAGGAGGAGGAAGAGGAGATGCCCACCATCGCGAGCGATTCCGATCGAGCAGCAGATGTGTATGATGCCGTCGCTCTCACAATCCTTAAAAAAGAAGACCCGAAGAATGGCACGGAGTCGCTAGCCCTGTTTAGATCAGGCGAGATCTTTGGATCTCGACCGTTGGTTTCGAATCAAGACACCATCTCTTCTCATCGTTAGTTTGATGATGCCCTTATTATTAACCAATATAAATAACATATTAATGTAACGACGCTCCGATTTTTAATTAATCCTCCTGCATTATATATATGAATAATTTAATCTAAATATGATTATTTATTATAGATTATGAAGAGAATGAATATTATTAATTATTAATTATTGAAAAATATAAATACTATTAATCATTAAATATTTTTTTTTTTCCTTCTTTTGAAGATGTCTCAGCCGCTCTGCTCTCTCTTACTGTGTCGGGGATTCATTCACTAATAATAATTTGCAGCATTTGGTGGGGATTCATTCCACTAATAATAATTTGCAGCATTTGGTGGGGAGACTCAAACGAGCCATTGGGGACTCGTTGGGTGCACCTAACAAAGCACAATGTGGTGGGGGCTTTCATGCTCTCTCACTCACTCACCTAACTTTGCAAAATGATGATGATGTCATGGGTGACCTTTTCTTTTTCTCAGGATTTTTTTAGCTTTTTCTTATAACAAATAAATAAATTATTATTCGATGGGAGAGAGAGCCATTAATCATCTTTGGTCGATCATGCTGGCGGCAATTGGAATTGTCATCATTTATGTTTTCATACTCAAAAAAAAAAAAAAACAACAATAACATATTTTTTCACAAAACAAAGATCTTTTTTGTGATATCAATTATATGAATCTTTATTCACTATTTGTAATTAATTTTTTTTAAATTACAATTAATTATAAGGTCGTCCAACCTTTATTTTTCTTTTGACAAGTAATTAATTCTCTTTTTACGTTTTCTGATAGTAGTAGTAAACACAAGAGTTACATCAAGAACCACCTTTATTGTTCTAATTTTTTTTATAAAATATGAGTTTAATGTAATTATTTTCTTTATCCTATACCTATCCAACTTGTCCTCTCTTGGAAGAGCTTAAATGGACGGATACACACTGAGGCAGTGTTGTCTATGCACAACAACAAAATTTCAACTCTCTCTCTCTCTCTCTCTATATATATATATAGAGAGAGAGAGAGAGAGATAGATGACGTTGGTTTATATATAGAGAGAGAGAGAGAGAGAGAAGAATGGTTTACTTGATCTATGGGGAGATCACTTTTATAAGTCTTCGAGTTCCTCGTTATAAAGAATATTTTTGTAACATTTATATCTTGATATAAATCTTCTCATTTTGTTTAACATTAACATGATATATGAGCTAACTGTGTTATACTTGATTTTACCAAATGGATATACCTATTACTACTGATGCGGTAGTTATAAAATATAAAATAAATTAATATTAGTGAAAAAAAGATTAAAAATATTTTAATAAATCATAAATTAAAATTAAAATTTTTAATTAAATATATAACTTTTTATTCTTAATAAATTTATCATCACCATCACCATCATCTTTAGATATTTTAATAAGAAGTACTCACATTTTAGATATTTTTTCAATAGGTATCCCTATTTTACTTTTTTTTTTCCTTTTCAAATGAGTCTCTTAATTTAAATAATACCTAAATTATATCTCAATTTTTTTACATATTATATTATTTTTGCTACCATAATAAAAGCACAGTAAAATCTACTTAAAAAATATATAATAATTGAGTTTAATAAAATCAAAACACACTAGAAACATACTACGATTCAGATATATAGTTATAATATTTTAAAAATAACATCACCAAAATAAAAAAAATTATTTTAGTATTTTGGCCACCATAATCGAGTCACCTTAAAACCTATTTAAAAATACTACAAATGATTCGAATAAACTTCTAACCTCAATCAAACTAATTATAAATTTAATTAAATTATATCATAACGATTTATGAACAATGACAGCTAAAGAAGGATAATACGTTACCACTTAATGTGTTTTTCAACAGCGTTTATAATATATATTTTTTAATATCTTAACAAAAACAATTCTAAACGTTAGTGAAAGATACTTACCGTAAACGGGTTAAATAAAAATATCATAACAATTTAAAATTGATAAAAATAAACAAAATTGATGAATTCTTGTACGAGGTATTTTCAGATCAGGAACATCATTTGAAAAAAAAAAAAAATTTGAAGGAAAAGAGATCGATTGAGAAATATCTAAAATATAAATATCATTTAGGAAAAATACCCTATACATAATACAAATAAATCAGTGCTGGATGTGACCTGCTCTTTGCTTGCAGTGGATTAAAGTTGTGATGGAAAGATGGTTTAACTGTGGTTAATGGATGTCTTCTCTGCCAAATGACCTCACCCTGGCAACATCTCAGAGTTTGTGTCATTCATGTATGTATATGACGTCAAAAAAATAACTATGACTATATTATTGCAAATATTTTCATTCATTTATTTATATAAGTGAAACCAATGTGGCCTTTTTTTTTTTTAGATACATAGACTAAATTATATATATATATATATATATATATCTTAAATATATTTAGAGGGTTTTTATGAACTTATCAAGTATAAATAAGCAAGGGATTGTGAAGAAAAATAAAATAAAACTAATAATATTAAAGCTATAAATAGTAAAATAGTATTATTATTTATTATTTTAAAAAAATATTAATGATAAAAAAGAATATAAATAATAAAAAATCAGTGCATAAGTATTCATTTTTTTTATGATTAATTCTTAAGACATTTTATTTTTTTTCAAAAAAATTTCAGGTGAAATGGAATGGAGCTGTAGACAGACGGGCTACTTGTGAACAACATAAAAAAATATTATGTCGTTGATGTCTTGTATTTAAATATAGACATTATTTTGGATGTGAAGTGTGAGATTTCCTTTTCTGTGCTATCTAATGAGGGGTAAAATGGTCAACTCATTTACTTCAAGGCAGAGGCAGTGGGTGGAGGGGCAGTTTTGGTGTTTCGCTTGGCTCGATCCAGTTTCTATTTCACGTTTAATTTCTTCTTCTCCTCATCTTTTTCCTCCCTTTCTTTGTCCGACACAGAGCACTGAGCGAGTGAGAGTGAGAGAGAGATGGTGGGGGATTTTATGGTGTGCGTCGACAGGATCATCGGTACGGCGGCGTGCTTCGAGCCAGAGAATGGCATCGTGTCGTCGGCAGGGGACGGCGGGTTGCTGGAGCAGGGTTGCTTGGTGAGCAGAATGGCCAATGCAGATGATACTAATAATAATAAGAAGAAGAAGAAGGAGAACAAGGGCGGTGAAATGATAGAGTGCAGGATATGCCAAGAGGAAGGGGATGAGTGCGACATGGAAGCCCCTTGCGCTTGTAATGGAACCCTCAAGGTCTCTCTCTCTCTCTCCCCCCCATTCCCCCCTCTTGGTTGTTCTTTGTCCTTTCCCCATTCTCGCAATCCTTTTCCAGAATTTATCCTCATTTTTATGATTTTTTTAGTATAATAAAGTTGAGTTTTTCTTTTTTACGGGGGAAGGTTTCTTTTTTCCAAAGGGTTACTGTTTTTTTCCTTTTAAAAACTGAAACTTTTTTTTTTTGTGGGGATTGTACATTCTTATTTATAGTTTCCATTTTCCACAATATACTTTTACGTAATTTTTCATATACTTTTTTATTTATTTATTGTGGACATTGGCAGTCAATTCCTCTTTTAAGGTCTCCAAATTAGTAGAGCTTTTTGGTTGACTGTAGTACATGTCATTACGGTCAATGCTACAACAACAATAACAAGCGGTAATGTCCCAGTTAGTTGCAGTTGGCTGCATGAATCTTCTCTTGCCACTGAGCCCTAGTGAGGAAAATATTACTTGTCCATGCATAGTCAAGAAATTTGGAGAGGATAATTGACTAAATAAATATGAAATCAACATAGTGTTACTGATGATAATTCACTATGGACTGTAGTTCTGTAAATAAAGATTTGATTATTCTAAACTTAACCAAACATATGACTTTTTACACATCTCAATAACGGTAAAAAGTTTCATATCGTCGACCCTTTATAGTTGGGACTTATGACTTTGTTGTTGTTGTTGTTGTTGTATAGATTCTCAATGAAGTAATTTTATGTCATATTTTAACTCGACACAAGTTTTCCCTTTCTTTTGTATTGTTTCTGTAAACTATATTATTAGATTTACTCTCCTCATTCTCTCTCTCTCATCATTTCTCTTATAGCTTCTTGTATCTACCTATGAATGACCTGTTTCTAAAGATAGGTCAAATTTTGGTCTTCATTCACACATGTGATCTTCTAGGAATTAGGTTTTGTGTGGTCACAAATCTTCTTTTGTTTCATTTTATTTCAAATAACACTGAGAATCATTTGAGCTATTACTTTGGCCTTTTTATGCAGTTTGCCCACAGGAAATGTATCCAGAAATGGTGCAACAAGAAAGGGAACATCACTTGTGAAATCTGCAACCAGGTTGTGCTTCAACATGCTGATATCTGCGCATATGTTGTGGGCAAAAGGGGGATAAATAAACTTAGATGCAGCCTTGCATTCCTAATGTTTCTTCGTTTAGGGAAAAAAGAAAAAAGAGCTTGGATGCAGCTGCATTTCTCCCTTTATTATGCATGCAAAATGCCTCCTACTTAATTTCTTCTGACATGTACTTGTGCAAACTTAACCTACGTGGATGATCTTTCACATCTAGCCCATCGTAGATCACGTGAAGGTCTTAGACTTTGTAAAATTGGCCTGATCTTTACAATAGTTATTTTAAAAGATGGCCTACCCGATTGTGTTAAATGAGGCATAGTAAATCAAATGCTTGTTCTATGGGTTGTCTCAAGATATTGTGGTCATATACCCTTATCTTTTAAGTTGCAGCTTAGACAAGTATCTGTATGTTTTTCAGCTGCAACCACTATAAATTCTCCGAAATCATTCGAATGGAAATTTCTGTAGTAAGATTTTATGTTCATTATACTACAAAATTTTATCTGTTATTTTTTCATCTTTTGACAGGTAAGTAAAACATTTTATTTTCAAACTCAGAAAGAAAACATAAACATCCTAATATCCTATCTTACAGGATAAACAATTATAGATCTACTGATTCACATTGTATATCTGTTTTCTTAGAGTTCAGAGCACAGGATTGTTTGCAAATTGGACTACTTAGTCTCACTTTAATATTAATGATATCTTCAATAGAACCTTCTGCAACAAGTCTACAAGTAATCTCATCCTCTTAGTGAGAAAATCCACTATAACCATCTTCTCCCTAAACAATTTGCCAATTCTCAATCCATGTGTTATAAACAACATCTGCCAGACATCCTTTCCCTCAATCCTAGATTCCTACTAACCTTACACAATTTCAGGTTCTGTTCCATGATCATTAGTAATTTGCATTGAATAAATTGGTGATTGATACTTTCAGGTTCAATTTAATTAAAAATACTTTTGGGTTGCTGCAGAACTTCTTTGTGCCAGTCTATCCTGTGTCAAAAGTTCACACAAGCCACTTAGCAAGGGAACTGTCGTGTACTATTTCTACCATTAATATGCAAGGAATTCTCAAAGAAGACCTTACATAAATATTAGTTTTCTGTGTAGATGAAGTAAGTTTAGCCCTAAACCAAATTAGGAGAAGGCAAATGACTTTAGAAGTGTATGCCCATATACTTAATGACTAGTGATTCATGTCAGGCAAATGACCTGATTTCAATTATGACACTCCTCTTCTAGGTTAAGAAAATATCTGAGTGTTCATATAGGAGAAGCATGCCCCAAATTATGTTGGTAATCTTATGACACTAGAAACTTCTTTTTGATTTATTGTTCTCATCTTTAGCTGGTAAAGCACTTACATGAGTATTTCTGCAATAACAGGTTTTTGCCCCAAATTATGCTGCTCCATATAGACCCAGTCCTGATCTAATGGCTGTCAATAGCAGGTACTTCTTGACTGTTTGTATTTTTTGTTCTAACATAAATGCATGTAAGTCGGTTCATGAATTTTGAAATCACCAATCAATTTTAAGGTGAATTGTGGGATTAATGTCTTTCAGTAGCTACTAGGAACTTTTTTTGTGTGGACCAAATAGCAATTTTAAAGAAAATATTTTGGAGCTGTCATGAACAGACAACTCAAAATTCCCATAGCTGGAAATGTTTACAATGTTTATTTGACGATATTAATATATGCATTCAACCAGCCAGGAAGTACAGGAGGTTTTTCTTGCCAAGATTTTACAACAAAGTAGATGCAAGAACTTAGGATTAAAGAATTTTTTTACTCAAGCATTTTAGATGGCATTTACCATTACTGTCAATGTTGTTTTACTCTCTCATGCAGCATTGCTTGTATCACTTCCTGAATAGTTCATGACAATGTGCATAAAAGTTTCTACATAATTCTAGTGATCCACATGTTATAGATTTGAATCTAGTCACAAGATATGCTCGGTAACCCTGGATTGTGGCTTTTAGACTTTTTTTTACATTTAACAGTGTGTTGTCTATTTGATCTTGTGTCCATGATTTTTTATGTACCATTCTGTGTTCTCTTTTGTTACAGAAGTAGGTCATCTATCAGAGATTCTGATTTCCATTTTATTTTGATGTATTCTGCATTGTCATTTTTTGTTATTAGCATTTAGGATGGTAATGACTAGGGCATATATGTCATAAGCTTAAGGACATCATTGTCATGTTTTAGAGAAGAAGGAAGACTATTAAGTAAGTTCTCCCAATTGTAACTAACCGAAGCACCAAACTGTATCATCCTAAAAAAAGCTACTACTTGCCATGTTTGATTTGACAAAAATGGTTCTGTGATTTTGGGGTCTATCTCATCTGTCATCCTAGCTTTTGTTTGACTGATTAGGTCTCCAATAGAGAGTTCCAAGGGCATTTTGGAGAATACTCATGAACTGTGTCTACTATGTTAATTTCATATTTCGTGGGATTCCATTAGGAGAATTGAATTTGTTCCTATTTAGTTTCTTGATACTAATTGTACCAACTTTACTTATATTAGTGATATGTTCTTCATATTCTTCAGTCATAACCTATTTATTCACTTGATTTTTTGTCAGGCAAAGTTGGGGTTCCCAGTTTGATCTTCGTGATTCCCATTTCCTTGCCATTGCTGCTGCAGAACAGGAGTTACTAAATGCAGAATATGAAGATTATGAAGCCGCAAGTGCCCGTGGAGTTGCTTGTTGCCACACTGTTGCACTAATTGTATGCTCTATCATTATATCTTCAACAAGTGCTATTTAACTTGTATCTACCAAGTATGGAAGTCAAAATGGTTCATGATCTTTTACAGTTGATGCTGCTATTGTTTGTTCGCCAAATTTTTAGTGCTATCAAGGAAGTTGGAATGATGCAGGACATATCAGCATTATTCAATGTAAGATGATTTACTGTATGTTCTAAAATATGTGTTAAATTATGCTAATTCTTATAACTAAAAGACACTTCCTATGAATCAGTTCAAACAATGAAAAGAATCACATTTCTCACCTTTTTTTTTTCCCAACCAAACAAGACAGTTCCAATTAGGACACAAACAATTACAGGTTTTCATCATCATAATATCACTGTGCAAAATTAGGTAGTTGCTGGCACTTTGGTGGAAATCCTAAAGAAACCGTTTCCTCTTTAATTAGGTAGTTTCTGTTATGATTTGACTTGATAGGTTGACCCAATAGTTTGGGTAATTTGACCTTATTCATGTGATCACCAAAATGCCTTAGCTTAAGTTGCTAATATCACCTGATATTAGACTAATCATGGTGTCACAATAGTGATATGCGTTGGATTCTCTGTAAAATTGAAGTATATATTTTTTGATGGATGACTGTTTTCTGTTGATTTGGTAGATTTGAAAAGCTTTTATGCAAAATTTCGATTCTTATCTTCTATTCTTTTCATATTTACACTTCTGTTTTATTTACAATGTGTCATAATATTACTCCTTATGCCAACTGAGCCTTTGTTTCTCTTTCTTTTCTTTTTTTTTTCTGAAGGTATCTGGCAATCACATGGAAGCACTTTTTGTGATTCTTACACAAATATTTTAAAATATTGATGTTCTGTAATACTAAGTTGGTTTATTATATTACAATCTATTTTTGGTAGAAGCTACTGTAAGTTTATTAGCCCAAATTGAATCTGGCCCATGTTGTTAACATTGGATGAATGGCCAGGGTTTTAATATCCGGACAACATTGTCACAATATAAGAGTATATATATCAATGGTAACTATGAGTATTGGTAGGATTAAATCCAAACCTAAGAATTCAGGTTGACTAATAGTTGATTTTTCATAAAAGAACAATTACATACTTACAGTGCCTAGTCTTAGATACGTTCTGTCAATGTGATTTCAATCCTATGATCTTCTCCTACATATATTTTTTTGGGAAATAGGAGCATAGTTTGCAAACAATTAGTACATTTATTTTCCTTTCATTAGAGGTGCAAATACATGGTACCTTGAAATGTCATTTAGGTGGTTAGAATGTTGATGGTTCTTCTGTTTGCGTAGTACCAAAAAGGTTATTGTTCTATTTTTGTCCCAAACATTAGCAAGATGCTTGTAATACAAGTGAAAAGATGAAAAATTTAGATTGAGCTCTGTGATTATGCAAAGTCTGGTGCCATTGAGATAATGATGTGTTATGGGTTTCCACCCATAACTAAGGACAATCATCATATTGAGATCTTGCATCCAGTATTAAATGAAAGTATCTGCTAAAGGACTCTTTAACAATGTCCTCTAATGCTAAGCAAAAGGCAATTTCATCTAATGTTTTTGTTAAGGGGAGGTTGTCTTGGTACAAATTTCAACTTCAGAGGTCTATCTCCAGAAATATAGATATGTCATGGGGTATATATTTATGCAGGATATCCAGTGTGCCGATATCACATTTTCATACGCCTGTATCATAATGAATGCAATTCAAACATTTGTCAGTGCTCTTGCTGTTTGACAACTGTTAGAAATCCATAATATTTGGCTATTCATTTGCAGGTAACTCTCCAATTTGCTGGCTTTCTCATACCATGTTATGTGATAGCACGTTCTTGCTACTTTATACAAAGCCGTTGGAGGCGGCAGGTATGCTATAATTATGAAAATAATATCATTTTCTGCATGGATTTTTAATGGATGACATACTGTGTTGGCCGGCGTATACCTGTTTGCCCGAGAACTAATATGAATGTTATGATACTGGTGCATGAAAATGTGATATCGGCACACTGGATATCCTGCATAAATATATACCCCATGACATCTATATTTCTGGAGATAGACCTCTGAAGTTGAAATTTGTACCAAGACGACCTCCCCTTAACAAAAACATTAGATGAAATTGCCTTTTGCTTAGCATTAGAGGACATTGTTAAAGAGTCCTTTAGCAGATACTTTCATTTAATACTGGATGCAAGATCTCAATATGATGATTGTCCTTAGTTACTGAAAATTCTAATATTTGAGGAATGAATGGATTGAAACAAAATGTGCTGGTGGTCTTTCACTTTGAAGAAATGTCACATGAATTGGATGTTCTGAATAGATTAGTCATCAACTATGCAGTAATCACAAATTCATTCAAATTACCAGACTGCCCTCATGCAATGCAAGATTCAAAACCAAGTTTCGAAATAAGTTTCTAATTAAAAACTGATCGACAACTGTCAGGGTAACATATCTATGCCTTACATATATCATAATCATCGCTATATGTGAGAGTGGAGGTGAGCAAATTGGTTCAAGACTGCAGTTTTTGCAGTGTTTAGTATATTACTTCTGGAATCTGGGTCTACTAAGTCTGTATGTTTGCTGATTCTGCGAGACAGTTGACATCCCATTTTAACATTCTTCTGCAGGTGTAGGAGTTCAAATGATGAGCTTTCCAAGAACAGAGAGGGTTCCCTGTTTCCTTGATCATGAAGCCTCCATGGTATTTGACTACTAAAATCACCTCTGACAATGGTGAGTTGTGCTATGCAGGTGGAAGTGAATGTGGGTTCTATCTCCATAAGAGAGAGTGCACTGTCTGTGTTAAGCTATTGAACAAATCCCGATTTCACGAAAATTGTACATATGGAAGCTTCTTACGTTAATATCAGCCCTGCAATTAGAGTCGGAACAAGGCAGCCTGTGTTTGCTCTGCCATCGTCGTCGTCGTCGTCAATCGAATGTGATTAATCCTTCAAAACATTAATGTGAAACCTTTATGCAATGTCCTGAACCAATCTCAGAATCAAATGTTAATATATTTCCTTGGTTAGTGATGTGATGGATACTTCATGCTTGATAAATGTATTTGATCCAACTAATCTAGTGGTGGATTCTTGATCTTGACAAATGCTTTGATCCTTGTTTGTTCTGTTTTCATGATGACTTACTTGGATATGGACCAAAAAGATATTGTGTTTTTGCAAGCTACATAGAATTCTCTTGTATTTATTGATCAATAATATCCTGATAGCAAAATCTGCACCAATGAGACCATAATATTTCGATTATTTAGGATCGATGATATAAAAAGGCATATTAATATTTTTTTAGTTTTTATTAAATATCTGTTTTATTTTCCTTTACCTCTTTCCGAAATGGTCCGTAAGTAATTATTGCTTTACCTCTTCTAATCAGTAATATAGATGGATGTCTACGAAGACATTTCTTTTCCGATTATTCGTGATAAACTTTAAATATGGATGGGAGTCATTAACATGAATCTTCCAAAACAACATATATATATATAAATCTTGTGCATGCAGTATCATAAACTTCCATTAAGCTTTTAAATTCTCTGCCAGAAGAAACATAAGAGATGAAGAAAACCCATCACCAATGCAGTTTAATGAGATTAATGAAAATAACATCACAGAAGAAACAAATTGCAGCCACCAGATTAAAGTTGGTGGAAGAAACAATAACACAAGCGAAGGCAAAAAAGAGAGAGAGAGAGAGAGAGAGAGAGTTATCGTATCAAAACACAGCAATCAATCGAAGCATGTCTTATGCCCTCTCCATCAGTTGCATGGCTTCCGATAGGTTTGGCAGAGAAGGGATGGCGCCCTTCTTGGTGGTGGTGATCGCTCCACAGGCGTTGGCGAACCTTAGCAGCTCCCTCAGCTTCTTCTCATCCTGCATCACAAACACATGAATCAGCAGCCTCTTTCCATCGCTGTGCTAATGGCAGGCGAGCTTGCGTGGAAGAAAATGAAGCATGACCTGCAAAGCCGACTGGTCTTCGATGATCTTCCCCAGCAGTGCACCGACAAAGGCGTCGCCGGCGCCGGTGGTGTCCACCTGCTTGACGGTGAAGGACTCGACGCTGCCATGGAACTCCTGGATTCAAGAAAGCCAATGAGTTCAAATCTCGACCCAAGTTATCTATCTAGAAATTTAGAAATACTAATATTTCTAGAGACAAAAAAAAAAAAAAAAGATCCATATTTTATTTTTTTTTAGATCTCAAAGAAAAGCATACGAATACACAGCAAGTCTCTCTTGAATGAAATCTTAGAAGAAATGTAGTTGCCGTTCCATGAGAGATTATAAGATCTTAGGCACAATAAGAATCGTGGTGCATATCATCTTTCTTAATTATACTGATTTTTAATTAATCGTGAAAATTTATCTGCTCGAAAAGATCGGATGAATTTTTATGAAACCATCGAGTCAATTCGAGTAAAAAAAAAATGTCCTCATCACTCTTACCATTAAATTCCTACAGCAAAAGGAGTGAAGAAGCAGCGATAGGTAAGGCTTTCTTTACCTTAGTGTAGTACTTGCAACCCTTGTCCCCGAGGGTGACGAGGAGGAGCTTGAGGCTGGGCCGCCACAGCCGCATCGCCACCTCGTCTTCCACCGAGTCTGTGCCGGTGAGGAACTCCAGCTCGACGTCGCTCACCTTGATGATGTCGGCCGCATCCCATATGCTCAGGATCTGCTCCCTGGCCTCCGCCGCCGACGGCCACAGCGGCAGCCGCAGGTTGGGGTCGTAGGACAGCAGCGCCCCTGCCTCCTTCGCCACCTCCATGGCCTTGAGGTGAGCAGATCTACACGGCTCCGTGATCAGACTTATAGATCCGTAGTGGAACACCTTCGCCTGTGGGGACACACAGATCTGAGCTAAGTTTAACGAGATCTAGCCAACAAGATTCGGTCGCCTGTGCAACACCTTTCGGATGAGATCGAGGTTGAGCTCGGCCTCGGTGAGGAGCATGTCGGCGCTGGGGTTGCGGTAGAACATGAACTCGCGCTCGCCGTCGGCGCGGAGGGTGACGAAGGCGAGGGCGGTGCGGGCGCCGGCGTCGAAGGTGACACCGGAGTCGTCGACGCCGTTGTCGCGCAGGATGGCGGCCAGCATGCGCCCAAACTCGTCGTCGCCGAGCTTTCCTAGGAAGGCGCAGCGGCCGCCGAGGCGGGCCACCGCGATCGCGACGTTGGCCGGCGCTCCCCCCGGCGCTTTCAGGAACCCCGGCGCCTCCGCCAGCGACACCCCCGACACCGTCGGCACGAAGTCGATCAGCATCTCGCCGAAGCTCACCACGAGACCGGTCGCGTCCCCGTTCACTGTCACCATCTTGGCTGCGGTTGATATGACTCAGAACAGCAAGAGCAACAAGAGGAGAGGAAGCTGAATGAGCCATTGGGGGTGTACATATCCAAGAAGAGAGAGAGAGAGAGAGAGCGTGGTAGGTGGGAGAAATGATCACATTGAGGAGAGATTGAGACCTCCTACCATGTGCTAAATAAGGTTTTTGTTTTCCCCATGCCAATTGGAATTATAAATTTGTCTTAACATATCTTTTTCATTTATAAGAATATTTATTACTTATTATATAAGATAAATAAAAAAATATGTCATGTTAAAATTAAGTAAAAGTAGATGCAATGTGCATTAAGCGCTACAATTAAAATACAAAGACTGATAGAAAAAAAAAAACTTTATTAAAAAAATATAAATAAATATTTAAATATAATTAATTTAATTTAAAAAAATTGATGATATCAAAAGATTTATACGGTAAGTAAACACCAAATGATTAAGATATTATAATTTTTATCTAAAATACTTTATCAAGAGTAAGATATTTCAGGGTTTTTTTTTCTTTTTTTGAAAATTTTACTATAATTAGTTGAAAGCTAAATAATTAATTTGATTTTTTTTTTATGGGCATCCTTGTCGGAATATAAGATAAAATTAATTGGATCAACTCTCGGTTAGATCTCCTACACCATCTAAAAATAGTATTAGTTGTTGGCATGATCTAATCATCTACCGATGCAACCGACGACCGACAAGATGTCTCCAAAGTCTGGATTCAATTCAATTCAATTCAATTTTAAATATAAAGGAGAGTGAAAAATTAAAGCAGTGTGCTCGTGGATCTATCTCAAGGGCGAAGACGACGATAAAAAAAAAAAAAAAAAAAAAAAAAAAAGGGAATGTTGTGATTGGAAAAGGAACCCATGGGACCCGCTTATTTTCTCCTGTGAATAAAGAAAGCGGTATCTGACGTGGGGTTGAGTGTTTCAGTTGGGAACGAACCATCGTTACCTCCGAAGGCCTCCCGAGTTCGTAGTAGACCCCTACGTTGGCTACTACGAAAGCTGGTACTCCATTGGGGCATACCGAGTTCGACGTGGAGGAGATATGTTGTCCCATCTTTTTTTTTTTTTTTTTTAAACATATGGGATCGGCCGGTCAAAATAAGATGATTCACACGTTATGTCGCCAAATCACCACATATGTTTGCAGTTCGGGTCGGGTTGATAGACGTGATCCGTCCGACCCGGCACTCGTTGGGCCTCGACTCCTATCCACAAATATTTTTAACTCTTTTTAGTTCCAACCATAACTCATTTTAAGTCTATATGATTTACTCATGTTTAATTTTTTTATTTTTTTTAAATATAATATATAAATTTTTTCTGTCAATTTTTAATTAACGGATATATTACATATTAACTCATAATAAATTATTAATATGATAACACGTATAATTTATTTTATTTTTTTTTAAATCTATTTTAGTCTTTATGGTTTTACTCATGAATCACCTTAAACCCTTATGATTTTATTTGTGTCTAAAATAACTCATATATTATTAAAAATATAATATATAAGTCCCTCTCATTAATTAAACTTTAGTTGATAGATATTGACATATTGTCTCATAATAAATTATTAATATAATGACACATATAATTATTAATAAAATGGTAAAGGTTGTAATGACGGACAAAGACATAGAGACAGATAGATGTATGAGAGGTCAAAAACGAATATGAGGGAGAGCTGGACCACCACAATATAGGTGCGATGAGTGGGAGCATAGGAGATGATGAAGATGCTTAGGATAAGGAAGATGGATTAGGAGAATATTGCGTGTTTAGCATCGAACTGGTTAAATGCATATCTACTTAAGGTAGGATCGAAAGCTTCTGAGCTTATCGACAGCACGAGAGAGACTACGTATGTATGTTGCCCTGCTAAGCAATAGCGACTCGATGCTGTTGACGGTGGTCGCTTACATAACGATGACTCCTCTCGCTATTGATGATGGCCTTTTTTTTATTTAATTTATATATATTTATTATATTAATTGATTATTGTATATATTTATTATATTAATTGATTATCATAAATCAGTATGCCGTGTAAATAAAATCTAAGAGAGTCTTATATGCTATATTTTTAAAAATATAAGGGTTATTTTAGATACGATCAAAACCATAAGGACTTAATTGGACTATGATCCAAACCATAATAACTATAATAAATTTTTTAAATTTAAATTATGTGTATCATTAGTCAACATGTTACTAAAATAAACTTCAACGTTTATTAACTCAGATATAAAAATTATTTACACTATATTTTTAAAATATAAAAATTATTTTAGATACTAGTAATTATAACTATAACCCAATATAAAATAGATCTTGCCAACCCAATATTAGTTACGATGGTCCTAATCAAATTAATCTCATAAAAAACATCCGACCCGCTATCATCCGTTCTTGAGAACAGTAGAGCGATCTTATGGATCGGGCTCGATGTGGTGAACCCGAAACCGGATCGACATGAAGTGCTCTCTCTCGATTGGTCGATCGATCTCGACCGGCGCCTTCGAGCAATCCTTCCCTCTCCTCTCTCCTCTCGTCTCCTCTCCTCGCGTCTCTTCTCTCTCTCGGTGGTTCTCTTCCGGCTTATCCCTACGATCATCGCGAGCTCCCAGCAGATGAACGGAACTCTGGAGACCCTCCGTGTCGAAGAGGTACCGAGCTAACCCCACCTATCCGAAACCCTAGCCCGCCCTTTCTTTCCGCTTCTTGGATTCCAGGCCTCGCAAGTCTGGTTCGATCTTTGATGATCGATTCTGAGCTGCTTCTGTTTGATTTTTCATGGATTTATTCTTTAATTGCTAGCTGCTTCGATATATAGCTATGTCTTTTTTGCTCGATTTCGCCAGATGGAATTCGGAGTTAGGTTCAGTACTTGCAGCTTCTTCACTTGCATCCATCTGGAGGACAGCGTGCAGTTGTATTTGCATGTCGTTTGTCAATTAGAAGATGCCATACGTACTCATCTTTGTTTTCTTTTCTTATCTACTATGGAGCTGAGTGGTTGTGCTGGTTTGGCCGCAAAGTGGTACGAACGATGCCCTTGAAGGTAGACCTATTTTGGAGTATAGAGCAATTCCAGTCCTGAGAATTAACATAAATAGGTGGCCCAGTCCACATTGCTCTCTCACCAATCCGACGTCTTGGGAGGGTCATGCTTGACTGAAACCATGGTTACCCAGGTCACAAAGGAATAATAACCTCATCCTGATTCCAGACTCGCCTTTTCATTCTTAACCAAGCTGTCAATTAGTCACATTTACCAATTTATGTACGCCTGCTTGCACTTTATATTTATTCCTTGGATCTAATACATTGAAGGGAAGTACTGAACAGAATATATTGTTGTGGTCAGCAAGTGCATCTCTATGTGAAAAACAATCTGTTTGCATCTTGATATTATGTAAAGCCTTTCAAAGGACCATGAGAATCAAATAGAGATGCTAGACAGATTATCTTGTATTCATCTATCTCCAGTTCTGTCGCTCAAACTTTTGAAATTCCACTCACTATCTGACAAGCAATCTTGTTCTATTTTGTCAGTCATTGTCACACACACACATATGTGTGTGTCTCCATTTTCTATTTCTTTTATTAACATAACTGATACAGTTTTGTTTCTGGTAATAACTTTTCTTGCAATTAATTGACTGAACATGCTTTCCTTGCTTTTGTTTCTCTCCTCCATGTTCTTTAGAAAATGGTGTTCATTTACTGCTTAGTTTTCTTGTTTTGGGTATACTGTTCCAGCTGTACACTAAAAAAATTGTAACTATGTTGAATTTTTTTTTTTGTCTTCAGTTTTATTGGACATAAAAGTGGAATTATTGGGACTAGCTGTTTTGGGAGTGTAAAGCCGAGATGATGGATTATCAGAACTTAAACTTCTATCTCAAAAAGTCAAGAAAGGAACTTCAGAAATTGTGCAAACAAAATGATCTTCCTGCAAATAGAAGCCATGCTCAACTAGCCAAGTCACTGGTTTCACTGTTTAAGGTAGATTACCATATAGTTAATAAAATTCCTCCACAAATATATCAACTTGGTGGCAGTCTAGTTGCAATTTAAATTTGTTAAATGCATATCTAATGTTTTCACAGAAAAGAAATGCCAGTTCAGCATCTTCACTGGAGAAATCAACTAATTCTAAGGATGGAATTTCCAAAAAATCATTTGTATCAGAAACAAAAGTCAAACAAACATTCATTTCTCTGGATGAATCCGCCAGAGGTAAAGTTCATATGTCATGAAATTTGCAAATTTGCTGTAGCCATGCCAAAGTGCCAAAGGAATTATTTTTAACTTTTTGTAGGACTGTTTGGAAGATCGAATTCTTCTATGGTTAATATACATGGACGGTCTTCTAGCGTTAGTGAAATTCCAGGTGAAAGTAGATCATTCTGTCAGGCTGGTAATCAAATCAAACTTATTGGCCACATGGTCAATCTAACTTCTGAAAAGGTATGTTTATACTTGGTTAATATTAATTTCATTGTGCATATTATTTAGGACATATGTTTTTTAATGCAGCCACAAACATGGCCTGCTAATAGTAAAGGTACAGAAGGTTTTGGATCTTCTTCTGAGCATTGTAACATGGGAACAATATCTTGTGTTGCTGCTGATATCCAAGAGATTGCAACAAATCGACTTCATGGTCTGGAATGCAAGGAAGCGAGCTTCAGAAGTGCATCTGGAAAATTGTTGGATCATAGAAATCCAGAGGAGAAAGTAACCCAGGATGCTATTACAAACAATAGAACTTGTAAAACCATTCCTGTACGATGTGAACATAATAAACCTCAGGAATACTCCATGGAAAGTGGGTTTGTATCTGCTGATGAAATTTCCACAAGAACCCCTTCACTTCAATTCTTTGTGATGTCAGAGGAGGGAATTAATTTATATGTTGATTTGAATTCTAGTCCATTAGAATGGATCAATAGCTTAAAGGATGAAGTGTGTGTTCATCAAAATGCAGAACATCATGAGTCGATGACTCTTTCAAAAGATATTAGTGGTTCACCAGAAGATGGTCATTTGAAAATTTCACCATCTGTTGACAGTGGGATGCACCTTCAGTGTGTTGGAGTTGACCGGAACACTGGTTGTACTAATTCATCATTGAGTTCAGTTGTCAGTGAGAATTGCAATTCTGAGGCTTACCCACCTGACACAACTGTGGTGACATCTGGATCTTCTGTTTTGACGTCAGGCAGTGTTCCTGCTGGCTTATCAGGTTGTTTGGAGGAGAATCAAGTGGTTTCATCTTCTTGTGCAGCTTACTCAGTTCAAAACCACGTGGCATCTGATATTGCATCTTGTCCTCAAGAAGGAACAGTGTTAAATCAAGACTCTATTGATGCTTCCTTTGCAATGGTCAAGAGCAATGCATCACTTCCTGATGCTTCTACAAAATCTATTGATAACAAGGATGTTGGTGCTATTACTCCTGTTACTACTGATGGCTTCATTTCTAAGACTGCATGCATTGATTTTGTTGGTGTTGAAGATAATGCTCTATCTAATACATTGAGTGACGTTCCTGATAAAACTAACCTTCCTATGTCCAAGGATATACAGAATAGTACAGACACTAATCATTATGGCCTTCTTAATAATTATAATAGAGCATGTGAAGGCTCAATTATGCATGCCACCGACGAGCAACCGAACAATGCCAGTCCACATGAAGGGTTGCCAAATTCTGTTCAGCTTATTGGACCGATGGTACCAGATGGTCCAATGGCCGATGCACAGTCAGAGGTGGGGGCAGCAGATGGCCTTCTCTATCAGCCAGCATGTATTAACTCTGGAACGGTGATTCTTGAGGATCAAACTACAACGTTTCAAGATGAATCGGTAATTGTTTTTTTCTAGCACTAAATTCTCGGTACCTTTTACGATGTTAGGCTTTTAAAGGAAGGTTATCAACTTTTATCACATTAAAGTTATTGCATTTTAGTGGAGAACCATGTATGCACAAATGCCATATATGATGGCACAATAACTACATAGTAAACCTTTTTCATTTGTTCAGAGAATCCTATTTTCCTGCTCATCTAAGCTGAAAGGACACTGACTTCTTTTAGAAGTCCATGTTGTTCTTTTTAATAGCATTGGGTTATGTCTTTCCTTTTGTAACCATAATAATTATGGGACATTAAAAGTGTGCTCTATTTGCTATTTTATGAATTTATAACTGATGCGGCCTTTATGTTTGATAACCGACCAACTGTACCTTTTGATGATAGGGTCACAGCACACCAGTGAGGGGAAAGGACACTTCAGAGTAAGTGACTTTTGATCAAAGCTTAAGTTGCATTTAAATTCCTTCAGCATTTCAGCATTATACATGGTTTATAATATGCAGATGTTCTGGAGTGCAAACTTCCTTAGACTATGGTTCTAAGAGATCTAGCAACTTAGAGTTTCTTGAGGAGATCCATGTTAAGAGGCAGCACACTTGTGAAAATATGAGTGGGACAATCATGGACTTAAAAAGTACTAGAAGTTCAGCAAAGGAAGCAATGTCTGATGAGGTTGTTATACCTAGGCGTTCCACAAGGCTTGTCTCTAAGGTTCAGTCTGCTCCTCTTTCAGATTTGTCCTTAGACAATATACATGGATTTACAGATGTTGAAAATTAATATTACTGGGAGTTTCTTCAGTTCTTATAATCACATGAAGTAGTTCGGTTTGCTAAATGCTGTTAACTAGTAATTTTCACTCACCGTTTTGCAAAGTTGAGTCAGCAACCTATATCCAAGACTTTAGATGTACCGGAAATTTTTGGAACTTCCAAATGTTATCCAATACCCAATCTTCAATTATTTGTTGAGTTTACTTATTCATATATTCAGATATAGTCTTACCTAAGCTAAAACAGTATTATAAGTTTTCTAATCATGCCTTTAACTCATAACTTATTTCTACTCCAGTTTCATCTACTAGTAAAGGTTATCAGGTAATAGCTTATACCAGGGATTTGTTTTGAATGGCAAAGGCATTCATATCAAACACAAATAAGCAAAGGTATAGGGTTGACAGATAGTGCACATTTAGGATTGTTTGGGCACTCATCTTTTCTCAAGTTCTCATGTGTGCTCTTATTCTTTACAATAGGTATGGTTTTATGAAAAATATCCATAATCAAATCATGGTGAAGGCTCCTTTTTTTTCCTTTCAAAACATGTTAATTTGCTTGGAACACAAATTCTTCTTTTAAGGAGTGAAAATTTTCTCATGTCATATAGACGAAATGACTTTTTTCCTTTGAGCTCCTTGAGATAGCTGATTAAATTTTCAGGAAGATGGAACACCTTTAGTGAGAACACGTCTTCTACTTCATGTGGGCTCCTATATGGTCCTGCAGCTGAATAAACTACCTTTCCCTTCTCGTCTCATCACGATGGTGATTTCTCCATTGTTATATTTTCCTAATTATGACCCGAAAATATACTGATTTTGTTTCATGTCATTTGTTGCCTTAATGCAATCACCATCAGTTATCTGCCTTTACTGAAGAGCCATTTAGGTGAACTAATCAACTTATCTTTCAGTCAGTAGTTCTTGCTAGCTAAAAATGCTGGTCCATGACATACTATCACTTGTGGAATTAAGGGTAATGTTCCCCCATCCCTGATTTTCTTGAACATTGTCATGGTAGTTAACAAGTACCTTATTATTTCATCCTCCCTCCTTTGCTCTGATAGCATCTGAGGACACATGTAAAGTTGTCTGTTATAAATTTGATAGGAACATTTTAATGATGGTGTGCGACTCCTGTTCATTATGTTATTCACCCGAAGTTGTTAGTACATCTTGGCATCTCTACTAATAGTGGTGCTTGAAATCTATATTTTCTGATAGGAAAAAATTAGGATCTCAATTTTTTTATCTATTGCTAGCTTTATTTACTTGTTCTTATGCAGTCCTTTCTATAGGACATAGCAGATGATCAGTAGTCGAATTGGCTTAGAATTGTTTGATCTACATGAATTTGAGCCGATCAAATGGGTTTACTTGTTCTTATGCAATCTTTTCTATAGGACCTGGCAGATGATCACTAGTTGAATTGGCTCAGAATTGTTTGATTTACATGAATTTGAGCCGATCATATGGGTTTTTCTGCTCCCAACTGATGGCTCTGCCATGTGCTAGGTATTGTGAACAATCTTAGTGATGAAGAAATTAAAGATTACTTGGAAAAAGAGTGATATGATGATTGTCAACTAGTTAGATAAGAATTTTGTCGATTTAAAGTGCTAGTCTTGCTCAAAAGACATGAAACAAATTGTCTTGTTGTTTTTGCTCAAAGATGCAAATTTTATTGAAACTTTAAGCAAATTGGGTGTAATATGTAGTCAAGTGTTTTCATAATTTGGCTCAAAAGATCATGATTGGCTTCCTTATCAAGATTAGAATCTGGAATCTCGGGATTGGACTAGATCAGCTGGGGCAGGTGAGTTATGCTCAAGTTGAAATCTGTCTCGATTGACCTTAGATCAGCTGAAAAGTTGTCAAGGCAGGTCAAAATGCACCATACTTGGCTTTGGATAAGTTGGAATTAGTCAGGATTGGCTGGTGTCTAGGATCAGGTTGGATTGCGGAGATTGATTGAGATTAACGAATTCTTGAGTTAGGTTACCATTCTTCGACAAATTAGAATGAGGGAAATCAGTTGATATTGACTGGATTCACTAATTTTTGAATTAGGATAGTCAACCATTGAAAAATTAGAGGTGCCTGGGTTGGTTCAGCTCGCCCTGGATCAGGATTGGTTGATTTTGGAGAACTTTGTCCACAGAAATGAAACGTGAATGCTATTTCAGCTTTAGATTTTGCAGACTTTTGAAAGAAACTTAGATTTTGCAAACTTTTGAAAGAAACTTAGATTTTGCAAACACGGAGCTGAATCCCTTCTGATCTGGCTTCCCTATTTACATTAAAAGACTATTTTATTTCCATTTCAAGTAGGAATATGATTACAGAATCTGAAGTACTCCAGCATGCTGACGGATACGATCTTTCTCATAAATCTTATGGAACTAAAATTCTATCTGCTTCCATTTGTCTTGGATCCACCGGTTGAGCTTGTGTTTGAGAAAATGCATTCTGTTTTCTTATTAATCCTTGGTTAAGTCAAACAGATATAGAAATTTAACAGTCTACTTAGAAGATACAAAGTGGCTTAAACTTAAACCTAATGCCAAAAAATGGATTTGAAGGGATGTTTTTGCTTATAGATCCTGTTAATTGTGGCATAAGCTTGGTAGTATTTGGGTTGTCCTTGATGTTCAATGGGCAAAAGGAAAGTGATTTAATTTAATGAATGAACATGCAGGAAAATAATTTCAGTAACATTTCTTTGACCTCAAAAATGTTCAAGAAAACTTGTGACATATAACTCAGTACTTGTATTTGTAAGTTGGTCCATAAGCATAACATTATTATAAAGATCTTCGTCCGTTCCTTTGCCCTCTATAGTTTTCTCTGCCAACTGTTTCTCTAATTTAGCCCCGTCAGCTTCTATTTCTTGCAACCCTCTACTGTATGTTATATATAATGATGATGCTAATACAAATATTTGGGTTTAGGACACAGGTAAAATGTCTTTTCATCACAAATTACTCACAAAATGAACATGTTCTTCATTTTGTCAAACAAAGAGTTTATTTATCCAACAATTGCATTTAGTGCTAGGTCTAAGCAAATGTCCAGGCTTCAACATGTTGCACCTGGTTGAGGCTAGTGGTCAAAACTTTAAGCCATAAGGGCAAGAATGGTATTGTAGAGAGGGTTTATTAGTAGAATATGAAGTTTAGTAGAGTTGGATTTGAATATATATATATATATATATTAATAACTAATCTCACAAAATAAATTTTGAAAAATTGAATTGAGTAATGGAAATCTAAAATATAAGAAAAAGTGTATAAAGTGAGGGGCAAATATGAGGAATAAAAACTTAAAAAGACTTTCATATCTAACATCTGTCCTATGCTTTTGTGAGAAAAATTAGGAAGAGGGATAGGGGAATCGAACATGCGACTCAACCTTGAGCCAAGATCCTGATTTATTCAGCTGACTAAGCTGGTCCGGCACCTGAACGTGCTCTGTTTAGTGGGTAGTGTTAGTACTCTGATGACTTGTTATCTGTGGCACATGAATGATAGGTCTTAGATTCAATTGCTGTACACCTTTGGTTCAATCTTTCTATATACCACATGCATGCTTGCATGTATACCATATACCACATGCATTCTTGCATGTGGCTTGTGCACATGCATATAGAAAGAATATAGAGTTGAATGCAGGACAACACTTATTTTCCTCCAGGCCATACTGAATAAAGTAATTGTTATAAATTTCTTGGAAAACAAGGGAAGAACCTCTGTGATGGATGTGCAACTGACCATGCTTTTGCTGTAACTTGATTAAATAGGGAAAAATAATCTGTTTAAAGAGGTCGAGAGATTTTGGATGTAAATGACCGTTTTTAGTTTTTGAACACTGGTAAGTGATCTGTATCATGCATCAACATGGTTCTTTCAGTACTTCCTTGATTATAAACTTCATGACCTACAAGTTGTTGACTAATTTGTTTAAATATTTTTTTTTTTGTCTGCGTGCAGTAAAATCCATTGCATGTCACAAACGACTGTGCCTGTACTGTGTTACAGTTGCCATTTGTTGTTTGCTTCAGAGACCAAGCTTTCTATTTGAACTTCAAAACACAACTTTAAACACTGAACCAACTCCAGCGCCTGTCATCAAGAGGATTGTAGGCCATGAGGGTGCCATGTAGAATCTTGAAATAACACCCAGACGGCAACAGCATTGCATCATGGAATTGGTTCAAGGCCAGCATCTGAAATTCCATGCTATCCTTCTAAGTTCCTGGTATTTCACAATGCAAAGGGAGCAAGTCCTCTCAAAATCATCTTTGTATTTATGTTTAATGTTGCTAGACATTCATACGGGTCGATCATTTTTCAATAACATAGAAGACTTGTCTTGTATGTGTTCATTACTTGTACATTATTTAACTGATAGTTGATGTGCTAATGAAATACTGATATGGACTTGGATGGATCAAGTTTCTGATTAATGTTAATTGTATATAAGGAGACAGGAGAAGCTACATGGAGAAACTGAGGTAAGAAATCCAACTCATTACCTCTTCCATGATATTAGTCCTCTGGCACGTGGCCTATTAACCCTTGGCTTTTTCCATATTATATAGTACACGTATGTTTGACTATATTAATGTTGAAGGTAGTTGTTGTGAGGATAATTACATCTGCATGATAAAGGTTTGTGAACTTAACTTGGCACCCATGTTTTTCTGCATTTATTATATATCTGTACTTAGCTGTCAAAGGTTTTTGTAACTCGTTTCATGTTTACATGATATTGAGAATTGGGGTTCATCTAACTTTGTCATTCATGTCCTTTAGAATTCTAGTACCCCTTGTTTGAGGGCAGAGAGATAGATGGTTGGGACACTAACTGCATGCCGAAGGTGAGTTTCTTTCTAATAATGTTTAGAAGTGTGTCCGGCATAAGCTTTTCCTATTATAATTCTCACGGCAGTGATTCATCAGGCTATCATATCAGCTATAGATCTTTTAACTTGTATACATGTATCATATTGGGTCAGGGTTTGAATCTATATGAACTTAGCACTCAGATACATTAAAACAATATTATTTTCCTGAATGTTGTTAAATAACATTAATGTTATGACTGCTGTTTGGTGTATTATGTATGTATGATACAGGCCCAAACATATTTGGATGATGATGAAAGTTGTGCTCTTCTGTAGGTCTCTCTGGTTATTATTACCAGCAACATTCACTCAAGTCTTTATACAGTAAAATTCATATGAACTACTAGCTTACCAATCAATTGGCAGTATTTTTTTTTTTATGGGTTCTTATCCTCACATAATACTCATAAGAGTTAGGAACCCTTTCTTGGATTTTATATATAAGAAAGACTTGGAAAACATTAGAAGTTGGAAAGCGTGTTGTAGCCAATAACCTTTTCATAAATGCATGATATGCTTTAAAGAGTGTCTATAGATTGAAGAAAATTCTTATATAGATGGGTAATTATTGTTCAAGCTATTATTTTAGTCATTGATTGATTAGTAAGTAAATTTTAGTAATACAATGAGTAGTATTTTTTTTTTATGTAGGTGTATTTTCAGAGAAGATTATTTTTCTTTCTCACTTCTTCAGCAAATTTCATGTAAGAGTTATCAGTGAATTACATGGCTTATTTCTCTTCTTTTCTGTTTTTGTTTGTGATTTTTTTGTGTATTTTTAATATCCAATTTCACAAAAAAAAAATAAAGTGATCTAGTGAATTCAGGAAGGAGAGAAATTCCAGCCTATGTATTTTTTTTTTTTTTTAGGTCAATGGACAGCAGCTACGAAGTTGCATCACATAATTAATCTTTGTAGAGTCAATATTACCATTGAATATGATGAAAAAAAATATTATTAAGTGAAAAGAACTGATTTTATATAGACAAGACTAGAGGAAGGTTATGATATGTGCCATACTAAAGTCTAATTTATAGGCTACATACATCATAATATACAGAATGAGCTCCTAAAGGATCAAATAAATTTTGTTAATATTAATCATTTTAGGTCAGTGACTCCGTAGTCAATAGCTTCTTCTTCATTAGTCAGTCATGTCATCAGATGGGATCGTAACAGTTTTGTGGCTGTCATACAAAACAATATTGTATTATATTTTGTGGCTTTGTTTTTTGCTTTTTTGTCTGTACATAGTAATGGGTATCAAATGCACATGTCAATTGATTGGATTCGATTTGGTCATAAGCTGTTCGTTTTTTCTTTTTTTTTTTGTATCTTATCATATCATTCGGTATAAGCTATGCTTACCGACTCAATAAATGATTAATATAAATAGTGTATTAATATACCCCATGTATTTACTCTGTGTCGATAACTTGATATATATCTTCTTATATATATCGGTACTGATCAATAATAAGACGAATCATATTTGATCATACTCTAATCTATCTTTTAGAAGATTTTTGATCGATGGAAGTTAACTTTAGCAGATATGCTAATATATATATATATATTATGATGATACATTGTGAATAAAAATAAAACAATGAATGACATCAATTTTCAAGTCATGGTAGAAAAAAAAAAAATAATAATAGCAACAGCAATTACCTCTTATGTGCAGAAAAAGATAGATAGATAAACACAGATTGCTTTTTCAATCAAGATAAAAAAAAAGATCATGGCTTAAAAACTTGTTAGAGTACATATAATTTAGAGTGGCGATGATGCTACTTATCTCTTGTTTTAAAGGGTAAAGGGGTGAAGATGTGATTTGACATCGAGGTCTTGCCATCAACAACCAAAATCTTTACTAGTCATCTTTAATCAAATTTATTTTTTAATAACTATACTATTTTATCATAATACTACTAACCATTGAAAAAATTACTTAGCTTTTGCAATGTGTTGTAGTAAAAAAAAAAGAAAAAAAAAAAGAGAGGATAAGTCGTGATGAAAAATCAACAACAACGATAATTTACTATTGTATGTGTGTGTGGGGGGGGAGGGAAATGGGACACAGATAAAATGGCATTTCTATCTCGATGGAAGCGCACGAGTAGATTGGATGAAAAAGATACTACGTATACGGCGTAGATCAAATATGCACCAAAAAATGATTGATAGATTCCAAGTGCTGACCAACATTAAAACTAGAAAGAAATATTCAATGAGTCTACTCAAATATACTTTTATTACAGCCATTACAGCAATGAAAAGAATGATGAAAAAAAAAAAAAAAAAAAGTGGTTTCCAGCCATTACAGCAATTCCCTTTTATTTGTGGAAAGAAAGAAATGTATATACTACAGGTAGCCATTTCTTATCAAAGTAGAAGCTCATGAATAGATTGATGCAGGACCAAATTGCATGAAGAATAAAGTATATAATATGCATCAAAATAATAGATTTGTTGTTGTTGCTGCTGTAGCTAGAAACATCCAATGAGTCTACTCAAATAAGCAACTCCAGTTATTGCAAGTCTTGAGTAGATTTTTTTTTTTTTTTTTTTTGGTATAACTGCTGCATTAAATTCTGCCTTCCTACATGATTTGTATCTGCATTTGCTGTTATCAAGCAATCGATAATGACAACGACCAATTCCTTATGCTGATAAGACATCTCCCAATAGTTATAGCAGCATGGAGCTATAAATCTTACTGTCAGGACTTGAACCTAAAGGAATTAAATGTTTCTGATTGATTACCAATTCCATATAGTGTTAACAAGTCATAGAAAGAAGAAGAAAAAAAACTCTTGTTTGTTGGCCATCAGCAAAAGAAATATCTTCCAAACACCATTCAGAGAATTAATGATTTGTAAGAATAATAATTGCTTCTCTACTTGTGTCTTTGTTTTTTTTTTTTTTTAATGGCATCTTTTAGATGAGAATCATATGGCTTCTTGGTTGATCATTATTAGGCTACAATCACAGGATGATGGAGTCAGCTTACTCCCAATGTGATATTAAAATCCCACTTGATACTTATAGCTGGTGAGCAAAATGCAACTTGCAATTTATTTCTCGATATGTAATATTGTGTTCACAAAATAATAGAATGACAAATTATCTTGGGTAATTCTTAGAGCTCAAGCCATAAACGAATGGATGTATAATGTGATGTCAAACTATACTGTTGACACAAACTTTCACTTATAGACTCTACCATTAGATTTCAATTTTTTTTTTTTGTGTGTGTGTGTGTTTGTTAATTATTGGAAAGTTTATAAAGTGAAGCTTAAAAAAAGAGTCGAAGGTGACTTGTCTCTGAAAGACTCTACCATGAAAGGATTAAATCATTCATCCAAACCTATCAAATTTTTAAAACTTAGAGGGGGTTTATGACGAGTGTGAATCACCACCATCAGATGATCCAAAGAAACTTTTAAAATCCATGTGAAAGTAGTAAAATTAGACCTATAAACATATGAAATCGTTCGTAGTAGAGTCGTACAAGGGATTTTTTTGTTGTTGTCGTCGTCGTCGTCGTCTCGAGTCAAGATGACAATAGCAACCAACAAAAAGTAGACTTTGACGAATAATTCCTTATCCACTTGTTAGAACCTTAATAATAATAAAAAAAGAATCAGTGGAGCTGATGGGCTCGGCTCCTCAAAAAAGTATCAGAAGATGATGAAAGAAGAAACTTTTTATTGTTGTTTCTTATTCAATATTAAATAATTTGGACCATATAATTAGAATTTAGCTTAGTGGTTTTTTTTTTTTTTTTTTTTTTTCTCTGTTGCTACTCTATTCAATTTATTCCACCATTTATTTAAATTCTATAGGTGAAATCTTTTTTTTTTTTTTTTTTGACTAAGTTATTTTCATTATTTGGAATTCTATAGAACAAACTCCCTACCTACCTACCTACCTACCTACCTCTTTAACATTCTTTTACAACTATTTCACATTACCAACAATCAACATATTATATATATATATAATTTTAAAATATTTAAATAAAAGATCCTTGGTATATACATCCATCTAAAAGTAAATTACCATAAGTCTTGGTTATTAATTACTAATATTATACTTAAAATATTTAAATATAAAAATATATAAAATACTTGTAAAATTTTCATTACTTTAATAATGATTTTTGCAAAAATCATATCAATTAGAGTTTAAGCATCCTTGATATAACATATATATTAATTATATGGACATACACGTAAGTTTCTCGGCTGTTAAAAATTAAAATTAGAGGAATAAATGTAAAAAAAAAAGTAATTATATATATGGGAATGCAAATGTAATTGTGATGAAATCGAAAGGGAGGCACGCGTACGGCGGTGATGAGCGCACCTACGTGGCCGGCTCGAAGTTGCGGGTTCTTCGCCTCACCCGTTGATGCCGTTGCCCACGAGACACTGCTTCCACTGCAACTGCGGACCCGCCGTAGAATACCCGGTTTTGTACCTGTCTTATCGTTCCAGAATTGATCGTGGAACGGTGGATCCCACTGTTCTGTCCAATAAAGAAAGGTAAGGAAAAGAGGTGGTGATACAGTTGGCGGTAGAGTTATTGCTGGTCCAGATTGGCTCGCGCCTTCCAGGCCCCATCGCATGCCATGATATGATGATGATGATGATGATGATGCATGATGCATCGTCATCATCATATATCCCACAAAGAGACGAAGCCATAAAAGCCCACCCACATCACCAGTCGAAGAACACACGAGAGAGAAGAGAGAGAGAGAGAGAGGGAGAGAGAGAGAGAGAGATTTCACTGCTTCCATCTCCTCGGAGAGGATGGAGGAGGCGGTGGAGGAAATGGTGGAGCCAGCAGTAGCAGTGGATGAGGAGGAGGAGGAGGCGGGGGTACAATGGAGGGGATGGAGGGGCGAGGCGCCGTGGCCGCGAAAGAGTGTCGGGTTGACGCTCGAGGGATACGTGGACGGCGCCGACGGTGGCGGGGACCAGGGACCCATCGGCGTCGCGAGGACGAAGAGCTTGACGGACGAGGACCTGAAGGAGCTCAAGGGGTGCCTTGACCTCGGCTTCGGTTTCAGCTACGAGGAGATCCCCGAGCTCTGCAACACACTCCCGGCTTTGGAGCTCTGCTACTCCATGACCCAGAGGTTCTTGGACGATCACCACCACCACCACCACCATCATCATCAGCGCTCGTTCCACCGCTCCTCCTCTGGCGAGTCCATGGATCTGTGCGCGTTGCCGACGTCTCCTCCCATCGCCAGTTGGAGAATCTCCAGCCCAGGTACAAAAATCCGTTCTTGCATCCTCCATTCTCCGAAGCCCCTCGTTCCAAAGATTCCATTTTTATTCCTCCATATACCATTTGGAGCAGCCCTTGTTTGTGGGAACTACTTGGAATGTGAAGAAAAGATCTGCTCTTTAGGTTTGATGGATTTGTTTTAGCCGCAGCGACCTGATATCTGATTCAGCTTTTCACTTCAATTTCTACCAGGGGATCATCCAGATGAAGTTAAAGCAAGGCTGCGGTATTGGGCTCAAGCAGTGGCTTGTACTATTAGATTATGCAGCTGACAAGGGTTTCATCTTTTTTTTTTCTTTTTTTTTGTGTGTTCTTCTGGGAGACTGGAAGAATTAATAGAATTAACCATCTGGTGTCATGGCATGCTGCATCATTTTTGATTGTTCTAGTCTTGTAAAGCACATCTTTCTTGTCTTTCATGTATGACAGTAGTAGTATAGACGAATCAAATGTTTTTCCTTGTCCATATTGATTGTTCTAGTTTGTGAATATTGTTTAATGTAATGTAAATGAAATTATAATCATAGATTTGCAGTCTTGCAATGTTTTTTCAGTTCACAGACATGCCGTAAGATGCTGTTTAATGACAAGAGGGAGGGTGAGGGTGATGCATCCACCACAGAGAGCAAAAGAAAACCAATGTCACTCTTGCTGATCCCAAAAACACCACTGATGAAGTGGAGACTCAGAATGAGATGTGGCATGTGATGTGCCACCCGAACATATTGTTCCTGCATCATTTACTTGCAGAGAACTCTTTCCTTTTCCATTTAATTGATTTCTGGCCATGGAGGCCCTGTTTTTATGATAGATTGATTTGATTTCTTGGAGTTGTCTATTTAGCATGCTCTTCTGGGTCCTCAACTCTGTATGTAATCATTCACATTGATTTAAATGAGTGTATGATTGATGCAGCAAATATCCATGGAAGGAAGACTGGGGTCTTGAGATTGCCACATACCATTCATTTACTATATGATGATACTGGCATTGATTGTTCTGATAAATGCTCATAGAATTGGTGTTGAATAGGTAAAAGAAGGTTGAGTAGCAACTTGATTTGTCATATAATTGTTGGGGGTCCTCAACTCTGTATGTAATCATCCACATTGATTTAAATGAGTGTATGATTGATGCAGCAAATATCCATGGAAGGAAGACTGGGGTCTTGAGATTGCCACATACCATTCATTTACTATATGATGATACTGGTATTAAATTGTTCTGATAAATGCTCATAGAATTGGTGTTGAATAGGTAAAAAAAAGGTTGGGGGTGCCTTTTCTACTCAGGAGGAAGCTTCTGTTAGTGTTGTGGGAAGAGAAGCACATTTCATGAATCAAAATGCACACCTTCAAAGCATTTCTTCCAATTGCATTTGACATTTTTTGTTCACCAAAAATTATTCAATAATGAGTGCAGGATTTGTCAGAAGCAAAGGAACACTACAGTGAACACAGAATGGTTCTCTCTCAATGGTGGTGGATGGAGAACAGGATTTGTGAGAGCAGTAGAAGATGAAATGTTAGAAGAGATGGCATAAATGGAGAGAGGAGAAATTGTACATGGCGAATCACATCTTAAAGATGGACAGACACATTTTGACCTTAAATTCCTCATGTCAAATTTTATCTAGTTGACCATGTGGATGTGGCCCAACTATGCAACACCTAACAATCTACAACAAATGGTGTGGTAGGCACCAAGTATTGATAGACATTAAAAAAAAAAAAAACAAAATAAATCACAGAAGAAATGAAAGAGAGAGAGAAGCAGACAAAAAAGGTTTTGCTTGAAAGATTAGTATGGCGAGGAAGATGATACAAAAATGTTTTAAGTCTATTGTTGGCAACGATGTAGATTACCGATAATGTTTCTCATGTTTACATGGTTTGGCTTCAATCACATAAGCCATTTTGTGGTTAAATATTGCCTTGAGATTATTAATGTACAATAAATTTGATAGATGAAAGTGTACGATGAAAGAAAAGGAAAGAAAGGTTAACACATAATCAATGATAATAATAAAGATATTTTAAATATTTATTTTCTTAAACTCAGTGACATATATGAGGAGGATCAATATATTTGGATAGATATATATTATCTCAAAATTTGCATGGAAAATTAAAAAAAAAAACTAGTTGTGGACACTTTCAAATGATGAACATATAAAAATTTCCTATAAATAGATCCTCCAATAAGTTTTATCGCATGAGAATAAATTACAGAGATGGCAAAAGCAACACCATCATAAAGCATGTACAATGGGGGCAGCTAATTCAGTTTCCCTGTTTAACCAGAGGTGCAAAAATGGTGTACCAGATAAAAATTGTACACCGTCAACTTTAACCTAGTTACAGACAGCTTCCTCTCATCTCCCTGGCTCAAGTGCTGCTTCTGCTGCCTCAGAAAAGCTCGGTGCTTTCGGATTCAAGCCAAGGATTTTAAACATGCGTCGAAGTCATCGTTTGGAGTCGTCAGTAATTTCTCTCCGGTGAAGATGGAATTGGCCCCAGCCAAAAAGCAGAGCGCCTGCTCGGGCATTGAGAACTGAACCCTGCCGGTGGATAGCCTCACCATTGCCTTTGGCATTACAATACGAGCTGTGGTGATCATCCGAATCATCTATCAGATCTCTCTCAACAGGCTGAAGAGAAAAGCATGAGTTAGCAGGTTTGGTGCTCGAAAGGCTTACTTCATGAAGCACAAGAGGACATTGCTGAGTTATCATTCATATACAGAGAATTAATGGCATGTCTACTTATAATAAGAGCAAAATAGCTAGGTTTTCAAAATGCTTCATAAAGGTTATAGAGTATAGACACAAAATTGGGAATGAACAGCTACAGAGATACAACAGGTTCATGCAAATGGAACTCTCAAGTGACCCAACTACGTGAAGTCCACTAAACCGAATATTTGGGATAAGGCAGAATGGTTATGGTCACCATGCTGAGGTAAAGTTATCACCTTTTGATCTTGAAGTGGTGTACCCTTCACAGCAACCAGAGCATTAATGGGAACATTCTCAGGGTGTGTATGGAGGGTTGCCAGTGTACGCAGCAATCCTACACGGTCCTCTTCTGCTTTGCCGAGACCGATAATTCCTCCTATAAAATTAAGAATAGCACCATTATGTGGGGAAAAAGTGAAGAAAAATCCAATGCTTCAGTGTGCACGCTACTACCATCCTTTTTTACAGGGAAAAATTAGGAACGATGCAACTACGACATTCAGAGAATGGAAGCACAAAAATAGAAACATGATTTGATCATCTTGACAACAAGGTGATACATTTCCTACCGATGTCTTTCAATTTTGGAAGCAGAAGGAATACAAAGTTTTTACTGGCATACTCATGCTATAAATAACTTTACTAATGGCTACATGACAAAAAAAGAAAATCAAATTTAGTAACATTAATTACAACTACATCACCATATGTCAGCAGAATTCACAAGTACCCTGATTGGGTCAGATCCTATGTTTGTCAGAGATGAGATCAGAAGATTGTGGATTAGTTGCTCAATGGAAATAGAGTTGCATTACCTGAACAAACGCTGATTCCTGCCTCACGGACATCTGAAGAGTTTCCAGTCTTTCGTCATAAGATTGTGTTGTTATGATTTTGGGGTAGTACTCTCTGGGCGTATCAAGATTATGATTGTAGGCTGTCAGGCCTGCTTTCTTAAGCTCCATACCCGTCGCCCTACAAGCAGCAATTAATGCGGGAAGCTACTCAGAGACCAATTTTTAAGAGAAATAAGGCATGTGGAGGAAAATCGATCCAAATTATTAGAATGAGAAGATCAAAGTGACATCATCACCATGTGACAGAAATCTATGAATAGAAAATACATGTTCTTTAATAGGCTTTAGCAGCCTACTGGAGAAGATTTTCCATTATACTGCAATGTGCGGCTTGTTCCAACTTCTGTATATCTTCAAGAAAAATCTCCCAGAAAAACCATTGTACAATTGCCACCAACAAAAATGTTAATGCACTGAGTAATTGGAGTCAGTAGTAGAGTTACCTATGTAAAATGATGCTGATAATACTAATTGTGCAAAATCTACATTTTTCAGAAAAGAAAGGTGCATCCATTAATTATCTTTATGTTATTATAGATATGGATAATAATATAGCTACTAGTGTTAGAACTACAAGGAATGTGACTAGTGAATTCCATATTAGCATAGGATTAAACCAAGGATTTGCATTAAAAACCTACATTTTCACATTAATAAAGGAGAACTTACTAATCACTTACATGATAGACCTCCGTGGTATATGTTATTTGCTGATGTTATCAGGGTTCACTGTATCGAGCTATACCGCCTGATACGAGCAGTACGTACCAGTCCAATAAGGGATCGGTACACAAATAGCCCTATACCGAGTGGTACCATTACATGAACCCGTTCCGATATGAGGTTTGTACAGGTCTAACAGTCGAAATCCGACCATTATCAACCTATACCGGTTGGCAACGATCGGATTTCGACCTTTACCGATCAAGGGCTGAGATTGCCCTATTTAAAACGATCAATTTGATCGTTTGAACCATAGGAAAGAGTTTTTAAACCTTTTTCTCTCTCCTCTTTCAACTCATTTCACTCTCCTAATCTCTTTAACTCTTTAAAACTCTTTCTCACCAAACCCAACAAAACTGTGGTTTGTGGATTGGATCAAATTTGGGAGGATTAAGAGAAAAAACACTCGTGATCAAGAGGTATGTATTCTCTTTCTTGATTTTTATTGATTTATGAGATGATTAAGCTTATTCTATATGGTTAATAACTTAATGTCTAATATGTTATTTGATGGTAGAATAGTGTTAATTAAAGAGTAATTAAGGCCTTTAATATTGTGGTTAATGTGTTTAATATTGATTTTTTAAAAATTAGACACTTAATGGGTCAAATGTTTGTATTTCATGCATATTAAGATGATTTATATATTTGTGATGGTTTAATAGGTTTAATTATTTTTTAATTATGTTTTTTAATATTATGATTAATGATTTTAATGATGATTTAATCAAAATCTGATCAATATTGGGTCAATTCAATATCTCTAATAGCTATTAGGGTGTTTGACATGTTTATAGCGGTGAAAGATAACTAACTAGGGATTAATTAACTATGTTAATGATGTGATTAGTTTATTTAATTACGATGATATCCAAATTTAACCCATACTGGGTAAATTAAATGTCTTTAATGCCTATTAGAGTGTCTGACATGTTTATAGTCATGAAAGAAAAATAATTATGGGGTAATTAACTATAATAATGATGTGATTAATGTATTAATAAAACTAATTAGGATTTAGTCAATTTTTTTGTTGCTGTATTAGTGTATTTAATGATAAATTTAACGATATTGAGTCATTCTATTTAATGCGGAATAGGTTGATTGACATGTTTATAGTAACAAAGTAGGGTTCATTATATATACTCGTACCTTGTTATTTTAAATTAGGACTAATCATAGCTTGTTTATTTTGATTTAATTTTGATAGGAACATGACACCAAGGGAACAAGCATATAATGACGCTTGGGAACATGCTCGAAAGATAGACGGGAACCGTCATCATTGGTAATGCATTTATTGTGACTACATTGGCAATGGTAAATGAATCACTCAGGTGAAGATGTATTTGGCGGGCGGGTATTCCGATGTCACAAAATACAAAAAGGTTCCGACAGAGATCCCTAAATTATTTCATGACAAGTTACAATAGGCAAGGGAAGATACAATGAAAAAGAAGACAAGAGCTAAGGAAGAATACTATAAAGCTACACAAGAATCAGTTTATGACAAATATGAGGGTCGCAGCGATGATATCGACCCTTATCTTAAAATTGATGTCCGTGCATCACTGGAGCATCAATACATGTACGAGGAAACAATGAAGCATCGACGACCTGAATCACAATGGGAGCATGGTGATGGTAGTGAGTCTACGCCACAAGGAATCCAAAGGTCGACCAGTATGAGGCAACCAATTGCCCCTCCTCAATTAAGCCAAATTAGTAGCATGAGGTAGGGTGGAATCCATAGTTTTATGAGAGGACTTGCCAAGAGGTCAGCACTAGAGATTATTGATATTGATCTACAAGCTTATCCTCCACAAACATGTGGAGCAGACACAGATTGACGATGCATATACAACAAAAAAGAAACGGGATAGTGAGAAGGTAATTACAAAATGGTTCAACTTCCATAGGATTCTAGCAAACATAACCCAATGTCCATATTATCAGAACATGGTCTCCTTTGTTCAAAAGTCTAGCACGGGGATCCAGCCTCCAACATCAAAGGAGATCTACAACGTGTATTTAGATAAGAAGGTGGCAAACTGAAGGATTGGATTAAATCCTTAAAGAGGCAGTGAGACGAATATAGGGTGACATTGATATGTGATAGTTGGACAAGGCCAACAAGAATAAGTATCATCAATTTTCTTGTGTATTGCAACAAACGGGTGATTTTTCATAAGTCAGATAATGCTTTCGACAAGATTCAAGATGCAAACTATATTGAAAACCTAATAGACACCATAGTCGAGGAGATCAGGCGATGGTACATTGTCCATATAATCATCAACAATGGAGCCAATTTCAAGAGGGTCGGTTTACAATTGATGGAAAAAATGAAAATATTGTTTTGGACTCTATGTGTAGTTCATTGCATGGATCTAATGCTGAAGGATATTGGCGAGCTACCATCAGTCAACAAGTGTGTAGCTTGAACTTAGTTGATCATAAAGTTTATATTTAATCATCATTGGGTCCTTAAATTTTTGATGCAAAAGTATCTAAATTGTGAGATTCTCAGACCTAGAGTCACTCGATTTACTATAAATTTTATTACCTTAAAGTCAATACAACAAAAGAGGTAGGGCATCAAGGCAATGGTCACCTTGCAGAAATGATTTGATTTCAGATATTCAAGATTGGGCGACGAAAAAAGATGAAAAAGACTACTATTCTTTCTTATAGATTTTAGGATACCATAAATAAAATAATAACGGGAATGGCAGCACTTTACATTATCCTCCGTAAAGTCAATATGGACAAGCATCTTCAAATGTCTTATCTTAAACATATGTTGATACATCAAGAGAGGAGGTCAAGAAAATATTCGAAGATGACTTTAAGGCTGAGCAATACTTACACATAATCGATCACAAGACTGAAGTTCATATGGACCAACATATCCATAATGTAGGTAACTTCATATTTAGTGTAATTTAATTTATAATTTTTTGATATTTAAAATTCTTACTAACGAAATTATTTATCTTTTAGCGTATTATCTAATTCCGACCATTCAATTTCGAAATAGCCTTGGAACGCGATCAAATTTATTGTTGGAACTAAGAAATCTTATATAACGACTTTAATTATTTGTTATGTTAATAAAGTCGTATTTGTACCATTTTGTAATCGAGTGATGGCTATAATTTGGAGGGGACGCACCAAATTTAAGGAAGGTTGTCGTCCATGTACTTTCGCAGACGACAACAACTAGTGGTTACAAACATAATTGGTCAACATTCACACTGATTTACACAAAGGTCCGCAACATGTTATCATATAGATAGTTAGAGAAACTGATATATGTCCACCATAACATGTCGCTAAGGTTGCGGTGTGCCGAGTTGACAAGGAGCCAGGGGAAATAGAGATTGATCTCATCGACCTTTAATTTTACGATGAAGATTCAGAGTTGAAATTAGAGTGGGTCGAAGCAGTGGAGAACCAAGAGGATCATCTACTTGATGAGATGGGAGATCCTCAACATCCTTCGCGTTTTATCATCGAGGCAATAAAAGAAAAGCAAGCACATCCCTAATAGGAGGAAGATCTCCCTCAGTTAGAATATGGTAAACGGAGCCGAACAACATTGAGTCAACATTGAGCCGAACAACACTCAATTGTCATAGTCATCGGCCCACCGTGCAAAGGGGAAGTGGAAGGTAGTAAAATTAGTCACATTGTTGGAAAGAATCAAGTTGGGTGACGAAACACCTTCTCAATCACATTTAACAACCCACTCAGTTCAGAGACATGGCAACGACGTGGACAGTAGTGCCTCAACTGATAATGGCGGCAACGTCGGGGAGTTGATGGTCATGTCTACATAATTTGGGGGCGGTGAATGGATCAAGGAGTAATATTTTACATACGCCACCCAAGATTCAGATCATGGAGCTCGACGAGGTATTGGTCAAATTTATACACGGAAGGGGAAGGGAAAGGGGAAGCAACTGAATGATTTTGAATAGATGCACAGAGCCTACATGACATAGACACAGAACGAAGCTCATCGTATTCACAACTGTCATATTATAGAGAATCTTACTACCAACAACAATATGGTGATAGCTGGTCATACTTCTTCGAGCAATAGTATGATGATCGATCTTGTAATACAAAGCAACAAATCAATAACGAAAATAGTAAGTTTTGACATTCTCCATGTTCCGCATCAATACATGTCATAATCGTCCTTGGTTTAGGAAACGCTTCAGATGCATGTGGTTCACGATGATCAGACTATGACTATCACCACATTGATGCACCAATAACATATTATGTATTAGTATACTATATCGTGAGATCAATTTCATGATTGGGTCCGACAAACATATCAAATTGATATACAGATACATAGGATCGAAGACCCCGATCCACTGCCCGTGGAGTCCCGTTGTTCTTTTTGGTGGTAGAATCAGCCAATCAGGTATATTCATCAATTGATTACTTTATTAATATATCAAAGTTTAAGTTGTTTAAAAAATAATCTAACAATTCAAATCATTTCTTTGCAGATAATTCAATATTAACGGAAGAACGGTCTAGCACAAAAGCTACTCCTCAAAGCTCGAAAAAGATCACTATTCTTTCCTAATCTAAATTATTTTTGCTAAATTTATACTAAATTTATATTTATTTCCAACTTAAAAACCCTAATCTAACATTTTTTCTTTTTTCAAGTATTTTGGTGATTTTATCATACCGTCAATACGCTTCGACATACTGACATACGGTACATCGATACGCCTCAGTACATACCATAGCGACAATTGGTCGATACACTGATACGGACTGATAAGGCAAACCTTAGATGATATTATCTTAGTTGATGAGAACCTAAGTGGAAATAATTATAAACTTGAGTTATGGAGGCAAGCCTTGGATACTAAAAATTTTAGATTTAGTAGGACTAAAACTAAATATATAAAATATAATTTTAATGGTTCTAGAAATAGACAAGAGAATATAATTAAATTAGACGGATAAGAAGTCATTTAAGTAAAAGTTTTAGGTATCTTTGATTAATTATTCAACAAGATAGAAAGATCAATAAAAGATATTATTCATAGAGTAAAAACAGAATGGTTAAAATAGCGAAGGGCGTTGGAGGTCTTGTGTGATCATCGAATATCTTTCAGACTAAAAGAAAAATTTTATAAGACAGTGAGACCAATAATGTTTCATGGATCTGAGTGTCAAGCAGTTAAGTAAAAAAAAAAAAAAAAAACACACACACACACACATATATATATATATATATATTGTCGAGATGAGAATGTTGAGATAGATATGTAGAGTTACAAGAAAAGATAAGAAAATAAATACTTTTAATGTGAACTACTAATTATCGCTTTGATAGAAGATAAGATGAGAGAAATCCATTTAAAATGGTATGGACATATGCTGAGGAGACCTTCGGATGCGATGGTCAAAAGGGGTGAAATAATGAATATTAGTAGTACGATGAGAGGTAAAGGAAGACTTAAAAAGACCTTAATAGAAAATATAAATAAAGATCTAACTATCTAAGTACTCTTAACTTAACTAAACATATGGATTTTTACAGATCTCAATGGCGGCAAAAGATCCATGTAGCCGACCCTAAATAGTCGAGACTTGCGACTTTGTTGTTGTTGTTGTAAACATAACCTTAGGATGATTACAAATATCAAGTGTCCTATGTAAAGTCTAGTGATATGTACCTTGTATCCGTTACATATTCAAGCATCTGGTTGAAATTTGTCTTCCTACCAATTGTATCCCTCCATGCAGCACCCATGCAAAAACGTGTGCTCCCAACCTCTTTTGCCTGTGTAGCAATGGTAATTTTAAATTTTGCATAAAATATTACAGATGTTGATAGCTCTTATAACGAGAAGATTGCAATCTCGATTCACAAAGAATTGACTGACAAGTGAAAGCTTAAGAAATATCAGGGCAATCTTAGAAGGTATATGTGCATAATCATGTTAAGCAACTGATTTCTGGATCAATATGTATTGTGGATCTGGTTCATCAAATCAGCAAGTAAAATTTGAAGGTTGCCATCAGAACTTAATCGACAATGTTACCACTTGGGTTTATTAACATCATTTCAAGCTTGAAGACAATCCATTTGAAGAATCAAGAAAAAAATTATAGTTATAAATTCAATCATTTTGTTCATTGTATTTTCTGGCATGTCATGATTTCACAAGTCACTTATTTGAATAAACAAAAGAAATTATTTGTTAGTTGTCATCTTCCTAACTCAGTAGACCATCACACAATGGATATTATGGGACTATAAGTCATTTCCAACAGACACTCAGATGTATATACACATATTAAATTGTATTATAATGGTCTTCTTATGCATCTGTTGTGCCAAAAAAATGTCAAGAAAGAGATTCCTAAAACTGTGGATTATCAGTGTGGTTAGATATTTGTTAGAACGCAAAAATATGGATACAGAAAAATCAGCACATGTTGATATCAGTTGTTTTAGAGGACAGATCCTTAGTGATTATATAGTTTTAAACAATGGCATTATCATACGAGCAAAGTTATTTTTGTTAAGTTACATTAGCAGTTCATAGAAATGCTTAATAAGCCACAGATTTTGTTATCAGCAACAAATTTTAAATGAACTTTTGAGAATATAGATCCTGAAAATAGATTCATCATTTCAAAATTCGGCCATCATATTTGACTCTACCATAAAACCGTCCAAATCGTAACACTCCCAAAAGAAGTCAACAATGAAAATTCTGAAAACTTGGACAGCAAAATATCATGATTATGCACTAGTGGATGCAGACATCCAAGCTTATTGTTCAAATTTGCATATTAGTGGGAAAAATATATCAAAGCCAGGACATCATTCCATGTAGAATGTCCTGCAAATAATTACTTAAAAAACAAAAAACCAAACAGCGCTCACTAGTAAGTCTATCCTGAGAATTTAGCAAAACTTAAATATAATCTTGTTGCTACAACATTTCTAGCACTTCATAAAACATTGATGCATACAAGAACATTTTACCACCAAACATCAACATGTCATGGTGATTTATCAGAATGTCCAGAAGACTTACCTCTTTGCTGCCTGTACGACAGCATCCTTGTTCATCAGCTTTTGGCCTTTCAGGCCAGCACTATACCTTGATGACTGGGGACAATATGAACAATCTTCGGTGCATCCTCCAGTCTTTATAGATAGAAGAGTGCACTGTTGCACCTCCCAGAACTTATGCACATGCCTATGGACTTGAGCCTACAATAAACCATGCATTTTGAAGTAAATTAAAAAGTAGCGTAAAAAAAGGACTTTTGCTAATAAAATAAATTTGAAGGTAATATCTACACACCAAAGAAAACATAAATCATGTGATAAAATAAAAAAAATATTGAGATATCCTTGATCAGGAAAAATAAATGCATACACCTTTTTCAACAACTGTTTTGTTCGTTGACCACCCCCATTTTGAGAGGTTTGGATCAAACAATTTAAAAAAGAAATTTAAAAACACACTTTCGTTCTCATGTTCATGAGCCCTCTTCACCTAAATGTGAGCCTGTTCACCTAGTGTTGCTGCCCGTCGCCGTCGCTGCCTACTGCCAACAAGTAGGCATCCTCCTCATCTCTTCCTCCTATTCATCTTCCTCTTTCTCCTCCTTTCTCTTCCTCCTTCCTCCTTCCTCCACCGCATCCTCTCTTTCTTCCTCTTCCTCCTTCCTCTTTATCCTGCTTCGTCCCCCTCTTCCTCCACCGCCTCCTCTCCTTCCTTCCTCCTCCTTCTTCTTCTTCCTCCTCTTCCTCCACTATGCCTTCCTCTTTTCCTTTTCTCCTTTGTCTTCAAAGCACCATTGCCAACCTGTAACTACCAGTCCGACCAGGGATGATACTGGTCCGCTAAATGAAAAATCAATCCTTGGTTGAACGTACCACATATAAGCACCTTCCAAAATATGCATATGTTGTTTTTCCACCCTAGTAAACTTTAAATAAATATTTATAACCAGGATGAGTTTTCTCCAAAGATAAAGGGTAGTCTAGAGCATGGTGTGTTCTCCAAAGAGAGGTCTAGGGAGGGTCAGTATGCACAGTCTTACACATGCAAGGCATATGATCTATCAGCATATAATTCAGGGTGAAGTGGGGGAATCATGGAGCAGTTTAAGGACTAAAATGAGTGAAGTTAGGATGGACAACTTTCTAAACTAGATAAAACTAGTTATCATAACCAGCCAAGTAGTGAGATAATCACTTCTGCATTGTTTGATCTCTTAGTTAAGGCTTTCCATTTCTAAAGCTAATACGAGAAGTTTAATGATACACATGTCCCTTTTGTAACCCACATTCTTTGACAGATTTGTCGGTAACTTGGATTAACTAAGGCCAAGAATATTGTAGTTAAACAAGTTGAAATGATAATCACACTAGAACACTAGGCAAATTCCTACGGTATAAACACTGTACAAGTCTTAGATGACTATGATGCATGTTTCAACAAGTTTTTTGTTGCAAACAAACAAAAAAAATGAGTATGTGCTGCATGTCTTACTTTGTACCCTATAGACGGCAATTGCCCCTGTCACTGCTTCTTTCTCTACACTTTCTTCAAGTTCAGGGAATCCTAGCTTTGTTGGTTCTTGTGTGAAAAACTAAAACAAAAAAGCATTAGTACCCTTTCTATTTGCCTATTAAAAACAAATTTCTTTCCTAACATGCCTTTTTTTCATCAGTATCGTGGCCACCTTTTGAAGAGTTATGTCAGGTTGACATCCGTCATATTATTTATAAAGTTGATCCCTAGTCTATAAGAAAAGGCTTTGGTAAAATCCATGATATGACAACAAAGACAAGTCATTTAGAACAGTTCATGCATGAGTTCTTCTAACTTCGATGAGTTACTTTAAATGTTCCTTACAACTAAACTAATGTTGGAACAACTAAAAACTTCCACTTTAAGCTCCGGAAAAAGGCAAATTTTGACGACAATTCCACCTGGCATCAAAAACCAGCTTTATCGGATGAACTGCAATTAGAGCAGTGCGGACCGCCGGAAATACACTGAATTTATCATAAATGAGCATCATCGCGTTTTTGCATCGTTAAAGAAAGAAGGTAGGTAAACAAAAGGGAGGTGGGGGAGAGGACGTATCGTACACCGTCTAAAGGAGATCGAGGATGGGGCAGTCATAGATGGACTTGATCTCGTCCCTGCTCCAGTTGTTCCTGGGGCCGTCCGTGATGGTCCTCTCGGCCTCCAAGCGGCGGCGGAGGTGGAGAAGGAAGGGTAGCCCGGCGCCACCAGCGGGCGGAGGCGCAAGCCGAGAGATCGGAACAGGGGCATCCTCCGTCGCATTCGCCCCTTCTCCCTCCCTCGCGCGAGGCGCCCCCAAAAGGAAAGGAAGAACCCAAAAGAAGCAGGGGCGATGAAGCCGATGCAACAGAGAGAGAGAGCGAGGAGTGTGTTTACGATTTGGGTTCGACTGTATCTTCTGTTAACGTGCTACTTACTTTATTACCTGTCGTTAGACGTCTTTATAATTACATGATCCAAAAGTTCTATATTAAAAATTCTTTATAATTATAAAAATATAAAGAATGTGAGGCATATACATCAGTAATCGTCAACCTTACTTATGTCGATCCTAACATCGATGATGAGAAAGAAAAGGAGACAGAGAGATGAGACATCTTAGAGCCGGAGAAAGAGGAGGGAGGTGAGACATCTACATCCATGTCACACCACTCTAACTCCTCTTCCTCCTCTAATGCCACTTTGCACCTATAACGACACCGAAGGAGGAAGATGAGACATGTGAGGCATATACATCAGTGTCATGCTCAAACCCTCGAACAATTACTTTGTCTAGTGGTATAGTAGATTCGAGGAAGGGGTAGTGAACGACGAGGAGGGAGAGGTTGCGAGCAAGCTCGGCGAAGAGGGGTGCCTGGTTCAAGCTCTCAAGCTTTAGTTGATGTCCGAACAACGCATATGCCCCCACCATAGTTGTGTGGTCACCAACCTACTTCTAAATCAACTTCGCCTACGAGTGAAGGGGATATAATCAGACAGCGAAGATTGATCATCACAGATCTGACGATGGGAGAGGAGGGGTGGGGGGTGCGGTGAATTAGTGTAAGCGTAAATTTTTTTTTTAACAAAAACTTTTCGCTTGAAGCAAGATAGAAATATCAGAAGTTTTTTGTTTAAGTAAAGCAAGTGAATGATTAAAAAAAAATATGAAGTTTCTTGCTTAAAATTGACTTAAGAAGGAACAAACAAATCAACGTTGAAGGGAAGTACTTGACTTGAAACTTTTCTTTCAAAAAATAAGTAAAAGTCAAAAGCGTCTATTGGTATTTAGTTTAAAACGATTAATAACTTGATAATTGCATGTAGTAAATGCAACAAGTAAAAACACTCACAATTATAGTGGTTTGGCACCAACCGACCTACATTCACTCTCGAGTCCTCCTCCTTGAGGTACACCAACGTCCACTACCGATCTTCTTTCGGTGAAGACCAAACCCTTACAACTTGCTTACAAGAGAAACTTCAAGAATTTTCTAACTCTAAGCTCTCTCTCTTCTCATTTTCTTTTTCTTACAATTCACATAGTGGACCTGGTTACCTTATTGAGTTGATTTGGATTCCTTCCAAATCAAAATCAATTAGGACTCAATCCCTAACTACGACTCAATGACTACAACTCTTAATGGTCAACAAGCTAAACCAAGACCTAACTCCTGTTAGTCTGGTAGCCTCCGACATTCTGTGGCGAGTCTTATGATCTTCTTCCGATGATCTCCCGATGTGTTCCTAGCGAACTTCCCGATCCTTTCAGCGAATCTCCTAACGAACTCCCAGCGAAGTCCCATTGTATCATCCGAACCCCGGCCCGATGCCCAAGCTTAATCTTGCCCCATCATCTGACTGTAACTCAATTGCTCTGCCATAGTTAGACCTGTAATACTTCTTCTAACACGCATGTTAGATTAAACACTCATCAATTGATTTCATTATCAAAATTTGAGATTCAACAATCTTCCTCCTTTTTATGATGACAATCAATTGATGACGGGAGTTAATCCTAACTCCCCCTAAATTCATGTCATAATAAAGAAGACTTAAATTCAAGAGAATCACACACTCTTGAATTCAAGTGAATCAAGACAATCAATATTCTAAGTAAATCATATTTCAAGGATTGCAATAAGGCACTCATATATCAACAAAAATTTACTTTTAAATTATTAAGTCATCAACTCATCAAGGATTTTCATGAATTTCAAACATTTAAAAATTTCCCCTTAAGTGATTACATAAGTCATCAACATCCATTTCTCTCCCTTTGTCATCAACAAAAAGGTGAAATGTGGGGCTAAAGATTTTAAGGCATATGAGTTTTTGCTTCCCATTTTTAAGATACGATATGAGTCATAAAGAATTTTCTTCTTCTTGTAAAAAAGAAGGAAAGAAAATAAGGAAGGAGTTGTAAATCATCATTAAATATAGCTCTCAATTTTGTAGAGATGAATTTTGAAAATAAGCTTAAAACTCTAAAATATTCAAGGAGATTCAAAAGTTTAAGAGCTACTCATGTAATTTCAAGCAAGCCTAGCAAATAAATCCGTAAAGTAGCAAAACATCATGCAAATTTTCTCTTCTTTTGTGAAAAGATAAATATCTCATGTGAACAATAAGATAATTTTTTAAATACATTATCATAGAGATTTATTATCATGAAATCTAGATTAGCCATTTATATATTTTCATGATTTAGCATTCTAAGTTCTTTTCTAATAAAATCAAATCATTCTTTATTTAAAGGTTTTGTAGAAATGTCCGCTAATTGATATTTAGTGTTAATAAATTCCAAGGAGATATCTTGGCAATTACATGATCCCTTATAAAATGATGTCTAATGTCAATATGTTTGGTTCTTAAATATTGAATAGAATTTTTGGTTAAACATATAGCACTTGTTTTATCTTCTAGTGTGTTTTTCATCCAAATGGCTTGGGCACAACATGCACTAGTTATAATGTATTTTGCTTCCGTAGTAGATAAAGCTACTGAATTTTGTTTCTTGGAAGTCCAAGAAAGAAGTGCATGTCCTAAAAATTGATATATCCCGGTAGTACTATTTCTATCTATTCTACATCCACCAAAATCGATAATTAAATAAGCAATCAAGTCAAAATTATTTGATTTTGGATACCATAATCCTAGTTTTGAGGTTGCTTTTAAGTATCTAAAGATTCATTTAACTGCTTTTAAATAAGAGAGTTTAGGATTAGATTGAAACCTTACACATAATCCAACATTAAACATGATATCCGGTCTAATAGCAGTTAAATATAATAAACTTCCTATCATTTTTCTATAAATTTTTTGATCAAAGTTTTCTCCTTCATTGTCTAAGTCCAACTTTGTAGATGTGCACATAGGAGTGTTTAATGCTTTAGCATTTTCTATCTCAAACCATTTTATCAAGTTTAAGGTGTATTTAGTTTGACTAATAAAAATATCATCATCTATTTAATGCTTTAGCATTTTCTATCCCAAACTGTTTTATCAAGTTCAAGGTATATTTAGTTTGACTAATAAAAATATCATCATCTAATAATTTTATTTATAATCTTAAGAAGAATGTTAACTCACCCATTAGATTCATTTCAAATTCTTGGCTCATTTCTTTAGCAAAAGACTCATAAAGATTCATTTATAGATCCAAAAATGATATCATCAACATAAATTTGAATAACAAGAAGATCATTTTCAAAATACTTAAAACATAATATGGTATCAATCTTGTCTTTAGAAAATTTATTTGAAATAAGAAAAGAACTAAGTCTTTCATACCAAGCCCGAGGGACTTGTTTTAATCCATAAAGAGCTTTTGTAAGTTTAAAAACATGATTAGGAAGAAGATTATTTTCAAAATCGGAGGGTTGTTCAACATACACTTCTTCAGAAATGAAACTATTTAGAAAAATACTTTTAACATCCATTTGAAACAACTTAAAATTTTTAAAAGATGCAAAGGTAAGGAGCATCCTTATGCCTTCAAGTCTAGCCACGAGAGCGAAGATTTCATCATAATCAATTCATTCTTCTTGGTTGAAACCTTTGGACACTAATCTAACCTTATTTCTAACCGTAATATCATTTTCATCTTGCTTGTTTCTAAAAACCCATTTAATACCAATCACTAAATATTTATTAGGTCCAGGAACAAGCTCTCATATCTCATTTCTCTCAAATTGATTAAGCTCTTTATGCATTGTATTAACCCAAGAATTATCTCTTAGGGTCTCTTCAATGCACTTTGGCTCGATTTGAGAAAGAAATGAGGCATTGGCGCAAAAAATTCTAAAAGAAGATCGAGTTTAAACTCCTTTTGATATTTCTCATATTATAAACTCTTTAGGATGATCATTCATATACTTTCATTCCTTGAGTAAGGATTTGGAAGTAGATTCATCCAAGTTACTTTTAGGAGTATTATCATTTAAATTCACCAAGATCAACTTTATCATCAAAATCAATCTTCTTAAATTCGGAAAACTCATTAAAAACAACATGAATGGATTCTTCTATTACTAATGTTATTTTATTAAAAACACGATAAGCTTTTAAAATAAAAGAATAACCTAGAAAAATACATTCATCGAATTTTACATCAAATTTACCTAAAACATCCTTTTCATTTAAAATAAAATATTTGTAACTAAATATTTTAAAATAAGAGATATTGGGTTTTTTATCATTCCATAATTCATAATTCATAAGGAGTTTTAGTGAGTAATGGTCTTACAAGAACCCTATTTAAAACATAGCATGCCATATTAACGGCTTCGACCCAAAAATATTTGGGTATATTATGTTCATTCAACATTGTTCTAGTTATTTCTTGTTAGCTCCTATTTTTTCTTTCTACTACTCCATTTTGTTGTGGATTCCATGAAGTAGAGAAATTATGGATATACTCATTCAAATCACAAAAATTTTAAAAATCGTTATTTTAGAATTCTCCACTATGATCACTTCATATTGAAGAAATTATATATCCTTTTTCATTTTGAACAATTTTACAAAATTTTATAAAATATTTAAATGTATCATTTTTATGTGCTAAGAAATAGGTCCAAGTATATATACTAAAATCATCCACTATAATAAATGTATATTTACTACCACCGAAACTAGTAATGTCAATTGGTCCAAATAAATCCATATGGATCAATTGAAGTGGCCTAGAGGTGCTTATTTAATTTTTTAATTTAAAGCTACTCTTTATTTGTTTTCCTAATTGACAAGTGTCACATACTTTATCTTTGATAAACTTAAGATTACGTAAGTCTCTTACTAGTTACTTAGTAGAAATTTGGTTTAAAACTTTCATGCTAGTATGACCTAGTCTTTTATGCCAAATCCAAGCATCATCATTCAAAGCAGAAAAACAAGTTTCATTACAAAAGTTTTCGGTATCTATACTGTATACATTATTGTTTCTTAAGGCAATCAAAGATTTATTTTTGTGTAGCAACTCTATTATGCAAGCATTAGGCTGAAATTTAAACACATATCCTTTGTCATATAATTGATTAATGCTAAGCAAGTTATGTTTCAAGCCATCAACTAACAATACATCTTCAATCAAGAGGTTTGATGTGTTACCTATTGTTCCTTTTTCAATGATTTTACCATTGTTGTTGTCTCCGAAGGTAACAACTCCTTCACTTAAGCTAGTGAGCTTAGAAAAATAAGATGGATCTTCGGTCATGTGCCTTGAGCATCCACTATCAAGATACCATTTGGTGCTCTTAGCTTTAGTTTGGAGACAAACCTATAAGAAAGATATTTTTGGTTTAGGTATCCATTTTACACTGAGTCCTTTATAAAGAACTTTATCTTTCTTTTCTAATTATTTTTTGTTATATAAAGTTCCCTTGAGGACCCAAACTAGTTGATATGGATTAGATTTTCTAAATAGGCATTTGCTTGCCTCATGTCCTAATTTTTCATAAAAAATACACTTGATTCTTGGTGGCACATTTAATGTAGGTCCTTCTATAAAGATGATTGACTTTTGTTGAACATTACTAACAAAGTCTATGTCATTTCTTTTATTAATATGACCCTTATTGACAATGATCATATTTAAGGATTTGTTCCTAATTTTAAATTCTAATGTTGTCTTAAGCATGATGTTTTCTTCTTTAACACTATCTAGCATCTCGCATTTAGAACATGTGTTATGTGATACTAAATCATGCATTTCATCAAGTCTACTAACTAACAAATCATGATTATTTTTAAGCAACTTAAAAAACTTACTAAGTTTTCTAAACTCATCAAATAAATCATGAAACATATTTAATAATTATAAAAAAGAAATATTTAATGAATCACTAACCTAATCTTTGATCGCCATTAGAGCATAGTTAGCAACTTCATTTTTGGATTAGTCTTCTTCGTCCGAAGAGCTTGAATCATCCCAAGTAGCTGAAAGTGCTTTCTTCCTGAGCTTCGGCTTCTTCTTCAATTGAGGACATTCATTTTTGCAATGTCTCAAATTTTTGTATTTCAAAGCATATGACATTGTCCTTCTTCGATTCTTTTTTGTTTTTATAGTTTTTGTTCCGTTTTATAAATTTTTTTCTTTGATTCTTTTTTATTTTTATAGTTTTTGTTCCTTTTTATAATTTTTTTTTAAATTTTCTTGATAAAAGTGTAATATTATGGTCCTCATCACTCAATGATTCACTTGAGAAATTATTTGTTGTTTGAAGTGCTACATCATTTTTGTTATTTGAAAGGGGTTCATCAAGCTCATCATGAGCTTTACAGTTTAGATCATATGTCATAAGAGAGCTAATGAGTTCTTCAAGAGGTAAGTTATTTAAATTTGTGGTTACTTTAGGATCCCAATTTTTAGGTAAAGATCTTAAAATTTTACTCACAAGTTCAAAATTCAAAAAATATTTTTCAAGTGCTTTAAGGCCATTGACGACATCCGTGAAATGGGTGTACATGCCTCTAATGGACTCACTTGGTTTCATTTGAAATAATTCATAGTTATGAACTAAAATGTTAATCTTAGATTCTTTTACTTTACTAGTCCCCTCGTGTGTGATTTCTAGTGTGTGCCAAATATCAAAAGTTGATTTACAAATAAAAACATAATTAAACTCATTCTCGTCAAGAGCACAAAACAAGACATTCATAGCCTTTGCATTCAAGAAAAAACTCTTTCTTTCCAAATCATTCCACTCATTCATTGGATTGGAAGATTTTTCAAATTTATTCTCAATAATATTCCATAAATCAAAGTCTAAAGAGATAAGAAAAATATGCATCATTGTCTTTCAATACGTGTAATTTGTTCCATTAAACATGGGAGGACGTGAGATAAAATATCTCTTATTCATGCCAAAATAAGTCTTACTCAAGTGGATGTTAATCCAATAAGTAACTACCTTGCTCTAATCCTAATTGTTAGGATCAATTGGCACTAGGGGGGTTTAAATTAATGCAAGTATAAATCTTATTTTTAATGAAAACTTTTCACTTGAAACAAGATAGAGAAATCAGAAGCTTTTCGTTCAAGTAAAGCAAGTGAATGATTCAAAAAATAAAGAGCTAAGTTTCTTGCTTAAAAATGACTTAAGAAGGAACAAGCAAATCCTAATAAAAAGATAAGTAACGTTGAAAGGAAGTGATTGACTTGAAACTTTTCTTTCAAAGAATTAGTAAAAGTCGGAAGCGTCTATTGGTATTTAGTTCAAAACGATTAAGAACTCGATAATTGTAAGTAGTAATGCAACAAGTAAAAACACTCACGATTATAGTGGTTCGGCACCAACTGGCCTATGTCCACCCTCGAGTCCTCCTCTTTGAGGCACACCGGTGTCAACTACTGATCTTCTTTGAGTAAAGACCAAACCCTTACAACTTGCTTACAAGGGAGACTATAAGAATTTTATAACTCTAAGTTCTCTCCCTTCCCCTTTTCTTTTTCTTACAATTTACACACAATTTATTTTACAGAATATAATCCCCAAAATTATTATATGGAATGCAAGAAAACTTGAGGTATTTATAGGCCCTAAATAACTTTACAAATTAGTACCAAAATTCAAACATATCCAATAAATCCGGGTACGGGTGGTTCAGTCGTAGGCCTAGGCGGATTAACCATCGAAAGTACTCAGAATCTAGGGTACAAGCGGTTCAGCCGCTGACAGCCGCTTGAAATCCTGGGTGGTGGCGGTACACCCACCGCTCACCGACGATTCAGCCACCGGAATCTCCAGAAAATTGGTTCCCTTCACATTTCAAATTCTGACTTGAACCTGATGTTGACCAATTCTTTGGTCAACTAATTGAGCTCAACCTGAGCTCAATCAAATCCCATAGTAGACCCGGTTGCCTTATTAAGTTGATTTAGATTGGATTCCTTCAAAATTAAACTCAATCATGACTCAATCCCTAACTACGACTAAATGATTACAACTCTTAATGATCAATAAGTTAAACCAAGACCTAACTCCCGCCAATCCGGCATTCTTGCAGCTAGTTTTACATTTTTCCTCCGATGATCTCCCGACGTGTTCCCAGTGAGCTTCCCGATCCCTTCGACGAATCTCTTAGCAAACTCCCGACGAGGTCCCACTACATCGTCTGAACCCTGACCCGATGCCCAAGCTTGATCTTGGCCCATCATTTGGTTATAACTCAATTACTCTATCATAGTTAGACCTACAATACTTTCTCTAACACACATGTTAGATTAAATACTCATCAATTGATTTCATTATCAAAATTCGAGATTCAAAACTCTCCCCACCACCATGGCACTAAATGTGAGCGAGAAGAAGGACGAGGGTTTGTGGTCTCTCTCACCATCAGATTTATACTATTTGGGTCGTCATTCTATGTGATGATCAATCCTTGTTGTCCAATCGAATCCCCTCGATTGCAAGCAGAATTGATCTAAAAGCAAGTCGGCTATCACATCAATGTAGTTGGGGCATATGCGTTGTCGTTCATGCATTGGCTAAAGCTCGAGAGCTCGAAGCAGGCATGCCATTTCACTGAGCTCGCTTGCAAACTCTCCCTCCACATCCGCTCTTTTCTCAAATCCATCATGTCACTGTATAAAACGATGGCTTGAGGATTTGAGAGCAGCACCAATGTAGATGTTTTACCTACCTCCTCTTCCTCCATTAGTGCTGGTGTAGATTCAAAGCAACACCGAAGGAGAAAGAGGAGGCAAAGTGGTGTAGCGCCGATGCATATACTTCATCTCCCTCCTCTTCATCCTTTGGCATTAATGCAAATGCCTCATCGCCTTTGCCTAATAGTTGTCAATGTTTGGATCAATATCTGTAAGGTCAGCCACCGCATCGTTGTCGCCGACCATCACCACAATAATCACCCATGATGCCACCATCCGCTAGCACCATTAAAATTATCCTTTTGCCTATTATTTTCATGTCATTCATTGTATCTTTCGTCAATAAAATCAATGACAATAAATGAGTTAGATGTTTCACCTTTAGCGATTTCAATATAAATTTTAAAGTGCAGAGATCCATATACTAAATAAATCTAACTATAGGGGTAATATGTAATTAGGCCTCTATTAACTATCGACTTACATAAGCATTACTTTTTTCCACCCTCTCTCTCTCTCTCTATATATAATATAATATAATATAATATAATATAATATAAAATGATTTTAAATTTTTTTAGACTTTTCTATGCAGATATAATATTGTAATATTTTTTTGAAAGTATTTTAACTTTTTATAATCTCCAAAATATTTTAAATATTTTCTATTAGAATACACTCTCTTATGGATTGGTCGATAGTGTTAACATACTCTTGTATGAGGCTGACATTATAGTTATACTATTTTTAAAATTTCCATCAAGATATTATAAGTAGATTAAAAAATTATAACAAAGATAAATTAATTTAAAACCTAACAGAAAACAACTTATATACAAAAATATGATTTTAAATAATTATTCTTATTGATTTGAGAACAAAAATAATTAAATAGAAGGCACTTTTTAATAGTTCACATATAAAAAAACATAATGTTAATAAGGAGGATCGATAAAAAAGATGTCAACTTCATGGGGTTGGGGTTTTGACACGAGGGTACCCTACTTTTTTTATATTTATCGAATTTTTTTATATTTATCGAATTGTTGGGCAGATGGCCCAGATTCAACCCATAATGGGCTTTAGTAAAGTCCACAGCCAGAAACTCACTTATATTAATCTAAAACCTAGATTAGGTGGCTAGAATTGAGATTAAGAAGTAGCGACGGCTGAAAACGTGGGAGAGAGAAAATAGACTACAGATTGACAGTAGAGACCAGAAAACAAGAGTTCCAAGAAATGGAAGACGACAAGGACAAGAAAAGACTATTCTCATCATTCATATCTCAGGTTAGATCAGTTTGTAGTAGATTTTTAATATGATCTCTTGTGAAGTTTTGGATATTATGTTTGATATTATAGTCCTTGTATCCCTGTGATTCTTTTGTAGCTGTTGCTTTGTGCTTGGGCAATAAGTCTTGAGATCTGTATATTCATTATTTTGATAGTGGATTTTCTCTGGCTTGTCCGGTGGTTTTTACCATTCGAGTTGAAGGGGTTTTCCACGTAAATCTTGGTATTTATCTGATTGTGATTTCTGTTTGATTCTGCTGTGTATGACGGCTTGTTAGTATTTGTTCGTATACAAAATTTATTTCTATTTTATTCCCATAAACTGGTATCAGAGTTTTTGTGGCATTTAATCTTTTGTATTTGAACATGGAGGCCGATAATGTTTCTCGTATGATTAGTTTAAACGAAAATAATTGGATGATATGGAAACCAAGAATGAAAGATTTGTATAGACCTTTGTAAGGGGATAGTGCAAAGCCCACGACTATGACAGATGATGAGTGGAAGAGGTTAAATTGAAAAATAGTTAGATTTATTCGTTAGTGGCTTGATGATAGTGTCTTTCACCATGTTTCTACTGAAAGTTCTGCTTACTCTCTTTGAAAAAAGTTAGAAGGTCTTTATGAAAGAAAACGACTGGCAAAAATGCTTTTCTGATCAGAAAACTTGTAAACTTAAAATATAAAGAGGGTACTTCTATTCCTGAGCATTTGAATGAAATGCAGAGTATTACTAACTAGTTATCCTCTATGAAAATATCTTTTGATGATGAGTTACATGCATTGTTACTTCTCAGTTCTTTGCTAGAAAGTTGGAAGACACTGGTGGTTTCTCTCAGTAATTCTGCACCAGATGGTGTTGTCACCATGAGTCGAGTAATAAGAAGTTTATTGAATGAGGAGTTGAGGAGAAAGAATTCATTAACTTCTCAGATTGATTCATAGACATTTATCTCAGAGAACAAAGGAAGGTCAAAGTCAAAGGATAGAAGTGGTTCACGCATGGGTAGAAGCAATTAAGGTAACATATTATTTACTACAATTGTGGTGAGAAATGATACAATAAGAATCATCGTAAGCAACCTAAGAAGAACAAGAAAAAGAAAAAAAAAGTAGAGCATACAGAGTCAAAAGAGAATATCACAGCTATAGTGCAATGTAGTGATTATTTGATTCTGTCTACTTTTAATGATATTTTTCTTGTGTGCTAGGATCTCGAGTGGATAATTGACACAGGTGCTTTTTATCATGCTACACCACGGAGGGAGTTCTTTGCTACTTATAGGTCTGAAAATTTTAGTGTTGTCAAGATGGACAACTATGACACAACAGACATTATTGGCATGAGAGATATCCATATAAAGACCAACCTTGGCTCCAAGTTAGTGCTTAAGGATGTGAGACATGTGGTTGACTTAAGACTGAATTTAATTTCAGTTGAAAGGCTGGACGATAAAGACTTTGATGTCAGATTTCACAGAGGGCAGTGGAAGCTCAGTAAGGGTTCTCTTATTGTAGCTAATGGGAAGAAATGTCATACATTATACAGATTACAGGCTAAAGCTTGTGGTGAGCAGTTAAATGCTATAGAGAAAGACTTCAGCATGGAGTTGTGGCATAGGCGACTAGGACACATGAGCGAGAAGGGGATGCAAGAACTTTCCAAGAGAGAGGTATTGTCAGACCTCAAAGGTACACGTTTGAACCCTTGTATTGATTATTTGACTGGTAAACAATATAGAGTTTCCTTTGTTAGTCCTATCTTATCTAGAAAAATGCATGCCTTAGACCGTGTCTATACCGATGTGTGTGGTCCTTTGAGGACAAAAACTCCTGGTGGATCTGTTAATGTTCCTAGTATTAATGGTGCACTTTATTTTATTACTTTTATATCTAATATTTCTGGAAAACTTTGGGCCTATGCTTTGAAGACTAAAGATTAGGTTATTAATGTCTTCAAGGAGTTTCATGCCAGAGTTGAAAGGGAGATAGAAAGACAATTAAAATGCATAAGATCAGATAATGGTGGTGAGTACACAGGATTATTTAATAATTATTGTAGGTCACATGACATCCAGCATGAGTTGACAGTCCCTGGTACGTCTCAGCATAATGCAATTGTAGAGAGGATGAACCGCACCATCATGGAAAAAATCAGATGTATGCTTTCATAGGCCAAGCTACTCAAAAGGTTTTGGGATGAGACTTTGAGGACTGCAGTTGATGTAATCAACTTATCACCATGTACAGCTCTAGATGGTGATGTTGCAGAGCATGTATGGTTAGGAAAAGATGTCTCTTATATGCATTTAAGAGTGTTTGGTTGTTGTGCATTTACACATGTTCCAAACAATGAGAGGTCCAAGCTGGATGATAAGATAAAAGAGTATATTTTTCTTGGTTACTCACATGATCAGTTTGGTCATAGGCTTTGGATCCAGAAAAGCAGAAGGTGTTCAAAAGCAGAGATGTTGTCTTCTTTGAGGATCAAACCATTGAGGATTTGAAGAAGGAGGCACCAGCTAAGACTTCTACATAGGGATTTGTAGACTGTGACATAGTTATTCCTCCAGTATATCAGGGTGATGGGGGAGATGTGTAGGAAGATAGTGCAGAGCCAGATGTTAATATACCTGCAGAATATGTTGAGCAAGAAGAAGAAAGAGAGCAAGTTCCTATAGAACCTCAGTTAAGAAGATCTTCTAGACCGCGTCAACCTTCCAAGAGATACTCTACAGATGAGTATATGATGCTTACTGATGTAGGTGAACTAGAGAGTTATCAGGATGCAGTGGAAAATGAGTAGAAAAAGAAGTGGTTTATTGCTATGCAGGAAGAGATGAATTCTCTATAGAAGAACCACATTTATGATTTGGTGCAACTACCAGAGGGAAGTAAAGCCTCGAAGCACAAGTGGGTTTTCAGGTTGAAGACTCAAGAATATTGTTCTCAACCAAAGTATAAAGCTAGATTGGTTGTGAAAGGCTTTGGTCAAAAGAAATGTATTGACTTTGAAGAGATTTTTTCTTCTTTTGTTAAAATATCTTCTATCCGTGTTGCTCTTGGTATTGCTGCTAACCTAGACTTGGAGATTGAGCAGTTAGATGTGAAACAGTTTTCCATCATGATGATTTGGAGGAGGAAATTTATATGAAGCAACCAGAAGGCTTCAAAATCAAAGGTAAAGAAAATCTTGTCTGCAAGTTGAAGAAGAGCTTGTATGGGCTGAAGCAAGCTCCAAGACAGTGGTATAAAAAGTTTGATTCATTTATGATTGAAAATGAATATAAAAGAACAGCTTCAGATCATTGTGTGTACATCAAATAGTTTGGTAATAATTTTATTATTCTCTTACTTTAGGCTAATGACATGCTTATCCTTGGAAAATATATGTCTATGATTGACAGGTTAGAGAAGGACATGAGTGAGTCTTTTGCAATGAAGGACATGGGGCCAACAAAGCAAATACTAGGCATGCAGATTTCTCGTGACAGAAGAAAGAGGAAGATTTAGTTATCACATGAGAAATACATTGAGAGGGTATTGGACAGGTTCAGTATGGGTAATGCAAAGCCAGTTGGTTCTCCTCTTGTAGGTCACTTCAAGTTGTGCTCAGATCAGAGTCCGTCAAGTGATGAGGAGAATGAGAAAATGCAAAAGGTTCCTTATCCTTCAATAGTTGGAAGTTTAATGTATGCGATGGTGTGTACGAGGCCAGACATTGCATATGCAGTGAGTGTTACTAGCAAATTTCTTGTAAATCCAAGTAAAGTAAAGGGCATTGGGCAGCAGTGAAGTGGATTTTTAGGTATCTCAGAGGAAGTTCTAAAGTTTGTTTAAGTTTTGGAGGTGGACCACCTATGTTGACAGGTTACACAGATGTAGATATGACAAGAGATATTGACACAAGGAAATCCACATCAGGTTTTGTACTTACTTTTACAGGGGGAGCTGTATCATGGTAGTCCAGATTGTAAAAATGTATTGCTTTCTCCACCACAGATACAGAATATATTGCTGCTATAGAGGTTTGTAAAGAAATGTTATAGATCAAAGGATTCTTACAAGAATTAAGACTGAAACATGAAAACTATGTGATATATTATGACAACCAGAGTGTCATCCATTTATGTAAAAACCCAATATTTCATTCCTAGTCAAAGCATATAGATGTTAGATATCACTCGATCAGAAATGTGCTTAAAGAAAAACAGTTACAGCTTTAGAAAATTCACACAAATGATAATGGACAGACATGTTTATAAAGGCTTTACTAAAAGAGAGACAGGAGATATGCCGACAGCTGGTCGGCGTGGCTTCACATTGAGGAGTCATGAGACAGCCTCCCTTATGGGCTGAAGGGGGAGGTTGTTAGGTAGATGACTCAGATTCAACCCATAATGGGCTTTAGTGAAGCCTACAGCTCAGAACCTCACTTATATTAATCTAAAACCTAGATTAGATGGCTAGGATTAAGATTAAGAGAGCAACGACTACTGAAAATATGAGAGAGACAAAATAGACTGTAGATTGATAATATAGGCCAGAAAATAAGAGATCTAGGAAAGGGGAGAAGATAAGGACAAGAAAAGACTATTCTCAATCATTCATATCTCAGGTTAGATCAGTTTGTAGTGGATTCTTACTGTGATCTCTTAGGAAGGTTTTGAATATTGTATTTAGTATTATAGTCCTTGTATCCTCGTGATTCTCTTGTGGCTGTTGCTTTGGGCTTGGGCAAGAAGCCTTGAGATCTGTATATTCATTATTTTGATAGTGGATTTTCTCTGGCTTGTCCAGTGGTTTTTACCCTTCGAGTTGAAGGGGTTTTCCACGTAAATCTTGGTGTTCATCTGATTGTGATTTCTGTTTGATTCTGTTGTGCATGATGACCTGCTAGTGTTTGTTCGTATACAAAGTTTATTCCTGTTTTATTCCCATCATGAGGTTTTGACATGAGAGTACCCTACTTTTTTCATATTTACCGAATATCCTGATATGTTCAAATACCTCTCAAAATTTTGTTTCACTGAAAAGTTTGATCAAATTTGACATAAAGTTCTTCAAATATTAAATGATTAAAAAATCAATAGAACTACTATTTATAAATGAAAGTTTGAGATGAATTAGATAAGTTTTAGTGTTGGTGTAGATTCAAAGCAACACTGAAGGAGAAAGAGGAGGCAAAGTGGTGTAGCGCCGATGCATATGCCTCATCTCCCTCCTCTTCATCCTTTGGCGTTGCCGTAAATGCCTCATCACCTTTGCCTAATAGTTGTCGATGTTTGGATCGATATCGGTAAGGTCAGTCACCACATCGTTGTCGCCGACCATCACCATAATAATCACCCATGATACCATCATCCGCTAGCACCATTAAAATTATCCTTTTGCCTATTGTTTTCATGTCATTCATTGTATCTTCCGTCAATAAAATCAATGACAATAAATGAGTTAGATGTTTCACCTTTAGCGATTTCAATATAAAATTTAAAGTGTAGAGATCCATATACTAAAGAAATCTAACTATAGGGGTAATATGTAATTAGGCATCTATTAACTATCGACTTACATAAGCATTACTTTTTTCTACCCTCTCTCTCTCTCTTTATATATATATAATATAATATAATATAATATAAAATGATTTGAAAATTTCTTTTAGACTTTTCTATGCATATATAATATTTTCATATTTTTTTGAAGGTGTTTTAACTTTTCATAATCTCCAAAATATTTCAAATATTTTCTATTAGAATACACACCCTTGTGGATTGGTCGATAGTGTTAACATACTCTTGTATGAGGCTGACATTATAGTTATACTATTTTTGAAGTTTTTATCAAGATATTATAAGTCGATTCAAGAATTATAACAAAGATAAATTAATTTAAAACCTAACAGAAATCAACTTATATACAAAAATATAAAATTAAATAATTATTCTTATTGATTTAAGAACAAAAATAATTAAATAAAAGGCACTTTTTAATAGTTCACATATAAAAAAACATAATGTTAATAAGGAGGATCAATAAAAAAGATGTCAACTTCATGAGGTTTTGTCATGAGAGTACCCTACTTTTTTCATAATTACCGAGTATCCTGATATGTTCAAATACCCCTCAAAATTTTGTTTCATTGAAAAGTCCGATCAAATTTGACATAAAGTTCTTCAAATATTAAATGATTAAAAAAAATCAATAGAACGACTATTTATAAATGAAAGTTTGAGATGAATTAGATAAGTTTTAGTGCTGGTGTAGATTCAAAGCAACACTGAAGGAGAAAGAGGCGGCAAAGTGGTGTACCGCCGATGCAGATGCCTCATCTCCCTCCTCTTCATCCTTTGGCGTTGATGCAAATGCCTCATCACCTTTGTCTAATAGTTGTCGATGTTTGGATCGATATCGATAAGGTCAGCCACCGCATCGTTGTCACCGACCATCACCACAATAATCACGTATGATGTCACCGTCCGCAGCACCATTAAAATTATCATTTTGCCTATTGTTTTCATGTCATTCATTGTATCTTCTGTCAATAAAATCAATGACAATAAATGAGTTAGATGTTTCACCTTTAGTGATTTCAATATAAATTTTAAAGTGTAGAGATCCAAATACTAAAGAAATCTAACTATAGGGGTAATATGTAATTAGGCCTCTATTAACTATCGACTTACATAAGCATTACTTTTTTCCACCCTCTCTCTCTCTCTCTCTCTCTCTCTCTCTCTATATATATATATATATATATATATATATATATATATATATAATGATTTCAATTTTTTTTAGACTTTTCTATGCAGATATAATATTGTCATATTTTTTTGAAACTATTTTAACTTTTCATAATCTCTTGTGGATTGGTCGATTGTGTTAACATACTCTTGTATGAGGCTGACATTATAGTTATACTATTTTTAAAATTACCATCAAGATATTATAAGTCGATTCAAGAATTATAACAAAGATAAATTAATTTAAAACCTAACAGAAATCAACTTATATACAAAAATATAATTTTAAATAATTATTCTTGTTGATTTGAGAACAAAAATAATTAAATAGAAGGCACTTTTTAATAGTTCACATATAAAAAAAGATAATGTTAATAAGGAGGATCGATAAAAAAAGATGTCAATTTCATGGGGTTTTGACATGGGAGTACCCTACTTTTTTCATATTTACCGAATATCCTGATATGTTCAAATACCCCTTAAAATTTTGTTTCACTGAAAAGACTGATCAAATTTAACATAAAGTTATTCAAATATTAAATAATTAAAAAAAATCAATAGAACGACTATTTATAAATGAAAGTTTGAGATGAATTAGACAAGTTTTAATGGTGGTGTAGATTCAAAGCTACACTGAAGGAGAAAGATGAGGCAAAGTGGTGTAGCATCGATGTAGATGCCTCATCTCCCTCCTCTTCATCATTTGGCGTTGATGCAAATGTCTCATCGCCTTTGCCTAATAGTTATCGATGTTTAGATCGATATCGGTAAGGTCAGCTATCGATCGTTATCGCCGACCATCGCTATAATAATCACCCATGATGTCACCATCCGCTAGCACCTTTAAAATTATTCTTTTGCCTATTATTTTTATGTCATTCATTGTATCTTCCGTCAATAAAATCAATGACAATAAATGAGTTAGATGTTTCACCTTTAACGATTTCAATATAAATTTAAAATATAGAGATCCAGATACTAAATAAATCTAACTATAGGGGTCATATATAATTAGGCCTCTATTAACTATCGACTTACATAAGCATTACTTTTTTCCACCCTCTCTCTCTCTCTCTTTATATATATATATAATATAATATAAAATAATTTTAAATTTTTTTTTAGACTTCTCTATGGAGATATAATATTGTCATATTTTTTTGAAGATATTTTAACTTTTCATAATCTCCAAAATATTTCAAATATTTTATGTTAGAATACACACCCTTGTGGATTGGTCGACAGTGTTAACATACTCTTGTATGAGGCTGACATTATAGTTATACTATTTTTAAAATTTTAATCAAGATATTATAAGTGGATTCAAGAATTATAACAAAGATAAATTAATTTAAAACCTAACAGAAATCAACTTATATACAAAAATATGATTTTAAATAATTATTCTTATTGATTTGAGAATAAAAATAATTACATAGAAGGCACTTTTTAATAGTTCACATATAAAAAAACATAATGTTAATAAGGAGGATCGATAAAAAAGATGTCATGGGGTTTTGACATGAGAGTACCATATCATGAGAGTACCATGATATGTTCAAATACCCCTCAAAATTTTGTTTCACTTAAAAGTTTGATCAAATTTGACATAAAGTTCTTAAAATATTAAATGATTAAAGAAAATCAATAGAACAACTATTTATAAATGAAATTTTGAGATGAATTAGACACCGATGCAGATGGCTCATCTCCCTCCTCTTCATCCTTTGGCATTGATGCAAATGTCTCATCGTCTTTGCCTTATAGTTGTCGATGTTTGGATCGATATCGATAAGGTCAGCTACCGCATCGTTGTCGCCAACCATCACCATAGTAATCACCCATGATACCACCATCCGCTAGCACCATTAAAATTATCCTTTTGCCTATTGTTTTCATGTCATTTATTGTATCTTCCGTCAATAAAATCAATGACAATAAATGAGTTAGATGTTTCACCTTTAGCGATTTCAGTATAAATTTTAAAGTGTAGAGATCCAGATACTAAAGAAATCTAACTATAGGGGTAATATATAATTAGGTCTCTATTAACTATCGACTTACATAAGCATTACTTTTGTCCACCCTCTCTCTCTCTCTCTCTCTATATATATATATATAATATAATATAATATAAAATGATTTCAAATTTTATTTAGACTTTTCTATGCAGATATAATATTGTCATATTTTTCTGAAGGTATTTTAACTTTTCATAATCCCCAAAGTATTTCAAATAATTTTTGTTAAAATACACTCCCTTGTGGATTGGTTGATAGTGTTATCATACTCTTGTATGAGGTTGACATTATAGTTATACTATTTTTAAAATTTCCATCAAGATAGTATAAGTCGATTCAAGAATTATAACAAAGATAAATTAATTTAAAACCAAACAGAAATCAACTTATATACAAAAATATGATTTTAAATAATTATTCTTAGTGGTTTTAGAACAAAAATAATTAAATAGAAGGCACTTTTTAATAGTTCACATATAAAAAAACATAATGTTAATAAGGAGGATCGATAAAAAAGATGTCAACTTCATGGGGTTTTGATATGAGAGTACCCTAATTTTTCATATTTACCGAATATCCTGATATGTTCAAATACCTCTCAAAATTTTATTTTACTGAAAAGTCTGATGAAATTTGACATAAAGTTCTTCAAATATTAAATAATTAAAAAATATCAATAAAATGATTATTTATAAATGAAAGTTTGAGATGAATTTGACAAGTTTTACGATGTTAAATCTGTAAATAAATTTTGTTATATCCGATTACAAAACCAAGATGAATATGTATCAAATTGAAATATAAAAACCCCTAAAATTAATAAAAAAAATAAAAGAATCGGTTGAATAACTATTTATATCACATTTATGTTACACTTGATTAGAAAATCAAGTTCATGATAGTTAAATTTTATAACCTATTTACGTGTGTAACATCATAATTTTTTTCTAACGTATCACAATCTTTCCACATAATAGATAAATATAATATATTTGTGATTCCATTGGATTTCTGTTTTTAAGTGATCAACGAAATTTGATGCATTGTATTTCATCTGCGAAAGTGCAATACTAGAAAAAATTATCCAATTCACTATATATATATATATATATATATATTTATGTATATAAACCATGTAATAATCCATAAAAGTCATTTGCCACATCTAACTCCAACAGAAGAAAAGCATATTTTTCAATGTCTTTTGTTCCTGAATTCATATCCATCATATCCAACTCAACGCAAGACAAGCATTGAATGCTATCAGTACAAATAATGCAGTGAAGGATGCTGAATTTATAAGATTTAGGTGTTCCAAATGTGACATTGATGGGAGAGAGGAGGGCTCATCTGAAAACAAAACAAAACAAAACAAAACGTTGTTTGGCAACGTGTGTTGCTAATGTTCGCTTGAGCGAGAGAGCGATTTTTTTGTTTTTGTTTCTGTAACATTATTTTGTTTTGATTTCAGAGGGAAGTATATTCCGGAGCACATGCGGCGTCTCGTTCCTTATTCCTCACGCTTCCCGCGAGCCACGTAGCCGTCGGTCAGCTGCATTGGCGGAGACAGGGTCCAGGGCTAGTCGGTGACGGGTCCCACTGGCAATACCCACGTGATTTGTGATCGGATGCCTCAACCGATGCAGGCTTCACGACAGCAACACCGCTCCTCGACGCCCACGAAATCTCGGTAAGCGAGGACCCCATTTCTTCTCGTGGTACATTTCACCTCTTCCGTTCCATCCCGAGCGCCATGTGGCACCCGCTCATGTGCCTCCACTGGGACAGGCTCCGGGGTTTCGTCTCCTTGGCGGTTATGGATCGGATGCCTTGGATCTAATCGGGCGTCAGGAAAGAGCACCGCTCTTGGGCACCCACGACACACCACCTAGTGGGACCAACGTTGGTCCTCGGTCCTCGCTTCGTACGCGTGGTCTCTCGTGTCTCTCTCTCCCGCTCCATCATGCGGCGTCGACGCGCGCGAACCATCCACCGATCATACGGCCCGCATCGTTTGCCTTCTCCCCCTTCCATCACTTTCTTTTACTTTGACTGTTCGATATGGCCACTGACGGGCGAGCGACACACGATGCTGCGCTCTCTCCAACCTCACCCTAATCCATCCCCATTTAAAGCGCACAACACCCTCCCCACTCGTCTGCCTCCTCCTCCGATGCCCTCCTCCCCTTTGCACTCGCGATGTTTGGCGACTGCGGGCTGCGGTTTCCCTTCCTCCGCCGGTGCATCGGCACATGCCGACGACGAGAGGCGGCAGCGGACCTGGACCCCGACTTGGACCCCGTGGTCCTGGTTACCGGCATGGGGGGATCGATCCTGAACGCGAGGAACAGGAAGAGCGGGTCCATCATCCGCGTCTGGGTGCGGCTCCTCCTCGCCAACTTCGAGTTCAAGAAGTACCTCTGGTCCCTCTACAACCCCGACACTGGTCTGCCTCCTCCCTCCCCCTGTCTCTTCTTGATCCTTGCTTCTCTTGGTCCTTTTATTGCTTTCTGGTATCAAGGAACCGAATCTTGCTTCGCGCCGCACCTGTTCGATCGTTGGTCTCGTGTTTGTTTCTGTGGTTTTGATCTCTTGGAATTCAAGAATCACGTGATTTTGATAGGTATATGGCTTGGTTTGGCAGGGTACACGGAGTCGCTTAACGTTGACGACGAAATTGTAGTCCCTGAAGATGACTACGGCCTCCAAGCGATCGACATTTTAGATCCATCATTAGTGAGTTGCCTTTTTGTTTCTTGTTTCTGTTATTTTTCGTTACTGTTTTATTGTCGTAGTGTCATCTCACATACCCTCTTAGGGGATTTTGTGGGTTAACATTAGAATTTTAGTCACGCCAATTATGGTCCTTACTGGAGTGCGTATGTCAAATGTCATGCAGACATTATAGATTGTACCGAACCAATCTCCTTATAAGTTGCGGCCTCTGTCTACTGGCTGTTGGCACAGCTGTTATGTGCCCTCAAGTGTAAACAAATTTGCTAAGAAACGAGAGCACTTATTTTGTTTAGTGGCAGGATCACAGCTTGTGTGGTTGTTTCGACAGAAGTCCTAAATTATCACTGAATAAGATCATATTTAAACAAAGGGTGAACCCACTCACAAAAGCGCCTTTTGGGTCCATCTGAAAGGGCAAAATCATACGGGTCCACCCCAGCACATAATTTCTTATGGCTCAGAGTTAGTATCGATAATGGCTAGTGTGGACCTTATCCAATGGCATCCATTGTGGAGCTCATGAGGTCTTGACTCCTAACTAGGGGATGTTTAGTTAGAGAGCTGGAGAGCTAAGGTGAATCCACTCCTAGAGGGGCCTTGGGGTCCAACCTAAAAGGGCAAAACTGTATGGGGATCAACCCAGAGCGGACGATCTCTAATGGTTCTAAGAGTCCGCAGCATCAGTGATTGATAATGTAGACCTTATCAATCATGGAAACTTATGGTTGACTATAGCAAATGAGGAGAAGAGAAGACTTTTAGTATTACTTGCCTGGCTGTGAGCAGATGAGGAATACAATAATTAGGACTAGCCATCCAGTCTTTGGATTTAGCTCTGGAATTCATGTTGTACTAATCTTAATCTGGATTTGACATTGTTGTTATTATTCACATTACAAAAATTAACAAGTTTGACAAACATGAATAGTTAGTTTTTGTGATAATCACCAGAGAACAAGAAACTAGAAAACCTGAAAGCATTTTATGTAGCAAAGAAACACACAGACTACGTTTTTTTTTTTTTGCGAAGGGTAAATGGTGATGGCGGGATTCGAGCTCAGTACCTTGTGATGAACTATCCTTACCAGCTAAGCTATCTGAAGCCTCCACAGAAATTAGTTGTTGGCTCAGCTGTTCATGCATTTATAGTGTAGAAATTTATTCTAAGAAATGAGAGCACTTATTAAGTTTGTTTAATAGAAGGATATTGTAGGCCTTCAGACCACAGCTGGTGTGCTAATTTTGACAGGAACCTTATCATTGACTATAGTGAATGAGGATAAGAGAAGACTTCCATAACTTATCTGTTTATCAGTAGATAAGGAATGTGATAATTTGGGACTAGCAATCCAATAATTGGAGAAGAGAATATTTCTAGCTTTACTTATCTGGTTGTGAGTAGATGAGGCATCCAATACCTTAGGACTAACAATCCAGTATTTGGATTTAGCTGTGAAACTGATGGTGTGTTATTCATAATAAGGATTTAACATGGTTGTTCTTATTCAAGTATGAAAATTAACAAGTTTGGAAAACATGAAGAGCTAGTTTGTGAGAAGAATATTCATTCTGCAGTTTAAAAGGAAGAATTTCTGTAGGTCATCCGAGATAATCTCTGCAAGTGGTGAACCTGATAATATATGAAACATATTATTTTTATGTGAGTCATAAAAGACTGGCTTCTTTTTCTGCTCATCTGAGACCATAAGCATATTTGCATAGAGGATGGTCCTGTATCGGTTAGCCTCTATGCAATGCAGGAAAACATATTAAGATGTGTGCGGTTTTTTTCTATTAGAGAAGTGTAGAATCATGGAGGATGGTTTCATATCAGCAAATTCAAGGATATTAAATTAACCTGAAAAAAGCAGGTTTATTAGTTAATCTCATTTGGATTTTGAAAATAGTTTGCTTTAAGCCAACTAGAAATTTTCTTAGGCATTTTTATTCCTGTTAAAACCAAATATCTTCATTATTAAGGGACCTTTTTTGGGGTTAATATTATCTATTTTCTAAAAGGCCTATTTCTATTGAATATAGTTGTACATACACCATTGTGTAGAACAGCTGTAAGTGGTTTTTCCTTAATAGTGTTTTGACAGAAAAAACAGACTTATTATATATATTATATATATATATGTATTACTTGTCAGTGATTAAGTTCAAGTGTTTACATAAGAAAATGTTGTCAAGGTCACAAGACCATAGTCAAACTTGGTGTCCCAGGGTTAGAAAATTTTGATCAATTGTCCAGAAGCATGCATTTTTTAATGCAATCATACACATGCACTTTGGCAAAGAAATATGTTACAAAGCACAGAATCTCATTTTGTAGTTCATATGCATGTCGAAGATCATACAAAATGTTTTACCACTATTTGTCATAATAAAATGAATTTCTCATATTAACTGGCCAATAAAAATTGTCCACTTAGCATGTTTTTTAATTTTTGATCACTTAGCATGGTATGCATTTTATTTCTACCTATCTATATGAAACATATGTACATGGAACCAAGGTTTCAAATATTCATCACCTGGTATGTATAAACTTCTATTTATTAGTCAAACCAAGCATCAGTAATAGATCATATATCTTGCTATTGATGGATTAAAATCTCGGTTTGGTACTGATACAAGCTTGCTGCCAGACTGGTATAGTATCAGTGTGTGTTACAGTGGCAACCTACTAACACTTGGTATTGGTCTGTATTGGTTGGTACTGCTGAATGAAGAGAATCGTATCAATTTAGAAATAAAAAAACACAATACCGGTATTTGATTGTAGGCTTATAATCCCATACAGTTTTGGCATTGGTCTGCATACCACTAGGTAAGCCTGATATAATGAGCTTAGCGAGCTATACAATCCATACTCTGGCTGAACTATATGAGATTACTGAGTCAGTTTCCTGGTTGGTCGTCAAACCAATAAAAACTGGTCTCTTTTAATCAATATGGGCGCTGGGCAGTATTTTAATCCATACTGATCTATATCTATTTATTTAATAATTTTGTACCGTACCAGTCTGCAAGATGTCAAAATGGTATCAGACCGATATTTTAAGCTTTGCATGGAAATATCTTATTAATGATTTATCAGTCTTGAGATTTTATCACCGTGAATGGGTTTTTCCGGTACTTGTCACCATTGTACATGTTAAGGCATGTGCCAAGAATTTCATGCTTTGTTGTGGCATATGATTGGCATTGATGCATGTCATCTGTTTCAGCTAGTCTACTAGCAAATGGCTTGTCATGGAACTGTTATCCTTAAGATTTTTACATATATATACTAGTTGTTGTCATACATATATTAATAGACCTTTTCATGTTTTGTAGTGGGCAAAACTTCTGCGTCTGACCGATGTATATCATTTCCATGATATGATTGATATGCTTATTGGGTGTGGATATGAAAAAGGAACCACACTCTTCGGATTTGGTTATGACTTTCGGCAGAGCAATCGGTAAGAATATTTTTTAAATTAAACATGTGCTTCTTTATTTATTATGAATAATCCCAAAATGGTGCATTACCAAAGACCCTCCAATGCACATTCTTAACCATTCCATTGATATTTTTCTTCAGAATTGACAAAACTGTGGATGGCCTGAAACAAAAATTGGAAACTGCTTTTAAGGCTTCCGGTGGTAAAAAAGTAAATATAATATCACATTCCATGGGTGGATTGCTTGTCAAATGCTTCATGTCGCTACACAATGATGTGCGTATTTTTCATATATTTAGCGGACAAATTTTTTTGTTTATACTGTTGTAATTTTTTACTTTAATCATAACTTCATGAGGTGCAAATGAAATGAACTAAATTATTATTCAGGATTTTGCAAAGTATGTTAACAACTGGATCTGCATAGCATGTCCCTTCCAAGGTAACTGATCTTCTGAGTCAAATGGTCTTTGTTATGCATTACACATTTCACTTCATGGATATGAAAGTCTTATATTGAATTTGTCTTCACAGGCTTTCTAATCCAGATAATAATTTTTGCTCAAGCTCTAATATATTTTCAACAGGAGCACCAGGATGCATATACGATTCCCTTTTAACTGGGTTGCAATTTGTTTATGGTTTTGAAAGCTTCTTCTTTGTTTCTAGGTGGACGATGCATCAATTGGTAATTCCTTGACATGTGAGTTTATTATATGTTATGGCCTACACACTGAATGCCATAGATATGTGTCAGTCATGTCATAAAGTATAATTGCATCTTAGTGAATTTCTTTTAATCTTCTTGTATGTTTGTACAATGATGAGATTCCACTCTAAAATTTGTTCCTTATTTCATGGTTATGAATATGAGTTTTCATCATTCCATTGTTATGCTGTGTTAAACTCTTAAAGTTCCTTTTTGTATGAAATGCATATGCAGTATATACTTTTGACGAGGGAGAAAATGTAACTCCTGATATGAATAGATCAAGAAAATAAATATATACCTATAATTCAGATCTCTTAATCAGACTAAAAAAATCATATAAATATTTTTTAAATCAGACGATTCTTATCAAAATATTTTACTTATCAAATAAACCTTAAAAAGTAATTGAGAAATATATTCTGGTGATCTACTCAAAAGTACTACAATCTAGGATTGCAATTTCGATTTGTATCGCCTGTACGTCCGCCAGGTTACCGGTACGCGGATTGCCCGCTACCAGATGGTACTGCCAAAATCGACCGTCGATGGTCGATTTCGGCCGTTGGCGATCGATTTCGATCGTCGCCGGTCGATTGAAGGAGAAAAAGGGAAGAAGAAGAAGAAGAGGAAAAGAAGAAAGAAGAGAAGAAGAAGAAAGAAGTACCTTGTGTCGTCCTCGCCCGGGCGGTGATGACGCACGGGCGAAGAAAGAAGGAAGAGGAGAAGAAGAAAGGACCTCGCATCGTCCTCGCCCGCACGCCGTCGTCGCCCGCGGGTCGCCCACGAGCCGTCATCGCCCTCGCCGCCCGTAGGTCGCCCACGAGCCGTCGCCGCCCTCGCCCTCCCACGCGAGAGAAAGATCGAGGCGATGTCGTCGCCCTTTTTTCTCTTTTTTTAATATATTAATATTTAATATTATATAATATAATATTATAATATATTTTAATGTACCAGGTGGTACACACACGCTGCCCTTTTTCTCTTTTTTAATATATTAATATTTAATATTATATTATATAATGTTATAATATATTTTAATGTACTATCGGTACCGTACCGGTACCGAGAAAAATGTCGGTATATTGGTATGTAAAACCTTGACCACAATAAAAGAACTCTACAAAAGCCAAAAAATTGCTTTATATGCAGCATGAAGTTAATTAAAGTGAATTTAACTAAAGGAGAAAAACAAATGAGAGTCGATGTTCTCCATTTTCTGTCTAGATTTTCACAGAATTATCCAAGTGGCCCAAAATTAAACCCATTTTATTTTGAAGATCAGTTCTCAAACTCCAATAACAAAGAAGTACTTTCACATGTATTGATGTGAAACAAGATGAAGAGAGTAAAAGAGGGCGAGAAAAAGAAGCAAGGTTTGCAATATCGTACCATACCGCTTGGTACGCTCGGTACAAACCGGTCCGATAGAGGATCGGTATGCTCGGTATAGCTCGGTACCTTAGGATACCATGTGTTGGTATGCTCAGTACAATTCGGTATAGCTTGGTACATATCGTACCAATAGCTGATCGATATGCCGGTACAGTATGAGATTGTGAACCTTTAAAAGAAGTGTGATATGGGAGAACAAAAGAGAACTTTATCTTTTGTAAGTTTGATAATGTTTTAAAAACTAGAATGCCCTACCAATCTTCCTCCTCTCCACTTCTATAGTTGGTTTGTAATCACTCAACCACCTAATTAATAAGCCATAATTTACTAAAAGTCAAGAACAAATTGCAATACATAATAAATTCATGATACTTTGCATATGGAGTTTTAATATCCGTCACAAGATATGAATCATCTTCTTAGAATTTGATAGGCTTGGGCGTAAAATTTATTATCTTGTAATTTGGGAGCATTCAATGCCCAATATGCACTGCATCATCATCATTATTGCTATAATAAATTGATAAGTCTCAGATATTGAATGTGGAGTGAGTGCAAACATTGGGAGGAAGTTCAATTTTGTAGGCATTGTCATTGATTCTCTTGAGAATTCAGCAGGGTCCAATTTTTCTTCCTTTGAGTTTGTTGTAAGCTCCTGTTGGAAAGCGTTCTTTTGTCGGCAAGAAAGACCCAAACAAGATCTCCTTCTTCAAAGACAATGCTTGTTGGTCTTTTCTTTGTAAAATTGGTTTCTAGCTTCAATCTTCTTTTTACTTGCATGAATTTTTGTCATGGTAGTAGCAAAATCCTCTGTTTTGATTTGATAAATGTGATTCAGGTATTTTGGCAAGGTCTAGATAATGAGATGAAATACAACCAGTGATTAGGGTTGAGGAAGTTGATATCGGTGCATTAGTTGGTTCGATTGAACCAACTAAGGCGAATGTGACCGAACCAGCGCTAGAGCTAAAGACCTGGTTTGGTTGCTTGGTTTAACCTGGGCGCTCGCCCGAAGCGCCCGGCGCCTGGGCTCGGGTGAGCGCCCAGGCGGTGCCTCTTTGAAGCGCGTCGCCTAGAGATTGAACGAGGGGCTCGGGCGCTCGCCTAAGTGTTGCAATCATTGAATACAACTATAAACAATCTCAAATGGGCTCATATTAGTGGAACGGTTAACTATAGTTATAAGCAAATTCAACATGGGATAGGTTGAAATCCCGTTGTTTTAACCTTTTTGTAGCAAAGCATCATAGCAGATTACCTAAGGTTTTGTTAAGTATTAATAACCTCAGTTTGTCTATCTGTTTGAGGATGATAAGCACTACTATATAATAGGTTGGTGCTAAATTTCATCCTTAAACTTAAAAAATGATCATAGTATCTCTATCAGTCTATTTGATGTGACAGATTCAGGAATTCCATTAAGTTTGACCACCTTATGGGAATAATGTTACAATATAAAAAGCATCTATGGTCTTTTTGTAAGAATAAAATGCACCATTTTGGAAGACCGATCAACAACAACAAATATAGAATTTGTATCTCTTTGGGTTTTCGACATACCAACCATGAAACCCATATCTTCATAGGAAACATTAGGAATTGGTAAAGGAGTATATGCACTAAGATTCTCAGTTTGCTTTTTTGAAGTTTGGTATATTCTACATCTTTTTGCATAATATGCAACATCTCAGTAGATTGTAGGCCAAAAATATTTCGCTTTGATGAGGATTGTTTTCTCTCCCAAAGTAACCTCCTAATCCACCATAGTATATAGTTCTTGGATAATATGCTCCCTTAGATAATATTTAGGAATACAAAGTTGAGTTCCATGAAAGAGAAAATCATATTCGGTAAGATAATATTCATGATGACGCTTTGTGCATAACTCCCATGCTTCTTCAATATCTTCATAATTAGAGTAAGTATTTCTTATTGCCTCAAATCCTTCTAGTTGGACACGCATAGAATTAAGAAGTGTCAATCACCGATTCAGTGTATTTGCTGCTTTATTACATATTTCATTCTTATGCTTCAAGACAAAAGTTTGCTCTTATAAAAAATGCCACCCATCTTGCACGTCGTTTATCGGGGAGGTTTCGAATTCTGTAGTGCTTGAACAATAGTATAATATTCAATATCATAATTTGAATAGTTCTTTCTTTTATTGTTAAGTTTTTACTAAGGAATACAAGTAGATTTTCTTCTTAGCTAAGGACTCCACTAATACCTGCATGAGAGCCATCACTATTAACTTCAAATATTTTAGAAAAATTCAGTAATACAAGAACAAGAGTAGTGGATAATTTTACCTTTAATAGTTCAAAACTGTTGTTTGCCTCAGGTGTCCATGCTCCTTTCTTTATGCAATCAGTTAGAGGAGTTGCAATAGTGCTGAAATTCCGAATAAATCGATGATAAAAGGATGTCGACCCGAACGTCGCCAACTTTTTATTTGTTTATGTTTAATATATAATATAATATAATATAATATAATATAATATAATATAATATTATGTATCAAGCGGTACATATTGTGTGTACCGCTCGGTACCACATACCATACTGTACCAAGATAATCTCGGTATGCTGGTACGGATCGGTATGTCAAACCTTGATTAGAATACCTCTTTGCTTCACTTTTAGCAAGTTTTGCTTTAACTTTTAGTGCTAATTGATAAGCATCAAATAATCTTCACAGTCGTTGCATCTCCACTTCATCTCAATTCATAACTCAGGCCACCAACATATCTTGGAACAAGTTATTCTTCTATCTCTTGAGTGTTATTTCGAGCCATCAACTTGAAAAATCTTTCGGTGTAGCCGATGAAGGTTTTACTACCTTGATGAAGATTGTTAAATTGTGAAAAGAAAGTTTGAACATAATCAAATCAAATGGAAGAAAATTCTCACGGAGTCGAGATTTTATCTTCTCCCAAGACGAAATCTTCATTTTCCCTTTCTGAAGGTGCATCTCTTGCACCTTGTCCCACCAAATTGAAACATAACCTCGAAGTCTTCTAGCAATTAATTTTACTTTTTGGTCTTTAGAAATCTCCTTGTAGTTAAAGAATTTCTGAATGGCACTAAGCCAATCAAGAAATTCTTCAGGTTGAAGTTGACCATGGAACTCCAACAAGTCAATATTGATGTTGTCATTTGCACGAAAAAACCTCTTTGTGGATGAGTCTGCTAAAGCTTCTCTGGATGCTGAAGCTCGAAGCACATAATAAGCTTTTCAACTTGTCTCCTTAGTGCTTCAATTTCTGCATCCCTTTTATCTCTATTTAATTGCATCAATTTTTCGTTGTATCATCGTTTGCCCCTTCTAGTTGCTATAAGAAGGAAGTATTCCAAGAGCGTAGAAAGGCTCTGATGCCAAATGATGTGAAACAAGATGAAGAGAGAAGAGAGCAAGAAAAAGAAGTGAGGTATGGGAGAACAAAAGAGAACTCTCTCTTTTTCAAGAGATAACTAAGAAATAGTACCTCAAAATACAAAGGTTTAATAAGGTTTCAAAAACAAGAATGCTCTACAAATATTCCTCCTCTACCCTTTTATGGATGGTTTGTACATTACGTCACTCAACCACCTAATTAATAAGCCATAATTTACTAAAAGTCAAGCACAAATTGTAATACATAATAAATTCATGATACTTTGTATCAAGGTTCACCGTACCACAGCGTATTGCTCGGTATGAGCGGTATGTATCGATCCGATAGGGGACCAATATCGGCGGTACATCGGTTTGCCCCTATATACCATGTGTCGGTATGTTCGATACAGCTCGGTACGTACCATACTGATAGTTGGTTGATACACCAGTGTGGACCGGTAAGGCGAACTATGCTTTGTACATGGTGAAGCTTTAATAGCCATCACAAGATATGAACCATCTTCTTGAGATTTGATAAGTTTGGGCTTGATATTTATTATCTTGGAATTTGGGAGCATTCAATACCCACTGTGCACTACATCAAGTATCTACCTTCTATCTATTTAACATGTGAATCCTGATGAATTTGTTCACCCTTCTACCTATTTTAGTTCCAGAACTACCTCTGGTCATGTTCTGGATCATATTAGCTAATGTATTAATTCTGTCTCACTTATAGGCTACTCAATTTTTGATGAGTTGGCTTATCTGAGTGATGAACACTTTAGGTTTATAAGTTCTCTGTCATCTTTAGTTTCTTTTTATGCTAATCAGATTTTGCTAGGCACATGTACATTGATTATAAAGCTAATTTGCATCAGTGTTCGGAAGGTCTTGCTGTTAGAGAATATCTACCTTAAGAATTTTCTGTGTTGGCAGTTGATTGAGTGCCCATCTGTTTATGAGATGCTGCCAAATTCGGGTTTTGAGTGGAAGAAGAAGCCTTTGGTACAGGTCTGGAGGAAGCTATCTGAAGAGAAAGAAAATGTGAAGTTGGAAGAGTACGATCCAGCTACATGCATCTCTTTCTTTGAAGAAGCTCTAAAGAATAACGAGGTACTATTTATGCTTGTATATCAGGCAGTATTTTAGCCAAATGTACGTTTGGAATTTCTGAATATATTGTACTTTATTGATCTGTCAATGATTTTAATAATGTCTCATGAGCTAGAAATTTGTTTATTTGTTAAATACGTTACCTGTACATGATTCATGGAATGTCTTTCAATTCTAAATCTAGTTTGGGGTTTTAGTGTCAGAATAACCAGGGATTGCTATAGGCTGCAAAATTTGTTACTTGAGAATGATGTAAAATTGATAATATAATATAGTATTTTAACTTGTCTTAGAATTCCAACTCAAGGATTGAAAACTGGTACTCAGAACCCGGTTGAACCATTATGTGTAGATTGGTGTAGTACCAGTAGTGGTCGTTAAAAAAAAAAGAGAATTTATATGATTCTGGTGTATGGTGGTAGTAGCTCTATAATTACATTCTACAACATGTACCAACCATTATGCTTAGTAATCTACAACTTATAATCCATGCTTTAATCACAAATCGTCATGTTGATCTCATATGTCAACACGAGTTGTAGTGTATCATTGTAAAAAGGTAGTTGCACACACCATGTTGATCCATGCTATAGTGGTGGTACATGGCTAGGTCAATTGTTTCGGCTTGTGTTGATCAAGGGAGTGGCACTAGCATGTGATAGAAATGTGCCTTGACAAAGGTATTCAATGCTAGGAAGTAATGACCCCTTACTCAAGAAAAGATATCATGACAACTGAAACTACCTTTATTATTTTTTGAACATTTTCTAGCATCCATGAAGCAACTATAGTGAGTTTGTTGCTATCTATGTATACACTAGTAATTGTTTAGCACTTTCCATGTAACTTTAATAGTGAACTCACTGGTAGTTTATATCATCCTTCATATTTATCATCAAGGTGGTAAACATGAGGAAGTGTTTTTTACAAATTTGCAAGGGACATGGAAGATGACATTTTGCCTGAACCAATTACTCAGTAATCTATTTTTGCATATGTCAAAAATGTTGAGAGGCTGGATGCTTGCTATATTAATTACTTAATGATAATCACCTTATTACTAGGATTAGAGTATAGGAAAGTCATAAAACAACAAGTACAAGAAGTTAATGTAGCATAGATGAGAGTGCATGATTACTAGAAAAGATAAAAATGGGCGAATCAAGTGCATGAGGCTCCCATATTGGCAGTCTGGGGAGGATCAATGTTGTCCTTACTGCTAAATATAAAAAGGCTGTTTTTGTAACTCTAACCAGGACATAGTGGAGCAACCTTATCATTATATCCAGGCAGCCCTTGGTTGCTATAAAAGATAGAAGAAAAAAATATTTTTATCTATAAACACTTATCCATTATACTGATAGAGGACAAACATATTCAAAGAGGACATGTAGGTACCATAGTTTGATGAAATAAGTTCATGAGAATTGGCAGTCGAAGGTGAGGTAGAAAAAACCTGAAAAGTCTTTCTCAGAAACAATACAATATATTTAATTTCTCTTAGTTTAACTAGGAAATTCCTTACATAAATCTCAGTGATGGCACAAAACTTCTTGTTGCTACCCTGAATAGTTGAAAAGCTATTGCTTGTTGTTGTTATTGTTGATGTACTTAGTACTTGGATAATTTGCGGAAGAGAGAACCCAGAGTCCCCTCTATTGCACAGACCCATCAAGGACAATTTTTGAATGTTCTTTGTCATATCCGAGTGATTCTAGATAATTACTACAGGGTCACATTTGACATAGTTTTTGCATCTTATATCTCCTATTGATCACTATAAAAGCTATCATGTCAAAAGTTGACTAATAAAATTCAAATATTTCTCCACTAATTTTAGCTTGAATTTTTTAGATTATCCTTTACTGCAATTGCTTCTTGCACAGATATTTCTTCTGTTTTCTTTTTTATATGAGCAACAAGAGATTGTAAAATTTTTCATTTGTGCCAAATTTCTTGTGTAATTCATATTTGGCTGCCATAAATATATAATTTTTCTGCATGGACTTTGTTGACAACAAATTATGTTATAAAAAACATTTAAATGCACATTACTTACTTTTGGATTAAAATATGTCAAAGTTAGGGATTGTTACATCAAACAAGTATGCATTAACAAAATCACTGATTGACACATTCTTTTCCATCTCTTACTGCTTCATGTAGCTGGAGTACAATGGAAAGTCAATTTCCATACCATTTAATTTTTCTATCCTCAAATGGGCTGCTCAAACTCGCAAAATTATTGATGAAGCCCAGTTACCAAAGAGTGTCAGCTTTTACAACATATTTGGTACATCATTTGACTCTCCATATGACGTGTGGTATGTACTTGATTTGGTTGCTGTATTTGTTTTAAGTAGATGATGATATGATCAAGTAAATTTCACAAGTTGTCCACGTTGTTAAGTAAAAGGCTGAAGGCTAAACCTTCGGTTACTTCCTGTTCCCCCTCTAAAATGTCTTTTACTGTATTACACTCCATATTGCCTTGTATAAGAGGATCAGCCTTTGCCTAGTGCCAACCAAGTCCATTCACCATGGTTCATCACTTAGGACAATAAACATGCTGGGTCTAGTCTTTCTGCAATGGATAAATTAGCCTTGTAAAACTTTGTTCATAAGAATGAAGATGCCTTTGCGTGTTAGGTCGGATTGCTTTGGATGATTTAACTCTAATTAATGTACTCCTGCTACTACATAGATGACACAATAAACAATCCGGTACTTTGTAGTGAAAAAAGTATTTAGCAAAGTACTTCTTGTCAGGAAATTACAAAATCCCCTTGTGATGTAGTCCTTAGCACAGTAATTGGTTTAGGTTGAGTTGACTGGTTTTGGGTTGGGTCAATAATACTTTTTATTTCCAAAAATATGTGTCGACTTTTTTGAATTATTTATTTTGCTGCTATTGAGTTGGAAAATAACTCCAGTTAGGACTAGTACGTGGTCAACAAACTTCTTATCTAATCAGACAAATATGCCAGGCCAATTTCTTTTCCTGTTTGCAGCTCTATTATCTTTTCTTTCCTTCTTTGTTTGTCTCTACTTCCCTTTTTTTTCCTCTTTATTCTACATCTACTATCTGCTGGAGTATATCTTCAACTATGTATATGTGGCTACTTTCGCTAAAATCTAATAACATGTTTTTCAATTTGATATCTTTGGTTGGTTTAGTCTCATGTTTCATTGTACATTGGACTTTAGGCATGATGATTTTTGTAGCCACCCTGAGATGGAAATGTTGTTAAGTAATCTAAACTCAAGGTCTGATTTAACTTTATGAAAGCTTTATAAACTTTTGGCAACAATGAAAAGCTTTATAACCTTGTGAAAGCTGAGAACCCTTCACTTGAAAATTCTAAATTGAAGGTTAAGGATAAAGTGAACCCTTCACTTGAAAATTGTGACTATAATAAATAAATGATTTTTAAAAGCAGATTGGCTAGTCACACCCTAAAAATCTAATTCATTGAGGAAGTATAGATCACATTGAGAAAATATAAACCACTAGGTGGCCAAAGAAAAACACTGACAATGACCATGCAGATTTCTGGATCTGGGTACTAATTGTTAATGAACTAATACCACAATAGATCTAGGATGATGATTACTTGTTCCACCATTCACCAGGTAAATTCTTCTTTGTTAGACTTTACAATTGTACATGTTCTTGGGGCAGTCAAGGGTCTGTTTCTTTGCAAAAAAAAAAAGAAGAAAAATTCAGAAAAGGAGCTTTTCACTGGAAATTAGTTCCACGAGAACATAATTCTTTTTTATTGTAGGAAAAGGAAAAGAAAATGAACTTCCTTTTCCTTTTCCACAGTTTGGAGAAAACCAAAAGTTGGTCTTCTTTCTTTCAGAAGTGGGGTTAACATATAACGGAATGATTGAGATGATTTTTCCTTTCTGAAATCAATGGAGTTCAGTCAAGCTTGAAAATGTAAATGCTGTCATATATGGGCTGAACGTCAATGATGAAATATAAACCACATATATAATCTCACCTCATACTTAGGTGAAGTTATGTGTGACATATTTCAATGTTACAGTGCCTAGGGTGAGGGAAACTGGGATGGCCCTCACATATGCACATGTGACTTGATAGACCTCATTTTAGCACAATGTTTTGGATTTCTCATTTTTTGAATCTTGGTTAGGATGATTGAGGTATTTGTGTTTGTTAAGGTCTTAATCATTGATTTTACCTTGATTTTAATTGTATTTCATGATCAGTCAGTTCAGAGCTGGATTGTTTCTCTTTTCCTGTAGATATGGTCACCTTTCATTTGGAATTTATGAAACGTTCTGTAGAACATTGTGTTTGATGCTCCATTTACAGTAATGTAGAATGTTTTCCTGATAAAGTTCCCAATTTACCATGCTTGCTGTCATTGGAACTTATATTTGTTTATCATTTGAAACTCAAATCATGTATTCTTGTTGCTTCTTTTGTAGCTAAGGAGCCTTTTCAAATTATTAGTTTAATTTTCAGCAAAAATTTGCTTAAACATTACCTACACTAAGCATTGCTATGTTCTTCCTGTTTGCTACTGCAGCTATGGATCTGAAACTTCACCTATTGGCGACTTATCCAAAGTGTGCCATACACTAGTACTAGACATACCTTTTTTTTTCTACTTATTCTAGTTGTTATTTGTTGATTAAAATTAATCATTAGTTCATATTATTTATTTTCAGCCTGAATATACTTATGTGGATGGAGATGGGACTGTTCCTTCTGAATCAGCTAAGGTAAATATTTTCTCAGCATTTTTTTGGAATAACACAAAAAATTCCCAAGAATGAGAGTCGAGAATCTTGTAATGCCTCATGAATTTTCTTGCATCGAGCAATATAAGGTAAACATGCATATTCGCATAATTATGAGCCAATGCTGCATGCAAGGTTTGTGTTTGGAGATACATATGATAGTGCACTGTGCTAGTTTATGTGTATATGATTTTACAGGTTTTATTATTGCTGTGTTAACCCCTGTAGGATTTTTTCACCCAGTATGTTTTGGTCTATTTCACCTACTTGAATTTAACTCGACAAGTTAGTTAGATCCATTGCATTATAAATTCCAAAAATAAAGCATTTATTAGGGATAAAAAATTTAGTCCTCTCTATTTCTTTTAAGAGAAGGACAAAGGTTCAGTGGAAGCTCCTTTCCAATTCTCTCCAGTTCCAGTAGATAAGGGAAGTATGGGTTTCAAGAGATATTAGTTCTTTGTACGTTCCTTTCTCTTATCTCCATGGTCTTATGTCTTAATGAATTGTATATATAGTAAAAGTTCTGATGTTTCTGAAGTTTTAAAAGAAAAAAGAAAAGGAAATAGAATAAACAAAATGGAAAAATATCAAGAAAATAATCTAGGATTATTACCGCCAAACAAATTTGATTTTAGCATAACTTATAGTTCTCTCCATCCAACTGGTCCTAGTTAATCTTGAAGACACGTAAACCAGGTTTCCAGTTGGATTCCCATCAGGTGGACCTTTATCAAGACTCAAAATTAAGTGAAAATACACTCTTTTTGCACAACTTTATGAGAAAATAAAAAATTACAATGAGAATCTGTGCGGAACTACTGAATGTAGAAATCTCAGCTTAAATTAATGAACCTTTACTTAAAGCTGGTTTGCACTCAAGTAACACCTAGTCCAGGTCCTGGTTTTATCAAGATGCCCGTCTAGTTCTTGTAACCGGCAAGTTATCTCAGATAATAAGTTGCAATCTTGTTGATGTCACATTCCTGAACTTGATCCTCTAAAATTTGTGGACATGCAATTCTATGATCCGGTTATCCATTTTTAGGGCTTCTGTTCGTTTCGAGATTTCTGAGGGTGATTTAGTTCACTCGTATTTCATTTTGCTTTTGTCTTTCTGATACCTGAGTTATGTAAATTTACTAGTGTTGGTTCTCAGGTGAGTTTGTAGTCATGGACAGTTCATATTTCCATATAATAGTTAAAAAAACTACTACACCAGGCATTTAAGGTTTTATCCTGTTATGTAACAGAAAAAATTTCATCAATAGATTTAAATGTTCTTCCCTCTCTATTTTTGAAGCTGTCTAGTCTGGAGGTTTAGTGCTGCTGGTGCATGTCTAGTTAGCTGCTGTCTGATTTGGAGATTTTGTTTATTTGTCTTGATAGATGCCATGAAACAGCTTTATTGACTTTTAAAGAGTGCCGTTTAACTATGCCTTGGTTCATCCACTTCCTTTTGTATTTATTTTTTCCTGAGTAATGTTTGATATCTTGTTCATTTCCATTTTTTTATGATAGGCTGATGGGTTCGCAGCAGCTGCAAGAGTTGGTATTAAAGGTAGCCACAGAGGTTTGTTAAATGAGGAGAAAGTATTTCAACTTTTGAAGCAATGGTTGGGTGTGACTGAAAAATCGAGGCACTTATCAACCTCCAAAGTGATGGATATAAATCCTGATGTCACCTTGGCTCAATTGTCTACAAAGGATATTTTATGAACTTTGTGGAAGAGAGAAGGGTGTATACTGTATCAAATTTAGAGTTAATAATTATAAACCTAAGTGCTGCACGTGAAACATACAAAGACATCATTCGTTTCATAGGAAAGTCCTTGTCTAATTATAACTTGTGACCACTAGACTTTCATCTGAGATTGATGAACATCCATCATTGATGATAGTCTGATACTGTAGTTTGGTAAAAATGCCAAACATTGTAAACAACAGTCAGAAATAACACATGTTCACTGCTGCATAAATCTTGTGGGGCAAAGTTTACTGAAGTGTCACTAAATTTTCCTCAGAATCTGGTCATTGGTGGTGGTTAATAATGATATTTCACATGAAGAATTCTAGTTAATGGTGGTTAATAAAGCCTTAATTATGTGATTACTTGGTAGATGAGCATTCATTACTTTGCAAGATACCAAATGAAAGCAGTATACAGTCAAGACAACTTTGATATCTGCATCAACAGGTATGGATTCAGAACCTCAAATCTTATTTTACTTTTTGTCTGAATAAGAATTACCATCTTTATTGTTAATTCATTTGTCTAATATTAATCATGTGAACTCTAAACCTAATTGAATCTGTTTCTTCTTGTGAAAAGATTGTTATTACCTGTTGGAGTTGTCAAATCTTTATTGGACATCCTAATCATTCAACAAGGGCATAAGATCTTTGTGATATCATGTAATGACCAGGTTTGTTGATCTATTTATTGTCCTTCCTCCTTAATCAGTTGCATAGTTTATGCTACAAACTTTATTGCTCTTCTGCTTACATTTCTCTGCTGTCATAAAGCCATAATTCCTTCTCCTTTTTTTTTTTCCAACTAAGTTTTAACTCGAATTTAAAGATTTGAGCAATTTGGTATAAAATTGTCACAGGCATTTTTTCTTTTGTGGAATTTTTTGCAGTATGTTTCTTATTTTTCATGTGAAAAATCTTGAGATTTTTTAGTCACCCCGCCCCTGATTATTGTGCCTAATTAAACGTACAACTTCTGTTCCATGCTAATTATTAGACAACAATCCATATTTTGCAATTTTTGTGAATCAATTTGTAACCGTCGTCTTCTTTTCGGACGCTATCATCTCTTCTGCATTGTTTTTTTGTTTTTTCTTCTTTTTCATTTATCTTCCTTCATACTTTGTTTCTTTTTCTCTTCTCCCGTTCTATGGTGTATTTGAATGTCAGAATTGCATTCCTCTTAAGAAATTGATGTTTCCATTTGTGTCCATCTGGTAATGATAGTTAAATGGTTGGATGAATAAAAATATGATTTCTAGCTAATTTTTTTTTTCTTTTATCTGGATCATGATGACATCACGCAAGCTCCTTGATGATGTAAGTAAGACCTGGAGATAGTGATTCTAATTCGCTTTCCGCCCTAGAATTTGCGAGCGGAAGGTCAGCATACCATCGTCAGCTGTTAGAACTCCAAAAAGTTCTTCCATGGTTCCAGGCAGCTTCATCGGTCGGTTCTGCACATTCAAGTCAACCACGGAAAGCCAAACTTGCAACTCTCTTAAGCTGGCAGAGTTGCCCAAGTGGTGATGGCATGGCCACAAGTCTGGAAGCGATTCATCTTTTAAGACCTCAAACGGCACCTTTTTGAGGCTAAAGATACCCTACCGCCTCCACCTTTATCCTACTTCTCAAGGTTGGGTTGCTGCAAAGAGTGGCGTAAAAGAAAAAAAATGGTGGCTGTGGTCAAAAGAAGATAACTAAAAAAAAAGGGCTTTGTATGGCACGTAGCCAAAGAAGGATGATGGGATTCTGAGCTAAATGCAATGCAAGGAGACGAAAGCCATGGCTGTAAACCTAATTCAATGGGCCAGACTTGAGGCAAAGGAAGGGATAAAGATATCAGTCAAGGGCTGCTGCTGAACAATGGGTGGGCGCAATCCATTTTGAATGCACCAACTGGCTTCTAGTGAAAGGCTTAGCTGATCATTTAGTGAGATCTCATTCATATTGGTCAGCCAACCCTGTGCTTGGTAGATCGTTCTCTGCAAAGTCTGCCTTATAACATATCAACACAACCATCCAACTCACAAACAACTTGGATCAAATTAAGAATTTGATTGCAGAATCTTGCAATGATCTGATAAAATTCTTTTTATCCATCAGTTAGGCTAGACAATGTTTTGGAAATTTACATGATCCTCCCGATCTATATTAAGTAAATCAGATGTCTCACTATCAGACTAATATTTTAAGTATAAAAAAAAAATTGTTGGAAGGTAAGTGCACCAGTCTACTACCAGATTAAGGTTTTAGATATACAAGTATTTATTGAATAAGACTTTGAATCCTAGATCCAAGAGAAAGTGTGAGTCTGGCTACATTATTATGCTTTTTTTCTTTTTTTCTTTTTATGAAATGAACAATTATATATATATATATATATATATATATATATATATATTTGGTTGGCTTTTTATACTTTGTGTGTTATAATGCGTGAGATCGACAATTAATACATAGTCTTTCAAGTCTTGATCTTTTAGTTTCCGAAGAAATAATCTTACGTGTAGGAAGAAGTTATGAAAACTTGGACCCGATGTGCTTGCCTTACTCACAAGTTATATAGTCAAACAATAGACTCCTTTGATGTTGAAGTCAGAATTTGGTCGACAAAGGACGAGAAATAAATAGAGAGGCAAAGAGTGAGGTAAAGACGGCGAGGACGGGAAATAAAGAGAGAGAGAGAGAGAGAGAGAGAGAATTCCATGAACGAAGGGAGAGGAGGAGGAGGATGAGCAATAAAGAGAGAAGAGGCAAAGACGGCGGTATCTATAAAAATTCAAAGGTTTGCTTGCTGATATGGAAGAGAGAGGTTAAATGACGTGGACCAAAGTGCCATGATGTTCTCCGATGCAGGCCCCACTTGGAGAGCATTCATCTTGGTTCGTCAGTTTCTTTTCTGACTCTGCACCCCTGCATCATCTTTCAAAACCTTGGAATGCTTCGGCCGCAACACCAACGCGACCCATTGAAAAATGCAACGACACTTTAGAAAAAGAACCCCAGTCAAACTCCTCGCCAGCCATGCGCTTACCTGTTTGTGTTCTTGCCCTGTGTATATAGTCGCGGGCAGCGCCCCTCGTTGCTCTTTGTGTAATTGCCCATGGCTTCTTCTTCCTCCTCCACTCTCTCCGTGCCCAACCATCCAGCCACTTCGTCTATAACTCGCCCATGCGGCCCGCTCCAGGGCATGTCCCTCCTCGCACCGCAGCGGCTGCCTTTGGCCGCCCCGGTGCTCCACTCGCGCCCGGTAAGGACGCCCGAGGCCATCAGCGGCCTCGCCAGCGTCTGGAGGAAAATCCATGGCGCCGACGACTGGAGCGGCCTCGTCGATCCACTCAGCCCGCTGCTGCGCGAGGAGATCGTCCGGTACGGGGAGCTCGTCGCCGCGTGCTACAAGGCGTTCGACGTCGACCCCAGCTCGCCCCGCCACCTCAACTGCAAGTACGGAAAGCGCCGCATGCTGCGGGAGGTCGGGCTGGGCTCCTCCGGCTACGAGATCACCAAGTACGTGTACGCGACGCCGGGCGTCGAAGTCCCCATGCAGGCCGGCGTCCGCTGCGGCCGGTGGATCGGCTACGTCGCCGTGTCCTCCGACGACGACACGCGGCGGTTCGGCAGGCGCGACGTGCTCGTGAGCTTCCGCGGCACCGTAACCGCCACCGAGTGGATCGCCAACCTCATGAGCACGCTGACGCCGGCCAACCTCGACCCCCACGATCCCCGGCGCGACGTGAAGGTCGAGTCGGGCTTCCTCAGCCTCTACACCTCCGCCGACGCCACCTCCAGGTTCGGCCCCGGCAGCTGCCGAGAGCAGCTGCTCCACGAAGTCTCCCGCCTCATTGACAAGCACAAGGGCGAGGAGATGAGCATCACAGTGGCCGGGCACAGCATGGGGAGCGCCCTCGCGCTGCTCTTCGGGTACGACCTCGCCGAGCTCGGCCTCAACCGCCTCCGCTTCCTCCAGCGAGAGATACCCATCGCGGTGTACTCCTTCGGCGGGCCAAGGGTCGGCAACACCGGCTTCAAGAAGCGGATCGAGGAGCTCGGGGTGAAGGTGCTGCGGGTGGTGAACGTCCGCGATCCGGTCACCAAGCTGCCGGGGCTGCTTCTGAACGAGAACTGGAAGGCCTTCGGGGGGCGCTTCGAGCTGCCATGGAGCTGCTCGTTCTACGCTCATGTAGGAGTCGAGCTGGAGCTGGACTTCTTCGAGATGCAGAACCCTGCGTGCGTCCATGACCTACAGACCTACATAGGTTTGCTGAAGCGCCCCAAGGTGATGCAAGTCCACAAGGAGGGTGTGGATCTACTGGCCAAGGCAAGGATGCTGCTGAGGAAGAAGACGAGTAAGAAGCTTCCGGGATGGCCATGGCCAGATGCAGCAAGGCAGATGAGTAATCTGGCACAGTCTCTGAGATTGATCTGAGGAGAAGCTCACACATTATTTTCATCGTTTTTTTTTTTTTTTTTTTTTTTTTTTTTTTTTTTTTTTTGTGGCTTCCATGGGTTGGGAGTTATCTGCAGATATCTTCATTTTTATTCTTTGCAATTGATGATTATAATTGTTTTGAGTCTCTTTAGATATTCTTGGTTGCTTCGGCCTTCTGATTGTAAATGACGACATTTATAATTCATTTATTTATTTTATGTATTCTTTAAATGACGACATTTATAATTCATTCATTTTTTTTTTAATGTATTCTTTAAGTTCTTTCAAAGATTGATGTTCTTAATTGCAACAAAAACAAATACATAATAACGTGAGACATCTGGTTGTGGAGCATCCAATAGAAAAGGAGGCATTGACTTGTATGCTTGAAGTAGATTCTTGTAATACCAAAAGAGACAATGTCAACTCTTTCAATGGATAAATCAATGAACGGTGGAGAAGAAAATATTGGAGTCTTTCTGCATGCAGTAAGTATCATTGGAGACTGATGTTCCATACCATGAGTCTTTGCACATCCTTGACGTTGACTTTTTGTAGTGATCGAGTTTGGTGGTATCTTAACTAGGTTTTTGTAAGCTTAGTCAACTATGGGACAAAGTTGATCTAATATAATAATACTTTATGCCTATCAGAAACCTACCATCGCATCTTGGGGAAGAGAAGTCAATGTTGAGCTTTCATTTCAACTAATATGAAATCTACCCACAACTAGTGTTGTGTTCTTTTTTTTTTTTTTTTTTATTAGGTGTAGAAAGTGAATTAAATACCATAATAGCTTTTTTAATTCTACAACCCTAATTTGGTTGTCATGAAATGGGAAATCTATGACCCTAGTAAATTAATACTAATGCACTATATATTAGCAGCCCATACCATGTTAAGTAAGAAGATGCATCTCCAATTCATTTAAAGGAAATATGTACTGAAATTTATCTACTTGTATGAAAAATAATATACTGATCACTTTATTGTGAAACTCAATAAAAATACTAGAATAGGTATATATATCAAGAAGAAAAATAATATTGACTATATTAACAAGCTTCATAAAATGCAACTAGTTCTTGATAGCTATAGATGCTTTAGTAGATTTTGAGGCAAGAATTATCAATAGTTACACTCAATTGTTGGTTTTGACATATATGTTAAGCTTAGTATTGGAGCTGTAATTTCGGCCACCGAAAAGAAGATGAAGAATAAAATAATATCAAAGAATAGTCCATAATATATATTTATTTTGTTTCATTATTCAAGGAGCTCAAGTTTTAGATTAAATTTGTAAAAATCGAAGGCTATGTTTTTGGTTGATCGGAGGGCCACAAGAACCCTTCTTTGTTCCCTCTACTTGGATTGTTTTTTGTATGCATCAACTACCACCAGCTTAGCCTTTCAAACCCTTCTTTTTTTGATCCATTCCATCACAAACCAACATTCAATCCACATTGCACAAACTCCCTAAAAGATCCCAAGAAGGTACAGTTGAGGAAAAAAAAAAACAATAATAGTAATAATAATTAATAATGATTTATACACAGCTGATTCTTTTTCTTCTTCTTTTTATGAAAATATAAATAATGAAGGTTGGATTTAAGTTTAAAAACTTACTTAAGGCTAGGCTATAGAAATCATTATAAAAAAAAAATTAGGATGAAGTTTTGAATCAGATTATATATATAGATGGAGGCTTAGAACCCTCTAAGATAGCGCGAATCAAGTAAAGTTCTGAACCCTCCAAAAAAAATGAACAGCATCATCAAACTAATATTTCAGGGATATAATTTATAGGATAAAGATTTAAACCATCAACTAAAGTGAGTGAGTTGGATTCATTAGTATCCGACTGATTGTTTAAATGTCACTAATTTATAAGGTGATGTTTTGAACTCTCAACCGAAAAGCTAAGATTGATGAGTGGGTCAGGTAAAATCATCACCATAACATAAAATATTTGCAAGAATTTGATACGGTCAATAATGGCTGGCCTAGCAGTCTGGTGACATGACACGCCCCTCTTTGATCATGTCAATCAATCACGTCATGACGCTTCCAAGTCAGATGCACGTCGGATATTGACATGGCCTTAGCAAGGATAGTTGGGAAACTTGATGGGCCGACCAGCCCCCAACACAGTGAACGGCGTGCACCTAAGGGCGCACTTGAAGGCTTGTGAAGCCGTCAAAGGACCCAAGGACCCCGCAAAGGATTGTACCCGGCATCGCTAAGTATTGTAGCAGCGATAACGACCTGGTACGACAACCTTTGCCTTCATAGGTATAAAAACCCTCAGGCAACTACCAATAAGGGGGATCGACAACAACTTAAAAGACTGACCTTTCCTGATATCCAAGCGAATCCCTAACTTAAGCATCGAAGGGACTCGGCCGAGCACCAACCGCTCGCCCAGAGTCCTTGTGCAGGAACCTCGAGCCGACCGGCTTCGAACGGAGCCGGTCTAAAGCTAGGATCGAACACCCTCCTCTGCATTCCACGAAGGTGAGCTTATGCACACGAAGAACCACCCTCGAGCTGACTCATCAATCCATGTTGCGGAACGACCACAACATTTTATGCTAGAAGGAGGGCTGATGTCAGAAGAGCGTTCTTCCAACTTTTTTCCCGAGCCGAGTGGTCGAGGAGGCTATCCCTCCAACACCCCGGGTCGTAGCCACGCCCTCAACCCCCCAAGCAGGACCAACAGATGCAGGACAACCTATGCTAATGCTCGACAGATACTAGAGGTTGCTTAATGATCCCAAGCTCACCCCACACCCCCCAGTCTTACATCCTTCGCCTCAAGCTGTCTTCGTCGAGGCATTCCTCGGTCTATCCCATCAGGTATAAGCCTTAGCCGGGATGATACAGGCTATCATGCCCCGCACCCCCTAGTTGACACAAACGATGGCTCCCACTTAGTCGGAGCCCCAACAGTCACATACAAACCAAGGCGACTCTCGGGAACACACAGTACCAGTTCGACACGGTCCTGCAGCGCAGGACCTCCCGCAAGAAACCCGGTCGGAAGCTCCCTTGTTGCCTCGGAGAAGTCGGCCCTGCACCACCTCGAGCGGAGATCAACACCCATGAGCCTGACACTTTATCATCTGACTCGCTTCAAGCACAGCTTCAACACATAAATTGACGGTTGGACGAGGTATAGAAAGAGGTCACCAAGTCGAAGGAGGAGGCCGACGAAAGTTCAAAGGGAGGTTTGCCCTTTACTCTCGAGATACAGGACAAGCCAATACCAACCAATTTCAGGCTGCCTCCCTTGGAATCGTATAATGGCAGCGTGGATCCGGTCGAGCACATGGTTGCCTTCCGAGCCCAGATGGCCTTGTACGATTCATCAGACGTGCTCATGTGTCGCGTCTTCCCCACCACCTTAAGAGGGTCGGCTCGGATGTGATACAGTCGACTCAAACTAGCCTCGATCTCCTCATCAACCAGCTCGTGAGGGAGTTCGAGCAAAATTTTCTGGCAAGTACCCGACCTAAACCCACTATCACTTCACTTCTCAGCATTGCTCAAGGGAGGGAGGAACCCCTTGCCCAGTTCGTCAGTCGGTTTGTGGTCGAGATCCGAGCGGTTCCCAACACTCATCCCTCCCTGGTCATCCAGGCTTTCTCGATGGGGCTACGACCTTCCAAGTTGTTTTGGTCATTGGTGAAAAAATCTCCAATCACGATCCCCAAGATGATGCAAAGGGCCAACCACTACATCACTGTCGAGACCTTGATGGTCGACAAACGGGAGGAGCAGAAGCACCCCAGAGCGGAACAGTATCAGGGGTCAACCTCGGGACCCTCAAGGAGAAGGGTAGATGGGTCGGATCTTAACCGATCAAGACCACTGTCAACTCCCCTCAACTAGACACGTACTAAAATCTTCCTCCAGATACGAGGGAAGGGACTCATTGTTTCCCCAAATCTGATTAAGACATGGCCCGACGACTGAGACCGGAGAATGTACTATCGTTTCCACCGGAAATGCAGTCATGATACTGAGGAATGCCGAGACATCAAAAATTAGATCGAGGAGTTAATCTGCCAAGGGCATCTCGGTTGTTATGTCCAAGACTAGAGAATCAACCCTGAAAGGCGTCTCGAAAAGGATCATCGACCTCGTCCAGCTGAGTCGATTGGAAAACAAATTGATGTCATAGTGGGTGGACCGATCATTGGAGGCGATAGCTCCTTGGAACATACGGCCTACGCCAGGGCTACGGTCGAAAAAAGGTCGAGACGCCACCCTGACCCCGAGATCAACTTTTGTCCCGAAGGAGAAGAGTATCTGAACCACGACGATGCCCTGGTCATCGCGGTGTGCATTGCAAACGCTTGGGTCAAGCAGATAATGATCGACACGAGGAGTTCGGTGGACATTTTATATTTTAAAGCCTTCCAGAAGTTGGGTTTAACCAACAAAGACTTAACCTTGCTAACATCAAAATTAACAAGATTTACAAGAGACTCCATCTCCCCTCTCAGAACGATGACATTCCCAATGACTGTTGGTGAGGAGCCACATACCAAAACGTTGATGTTCACTTTTATGGTGGTCGATCTTCTGTCAGCATACAACGCTACAATTGGCCAACCAACACTCAACAAGTTAAGGGCAGTTGTGTCGACATTCCATCGCTCCATGAAATTCTCGACCAGTGCAGGGGTTGGTGAAGCCCGAAGCGATCCCCGGGAGTCTCGCCAGTGCTACTTGACAGCCACTACGTGTTGAGAAACTTCAACAGGAGCAACACATGCGCAACAGAAATAAAAACAAAACTGGTTTCCCATACAGATCAAATTATCGTGCAAAAGATTGGGTCACGAGAAAACCACAAAAATCGATAAAACCATGTCATGTGATAGATTAATTACCTAGGGAGATTGTATATCTATGTATTTCCAGATCCAGATGGAGAGGATGAAGGAGGTTAAGCATCATCCTCTCTAGCGGTATCTACACGATGTATCTCTACAGTGAAACTCCTCCAATCTGATCTCGCAACTCTTTCATAGAAGGAGGGAGGAGAATAGGAGGGGGAGGCCAAAGCTTATCAACCATGAGTCTCCCCTCCTATTTATAGAGAGCCACCAAAAATCCTAAGGCTCCTACCTTAGTGGGTATTAGATCTTCATCCAATTACCCACTAACCTTGTATTATTAGATCTCTATCCAATAATCTTCTTAGGCCTCTAATTGGGCCTTAAGCAAGGAGTCTATTAACATAGGGTCTCATCTAATAAGAATAAGGGCTAATTGGATCTTCATCCAATCCTCTATTCGGTGAAGCATCCATCATATGTGTGTGACCCTCTAGGCTCGATACCGAGCTGACCATAAGTCACTTCTATCATAACTCTTTATGATATAGTGAATTATTATCTCCATAATAATTCACTTGACTCATCGACTATGGACGTACTAGGCCACTACACCATAGTCCCCAAACGGTATAGGGCGATCAAATCCATCAGATCTGTTTGTCCACAGTTATCGTGTATCTATAATCTCTCATCCAACTAATATCCCAAAGATCATATATTAGATATGGTACTATCAGGTCATATACGAAATCAGTTTGTCTTGCTACAATCAGATTCTACTGGAGAACTCTTTCTCTCTCAATCCGAATGACCATAGCTAGGGATTTGTCCGAGCAAGCACATATGAGATATTCCTCTCATGATACCGAGAGTGAATGATCCTCTATTGATATTCAATTGTCTTTGTAAGGTTGGCTACTAATCCCGATAACTAGCTATACCAGATCTGAAACTTTTCAAACCTATAAGTTTGGCATCAAAGAAAGTACTCATACAATGCATCCTTGGTGTCTCAAGTCAAAAGACCAGATACACAACTGAGACTATGGAATCACTATTTGACATTAGGTATCATCAACCATATAACATTTCATAAGCGGATCAATTAGTGAACTCATTCTCCAATGAACACATATACTATATCCTTAGTATCTTAACACAAGTGGCTATGAGACCAACCGCTTCCATCATATGGATGGATATATAGTATATCGGTCTGTCCAGTTATCTCGATATCGTTCTCGAGTAACCTATGACCAGGATTATTTAGGATCTGTGTTTAATGGTGAATCAATCTCATTATCGTGATCTCATCATGATCTGATTTCCATTGCACATAACCATGGATATCACAATATATATGCTACAGATAATATAATGTGAGAATATGCTAATATTAATCATATGTAAAAAGATCGCACAGTGTGTCACACTTTCTATCACTGACGTGATTGGCTTATAGGGCACCTGTAACCAACAATCTCCCACTTGACCTAAAGCCACCTATATGTTTGATCCCCATCAGACCCCTGTGACGCTCAAATACAATCTGAGCCAACGGCTTCATCAGTGGATCTATAATGTTATCTTCGGATGGAACTCTTTCCATTGCCATATTTTTTCGAGTCATGATTGCTCTAATCAGATGGAACCTCCTCATAACAATTCTGATAAGACTTGGGTTCCCTTGCTAGAGATATCGCACTATCGTTGTCGTAATATATGGGAATCAGCTCCGTACTGCTTGGTACGACTCCCATATAATGATGGACTTCTTCATCGATACCCCTTCCTTTGCTGTTTCTGTTGCAACAATGTATTCCGTCTATGTGGTCGAGTCAGCAGCAGTATCTTGCTTGGAACTCTTCCAGCTTACTGCTCCTCTATTCAGGGTGAAAACATACTATGAGTTTCACTTACTATCATCAATGTCTGACTGGAAACTCGAGTCCGTGTAGCCCTCAGCCTGAAGGCTACCTCCTCCATATACCAGTAAAAGATCCTTAGTCCTTCTCAAGTACTTAAGGATACACTTTACTGCCTTTCGGTGTTCTAAACCTGGATCTGCCTGATACCTTCTCGTGATACTCAGAGCATGTGTTATATCAGGCCTGGTATATAACATAGTATACATAATAGACCCTATCACTGAGGCATAAGGTATCTTATTCATGTCTACCCTTTCTTCAGGAGTCTTTGGGGACATACTCCTAGAAAGTGATATTTCATGCCTCATCGGTATGAGACCTATCTTAGAATTCTTCATGCCAAACCTTTTGATAATGAAGTCTATGTACCTAGACTGGGATAAGCCAAACATCATTTAGATCTATCTTTATAGACCCGGATCACCAAAATATAAGATGTTTCCCCTAAGTCTTTCATGGAGAAGTTTCTGGATAGCCAAGTCTTTACTATGGTGAGCATTTCTACATCATTCTCAATGATTATGATATCATCTACATACAATACCAAGAAGGCGATATCACTCCCACTTACCTTCCTGTACACACAAGGCTCATCTTCGTTCTTAACAAAGTCATAAGATCTGATCGTCTCATCAAATCTTATGTTTCAACTTTGGGAAGCTTGCTTTAGTCCATAAATGGACTTGAGCAACCTGCACATTTTATCTGGACTTTCTCTCGATATGAATCCCTTTGGCTGTATCATATACACATCCTCCTCAAGGTTGCCATTGAGAAGTGTCGTTTTGACATCCATCTACCAGATCTTATAGTCATAGTGTGCTGCAATGGCTAAAAGAATTCTAATAGATTTAAGCATGATTACAGGTGAAAAAGTTTCGTTATAGTCAAATCATTGTCTTTGACGATATCCTTTAGCTACTAGCCTTGCCTTATAGGTCTCCACCTTTCCATCCACATCGATCTTCTTCTTAAAGATCTATTTGCAATCGATGGGTACGATACGTTCAGGTGCATCCACAAGGTTTCAAACCTTGTTATAGTACATGGAATCCATCTTAGAATTCATGGCTTCTTGCCACTTCCCAGAGTCTATACTCATAATAGCCTCCTTGTAGGTCTGAGGATCAACATCCTGAGTCCTATTCACTGATATGTCCCACATATCTTTCAGGAGGGTGAGATACTCTACTAGACCTACGTAAAGTTGGAACTTATGTGTTAGGTACCTGAACAGACTCGGACTCTGGAATGGTGCTTGAGCTAGGTTCTCCAACCTCGCTCAACTCTATCTCACTCCCACTTTTTTCACCAAGAATGTGGTCCTTCTCAAGGAACACAGCTCTCTTGGTAACAAAGACCTTTCAGTCCTTGGGATGATATAAGTAATACCCCAAAGTCTCCTTAGCGTATCCCACGAACGTGTACTGTTCCGTCCTTGATTCCAACTTGGACACTACCGACGTACCCTAAGAAGATAAGCTACGTAGACACTACCGACGTACCCTCAGAAGACATGGTAGACACTATCATGTCTCATATGACGTAGGCACTACTGACGTAGACACTACCGACGTACTGACATAGACACTTTGATGGAACTCTGTTCAAAAGATAAGCTACGGTCTCTAGGGCGTACCCTCAGAATGAGATGGGTAGGCCAACAAAACTCATCATGGATCACACTATGTCTAACAGCGTGTGATTCCTCCTTTCTGATACACCATTGAGCTGAGGTGTATATGGAGGTGTCCATTGGGATAGAATCTCATTATCCTTAAGAAAATGAGTGAACTCCGTACTCAAGTACTCTCCTCCTTGATCTGATCGAAGAGTCTTAATACTCTTTCCAATCTGATTCTCGACTTCATTCTTATATTAGCTGAATTTCTCAAAGACCTCAGACTTGTACTTCATCAAGTACACGTGTCCATACCTAGAGAAATCATTAGTGAATGTAATGAAGTATAAGTAACCACCTATAGCCTGAGACGACATGGGACCACATACATCACTATGTATGAGTTCCAATAACTTAGTGGCTCTCTCTCCATTTTCACTAAAAGGAGAGATGGTCATCTTCCCACGAAGGCAAGGTTCGTAAGTTGTATATGACTCATAGTCAAATGGATCTAAGTATCTATCTTTCAGCAACTTTTGAATCCTTCCCTCATGTATATGACCTAGCCTATAATGCCATAGGTATATATTGTTCACCTCATATCTTTTCCTCTTAGACATATTTATATTCATGATGTGTGGAGAAGTGTCTAACACATATAAGTCATTTATCAGGGTCCCTCTAGTGATGATCTCATCATCTATAATAATTGAATTATTATTCTCAAAAATTAATTTATATCCACTAATTGTCAAACAAGATATATAAATAATATTTTTGATAATGGAGGAAACAAAATATCATGCGTCCAATGCAATAATAGCTCCACCAGACAGATATAGGGTGACCTCCCCTATAGTAACTGCAACAACTCATGCTCCATTTCCCATCTTGAGGTTCATCTCGCCTCTGGCCAATCTTCTAGGTCTTACCAGAACCTGAAGCTTCTCCAAGCTTCTGTTTTGCTTTATCTGCAAGGTAATCCTTACAGTTCCTCTTCTAATGCTCGTCTTGACCATAATGGAAGCATTATCCTTTATCCTCTATCGGGTATTTCTTGGTAACCTTTGCCTTACCTGATCTTTCTTTGCCCTTGCCCTTCTTAAGGGTCTTACTAGCCTTCCTTTTCCTATTGGTCTCACCAATATAAAGAGCTAACTTCTCTTTCTTGATGGTACTCTCAGCTTCCCTCAAAATATTGAGAAGCTCAGGTAGAGTCACCTCAAACTTATTCATATTAAAGTTAATAATGAACTGTGAAAAGGATTCTGGTAGGGACTGAAGTATAAGATCAATATACAGGTTATCCTTTAGGACTATCTTTATACTTCGCAAAATGAGCGATCTCATCCTCGCTTATCCTTTCCTCCGACGTGGGCACAATCATATTAAGGACATATATGATTTTCTCTTTTGTGAGAATAATTCTCAAATTACGGAGCCTTTAGACAAATGAGGCGGTTGGCATCAAGTATGCCACATAAGGGTTTTGCAAGCGACAAACAAGATATAGCGTAAATAAATAACATACAAACTTTACAGAAAATACTAATTAAGATATAGACTTCTATCTTAATGTGCTCTCACTATTTTCCTAGCGAATCACGTGACACCCTCGACACGTGAGGCAAAAGTCTCTGACATACTCCTAGCAGGGATCGAGATTTAATTGGCATCTTAGTGCAATCTCGAAGGACTCGACCAATTACACTAAGCCCAAAAGGTAGGCAACTCTCACAACTCCTTGTTATTCCCGTCACGTTCAGCCTCCGAATCATCATGGTCTCGAGGGACTTGACCAACCATAATATTTAGTTAACTCATTACTATCGTTACAAGATAAGTCTGATTTGATGATATGCTCTCGAGGGACTCGACCAAGCATACCATGTCCTTAGGTCACCGGTGACATCTCTATGTCGTAGGCAAGAACTCGATCACGTAGATAGGTGAGCCTCAAGGGACTTGACCAACTCAACCTATATTGTGATTCAATTTCTTCCTATAACGATAGAAGACCATGTGAGTCAATCTTATTGCCTCACGCTTACTGACTTAATATTATTATAGGAGAGGTTTTTGTTTCGTATCGATCTCCTAATATGTCGTGTCACACACATACATATTTAATATATATCTACATCGCATGCAAATATATATACATATATCTAGTAAGTGCATAACACATCACATATGCAAGTCACACCCTATGATCATGAGCCGTCACATAATATGATTAAGCTCGAGCCAATAGGCCTAATCACTCACAATAGGATCTATATGTGCATCGGCGCATCTCCATGCCCTGTGATTGTTGATCTCGTCATCATCGGTTCCGTCGGATCATCGCATCACCATGCGTCGCCACGACCATGTGGGTCTTGCTGTCACCTCCACGCTCCCACGTACCTCTCAATGTAATTACAAATAATCACAAGCACGTAGGCCTGATAATAAACGAGAAAAACAGAGGCTCGTAGGCTCTAATAATAATAATAATCATAATTACACGCATCACAACACATGGCTCATGATCATCCATCCACATCATACATCATATGTATATCACATCATATATAGGATTACTAGATATATATAATAATTAATTAAACTAATTAATTAATTATTTTTCTAAAAATCAGGATATGCTCGAAATTTTCATAGTTGTCAAGGGCATTTTCATAATTCTAGATAATAGGACAGTCCTCGGGATTTCCATAATTATTAATGGTATTTTAGGAATTCTATACATGAACACAATCATCATAATTTTCAAAATTCAAAGGGGCAGGATTATCCTTTTCTCAAAAGGATGCCCTAGGCCTCTTCCCTCACCCTCACTGTGTCGTCACCGCCGCCCCTACATAGGTGGCGGCTGACCTTGCTTGCAAGCAGCCGCCCTGCCAAGGGGCAGGCACTACTGCCTTTATGGTCGGCGCCGAGCCCGCGGGCAGCACCTCCATGGGCGCCGCCCCTGCGGGCGCTCCTGCGAGCGGCAACCCTTGCAGGCGGCCTGCTTATGGGCGTCATGCCTGCAGACGCTACCCCTACTGGCGGCTGCCTCTACAACCTGGCTGCGGGCTGCTGCCTACCTTCGACATCCCTTGTCGCAAGCTAGCCACGGGCAGCTGCCCCTTACAGGCAGCATCTGTCGTAGGCTAGTCGCGGCCTGGCTGCGGGTTGGCCGTGGCCGGCCGCACTTGCAGGCTACCTAGACCGTAGCTGACAGCCCCCTTGTAAGGGACCTTGGCCGCAGCTGACTGCCCCCTTGCAGGTGGCCAGGCCATGGCCGGCCACCCAGACAAGGGGCCTGGCCATGGCCAACTGTCCCCTTTCGTTGCTGCATTTGCTCCAAAAATATAGCAAGAACGTGTAGAACGATTCTACGTGATCCAATCTCATCACACGTAGTTTAAAACCAATATTTCACACAAAAACCTTGGCTCTTATACCACTGTTGAGAAACCTCAACGGGAGCATCACATACGCAGCAGAAATCAAAACAAAATCGATTTTCCACGTCGATCAAATCGTCATACAAAAGATTGGGTCACGAGAAAGTCATAAAAACTGATAAAACTGTGTCATATGATAGAGTATATCTCTGTATTTCCATATCCGGATGGAGAGGATGAAGGAGGTCAAGCGTCCTTCTCTCTAGTGGTATCCACACGATGGATCTCTACAACGAAACTCCTCCAATATGATCTCGTAACTCTTATGCAGAGGGAGGGTGGAGAATAGGAGGGGGAGGCCAAAGCCTATCAACTATTAGTCTCCCCTCCTATTTATAGGGAGCCACCAAAAACCCTAGGGCTCACATCTTAGTGGGTATTAGATCTTCATCCAATTACCCACTAACCTTGTATTATTAGATCTCTATCCAATAATCTCCTTAGCCTCTAATTGGGCCTTAAGCAAGGAGCCCATCAGCATAGGGTCTCATCTAATGAGAATATGGGCTAATCGAATTTTTATCCAATCCTCTATTCGCTGAAGCATCCACCATATGTGTGTGACCCGCTAGGCCCGATACCAAGCTGGCCATGAGTTGCTCCCATCAGAACTCCTTATGATATAGTGAATTATTATCTCCATAATAATTCACTTGACTCATCGACTATAGACGTACTAGGCCACTACGCCATAGTCCCCAGACGGTACAGGAGGATCGAATCCATCATACATGTTTGTCCATAGATACCGTATATCTATAATCTCTCATCCAGACGATACTGTCAGGTCACATACAGATTTAGTTTGTTGACCCTGACCAGAGATTTGTCTGAGCAAACACATATAGGATATTCTTCTCGTGATATCGAGAGTGGATGATCCTCTATTAACACTCAATTGCCTTCATAAGGTTGGCTACCAATCTCGATAATCAACTATACCAGATTTAAAACTTTCTAAACCTGTAAGTCTGGCGTCAAAGAAAGGAGTACTCATACAAGGCATCCTTGGTGTCTCAAGTCAAAAGACCAGATACAAAACTGAGACTATGGAATCGCTGTCTGACATTAGGTATCATCAACCATACAACATTTCATAAGTGGATCAATCAGTGAACTCATTCTCCAGTGAGCACATGTACTATATTCTTAGTGTCTCCACACAAGTGGCTATGAGACCAGCCATCTCCATCATATGGACGGATATATAGTACACCGGTTTGCCCAGTTATCTCGATATCCCTCTCGAGTAACCTATGATCAAGATTATTTAGAATTTGTGTTTAAAGGTGAATCGATCTCAATATCGTGATCTCATCATGATCCAATTCCCATTGCACAAACTAAAGACATCACAATATATGTGTTACTGATAATATAATGTGAGTATATGCCAATATTAATCATAAGCAAAAAGATCGCATGGCATGTCACATGTGTCATCACTCACATGATTGGCTTGCAGGGCACCTGTAACCAACACTATGCTTCCAAAGAAGCCCAGGACACAGACCATAGTCGCTGATTCAAGAGAGCTCAACAAGCTTACTCTCAATCCCGAGCCTGTCGAGGGTGTGAAGGAGGTCATTGCCGACCCAAAGTGACCATACAAGACCTTGAGAATTAGCTCAGCACTCTCGGGTGAACAAGTTCAAATGGTAGAGTTCCTTGGAAAGAACTCTGACATGTTTGCTTAGATGCCAAGAGATATGCCCGATATTAATCCCGAGGAGGCCCTACATAACCTCAACATAGCTCTTGGTGCCCGACCAGTCAAACAAAAGCTAAGGAGATTTGCCCCGGAGCATCAAAGGGCTATCGAATATGAGGTGACATGACTACTTGAAGTCGGTTTCATTACAAAAGTCACATATCCGACCTAGTCATCGAATGTTGTACTTGTCAAAAAACCTAACAAAAACTGGTGGATGTGTGTGGACTATACTGATCTCAATCGGGCCTGCCCAAAGGACTGTTATCCCTTTCCTCGGATCGATCAACTAGTCGACGCCACATCGGGACATGAGATGCTCTCTTTTATGGATGCCTACTCGGGATACAATCAGATCTGGATGGCACCTCGAGATCAGGAGAACATGACCTTTATCACCCACATCGGCACATATTGCTTCGGGTTGAAGAACATTGAAGCCACTTATCAAAGGATGGTGAACCGCCTATTTAAAGATCAGATCAGTAGAACCATGGAAGTTTATGTTGATGACATGATTGCAAAAAGTAAAATGGCGAATAATCACTTGCATGATCTGGCAGAAACATTTCGAACCATGAGACGAGTCAGGATGCGTCTCAACCCCAACAAATGTGTTCTCGGGGTCACCTTGGGAAAATTCCTCAGCTTCGTGATCCATCAACTAGGGATCGATGCTAACCCAGAAAAGGTGGAGGCAATCCTTTAAATGAAGTCTTCCAAGACAGTTAAAGAAGTGCAACAACTCACTAGGAGACTAGCGACATTAAGTTGGTTCATTTCTCGAGCAAGAGATAAGATAGTCCTTTTTTCGAACTTTAAAAACGGAGAACCATTTCTGTTGGACTCCACAATGTGAAGAGGCCTTTCAAGAGCTGAAGGCGCATCTCGCCTGGTTACCTCAACTTGCTTTAATTTCTCTCGGGGAACCCCTCGGGTTATATATGGCCACGTCGACATCATCAGTCAGCTGAGTCTTGGTGATGCTTGGTAATAAAGTGGAAAGGTCTGTATACTTCTCTAGCCATATCCTCAACGGCCCAGAAGAGCGGTACCTCCTGGTCGAAAAGCTGGTCCTGGCATTGGTTATGGAAGCAAGAAAGCTAAGGCCCTACTTTCAGGGGCATCCCATCAAGGTAATAATCGACTAGCCCCTCGGTCAGATTTTATCTAAATTCGATGGGGCAGGTCGGATGCTGAAGTGGTCGGTCGAGATGGGTGAGTTCGACCTCGAATATGTGCCTAGGATGGCCATTAAAGCACAAGCGATGACCGACTTCATTACAAAATTTACCCCCACACGCAACTCATCCGACCTAGTCCCGACTTGGAAACCATACGTGGATGGGTCGGCTAAGGCTAAAGCTCCGGCCTCATCCTGGAGAGCCCGACGAACCAGATCTATGAGCAAGTGCTTCGTCTCGAGTTCAAGGTCACCAATAATGAAGCAGAGTATGAGGCGTTGCTCCTCAGATTAAGGCTAGCAGCAGAACTTCAAGTGGAAGAAATTGATGCCTACACAGACTCCCAGTTGATGGCCAGGCAGATCCAAGGAGAGTTCGAGGCTCGGGACGAAACGATGGCAAGGTCTTTGGCCAAGCGCGTTGACTAATTAATGCCTTCCGCCATTTCACTATCACCAAAGTACCTCGAGTCAAGAACTCACATGCAGATGCATTAGCAAAACTTGCTTTAGACCTGCTTGGTCTGTTCCCCCTCGCCTTGGGGCAACGAAGGTTCCTCATAATATGAGTAGACTACTTTACCAAATGGGTCGAGGTCGAACCATTGGCCTTGATCACAGAGAAGCAGGTCGAAAGCTTCGTCTGAAGGAACATCATTACTTGATTCGACATACCTAAAGTCATTATCATAGACAACGAGACACAATTCAACAACCCAAAGTTTAAAGAATTTTGCCAAAGCTTCAACATTCAGCTCATGTTTGTTGAATCTAGGATTTTGATGATGAATCAATTGATGAGTTTTATGATATAACTCGTGTGTTAAAGAAAGTGATATAGGATTAACTATGATAGTAAAAGGACACTACAATTAGATGTTGGGCCCAAGTCAGCTTCGAGCATCGAGCCAAGGTTCGAACAACGGAATGAGAGCTCGCTGAGAGTTCGTCGGAGGTCGGTCGAGGTTCAGACGATGTTGTCGGGAGCTCATCGAGAACTCATCAAAATTTTATCATGAAGTTCGTCAGGAGTTCACCGATAGGTTGTCGGGAGCTCGTCGAGAGTTCACCGGAAGAATGCTAGAAGTTTATTAGGAGTTCACCGAAGGAAATCGAGAGCTCGTTGGGGGTTTATCGGAAAGATGCTGGGAGTTTGCGGAAGAGACAATCAAACAATGTCGATTGTACGTTGAGTATCGTAGTTAGCATCATAATGAGAGTTAGTTTTACTAACTCAATTAAGAGGCCATTAGGCCTTAATAGGAGCTGATTTGGACTTGTTAGAAAAGTTATTTCAATAACCCAAGGTCAGATAAGGTACGATCTTCGAAAATATGGTCTCCAAGATGACACAGTCTTCGAAGGTATGTCAGGCGGTTGAACCGCCCAGACACAGTCTCCCTGACTGTCAGGCGACTGAACTGCCCAGAACACAATCTCCTAGACTATGTCAGGCGACAGAACCGCCTAGAACGCAGTCTTTGAGACTAGCACCTCGGGATCACTTCAAAATTGATTTTTGGATCTACTTTTGAAGCCATTTGGGGCCTATAAATACCTCACTCTTTCTTGCCTGAGGTATACAAGCAATTAAGAGCAAAAATCTTGTGAAAACGATGTTGTAATTGAGAGCTTCTTCTCATTTCGTTTTGTGTATTTTTTTATTTAAGAGAGAGCTTTGAGTCTTGTAAAGGTTATCTCCTAAACCTGTAAAAGGAGAATAGAGTTGTAAGAGGGTAGTTGATCTTTAGCCATTGAAGGAAGATCAATAGTGGAAGCCGGTAGCCTCAACGGAGGAGGAATCGAGAAGTGGATGTAGGTCACGAGATCGAACCACTATAAAATCGATTTGCTTCCTCTTCTTTGCTCTTTAACTTCATTGCTCTATTATTTAACTATATATTATCTTTGCTTGTACTATTACAAACATCTCTACACTTAAACGTATTTTCGATACGATTTTCATTGAGCAAAATTTTTAAATCGTGTACCCCCCCCCCCCCCCCCCCCCCCTCTTAGTGCCGCTTTGATCCTAACAAATTTCAGCTCAGTCGCTCACCCCCAGGCCAATGGACTCGCTGAGGTAACGAACTGAGCCATCTTCGATGGCCTGAAGAAACAAGTTACCGATGCCCGGGGAACGTGGGTCAATGAGCTCCCCAGTATCTTATGGACTTCAAGAACAATCCCAAAGACTACAACGACGGAGTCGCCCTTCAACCTCGCATTCAGAACTGAGGCAGTGTTACCCTCCGAGATGGTTTTCCCGACCCTTAGAACCAAGTACTATGATAAAGACCGTTCGGACGCATAGTTGCGGGAAAACCTCAACCTGTTGGAAGAAAAACGGGCCGAAGCGCACCTGCAGGAACTCGCGTACAAGAGGGCTGTTGCAAGACTCTACAATAGTAAAGTACGCCCTCGACAAGTAACCTCGGGCGACCTTGTCCTGAGTAAAGCCGAGGTAAGTGATCCGACCCGAACTCGGAGGAAACTAGCGCCGACCTGGAAAGGTCTGTACTGAGTCATCAAGGTTGTTCGAGAAGGCACTTACATTCTCGTAAATCTAGATGGCAAAAAATTGTCGAGAACCTAGCATATATCCAATTTACGGAAGTTCTACGCATAAGTTGGAGCAAGTAGAAGTTGTTTGTCATTGATTGAAATGCACATTCACAAAAGATGTCGGTCACAAGACTATGCAAAATTGGACCAAGACCTAAGTCTTAGGTCGGAGTTGCATACAAAATGTGTTGGGAAACCTCAGCGGGTGCATCACATGCGCAGCGGAAATCAAAACAAAAACTAGTTTCCCATGCAGATCAAATCGTCGTGCAAAAGATTGGGGTCGCGAGAAAAATGCAAAAATCGATAAAACCGCGATGTGAGAGAGATTGATTTTACCTAGGGAGATCGTATGTCCCTGTATTCCAGATTCGGGTGGAGAAGATGAAGGAGGTCAAGTGTCCTCCTCTCTAGCGGTATCCACACGATGGATCTCTGCAGCGAAACTCCTCCAATCTGATCTCGCAACTCTCGCGCAAAGGGAGGGAGGAGAATAGGAGGTGGTGGCTAAAGTTACAGCCTATCAACCCTGAGTCTCCCCTCATATTTATAGAGAGCCACCAAAACCCTAGGGCTCCTTCCTTAGTGGGTATTGGATCTCATCCAATAACCCACTAATCTTGCATTATTGGATCTCTATCCAATAATCTCCTTAGGCCTATAATTGAGCCTTAATCAAGGAGCCCATCAACATAGGGTCTAATCTAATGAGAATAGGGGCTAATTGGATCTTCATCCAATTCTCTATTCACTGAAGCACCCACCATATGTGTGTGACCCTCTAGGCCCAATACCGAGCTGGCCATGAGTCACTCCCATCAGAACTTTTTCTGATATAGTGAATTATTATCTCCATAATAATTCACTCGACTCATCGATTATGGACGTACTAGGTCACTACGCCATAGTCCCCAGACGGTACAGGGGGATCGAATCCATCGGACCTGTCTGTCCATAATTACCATATATCTATAATCCCTCATCCAACTAATATCCTAGAGATCATATATTGGATATGGTACTGTCAGGTCATATACGGAATCAGTTTGTCTTGCTCTAATCAGATTCTACCGGAGAACTCCTTCTCTCTCAATCCAAATGACCCTGGTTAGGGATTTGTCTAAGCAAGCACATATGAGATATTTCTCTCGTGATACCGAGAGTGGATGATCCTCTATTGACACTCAATTGCCTTCGTAAGGTTGGCTACCAATCCCGATAACCAGTTATACCAGATTTGGAGCTTTTCAAACCTGTAAGTATGGCGTCAAAGAAAGGAGTACTCATACAAGGCATCCTTGGTGTCTCAAGTCTAAGGACCAAATACACAACTAGGACTATGGAATCGTTCTCTGACATTATGTATCATTAACCATACAACATTCCATAAGCGGAGCAATTAGTGAACTCATTCTCCAATGAGCACCTGTACTATATCCTTAGTGTCTCCACACAAGTGGCTATGAGACCAATCGCCTCCATCATATGGATGAGTATATAGTACATCAGTTTGTCTGGTTATCTCAATGTCCCTCTCGAGTAACCTATGATTGAGATTATTTAGGATCTGTGTTTAAAGGTGAATCGATCTCATTATCGTGATCTCATCACGATCCGATTCTCATTGCACAGAACCAAAGACATCACAATATATATGTTATATATAATAAAATGTGAGAATATGCCAATATTAATCATAAGTAAAAAGATTACGCAGTGTGTCACATGCGCTATCACTCGCGTGATTAGCTTGCAGGGCACTTGTAACCAGCAAAATATTCGTTCCGACTTACAAAAAAAGGAACATGCCCCGAGTTACAAAAATGTGATAAGAGAACTCTCGAGTCACTCCTCGGTAGGGATGGAATCGTTGAATTCTTGACGAGTCTCTATGGGCACTGAGCTGTCCTCTGGCTTCTCGGTGAAGAGGTCGCTGTCCACCTCCAGGTCGGGGTACCCAAGCTTGAAAGCGAGCTAGAGCAATCTGGTACCCGTACTCATAGGACAATTGACCCATCCGACATAGCCCCCATCCAAACCCCACCGTTTGCTTGTAGTCTACAATGCTTTTGCTCGGCAGCTCAGCCTTGAGGGTCTCATTTTCTTTCATTATTTTCAGCAGGTCATTATCGGCCTTCCGACAACTTGCTTTTTGCTCCTTGATCTGGCGTTGACTATCCGTCAGTTCGGCCCAAGCTTCGTTCAGCTCCTTGTTGGCCTGGTCCAATCGTCGGGTCGCTTCTCCCAACTCGAACATCATTTTTGACGTTGTCTGCCTGGAGTTTGACCACTTGCTGTTAAGCGATGACTAGCTGCTCAGGGTCCCCCTCAGACTTCAGCTTTTGTATCTCCTATTCCAAGTGCGAGGCTCGGTTGCCCATGATGGTCACCAAGTGGCCAGCATCATGGACCCTATCCAAGAGGGCCATTTGATAGTGGTATCCCTGCAAACCGAAAGGGGGATTAAAGAGTATGAATAGGAGAGGTCAAAGATAATAAACCTTGAGACATGACTTACCAACGTAATTTGCTTGGTCGCCTGTGCCATAAGGACCTCAAAGGCAACGTGTAGAGATCCTTTGCCAAGGTAGGGTGCAAAACCCCCCTCTCGACCTCCGAGGCCACCTGGGAGTTGTCCCAGATGTTTGCTAAGTAGGTAAGGTTCAACCACCGAGCTTGCATCACAGCGTTCAGATCCTTTGGGGTCCAGTCGGCAATATAAAGAACGTAGTATCCTTCATTATCTTTGTGAACCCTCGTGTCGCACAGGTTCTTCATCGACTTCGGTCGGAGATAGGTGGGGGACGAATCCTCCTCAGTCGGAGCCATCGGCTCCTTCCCCTAAGCAACTGCCTAGGAGCTCCCTTCGCCGTGATGGGACTTGTGTTTCTTCACCATCATTTTGACCTGCTTCCCGGGCCAGGCAGTAACCGCCTGTTCGGGAGCCGAACTCCCAACAGGCCTCTTGGGTGTGGTTTCCACACTGATTTTCTCTACTTCTGATGGGGAACTTTCGGCCTGAGTAGCCGAAGAGTTCTTCCCACCCGACATCTTGGGCTTTCTACGCAGGGCATTCAGATCCATTGCACCTGCATTTCGACCAACAAGTTAGAATTATAATAGCCATAGCATAAGCGAGAAATGTCAAAAATTAGTTGTACCCCGAGAAGTGGGACTGAGCCCCACCTCGACCAACTACAGCTCGGTCATGTCCCAGATTGCCCAGGAGAGGGGAAGAATTTCCTTCAGCCTATTGACCATGATAGACGCCTCGGACAATAAGGGGGAATGTTGCTGATCAGATGGATCGACCAATCAACTCTAAATCCCCAACTCGGACTACTAATAAAAAAATACTGAGCCTTCCAACCCTTGTTGTTGGTCAGTGCCTCGTTAACCTTAAAACTAGCCTGAGCAGTTAAATAGTAGCTTCCCGACGTTTACAAAGGCGAAAGCAAGCAAAAAACAAAGTTCAGGTGGGAATACTACCCGCACCTCGACACTCACCAAGAAACGTAATAAGGTAGCGCCACAAGTTGGGCGCCACCTGACTTAGAGAAATCCTCCACCATCTAAGGCATTCCACGATGATGGGATGAAGGGGAAGCGCAAGTCGGCCTCCAATGCATCCACCGAGATACTTAGCTTGGAGGACTCGGGGTTGCACGGTCGCTGCTCGGGCAATGGAGCCTGCATAACATATTCTTCCGGGATGCTATAGGGCTCCCAGATTGACCCAAGGGACTCTTCGGTTACGACCAAAACGACGTCATGAAATGACTTCATGACCTTAAGATCCCTTAATGACTTTGAGTCTCCCGGGGAAGGTATCCCCAAAGACGATGACCCCGAGACACTAGCCATGGGACCCTCCGACCGTGTTCCTTCTGAACTAGCGGAAGGAACAAACTCAACACTGGATGAACCCGAGGAGGACATCGGACCTGATCAATTAGTTGAAAGGAGCGAAGGTGGAAGGACTAGAAAATCGAGACAATGGGAGAAAATGTGCAAGAGTGCAAGTGAGGCCTCTAGCTGCAAAGGATGATGATTATAAGGCCCCTGGACGACGATTCGCATGCCTGAGGCAGAGAGGACTTTGCCTAAGGAACCCACGATGTCAATAAAATATATATTTGCGCCATAGATCAGCCACGTCAGCCTTAGCCGATCGCTATAGGAATTGCATGCTCAATACACTAGGCTGAGGTGTAAATTGGCGCACGTGCAGGCCACGTGAGCAAGAATCCCAGCATTCAGGACACGCGTGAACCACACCCACGTGATCCTGGTAGCCAATCCCCAGGCTCGCGTAATCGGACCATGTGGTAAGGATACAAATGACCCATGAAAGAAAAACCCTAAGGCATGGCTCGAGTAGCTCATCTCAGCCACAATCAGTCCAACTGTGCCTGAGTTGCCTATCTCGGCCAACATCAGTTCAATTGTGCCCAAGTTGCTTATCTCGGCCACCAACAGTCCAATTGTGCCCGAGTTGCCTATCTCGGCCACCATCGGTCCAATTATGGCCGAGTTGCCCATCTCGGCCACCATCAGTCCAATTATGCCCGAGTTGCCATCTCGACTACTATCAGTCCAATCGAGCCCGAGTTGCCCATCTCAGCCACCATCAGTCCAATCGAGCCCGAGTTGCCCATCTCAGCCACCATCAGTCCAATCGAGCCCGAGTTGCCAATCTCGGCCACCATCAGTCCAATTGTGCCTGAGTTGTGCATCTTAGCCACCATTAGTCCCGATTGTTTAGCTCAGCCCCAATAAGTCCAAAGCACCCGAGGTCCTCTGCTCGGCCACATTTGCAGTGCCCACCAGTGTGAAGTGAGCAAAAAACCCTTTCCCGTTAAGCTCCCTTAGGGACCTAACGGAAAGAATTTGTACGCGGGAGAGGGGGGGGGGGGGGGGGGAGAGAGAGAGAGAGAATGATAGGGCCAATAATGGTCGACCCAGAAGCCTCGTGACATGACACGCCCCTCTTCGGCCATATCACCCAGTCATGTCACGATGCTTCCAGGTCAGATACACGTCGGATGCCGACATGGCCTTGGCAAGGATAGTCGGGAAACCCTACGCGTCGACCAGCCCCCAGCACAGCGGACGGCGTGCACCTAATGGCACAGCTGAAGGCTTGCGGCGTCGTCAAAGGACCCCGCAAAGGATTGTACCCGACATCGCCAAGTACTATAGTAGCGACAACGACCTGGTACGACAACCTTCGCCTTCACAAGTATAAAAACCCCCAGGCGACTGCCAATAAGGGGGATCCGCAACAACTCAAAAGATTGACCTTTCATGATATCCAAGTGAATCCCTGACTTAAGCGTCAGATGGACTCGGCTGAGCACCAATCGCTTGGCTAGAGTCTTTGTGTAGGAACCCTTAGCCAACCTACCTCAAACGGAGCCGACCTAAAGCCGGGATCGAACACCCTCCTCTCTATTCCATGAAGGTGAGCTTGTGAACCACCCTCGGACTGACTCATCGGTCCACGTTGCGGAACGATCACGACAGAATTTATTTTTATTTTGTTTGCTTGTTGAAGTCTTCATCTGCCCCATCTTTGCCAGCATATGTAGTAAAAAATTCCAGCCACCACCACTACTTGTGAAAACCTAATCACTGAAACAAATGAGCATCATTCTTCAAAGCAAAGCTTTGTCTGAACCTATCCAACATGCAGTGAAACATACTGGTGACACGAAGAGTGGGACTTCCACCATGGTCATGCACAGAGGACGACGGTATGGTATCTGACATGTTCTTCATCAACCAGCTAAAGGTGGGAGTTACTACATGGGAAGTCAGTCAGTTATTTGCATAGATTTCATGCTTAATAATCTAAAAGAGTCCTTGCCGCGATACTTACTTTTGAGTAAAATTTCCACGTCAAGTTGAAGAGGGAATCAAATCGACAAAAATATCAAATGCAAGCAAAGGAAAGAGTGCAAAAGAAGCTTATCAAAGTTACAAGACGAGTTACTATTCATTTCGATAAGGTTACCAATTACCACTGAAATATGAGTCGTATTAGTCCAAGTAAACCCTAAAAAAATCAGGAGACAGAACAGTGTTGTTCGTGGCCAACTTTTTTTTTTTTTGAACTGAAATCAAAGGGGTACGTAATAACCAAGTACATGATCTCTCTCTCCTTCTTATGAAGAAAGATATCAAAATCTTATAGGACAATCTCTTTTTCACACTTCACAAAATGATTTTTAAGGATTTTTGTTTAATCGGATGATTCTTCGTCTATGTGAGACACAAACATCTTGATCATATTTTTATCGTTTTTATTATTGGATCGATATAAATTATCATTCTCGGTGAGTACGAACAATAAATTTAATTGTATAAAATCCAAGATAATTTAGTTTTGTGGCCATATTTGTGATATAATTTTCTTTTTTTTTAATTTTTTTTTTTTAACTTATTTGTGTTTTTGTAGACTCCGTCAATGCCCCACTAAAGGAGTCAGATGTCTCTTCGGTGGGTGTCATCTAATAAATCATCAAGTATTCTCATTGATGAGAGATCTCTCGCCCATGAGAAATTATAATGTGAGTTTATTAAACCCGCAAAAAAATTATCCACTATAGGATTATTTAAAATTTATCTTTTTATGATGATCTCAAAAATCATATCTGAAAGTAAAAGACCTTATTTTTTCTATTCCTCAATCGACAATTAGACTAAATATACTTAATAGTACCTCCAGTTAAAAAAAAAAAAAAAAAATTAGGGGCCCTACAATGTGTGTGTGATATTAGACTAATAGGCTCTCATCAATACAAGTTCTTGAGCCTAAAAAGAAATTGCTCATTCTTCGGGATGGGACCCTATTATAACTTTTGTCACATCAAGGGTGGATCGGATCGGATCGTAATGGGTTATTAGCAACCCAAGAAGAGAGCTCAAAGCCTGTTATTGTGACCTTTTGGAGCTCATAATAAATTATCCATTTTAGTATAGGCCCTATATATATATATATATATATATATATATATATATATATATATATGAAGATAGAGATAAACTCTTGGCTCCCTTGAAATTTTAGTTTCCCTCCCTACTCCTCAATTGATATGGCACTAAAAAATACCTATCAGTCAATTTTATTTTTGGATATTCCTTTGTTTCTATTTTGTCTTGTCAGAATAAATTATAACTAAATTGGTCACTAAGTAAAATATCTAAAAATAGAATTACTCAAATGTACAAACAACCAATACTGAGCCTTCATGAATCTTCTATCTAGAACATGTTGAAGTCAAAAGATCATAAAACCAAATAACATGATATGAGTATGATCTTATCTAAATTTCCTGACTAAATGCAAGATTAGAATTACAAAACCTAATAACATCTGATTTTTTAGGATTTGGAAAAAAAAAATGCAAAATCTCAAATATTTTGTAGCAGAAATTAAAGTCCTTTCTTTTCTTTTTTCTTTTTTATTTGTGTAAATGTGGGATACCTTTTGCCTCCTCTGAAATCATTGTTCAGTTCAAGAACAAATAAATATATAAATATGGAATATTTAGAGCACATCAAATGTACCACTTCAGCTGAATTATTGTATTCAGCAATCTTGAAATTGAGGTGTTTATGGAACCAATTGATCAGAATACAATTGCTTCATAGTATGTATGCATCAGAGGTGTCAACTCATTTATACTTGATGAACATATACTATGAATTTATGATCATGATATCATGGACATTGGAACTCAATAAGCTGTGTCATTATATAACCCAAGGAGGATGGTTGACATTTAATTGATGTTGTTGCAGTTGATCTCTTGAGGATAAGATGATACGTTTCTTAGCTCTAAAATGATTATTTTTCATGTAAGAACAACATGGCTTGTCTTCAAGAAAAGAATGATCTGAAACCTTGTGGATCTTGTTTTCTATTCAATGCTTCAACTTTTCATGTACCTGCAAAAATCCCAAAAATAAGCTCTCGATTTTGATTAAGAAGGAATAAAGAAAAATAATAATAATTTTAAACATATCACACAGTTAATCCATCAGCTTCTCAATTTTAATTTCTGAAGCATCATAACTCTGAATAAATTTAGTACATACACTAAGTTACGAATGCTTCTTATTCCACAACAACAAAAGTATATATATATATATATTTTTTTTTTCATTTGCTAGGGGATATTACTTGGAAAAAGAAATGTTGCATGCTAATATATCGAGGTCTGTAACCATTGGTTCCAATGCATGAGATCTTGTAACATTTATCAATGAGGTCATATCAATTAGTTTTATAATGAGGAAACAAATTGTAGAAACTAATATAACTAGATCAGCTCTTCATAGATAAACCCAGGCTTTTGCAATTAATTTCCATATAAGATTGGGGTCAAGATCATGGGATCCAAGTGAGCTATAGCCCTTGTGGTAGACATCTTTAATATATATAGATAATTCTTTGCTTGATCTATTTATTTTATTTTTATCTAATAGAATGGGTTTGTAGTGACTAGAAATAATATTCCAGTGCTTTCATAAAATTGAGTATTAGATGAAGCTAATGAATGATACATATTAAAATGCTAGAACATATTGGATGAAGTATGAATGATAGGCATCCCAAAAAGTGACCCTTAGGATGTGAAGAAAAAGTAATATGGCTCAGCAGAGCATCATCAAATGAGGAGTTGGTCATACCATTTTGACTTTGTTTTGGTGAGAGGCATTTGCAATGCATCATAGTGTCCGTATCCATGATACAGAACTCTAATTGGATTCTCCTTTCCATACTCTTGACCATACTCTGCTATTATCTTGAGGCTGTCAGAGCTGTTGGTAGACATGTAAACAGTGATTGGCATCCTGCAAAAAAACCCATACATTTTCATGTGGATTACTTTGAAGCTGTGAAATCATTAGGATCTGTGCATTTGGGTTGCTAACCTAAGAACATGAGAACACATGAGCAGCTCAGGCTCACCACCCCATATGTGAGGCTTTCTGATCTGCTTCACATATGTATCAAAGTCACCTTCAAGAAACCTGTATGTACCAAGTAATTGCTGAACTATTTGAAATCAGTATGATGATATGAACTAATGAAATTGAGTTTGATCGTAAATTGTAATCGACATCTCAATCATACATTTAACACAACCTCAAGTTTAAAAGATCTGGATGACCTAAAATGAATTGTCTATCTGCATCCACCACATGCTAGAATCTACAATCTAATTAATAAAAGATAGATATGCTGGAGAATAAGATCTTTTTCTGATAAGTAGGTCATGCAGTGTGACTGACATAGTAGAGTCCCCCATTCTGATACTATTTAAGGTTGTATCAGATGCAGTGTGACATACTATCTGCATCTGAACTGAACCTGAAGAGTTTCAACTTGTAAGGAAATTATTCTGATACTATTTAAGGTTGATGAAATTACAGAATCAGCTGAAGGAGATAGATAATATAAAGCGATCTCACCACTCTGTGTCTGTTCTTCTCCTGATGAATTCATCTGCCACCTGATACAAAACCAACAGTTTTTTCATCAACCGCGTTTCATGTATAGATATGCACTTTATTTTTGAAAAATTACAAACACTAATGTCATCCAGATTTTTTTTATTTATTATTTATATATAGACATTATGATATAGAAGTTGCTAATGAAGAGACCATGGGGTCTTATTGAGGTAAGGATTGGTTTATTTACTTTTGATCTCAGCTCATCTGCAAGTTCTTTCTGAATGCTTTCACTTGGACATGGTTTCCCTGCTCGCAGGCAAGCACCATGAACCACAGATCTGAACAAGCATCTACCATCTCCAGGTATTCCTGAAACAAGATTATTTATTATTATTATTTATTTTTTTAAAAAGATTATGGAAGAAAATTTTCTTGAAAGTGAATCATTACCAGCAAAGTAACATTCTGATCCATCTCATGATCTATATAATAAGGGAAATAAAGAATACATACATGAACAGTGAAAAGAAAAATCAATTTATTTAAACCAAGGAAAATGATAGCCAAATCTAAATTAAAAAAAAAAAAAAAAAACTTGAAAATGTTCTGAGTTTCAGTATTGAATTGAACTGCACAAGCATTAGAATTATGTCTATCACTAATCTCAAAAAAAAAAAAAAAAGGAAACTATACAATTTCCGTGCTGATTTTGCTTCATCAATAAAATGTAGTCATTCCAGAAGTTTCCATCAAAATAAGTTAAAAAGAAAAGAAACATACATAAAGCAAAAAAACAATTCCAAGAAAAAACTTGTTGCACATTGTTCATAGAGGTTGTACAGTGTTAATATCTTTAGACTAGTATTGCGTACAAGCATAATATATATATATATATATATATATATACCACCACTACAACATAGGAACTAGGATCCTAATCTCTCACGTCGCAAAAGGAGTAATATTACTATTGTATTAAGTTTCACCCTCAATACGAGAAAGATATATTACTGTGAAAAATCTATAAATGACAGAACTACAATAATTATGTGAAGAATAAATACATTTTTTTATAATTAATCAAACCTCACCAATACTGACTAGAAATGGATCTTTGGACCGACATGGTAACCAATCCATTTCATAAATTTGATCCAAATTAACTCAATTATCTCTAGATAGATAAAAGCCTCCAAGAGAAGAGAATGCTTGTAGAACAACATTTATTCATTTTGGCCATAAACATATTCAATTTTCCTTGATTAATATAGAGTTTGCAACCTTCAATACCTCCACAATTTCAGCACCATTTTGCAGTCTATCTTCATACCACTGACCTTAACTTTGAAACCAAAAAGCTTCCGAATTGCATAAAGCAGGGGTATATATATATATATATATATATTTCTACAAAGGGAATCCATTTCTCCTCATGTAGCTCAATTTGGTGCAATCCATCATCTTCTTGTGCTTAAAATATTCTCATCTTCCATCATCTTCATGTCCTACTTGTCATATCATACGCTTCACGAAACAAGGAAAAAGTAAAGTGTTGTTGATAGGTTAAACAAGTACTGGTAATTTCCTCATTCTACATCAATTAGAGAAGTTAACACCCAATATATCTAATCCTATGCTGCAAACTGTTCCATCTACTCAGTCAGAGACAAGCGATTAGTATTGTCCTTTTCATGCGATAGATCAGTATGATCATTCCCTTTCAACTAATAAACCCTCTCTTCTTTGACGTCAGAATCACTTTCATTACAATTCTTTCTTTCCCTGAACACAAGAAGAAGATGGATAAGAAGATAACAGAGGGGTAAAGCACCACATCTGCTGCCGCAATGTCAGACACAAGAAACATGAATAGCTAATTCATTCATCTCCATGAATTCAAGAACTGAGTAATCTACTGCTCCAAATAAGACAAAAGGCTTGCAATGCAACAGAGACATCATGATACAAACCCAAGCCACTTTCCATCCGCACCATCGAGCAGAAGAAGAACAACAGCATCAAAAGCTTAACGAAGGTTAATGACAAGAAGAAGAAGAAATACTATGTCAAACTTTCCGCCAAAGAAAAGAATCAAAGTGATGATGGCTTGCTGACAAAGGAAGCAAGAAAGCTTGAGCCACAGGAAAGCTAGCTTGGATCAGAATAAACAACATACGAATGGATCGCAGCTGGGGCAGATGGTTACCGGACGTGCTCTCTGAACCCGACATGGAGTGCAGAGCACGGCAGCCGGGCATGAATTGGTGGAGGGAGAGGGGCAACTCCTCTGAGGAGGCTCAGGGAGGGAGGCGAGGGAAGGAGGTACCTCACGAGAGGAAAGGTGAGGGATCCATGGAATGATGCTTGTGCCAGTGGACTGCAGCGCAGAAAGAGTGGAGCAAAGGGGAGGAATCGAATTCGATGCCTCTCCTTTGCATCCTTCTCGTTTTGCCTCTTCCTTTTCTCTCTCTCTCTCTCTCTCCCCGCCTCGTGTGCAGCTCTTACGAGTAGCGTAGCCAAAGGATTCGCTTTGCATGGTTTCATTATATCGACGGCGGTCATTCTCAATGAGTTTACTCCCATTATATATATATATATATATATATATATATATATATATATATATATATATATATATATATATATATATATATATATATATATATATATATATATATATATATAAGAGAGAATGTCTTGTAATTGTCAACGACACACCCACTTTTTTCAACTCAAAATTGGGTATATATATATGGAAAAAAAATCCTTGTTTTGAGTTTTTCGAGTTGGTGTGCCTCCTTTTTGTTAGGGTTGGAAAAGCTCTTGCCATTGGATCCGTGCATAAGGTGGACAAAATAATATGATGTTATTGTATCCTCATAAAAAAAATTATAATTGAGGAAAAAAAAACTCAAAATATAATACAAATTAACTAATTTCTTGGTAGTATTGGCAGAGTTTCATATAGGTAGGTATTCATCGGTTTGGGAACATAAGGTTATACTGGTTTTTACACCTCGGTAAATTATTTATTATTTTGATCCAATGCAAAGGGTACGAAACTTTTCGATCTCTCAAGGATATTTGACTAGGTTTTATGAACAAACGCATTTTAATTTATTTTAGAATGTAACAAAAGGTTAACTTCGTCGACCATACCATCCCAAAGCTTTATCACTCGACAAGGATATGATTCTAACATTAATAGTAATATTTTTTTTCTATTTTTATGTATTAAAGATAATTATTTATCAAAAAAATTATTTATTTATTTATTTTTATAGGTTTTGTGAATAAATGAATCTCACTTTATTTTCGAATATAACATAGTCAAATTCAATCAAACCATCTCAAACTTTCACCAATCTACTAGAACATCATTCTAATATTTTTTTGTAAAATTATTAGAGTATTTTATGAAAAGAAAAAGCAGGAAAAGGTGAAGGATGAGGAGGAAACAAAGTGGAAGGAGGAGGGGAAGACATAGGAGGATAAGACGGTGCAATATGAGGATGAAAAGAACGAGGAAAAAGACAACAAAAGAGGCCTAATTAATTAATATTGATTAAAAAAAAAAAGACAACAAAGGAGGCAAAAAGCCAATACAGAAGAAGGTTTAGGAAGGTGGCTTAAACCAATTCATTAAGCCAAATCAGTTTAAAATTTTCATGAGGCATAATCAATATTGATTAAAAAAATATCCTAAGTAAAAATGATTATGAGAGGCTTTATTTGATAACTTTTTATTAAATATATTTTATTATTTTTTTAGAAAAATAATCTATATAGTTTGTTAAAACTTACATATAACCAGGACACACACACACATAATTTTCTTTTAAAAATAACAAAAAATCATTAAATAATTAATGAAAAAAATAAAGGATATTTTTAGGCCATCAAATTTGTATTTTTTTTTCCAAATTTATGGTAAATATAAAAAATACTAGCGGAGATAAAATGTATAAAAATGTAAATATTTTAAAAATAAAATAATTGAGTCATTACCATGATAGATACGAAATGTTTAAACAAAAATTAATGAGACTACATTAATCAGATTCTCATAAATAAGTTGGAATCATTGTCCACAAAATTAAATTAGATAACTGATGAGCCTATTTCTTCAATATATATATATATATATATATATATAATATATATATATACAAAGACTTGATAACTATCCTAAGATAATACATGCTTTATAATATACTTCTTTTGCAGAAACAAAGAGATACGATCAGCGGCGGATGGATGTTTTCTCGGAATTTGTAAAATCTCCATCACAAATACACAACCTGTATAGATAATTGGCCGATCATATGAACACATTGAAACCCATTCGCCAACAAAAGAATAAAAAGAAAACAAATAAATAAATGAAGAAGAAGTGCAAAGAATGGACTAAGCTTGCCCACATCGTCCTTCCAACCCTTGGCGATAACGCAAACAACTTTGCCGTATACTTCACTCTCCTGCTACGACGGCGGAGGTGGGGTGGCCTTCCGGTGCGTGGCGTTGAGAGAGGCGCCGGCCCAGCTTAGCTTCAAGGGGCACTTGCGCGCCCCGGGGTAGTCGAGGCGGGCTGTGGGTGCAGGCGGACGGACCCGACGGCACGACCGGCCCCTGGGGGAGAGCCTGCAGCAGCTGTAGTGGCCACCGGTGCGTGGGACTCGGCAAAAAAGGCCGGGTCTCAGCAGGCGGTAGGAGCAGCTGCCACAGCAGCAGCATCAGAAGGATTGATAAACCGCAGAGAGAACGAAGCATGGTGGTCGCTGATCTTGAGAGAGAGAGAGAGAGAGCAAATATATACATAATAGTAAGGTTGGTTGGATCCAAAACCATGAGGATTGATCTTGGAAACAGCGGAGATGGGTGGGCACATGTAGAACGTAGAACGTGGAATGCATGCGGTCTAATCCAACGACGGAGAGGGGACGGCGTTCCAAGGAGGAAGGTTGGAGAGGCAGATGAAGAAGCCTAACCCAAACTCTTTATATATATATATATATATATATATATATATATATATATATATATATATATATATATTCATTTGATCAATTTTTGTAGAGTGCGTCCCTTTTCAAAAATTCTTGCACTTATTTTTTATTTATTAAAGATGATTTTATTCTTTTCATTCGGCTACTTGCACTTTTGCCCCTCGCTACCTCTCTACACAGGATCTTGGCAACCTCCACCTTCACTCTTGATCATCTCTGTACTCGACCCCTCCTCACCCTTTCCCTATCGTCTCCATGTCGACCTTGGCGAAGGGGAACACAGGCGCTGATGGTGAAGGTGAGGTGTGCGAGCGAGATAGTAAAATGTGATTGTTGATAAAGTAAAAAATGTTTTTGTGCTAAGAAATGTTCTCAGATATGTCATTGCTTGCTCAACAACCCAACACAAAGCTAATTTGCAACCTTTTGGATGGATGAGGCTCCAAAGCAGATACTCGTTGTATGTTTCTTTCTTGGTCGGGTGTCATATAGGGAGTTACGATCCGTAGTCTCTTATTGAATGAGTCGTTCAAAGCTTACAAAGACATTCGTTATTGAATGTCAATCAAGTCTTTTACTTAGTTACACTAATGTCGTCTTAAGTTTATGCTTCATATATCATACATATATGATGTTTTTATTAAGCGGATCATTCAGAACTTACAAAGTCATCTATTATTGTAACCTAATAAACTGTTCTATTCGGTTTCGATAGAGTGATGACAATAGTTCGCTTATTGTTGGCACTTTTTTTTTTTTTTTTTTTTGTGTTATTCGACCGTATGAAGTTACATGAAGGCTGACCATTAGTGTCGTTAAGAATAGCATACGGCTTAGATAATTTTTCAGGCACAATCTATGGCAGAACTTTGAAGATAAAGTGGACTTCTGTCCATGTTTAGACCGGCATCAAACTCTCTGAATTTTCTTTGTCGGAATCCCTTTGTTCCTTCGACAACGTCCTACGCTCTCTCTCTCTCTCTCTCTCTCTCTAACACACACTCTTCTACTCCTCGTTCAAGACTGACATCGACTCCGTTGGTAGACCGTAAGATCTCGATCAAATGGATGGCCAGAGATTGATTGATCGAAAAGTGGTAGGTTTCGTTCTTTGTTGCAATCCCTTTCCGTTCTCTATCTCTCTCTCTAAAACACACCATGGTTGACTCTTCTACTTCTGGGAAAAAAAATAATTTTGTTAGCTGAACAGCTTTACTTCTGAAACTAGAAAATTTAGTTTTAGTTTAGAAAAATCATCTCTCAACCCTGTATAAATAGTCATTGTAACAATGAATAAACTATCTTTTTTTGTTCCTCATCTCTATCTCAAACATGGTATCAGAGCCATAATACAAAGATATTTTTTTCTCTTCTCGCTCTCAAACGATAACACAATAACCTCCTCCCTCGCTGCCTCCTCTATCTGCTAGTGAATCACTGAAGTTATGTGATGGCACTCCTGCTATAAATCCTACTCAGTATCGCCAGGTAGTTGGCTCCTTATAATATCTCGCTCTTACCCGTCCAGATGTCTCATTTGCAGTTAATAAGTTATCACAGTTCATGTACCAACCGTCTACTTTACACTGGATTGCTGTCAAACGAATTTTGACGTTATCTTAAGGGGACCATCGATCATGGCATCTTTCTTCGCAAGCACTCTCCCTCTTAGCTTCATGCCTTTGTCGATGCAGACTGGGCCGACGTTGATGATAGAACTTCTACATCAGGATATATTATTTTTCTTGGTGCTAATCCGATTAGCTGGAGTTCTAAGAAATAAAAGACAGTTGCCAGGTCTACTACTGAAGCTGAATATCATGCTATTGCCACGGCTGCTGCCGAACTTAATTGGATCACTAACTTACTTACAGAGAGGCTTCACATTTTCTTTGCTTCTACGCCTGTTATTTATTGTGACAACATTGGTGCTACTTATCTTTGTGTTAATCCAATTTTTCACTCCGTATGAAGCATATTGCTATTGATTTTTATTTTATACATGATCAAGTCATCCGCCAGCAGCTTCGTGTTTCTCATGTCCACACAACCGATCAACTTGCAGACTCCCTCACGAAGGCTCTGACTCGCAAACTCTTTCTCTTGCATCGATCCAAGATCAACGTCCTTAACAGAAGCTCGATCTTGCAGGGGAATGTTAGCTAAACAACTTTACTTCTGTAACTGAACGAGAAGATCTCGTTTCAGTTGAGAAAAATCATCTATCAATCCTGTATAAATAGGCATTGTAATGATGAATAAAGTATCTCTTTTGTTCCTCATCTCTATCTCAAACAACTTTAACTTCGTTTGTAGACCGTAAGATTGCGATCGAACAGATGGTGTGATTGATCAAAAAGTGGATGGATTTGCCATTTGAAGAGTCAAATGTGTGTGGAACAAAGAGAAAGGCATTTATTTGTATGGGATGGCGATAGCTTATTGCTCAGGTTCTGAAGGCTGAGAAGTCTTCGTTTGATGCGTATCTCACACGATGGTTGATTTGGAGGATTGGTCGTCGTTCTTCGCCACTGCCGCAGCTCTTATTTGAAGCTGTGTGTTGGCTGTGATGCGGCAGATTCTGTTACAAAACTTTCAGGAGTCGAGCTGAGGTGTCAGCTCGACCTGTTCACGTCCGAGTGCGCAAGTCCGCCAATGTCGGTGGGGATCGAGACTTCCTGAGTGGATTGGCGCTCCCTCAGTAGTCCTCATCCTGAGCGTCGGTCGGTTGAACCCTTGGGTCGTCTCGAGGATGACGATCCTGCACACAGGCCTCTTCGGGAATGGGAGGGTTGACCCCGTGAGGCCCCTACGATGCCCAAGTTAGGGAGAATCTGGAATTGCCCTCTCGAGAGGGTAAAGTTAAGAGTTCTGGAGAAAGACAGAGAGAGAATTTTCTCCCCCCCCCCCCCCCTCTTACCTGTTGCCGAAACGGGTGTTTTTATACCTGTGGGAGGGGGAGCTTGTTAGTACACCAAGCATTACCTTTGTCGTCCCTTGGGATATGACCGAGATGTACGGAGGACGTGCGGCTACAGCAGCATGGGGCGAGGGCATGGCGTGCCATGCTACATTAATAGGCATGGAGCTAGGTAGTGTCGTACCCGATCACCTCCACCTCGGATACCAGATCGGCTGCCGACCTGGTCCCTCGGGCTGACGTGGCTTCCTCCGAAGTGTTGTCGTGGCTGTCATCTGGCGTGGGCTTGGACGAGTCGGACCGGCCCATTGGGTACCCTATCATTCTTCCCCCCCCCCCCGAGAGGGGTCTCGTCGAGGCACTTCGTGAATCGAGGGGATGACCCCGAGCACTAGTCGCCCCTGGGCCATAGGAAAAATTGAGGTGGGTGAGGTACACTGTTCGGGCAAAGAATCAGCCGAGATGCGCGAGTAAAGGGCTGGCAGACTGGCCGAGATACGTGACTCGGGCAAAGAACTGGCGGACTGGCCGAGACACGCGACTCGGGCAAAGAACTGGCGGACTGGCCGAGACACGCGACTCGGGCAAAGGACTGGTGGACTGGCGTTTATACGCCGTTCAGTTATGCGAGCGTTGCCTGTGCATGCGATGTGAGATAACGAGGGGTAACGCGAGGAGGAGGGACGGGCTGAAGTCGCGGTGTTTACTCTTATCAGCGTACCGTTGAAGGTGCGGACTCACATATTCCTTAGGTGGTCCCCCCTCCTTCTCGGGAAGTCAAAACGACGCTGTCCATATAAGCTTCCCGTCGATAGTGGCGAAGGATCACTTCTCATTCTCTTCCTTCCTTCGCTGAGCCTTCGGACCTCACATCTCTCGGTCGCTCCGTCTCTTTCTCCTTCCCTATTGATCAGGTCGGAATGGTGTCCACTCCTTCCTTCTTAGTTTCCAGCTTCTCTTCTCCTCTTTCCTCTCATGTTCCTCCTCCCCGAGAGGAAAGATGTAGGTCCAATGATTCCTTGGGGAATCAGTCGGTTCCCGAGAGCTCGTCCTCGAGTGTGATGACCGGGGCGGACGCTAAGGCCCTTCAAGCCTTGAAGGCTATGAAGTCACACCATGACTTTAATTCAACCGTCTGTCTGGAGTCCTTAGGGTCGGTTCGGAAGCGTTTTAGCATTTCGAGTGAGTACATCCTTCATGCGCCTAGGTCGGGGCAGCGACCGTACCACCCTTGTCTTGGGGGGTTCGGTATCTCTATCGATGCCTTGGAGGCGGGGCTGAGGTTCACTCTTCACCCCATCATCGGGGAGTGTCTCAACTGGTGGCGGGTGTCGCCCGGTTAGATCGCGCCAAACTCTTGGCGTTATATCATAACCTTCCTCGGGGAATGTAAGGGATCGGGAATCATCCCGAGTCGGGACTTGTTCCTATCTTGCTTTCATTTGTATAGGGGTCAGGGGGGGTTACTATCTAACTGCTCGGTCGGGGGTGCCCCTTCTAACAACAAAGGTTGGAAGGCGTGATTTTTGTTTGTAAGTAAGCGTCAGGGATGAGATTTTGGTATCAAGTGGTCGACCCACCCTATTAGCAACGTCCCCCCGGACCTTTCTGACGAGGAGACGAACGTGGTCGAGCAACTGAAGGGCATTCTGTCCGCGTCTCGGGCCATTAGAAACTTGACCGAGGAGTGGCTGGTCGAGGTGAGCCTCAGTCCAGCTTCTCGCGGTATGCCTTGTCCTTTTGTTTGAACTTCGCTATCTGATTTCCCGACTCATGGTTGGTTCTGCAGAAATGGTGAGCATGAGCTTGATGCGTAGAAATCTGGGGGGGGGGGGGGGTGCGTCCTGGAACTGCACCCTCGGTTCCGGCTCCAGCACCGCTGCCTCCATCGATCCCGCCCGTCGAGTCCGGGTCAGCCTCCGTCGTGTAGAGATCCCCATCAAGGAGGCCAGGGGTGTGCCAGAGGCTTCTCGGAAACGGGAAGAGGGGGGGGGGGGGGGGGGGGGGGGGGGGGGGGGGGAGGATTCTATCGACCAAAAGAAGAAGGATCGACGCAAATCACCTCACAAGGCCGACAGAGCCACCAGGGGAAAAGGGCCCGCCGACACCTCGGACGAGCCTCCTGCCCCAAGGAAAAGGCCCAAGTCGGTGAGGGAACTGTGCAGCGCCCATGCTGAGTCGATGGCCGAGATTATCACGCCATCCAGATGTGCAACCTTCCCGAACAAGCTTCTAACGCTCCCCTCGACCCCGACCTTAGACCACTGACGCATGGAACATCGGTCTGGCAGAGCGGGGAGGCCTCGGCAACATATATCCGAGGTGTGTTGCTCCAGCGGCTGGCGTCAGACCTGTACACTCTTCCGTCCGAGGTGTTGATGGACGGGGCAACCAAAGCTATGATGTTGGTAAGTGCCTTCTCGGGCTTTTCTCACGTTTTCCTTCTTTTCTTCTCTTTTTTTTTACTGACCGACCGTTCGGTTTCCAGAACCAACACTATCAGGCGGCCTTGTTCGACCGAGTGCATGGCGCAGGTCGGGTGATCACTTCCCTGGACGGCAAGGTGACCCTTCTGCGCCAAGAACTCCATGACTTGAAGGGGGGGGGGGGGGGGGTGTGGAAGGGGGAAGTCCAGATACGGTAGCTGCAGTCGAGGTCCGAGTCGCTGAGGCCCAATCTCTAGCCGAGCATCTCCGGGTCGAGCTTGACGAAGCAAACGACCGCCGGGCGTCGGTGGAGGCGGACCTGGAGAAGGCTCGGTCGGAATCGGCTAGCCTGGAAAGGCAGCTCGCCGATCTCTGTGAATGGCTGGGGGACTCCGAGGGTCAACTCCGAAGTGCGAGAGCCCAAGTGCGGCAAATGGAGACCGAGCTGCTGGATTTGGCTCGGTCTAAGGAGGCACTTCGGGAAGACTTACCGAAGAGGGCGATCGAAAAGTACAAGGAGTCGCCTGGGTTTGAGATGGGTCTTGTGCAGATGGGGTGGGTATCGCTGGAGTACGGGTATCAGCTGGCTCTAGCCCGACTCCAGGCTCGGCATCCGAGGGTAGAGATCGAGTTGGACCCCTTCGTCACCCTTTCCGATGATGTCGACGTCCCAATGGCCGACGAGCAGCCCTTCGACGATTCCCTGCCACCACCCAAAGAATGAGTTGGTTGTTACTTATTTTTTGATATGTCGGGGGTTCCCCTTTCTTCCTCTTTTGTATGCCGGACCCTGAACAACAATTGTACTTTCCTTTGATCAATGCAAAGCGCTCTCTTTTTATTAAAAACGATCGGGATTTACTAAACATAGAACTTTCATAAATTTGAAATGTGCCAAGTCCTCGGTAGCCTTTTCCCTTCCATAGTAGTCAGGTGAAGGTGCCTTCCCGGGGTGAAGTCTCGACTCAGTATGGTCATTCCCAATTTGCCGCGAGCTTGCCTCGGGAACGGGTAGAGTCGTTGACCTCAGCCTTCCGCAATACCAAGACTCCCGCCCTGATCTCCTGAGGGCGTACTCGGTGGTTGTAGAGTCTTGCTACCGCCTTCTTATACTCGAGGGTTCGCAAGTGCGTCGCGGCTCTCCGTTCTTTGAGAAGATCGAGATTCTCTCTTAGTCGGTCGGTTGACGCGACATCTTCATAGAATTTGACCCGAAAGGTCGGGTAGACCACCTTGGGTGGGAGAACTGCCTTGGTCCCAAAGGTCAAGCTGAACGGTGACTCGCCAGTGGTGCATCTGGGGGTTGTCCGGGATGCCCACAGGATGCTCGGGAGCTCATCCACCCAAGTCTCGCGCGCACCTTGTACTCTTTTCTTTAGCCCATCAAGGATGGCCCGGTTAGTGACTTTGGCCAGTCCGTTCGTCTGTGGGTGGGCGACAGAACTGAACTTTAGCTAGATCCGATAGTTATCACAAAACGCCCTGAATTTTGGGTTGTTAAATTATGTTTCATTGTCGGTGACGATTGCCCTCGGGATACTGAACCGAGTAATGATGTTTTTCCAAACGGACCCTTCGACTTGCTTCTCGGTGATGGAGGCCGGTGGTTCGGCCTCCACCCATTTGGAAAAGTAGTCAACACCGACTATGAGAAATTTTTGTTGCCTCGAAGCTGGGGAAAGGGGCCGAGCAAATCCATTCCTCATTGGGCGAACAACCAGGCGCAATCCAGGGTGGACATCGGGACCGTCGGTTGGTGTTGGATCCTAGCATGCCTTTGACACCTTTCACATTTTTGCACGTAAACCTATGCATCTTGTCGCATGGTCGGCCAATAGTACCCTTGACTGAGTATTTTATGGGCCAAGGTCCGGGCTTCGACATGCTCTCCACATATCCCCTCATGGATCTCGACCAGCGTAGTTTGCGCCTCAGTCGGACGTAGGCATCGGAGAAGCGATTGTACGAATCCTCGTCGGTAGAGATGTTCGTTGAGAATGCAATACCACAAGCTCGTTCTCTTTATGCGCCAAGCAGCGCTACGATCTTGGGGAAGCGTGCCTTCGCCCTTGAATTTGAGCATCTCTTCGACCCAATCGTGGTCAACTTCGGTTGCAGCCACCTCGGTCGCCGTTGAAGGCTTCACGATCCTGGCCACCCATGTTGGGCATGGTGTCGAACCGCAGGTCGAGGCTAGTCTAGCCAAGGTGTCGGCCTGTATGTTGTCCGTCTGAGGTATTTTTGTTATGACAAAGTGGTTAAACCGTTGGATGGAACGTCGTACCTCCGTCAGGTAGTGGATCATCGACTGGTCTCGGGCTTCGAATTCCTTGTTGACCTGCCCAACGACGAGCTGAGAGTCGGTGAAAACTTCAATGTCCTCGACGCGGAGCTCGACGACGAGATTTAAGCCGAACAACAATGCCTCGTACTCGACTTCGTTATTTGTGGCTTTGAATTCGAGTTGGAGTGCATGCTCGAATACTTGATCGTCAGGGCCCTTGAGGACGAGCCCGACCCCTCCGCACTCCGCGTTGGATGAACCGTCCACGTGCAACGTCCACTTCGCGGTCGGTGGCGGTTCCTCTCGACTTATTGATTTTAATATGAAGTCGGCTATGACCTGAGCTTTTATCGCGATCCTCGGAACATACTCGAGATCGAATTCCCCGAGCTCGACTGATCACTTGAGCATCCGACCTGCAACATCAAACTTTGAGAGTATTTGACACAAAGGTCGGTCGATGATTACCTTAATGGGTGAGCTTTTCCTTAAGGCCTCAATTTCCTTAAGGCTAAGATTAACGCAAGGGCGAGCTTTTCAATTAGTGGATACCGCTCCTCGGGACCGCTCAGGATGTGGCTGCAATAATATACTGGTTCCTACCCGTCTTTTCCGAATTGAAATAGGACCGAGCTGACCGACACCTCCGAGGTTGCCAAGTAGATCCCGAGGGGCTCTCCAAGGTTGGTTGAGGTGAGGCGTGAGAGGCGGCCTATATGCATCTTCAATTGTTGGAAAGCTTCTTTGCATTGGGAGTCCCATTTGAAGTCCTTTGCTCGTCTTAAGGCTCGGAAGAAGGGGAAACTCTTACCTCTGACTCGAGAGACGAACCGGCTCAGTGCTGCCAGTCTTCCGGTGAGCCATTGGATGTTCTTAATTGTTTGGGGAGAACGCATCTGAAGGATGGCATCCACCTTTTCCGGGTTTACATCGATCCCCCTTCGGTGAATGATGAACCCGAGGAACTTCCCGGATCCGACCCCGAACACACATTTGGTCGGGTTTAGTCTCATTTTGTATTACCTTAACATCTGGAACGTCTCGACTAGGTCGTCCAGGTGCGTGGTTGCTTCCCGACTTTTGACTATCATGTCATCGATGTACACTTCCATGTTGTGCCCGATTTGTTCTTCGAACATCCGATTGACCATTCTTTGGTAGGTTGCACTGGCGTTCTTTAATCCAAAAGGCATGGCTTTGTAGCAATAGGTGCCGTGGTGGGTAATAAAGGTCATGCTTTCCCGATCTTCCGGGGCCATCTAGATCTAATTGTATCCTGAGAAGGCATTGAGAAGGCATCCATGAATGAAAGCAGCTCGTAGCCAGAGGTAGAATCGACCAAAAGGTCGATCCGCGGGAGGGGATAATAATCTTTCGGGCAAGCCCAATTAAGGCTAGTGTAGTCAATGCACATCCTCCAGGTTCCATTACTTTTCTTGACCAAAACAACATTGGACAGCCAAGTCGGTTACTTCACTTCGGAGATGAGTCCCGCATCTAGTAACTGGGCGACCTCCTTTTCGATGCCCTTTTGTCGATCGGGGGCGAACTTCCTCGGCTGCTGCTTTACAGGTCGGGTGGTAGGCTCTATGTTGAGATGGTGCTGAGCCACCCTAGGATCGATTTCGGGCATGTCCTTTGGGGACCAGGTGAAGACGTCTGCATTTTTCCCGAGGAACTCGATCAGTTGAATGCGTTGTTCCTCCGGGAGCATTGAGCCAACATGGATGGTTTTGTCCGGGATTTTTGGATCCAAGGGGATTTCGACCACCTTCTCAATCGGTTCGGGCTTCGAGGATGCCTTGCTTGAGTCTCGGACGCCATGGGTAGGAGGCGAGGCTTTAAGTTTTTTGGGAAGCGTAGTCGCTGTCAGATGTCTGGATTCCCGGGGGTCGCTTCGGACTTCTCCTACCCTAGCCCTGGTCGGGAATTTCATGATTCGGTGGTACGTCGAGACCATCGCTCTTAGTTTGTTGAGCGTGGGCCTGCTGATGATGGCGTTGTACACCGAGGGGAGAGCCACCACGATAAACGACACCAACAGTGTTTTTGATCTCGGCTCTTCTTTGACGGTGACTGAAATGATAACTATTCCGACGGGAGAAACCAAATCCCCCGTGAATCCTGTTAACGTTGTTATCACAGGAAGCAAATCTTTGTCAGTTACACTGAGCTTCTGAAAGGCACCAAAATATAAAATATCGGTAGAACTTCCCGTGTCCACCATGACCCTTTTTACTCGGGCGTTGGCGATATGGGCTGAGATTACCAGTGCATCGTCATGGTCCGGGTAAGCATCGTCCCCATCTCCAAAGGTGATCTCCGGGTCCTGGCTCCTTCTCGACCTCTTTTCGACTGCGGATCGGGCGTAGGCTTTCCTGGCCGAGGAACTGTCTCCCCCGGATGTCGGTCCATCGATAATGACATCTATTTGCTTTTCAATTGGTCGATCCGGTCGAGGGGAGGGGTTCCTGTCCCGACGAGGCCATTCCTCGGAGGCCCGTCGATCTCGGATGAACCGATGAAGATGCCCCTAGTGAATTAAGTCCTCGATCTGGTTTCTGAGGTCGTTGCACTCCTCGGTATCGTGACCGTAGTCTCGATGGAAGCGACAACATCTTTTGTCACGGCCCCCGATCTTTGCTCTGATTGGGTTCGGGATCCTGAGGAGTCCCTTGTCTCGGATTTGGAGAAAAACCTCAGTTCAGGTTTAATTGAGCGAGATCGGGAGGGGCTGGTAGCTCCGGCCTGTCTCTTCTTCTAGGTGTCTTGGAAGGTTGTCCTTGAGGCTTGTCACCTCGGGGCTTCTTGTGATCTTCCCGCTTCCCGGCCACTAATGACTCGGCGGCTACATACTGGCTCGCCCGTTGTAACATCTCTGGCACTATGGACGGAGGCCTCTCGATCAACGACCAAAAGAATTGTGAGGGCTGAAGTCCCATCAGGAATGCTTGGATTGCCAGAGTAGGATTAGTGTCGGGCATCCTCCCGGATCTCTGCCGAGAATCTGCTGACAAATTGGGTGAGTGGCTCGTCATTTCCTTGCGTGAGGCCGAGCAGTGAGGCAGCCGTCAGCCTCGGACAAGAACTTGCTAGGAAGTTGAGCTTGAACTCTTTGGCAAACTGGTCAAAGGATGAAATGGAAGATGACTTTATCAAACTGTACCACGTCCGAGCTGGTCCACGAAGTGTCGTGGGAAAGGTGCGGCACATCAGCGCGTCATAGGTGTCGTAGAGAGCCATTTGAGCTCTGAACGCTGCGACGTGCTCCGTCGGGTCAGTGCTCCCGTCGTAGGGCTCCAGGGGCAGTAGTCGGAAACTGGAGGGGATAGGTTTGTCCAGAATCTCGGGAGCAAATGGGGATACGCCTTTGGTGGCCTCCCCGACCTCCTCCTTGGATCTGACAAAGTCTCTTTGGACTTCATCGAGCCTCTAGTTGACTTGTCGAAGTTGTTCCCTCACCGAGTTGGTTGAGTCTGAGGAAACAACATCCGGCTCTAGCAGGAGACATATAACATCTCGGGAGCGGTTCGCCGGTTGACTCATCGAGGCGTTCGGGTTCTCGATCGTGGCTTTGACCAGGGAGTGGGGTGCTCCGCCGGGGTGTTCTCCTTGGGACAGCCTTGACTGGGGTGCTTCCTGCTGCAATATCTGCCGAGGGACATGCGGATGCTGGTGCATCGGCGCTTGGGCTAGTTGAGGAATGCAGGGGACAATGGCTTGGATCATCCCAGTCAGCGTTCGGACTTGTTGGGTGAGACCGAGAAACGCTTCGGTTGTCACGACGGGAGGCCCAAGACCCGGCGTGATGGGAGAGAGTCTGGGATCCAGGGGAGCAAGCCCCGGGTCATTGAACAACCTCTAGTAACGATTAGGTGTGGGTAGTATCGTGCTCGCTTCTTCCATTGGTACGCGGGGAGCTTGACCGACCGGCTGCACGGTTGATGGGAAGACATGGGTGGACACGACGGGGTGTTCCGTGTTTGGGTTACTCGTCGGGCGTTCTTGCGACATCGGCCCTCCTTCTAGCGCCAAAATTGTTACAAAACTTTCAGGAGTCGAGCTGAGGTGTCAGCTCGACCTGTTCACGTCCGAATGCGCAAGTCCGCCAACATCGGTGGGGATCGAAACTTCCTGCGTGGATTGGCGCTCCCTAAGTAGTCCTCGTCCTGAGTGTCGGTCGGTTGATCCCTCGGGCCATCTCGGGGATGACGATCCTGCACACAGGCCTCTTCGAGAATGGGAGGGTTGACCCCGTGAGGCCTCTCTGATGCCCAAGTTAGGGAGAATCCGAAATTACCCTCCCGGGAGGGTGAAGTTAAGAGTTCTGGAAAAAGAGAGAGAGAGAGTCTGAGTGAGAGAGAGAGAGAGTCCCCCCCCCCCCCCCCCCCCTTTTACTTGTTGCCGAAATGAGTGTTTTATACCTGTGGGAGGGGAGTTTGTCAGTACACCCAGGTTTACCTTTGTTGTCCCTCGGGATATGGCCGAGATGTACAGAGGACGTGCGACTGCAACAGCATGGGACGAGGGCATGACGTGCCATGCTACATTAATGGGCATGGAGCTAGGTAGTGTCGTACCCGATCACCTCCACCTCTAATACCAGATCGGCTGTCGACCTGGTCCCTCGGGCTGACGTGTGGCTTCCTCCGAAGTGTTGTCGTGGTTGTCCATCTGGCGTGGGCTTGGACGAGTCGGACCGGCCCATTGGGTACCCTATCAAGTTGAAGAGCATTCATTTTTCTCTCATTTTTTTCATCCTATAAATGGTGTTTATGGGGATTTATCTATAAATACGAAACATGATTATTTTTGTATCATAGAAGCGTCGCCTCAGTATATAGGAGGAGACAAATATTGAGGCTCAGGGTGTTGAGAACGCTAAGGTAACTCTTGATGATTTATCTATAAATTTTGATGAGGAGACAAGACTATTGAGTCATGAGGAGGGTGAGGCTAGAAGTAACGATCAAGAGGGTAGGACTCTTGAGGGGCAAACTACGATTGTTATGGGGGATTTGGAAACACCAATAAGAATATTTTATTATACTGTTTTTATGAAGTGTTAATAGTATTTTCATTTGCATTTCAAAAACACTATAAAGATAACACAAAAGCACTATATACATAACTTTTTCCTAATAATTTTTTAGTATTTACAATACCAAGCATATATTATTTATATATATATATATATATATATACACACACACAATTGCACTAGGACATCATTTGCATTTTAGATTTGTTATCTCCTGTGATTCAAATATATCGTTACAATATTTATATGAAACGTTTACGATGTTTTGATTTGTTTTTATATAAAACACCATAAATAAACTAAACACAAAGACACTACAAAGGCTAAATTATTCAACAGACACATATAAATGAAGTTAGACAAATATAACTTCATAAAAAAGTTGGATTAGGTTCAATATAAAAAGTTGGATTAGGTTCAATATACTTACATCTCTAACAATGTAGATCGCTTAGATGGAAGACTATAAACGAAGGTGGAAAACACTTTCGAACAATGAAAAAGAAGGACAAGAAAACACAATCTATGGAAAGATCACTTACCTCAAACACTATCCCCCAGCCGACTGTTGTACGATTTCTTCAAAGGGAGGATGTCATATCGTAGCTCTGAACCCTAAACATTAGTAAAGAATGATGGAGCGGATCTTAGACTACTGCTCAAAATTGGCAACAACCAACAACAACAGTGAGTGGGTGACCGATGGGGAAAGCCCCAAAAGTGAGATAAATTTTTTTTTTTTCTGGGAAAAACACTCTCTGGATCTTCACATCTGGAAGCATTAAATTCCTCTTGAAAAGAACAATGGTCGGCAATTTATTTGTTCACCTCACACCTATATTTTTTGCATTAAGAAATGGATGAGATTTGACCTGCATCTTTCAGATATTGCTAGCCTTGATGCAAACATATTTTGAGATAGAATATTGAAGCAACAAAATATTTTTAGTACAGGAACTCATAAGATTAAATGTTATCAAAGGTCAGAAGAGGGGAAAAAAAGAAGAATAGGAAGAAGAAGAAGAAATAGAAAAGGAGAAAGAAGGATAAGAATAAGAATAGGAGCAAGGAAGAAGAAGAGGGAAGATATTTATGTCCAAAACGATAATTTTAAAATTTTTAAAAAAATTAAATGAGATTATTATAAATAACAAAAAGAATATTATAAACATTGTCCTCCTTTTATTAGTTTGAGAGTCCAAGGGAACCAAAAATATCCATTAATAACATACTAGTCACCGAACCACATATCATTATGAAATCAATATGATTGGTGAAGTGCAAAAGATTTTAACTGCAAACCTAATTATCTTGAATGTTGTACTATAACATTCCATTAAAAACTTAAATCAGATCACTAGAGGTTTCTTGATATGGTTTGTTGTTATTTTGTTTATCTGTTAGAATTGGGAGCACAAGAAGCAATTAAAACACAAAAATGATACTTTCAAGCAACTGTGTGAAGCTCTGTTTTTTTCAAAAATAATAATAATAATATAAATTTTTTATTACATTAAATAACATAAATGATGAAACACACACTCAAACCTAACACAACCCTAAAAATGTGAAACTTTTCCAGGGAAATATAACAAACATCAATATAACTTTGAGGTGGAGAGGCTTCCATGAGCATCGGAAGGTTTGTAAGCGAGAGAAAGCCTTCAAAAGTATGACACTTGTATTCAGGACTAGTACAAGAATGATAGCATCAACCCAGAGAGAACAACTTCAAATTAATTCATTCATTGCATGCACCATATCAATAGGATACACATTGCCTAATAAATTATCTTAAGAAGGAGAGTGCAGGATCGGCAACATCTTGAACCAATTTATCATTAGGCTCACCTATCTTAACATGTGCCAAAAAATTTGCTAAATTAGCAATACACTCACCTGCAGTAGTAGTTCATTATTCATTAAGCACAGGTGATCTCCTGCCATGTTGTTAACATATAGTAGATGACAGCCATAGATATCAATGTCCCTAATGATGGAAGCCAGATAGAGAGAAAGAACAACTTGAGGAAATGCTATCAACGCATACCCTCGACAAACCAGAACAGATAATGTCCCTATCTTGAGGAAAGAATCATTGCAACCCAATATACGAGTGTCAGTATTGCAATGGGGCAATTGGCAAAATCAAACAAGCAGCTTTGTTAGGCCTGTTTTTGATGGCCGCTGGCCATTAGAACATCCACCTCTGCCTACATCAACATCAGCCTCCGTCTGACTAATTTAGATAACTTAGAAATCAGCGTCAAATTGATTGGACTAATGATAAAGAGGATTAGTATTCAACGAAGATAGAAAAGAAATGTAGTGAGGCTCTCCTACCCTACCCTCCTGATCACCTAGTAATGGCAACTTCAATCAAGAGCATTAATTTACAGTCCCCCCAATTTGCCTACACTGAAGGAGGCTCTGCTCTAATTAGCTACTTCAAGCTTCATCATCTTCGGCCCTTTTTAACAGAATGGCCTGTTTTGCGCTTGTGACGGCTAAAATCTGATACAAAGCGGAATGTCTGACCACATCCTGGTTCCTGGCAGACGTATGGGCGATCACCAGTGTGTACCCTTATGTGTTCAGTTCGTGCCCATGGCCACTTAAAAGTCATCTTGCATCCCTTCCATGGGCATTCCAATGGCCGGTCATCCATGTGTACCTTCCTGTGCTGCAACAGGTACTTGTGTGAGAAGAACTTCTTGCCACACCCCTTCACGGGGCAAATGTCACGCTTGTGTAATGCCAAATCTTGCTTTGTGCTGAAGCTCATAGAGCACCCCTCAATATCACAAGCATATTCTTCCTCATCCTTGAGTACAAGACTAGCAGTTTGGTTGTTTTTAGCTTTCCTCTTGTTAGATTGCTTCTTGTTAGCCAATTTGTTCTTTTGTTCCTCAGACTTGGATGGTCTTTTTCTAAGACGTGAGCTAGGACCTCCTGCTTCATCTTTCAAATTTGATTTGTGCTGTTTAGTGCTCTCACTGTTTCTAGGACAACTGCTTCTTGGAGTCCTCCCAGGTGGAGATGCAGAAGTTCCAGATGCATCATTAGCTTTTGATTTGCAGTCTGCCATGGTGCATCTGGGTTTCTTCGACTTTGCCTTCCTCGAAGGCTTTTTCCTTTTCTTCCCAGAACTTTTTACTGCCAGATTACTACCTGATGAATTACTTTTCGAGGTAACTTTGCTGGAATGATCAATGTCTATCTCATCCAAAGGATTCTGATCAGTATCGGAGGAATAATATTCTTCTGTCTGTTCTTGCTCCTGAGTCTCCGTTTTATGGGCTAAATATGGGTGGACCTGGTTTGTCATCCAAACCTTTCCACACCACCTGCCAGCAACAATGATTTTCTTCTGTCTGCCTGTGCGCCTCCCACTTGTCTTTGGCTTTTCTGGGGAGTCACCCGCAGATTTTTGGCCAAAAGCATTGTATATAACTGGATTATATGGCATCTGCTTACTGTAGATGGGAGATTTGCTGAGGTTGGCAGTATAATAGAGGTTGATTCCCAACTTCACTGTCCAATCACTGTTGGTGGGTATAACTTCTTCGTCCTCTAAGGCCACTTTGATTCTTTCTTGGTCTTCTTTACTGGCCTCCCTGAACTTGACATTCTTCCAAATATAGCCAATTCCCAATTCTTTTGCCAACAACTTTGCTTCTGATTCAATTTTAGGATAGTCTGCATGTCATTAGGGGAAAGTCACATTCAATTTTCAGAAAGGAACTTTTTGATTCACAGCAGAAAGAGAATATATCAAGTAATTGTCAACTGACTAAAAAGAGACATGCACACAATCACTCAGCACAAAGAAAAACTTATTTTTGATATTCTATGTGATTCTTTTTTAAGATGAACAAGATCTTAATATTTTTAACTACATATGCATATTCATCGATGCACAAGCAGTGAGCAATCTTGATAAAGCAATATAACATTTTTCATTGAATTCATTCAGGGTCATCATCAGTGATCTCATCCAGTGATTTAAAAAGCGCTAGGCGCCAAGGTCTCAAAACGCCCGAGGTGCTAGGCGCTCGCCCGAGCGAAGCAAGGCGCTAAAATATAAAAAATATATAATACAATTAATAAATATAATTATTTAAATAGAAATGACATTAAATTAAGAAAATCTAGAAACATGATATTAAATAAATAATATTAGTATTATTAAAATTTAAATCAAAATAATATATTATTAATCTAATAAATAAAAAACACTAGCGATAACAAGAATACAATAGGTGACAAACGTATAGGGTAACAAACCATAGAACCAAACGGGGGAGAAATAGATCCCCAGCGCATCTAGTATAAAGGGAAAAATTATTATCAGTATACTGTTAACAGTACATTAATAGTATATTGTTAATATACAGTATGCTACTGTTAACAGTAGATAGGCGAGGTGGCTGACTTCGAGAAAGCTGCTTACTGAGAGCAACGAAAGCGACAGCGGAACAGCGACAACGGCAGCGGCGAGCAGCAACAGCAGCAGCGGTAGCGGTAGCGACAGCTGCGAGCAGCGACGACGACGAAGAGCAGCGGCAGGCAACGATAGCGGCGAGCTGCGACAACAGAGTCGGCGGCGTAATCGCGATTCGCAAGTGGGATTAGGGTTGAGGAAGCAATTATCGATGCGTTAGTTGGTTTGATTGAACCAACTAACGCGAATTCGATCGAACCAGACTAAAAGTCTGGTTCGCCTCGCTTGGTTTAACCCAGGCGCTCGCCCAAAGCGCCCAGGCGGCACCTCTTTGAAGCACGCCGCCTAGAGATCGAACAAGGTGCTCGGACCTTGCCTCGCCTCGCTCGAGCACTTAGGCGAGCGCCCAAGCGCCTTTTGCAATTGCTGATCTCATCTTAGATTCACTCAACCTAGTGACTAATACATTGTGTGCAGATGCTACCAAAACATCTTAAACTTTAATTTTAAGTTTTTTAACAGTGCATATCAAATTCCTGAATGTTTTGGGCAATAAAGTTTCTAGCTAATGCAATTTTCATATACAACTATTGCTTGCTTGGCTTTCAAATGAAGTTATGCGGTTGATACATGACAAATAACCAGGATGGCAAAATAACCATCAGTAACTTGGTATATCACTATTCTTTCTTGATAAAGCAATATAACCTTTTTCACTGAATTCGACAGCATCATTACCAGTGATCTCATCATAAAGTCACTCAAGCATGCGACTACTACACAATCAATACATCGTGTGCGGATGCTACCAAAACACCTTAAAACTTCATTGCATATCACATTCGTGAATGTTTCATGCAATAGAGTTTTAGGGTTTCTAGCTGATGCAATTGCCACATACAGCTGTTGCTTGTTTGGCTTTCTCAAGTTACGTTTTGCAGCTGACACATGACTCATAACCAGAATGGAAAGATAGCCATCAGTAACTGGGCATATCATTAATCTTCAGTAACAGGAAACAGAGAGAAGAAAACTACATCAGAAAAAAACAAAATAACCACCATTACCTGTCCAAGAGAATAAAAGCATCTAAGAGTCATGAAATTTTGCACAATGCAGATGCATTTAATATTTCAGCAAACAAACTTATAATCAAATAAAGGTTGCAACACAAGCCCCTGATGACAGCCTTGCTCAATTGAACCTATAGAGAACCCTTATTTTCAGGACACAAGCATTAGTAGAATTGATCTACTAGAATAGGTCATCATTAAACTGGAATGATTACTTGGCTCATCATTTTAAATTAACCCAATGGTATGTTGAACTAACTCGTCATTAACAAACTTCGCTTTGCAAGGTATTATAGCTTCAGAAATTCCAACTTCAAGATAAATTCGTAATTTAAGTTTTTATGAGTTCTCAGAGACAACTGACAATAACGGACCTCTTGTTCAAGGATGAGGCAACAGAAGAGCTAGCCAGAAAACAACAGAAGTGACAAGACATCCGTGAGTAAATTTATAGTTTGGGTGAATTACATGGGTTTTTTAAATCTCTGGATTTCATTGTCATGCCTATTTGGTAGTAGATAACAAGTTCTTCAGATTGTCATTATCAAGTCTTCAGCATTTAATTGCATCACTTATAATACTTGGTATATAGCTTATCCTTTTTCCATTGATAAGATATTGAAGACTATGCACATTACTGAACTCATTATTTTTAGTACAAGCAGATATAGGGAAGATACCGAGTCCAATTTTTATTTAGATTCATGGCACTTGCCAATTAATTTATATAGATTTCAGTTATGTAAAAGTACATAACTAATCCAGACAGAACTTGAAATTTGAAGCAGTACACACTGCATATAATCATTAAGGTACAAAAGAGTACATGGATATTTATGTACACAAAGCATCAAAAAGGTCATATCTAATGGTATTTTCCACATTCAGACAAGTAATGTTTGCATGACATTTCAAAGGCACAGTCACCGAGCATGCTTGGAATTGCTATACTAGTATATTTATTGGGGAACTAAGAACCATCCTAAATTAAAATTAACCTTGCAAAGTCCTTATCTTCTACTATATAACATTATCAAAATTCATGATCTGTTGGACATTATTAAACTTCTATAGGATGGTTTACTTGTGGCCCTTGACATTATAATTACTAGTTCGTAATATGTTCTCCATCTTCATAAGATGCCTCCCGCTTCAATATCCAGATTTTGAGGACAGCTTGATTTCTCCCATTGTCCTTCTACACTTCCTTCCCCTACCAGAGTAAGAGAAATTGGTTCATTGGACCCCATACCCCCAAGAAAAAAGTTAAGAGAACTTTTCCCTCCCTCCTCACTGTCATCACCTAGCATTGTGGCCCATACCAGTTTTTTATAAATTAGATTCTCCATCATCTTGCATATCGCTCTATTTACAAGGACTTGCTTTGGTTGTAAACCTCCATGGAATCCTCTTCAAATTTCTAAACTTTACATATCAAATCTAAAAGTTGGTCATATCATGCTCAGGCCAGCACATGACAGCCTAAAGCTTAGCCATACACAGGAAAAACAATCATGAAAACAAAATTAGAAGTACTCCTACACAATGACATACAGAAAAAATACCTGCCTTAATAAGACTATAAGATATTTCTATTATTCCCTGGGCATTATATCTTTCAACCTTACTAATAATATATAACAATTTTTTTATCCGAAAGAATAAACAATATAAGTTTCAAGCACTGCATTAACTCGTTTCATGAGTCACAAACCCTAGACTTTCTGAAAGGAAGAAAAAAATGTTCAAATGTTAAGCCTCTAGGCCCTTCCCATCTCTTCCAAAGATGATTATACCGATAAAAGATGTACATATCATGAGATGAAACAAGGATCTTTCTGCAATAAACTTGATCGTGGCTCTTCCAGCCATTTTAAAAGCCAACTATTTTACCAACTCATGCAGTTGAACTACATCAAATTAACTCAACAGAAAACGTAGGAGGGAAAATAACCAAAAAATGTACAAGAAGGAACATGTAATACATAAGCGTAAATGAAAGTGCATAGCAAATAAAGATGGTACCACTTTCCAGAGATGCACATCTAAATAAATCAAGAAATCACCTGGATGGCATAGAATCATCATATGCACACCACCTATTGGCTCAAGTTGTTTTTCAACCTCTGCTGCATGCTCAAGACAGAATACGTGCATTCGAGAAGAATCTTTGTCAAATCCTTGCACAACTGATAATTTTGGTCTCTGCTTTGAAGCAACACTTCTTAACTCTTGACATATTGTGACAGCTTCTGCAGGCACAGCTGAATCATCATGTTTGACAGGGAGATCTGCCAAAACAGTTGGATTTCCCGTCTTCAGGCTACTGTAATAAATATCAGCAGTTTCAATATTATGAGAACCACCATCGAATTCCCTGTGATGAACATCTCCAGATTCCCCCATAAACTTTATGGAAGTCTTAGATGTTTCCATCCCCTCATTATCCTCTAAAGAAGATTTACCCATAAAATTCCCAGTTTCTGGCTGATTCAGGCAAGAGAATTCTGATTTTAGTTGGCATTTGTTATCAGCAACATCATTGTTGTCCCCATTTAAATTATCTGAACCATTAACCGATTGAGAACTTTGGACAAACAGATTGTTTTGGCTCTCTGCTCCAGCCAAGTGCAATTTTGTTTCCTCGTGTGCAACCTCACTTGAGTGAAGGATTTGGGATTCAACTGCGTTTCTCAAGTGTTCATCAGCGTTAAGCATTAATGATGAGTCTCCCATATTATTTTTATCAGAGCATGTAGACTTCTCAAATGGAACATCCTCATCCTCAAAATCTGATGAATCAGAATAAACGGAAGCTAAAAGATCAAGTGCAGAAGCAGCTCTTGGACATGTAACATCAGAAATCATTTCGCTACTCCAGTCCGAAACTTGAACTGAATATGCATCACAATGAACTAAGTCATCATTCACTCTATCCTCGACATTCCTTTCAACTTGTACTGCAAACACATGTAGGTAATATAGTAAAAAGATATATAATAATCACATTGTAAGAAAGTATTTAGCAATTTTCAATTGGATATATGCAAAAAAATGGATAAGAAGATATCAAAGAGCAAACCAGAGGCATCAAGTACAAAATCATAACAATTTCTTGGATTTGCTAAACAAAACTGACGGGAAGTATTATCTCATAAAGAGAGCCGTACATTTCCAAACTTGTTAGGTTTCTGTGTGACTAATAAACCTATGATAGTTCTTTTGAAGATCATTCTCCAACGACAATCATATAAACCATGAGGTGACTCATACATCTAAATCAGAGGCCTCTACCATGCATAGGTCTAAGCAAAGAATGTTTAATGTGTTGCATATGAGTGTTGCGACTAGAAGTGTAGACAGAAGAAGGTTCAGTGAGGTATTAGGTAAGTTCTGTCCCTTCAAGTTTTAGGAACCAAACTGATCGGCTATGAGAAGTAATTTAATTGACTTAACTTACTTTCACTGACTTTTACATTTGTAATTTAATATGCTTTAATTTGTTCTAACTGTTTAGTTATCCAAAGTTAATGCAAGTTATATTGGAATTATAAGTTTCAGTAGATTCAGTGTTTGTTAAACGCTAGCTGAAAATAGAAAAATTTGATATATGTGTGTGTTTAGCTTTCAGTCTCATTTTAAACTTTGAACGTTGTTGCAGTTTGATGAATCATCCAAACAGGAACATATCCATGTACAACTTTTTCTTGGTCTACAGCTAAATGGTATTATAAAGGAAAACCACATGTAGAACACAGAGTAGTAGAAAACTATGCCTAATAACTTGACTTCAGTTTTTTCTAATCAGAAATTTATTGTGATTAGTTTTTGTAGTGAATAAAATTGAAAAGATCAAATCTTAAAGCCCGTATTGTCACGAACAGTCGTCGAGCACTCGCAACATCTTCGCTCAATGAATCGTTTGTCGCTTTTGCATGCTTGTACAGATGTTTGGCAACCTGTTTTGCCTTAGTTTTATGTGGTTTTGCCTAAGAAATGCGAGAGAAAACGGTTTGCAATGTTGCAGCACGACCGCTCACCGCACCGAGCCAAAACTGCCCAAAACAGCTCCATTTTCATGTGCCGCGGCTTGATTTCTGTAGACCGCGGTGCGTTGCAAAACGTCAGCCATCTCAGCCCCCTGGAACCACCCAGGTGGCACAGGGTTAGATGGGGCTTCAGGTATATGTCGGGCGTTGAGCACTCATCACAAATTGAGCTAGTCTTCGTGCTCGGCACCCGGTGCACTATCGTTTGTGGCCTTGCGACTATTCGTTCAACCTTCTAAAGTTTTGTTTCGTTCCTTTCTCTCTTGCACTCAAGGTGTTTGTTGAATTGCTTGTAAAGCTTCCCTCTTCGCGAACGTTGAGACTTGTCCGTCGCTCGCTTTAATCTGATCAACCTTCTCTTTTGCAGGTCCTTCGGGACCGGCACGAGGTTGCACTTAGGTTGACGCATTGCAGACGAATAACGCATGGGCGTTTCACGACTTAGGCAATTCTAGCTAAGTTCGAGACACTGGCATCAGGACGCTTCACGACTTCGGCAATTTCAGTTAAGTCTGAAACTTTGCCGCAAGGGTGTCGCACGACTTAGGCAAATTCAGCTAAGTCCGTGACATTGTGGTATCAGAGCGGGCAAGCAATTCGAACAAATAGCGAAGAAGATTCGTAATCTCGCCATGGCGAAGCACCGTGACGAATTAAGCAAGATGGGGCAAGTCGACCCCTTGCCCCAAGCAGCCATAGGTGAGCTGCAAGTGCAAACTCGCTCGCAAGCTGTTGGAGTTGCTCATGAGGGGCGCAACAGCGAACAAGATGAGCGAGAAGTTGGGTATTCTCTGCGAGCGGAGGAGGTGCAATCTAGAGCCCCAACCGGGAAAATGAGCCACAATGAGAGGCTTACAATGGTGGAAACCCGCCTCGATGTTCTGAAAGCGAGCTTGGAGGAACTCTACCAAGGCCAACGAAGGCTCCTTGGGGTAGAGAGCTCGCAAGAAGAAGTTGAATCTCGAATCGACAAGGTCGAGTCCCTAGTCGACCGACTAACGGAAGACACCAAAGACTTCGTACAACTTCTGCACGAAGTTGTGGCAGAACTCACGTCTAAGGTGACGTTGCTCACAAGAACTCTTAATGCAGGAGGGAGCAATACCTACGCTGCGCCGTCACAAAGCTTCAAGGCACCCGAGCCGCATTGCTACAGGGGTGCCAAGGATACCAAAGAGCTCGAAAATTTCCTGTTCGACATGGAACAATACTTCAGTGCTACGAGGCCCGACTCTGAAGAAACCAAAGTTTCGATAACAACAATGTATCTGAATGGAGATGCAAAACTTTGGTGGCAAATCCGTTAGGAAGAGATCCAGCAAGACCGGTGTCGAGTAGACACTTGGGAGGACTTGAAGCGAGAGTTGAGAACTCAGTTCCTATCCGAGAACACAGAGTTCATGGCAAGAAGGAAGCTGAGACAACTCCGCCAAAGTACTTCCATTTGAGACTATGTGAAGCAATTTTCTGCACTGATGTTGGACATACAGGACATGTTCGAGAAGGATAAAGTATTCAACTTCCTCGATGGTCTGAAGCCATGGGCACAACAGGAACTGAATCGAAGAAATATCACCGACATGGTCGGGGCAATTGCAACCGCATAAAGGCTAACTGACTTTGTTTCTTCGGATGACGAAGAAACAATCCTTGGGAAATCGCCCACTCAAATATTCTCAAGCGAAGGAGTCTGGGGGTGAACAAAGGAAGAACTTCCACAAAGGACCAAGCTCAAAATGGAAGGCCCCAAAACTTGCGGATGCTTCTTGTGCGGAGGATCGCATATGAGGGAGTGCCCACAAAAGCAAGCACTTAATGCCTTAACTGCGTCAATACACCCCCACAAGTCGGACAAGGGCAAAGTCGTCGCCCTTAATTCGAGCAGTTCAGAATCCAACAGCGACGATGAGGAGTCGCAAGGGCCCGGAATAGGAGCAATGTGTTTGTTGCATACGGTGCAAGGTCAAGTGGGAGAGAACACAAAGGCAAAACCACTAAAGGCAGGAAGTAGCGAGTTGATATATGTGGACATCAAGCTAAATAGCCGAACAATCTGTGCAATGGTGGACACGGGTGTTACACACAATTTTATTGCCGATCGAGAAGCAAAGCGACTTGGACTAATCTTGGAGAAGAACTCAAGTCGTATGAAGGCTGTAAACTCGAAGGCCAATCGGATCTCCGGACTAGTAAAGGGGGTCCCCATTAAAATCGGAACATGGAGCGAGAACATAAACATGATGATGGTGCCATTAGACAACTTCCAAGTGATTCTCGGAATAGAGTTTATGCACGCAGCGAAGTTGGTGCCAATGTCGTTCCTAAACTCCCTATGCCTAATGGGAGGCGATGACCCTGCGTGGTTCCAGTTTCTCAAGGAGGAACCAACGATCCACAACCAATATCAGTATTACAATTGAAGAAAGAGGTACGAAAAGGTCAATCAACCTTTGTAGCCGCTATAAAGCTAGAGGCACTTGACGGGAAGGCCATTCAAGAACCTGCTGTGGTGGCAAACATCCTGAAGGAGTTCTCAAACATGATGCCAACTGAGTTGCCAAAAACTCTACCACCACGCAAAGGCGTGGATCATCGTATTGAACTGGAGCCAGGAGTTAAGCCTTCGTCGAGACCACCATACCGCATGGTCCCTCCAGAGTTGGCAGAACTCAAGAAGTAGTTAGATGAATTGCTAAGCAATGGTCTCATCCACAGCTCAAAAGAACCATTTGGATCCTCTTCCAAAAGAAACAAGATGGGAGCCTCCAATTATGCGTCGATTATCGAGCCTTCAACAAAGTTACGGTGAAGAACAAGTATCTCATCCGGCTCATCGCGAACTTATTCGATCAATTGGGAAGGCAAAGTACTTCTCCAAACTCGACCTTCGGTCGGGGTACTGGTAGGTGGGCATTGCAGAAGGTGACGAAGTGAAGACTACCTGTGTGACCAGGTATGGAGCGTTCAAGTTCCTGGTGATACCTTTCAACTTAACCAACGCTCTGGCTATATTCTGCACTTTTTTGAACCAACTATTCAAGGAGTATTTGGACAAGTTTATGGTCGTCTACCTAGACGATATCGTCGTCTATAGCCAAACGCTTGAGGAGCATGTCGAGCACCTTCGAACAATCTTCAAAGTTTTCAGGGAGAACACCTTGTTTGTGAAGAGGTAGAAGTGCAACTTTGCTCAGACGAAGATTTTGTTCTTGGGGCATCAAATCGGTGACGGTTCCATTCGAATGGATAAATCTAAGGTGCAAGCTGTGACAGAATGGCGAACACCGAAGAAGGTGCCAAAGCTGAGATCCTTCCTTGGTTTCGTCAACTATCGGCACTTCATAGCTGGATATTCGAAGCGCGCAGCTCCACTAACAAAGTTGCTGAAAGAGCAGTCTTGGAAATGGTCGGACAAATGCGAGGCAACATTCCAAGACCTAAAGACTGCTGTGTTGGAAGAACCGATACTCAAATTTTCGGACTATGGGTAGTCCTTTGAGATTCAAACAGATGTTTCATACTTCGCGATTAGGGCAGTACTTATGCAAGAGGGTCACGGGTGGCCTATGAGAGTCGCAAGCTCAACGAGACCGAGCGGCGATATCCAGTGCACGAGGAGATGGCAGCGGTGGTCCACTATCCATGAGTTTGGCGACACTACCTCCTCGGAGCGTGATTTGTGCTAAGGACAAACAACATCGCATTGAGTTACTTTCAAACTCAAAAGAAACTCTCCCCAAAGCAAGCCCGATGGTAGGACTTCCTAGTTGAGTTCGATATAACAATGGAGTACAAACTCGGAAGAGCACATGTCGTAGCCGATGTGTTGAGCCGGAAAGTAGAGCTGGTGAATGCCATACAGTTGGAAGGCAGAGGCCAAGCAAGTCAGTTGCATTCCAACTTTCTTTCCAGGATCAAGGATGGACTGTACAATGATCCCCAAGCAATAACCCTGATGCAACTCATCAAAGAGGGCAAGACACGACGATTTTGGTCTAAGAGGGACTCATCTACACCAAAGGAAACAGAGCTTATGCTCCGCGGGCGGACAATTTGAGGCGTGAACTCTTGAAAGAGTGTCATGATTCCCTTTGGGCTGGACATCTGGGTATTTATCGAATAATGGCTCTCGTGGAGAGGGCCTCTATTGGCCAAAAATGGGGACCGACGTGGAGGAATATGTTTGAACATGCATTACTTGCCAACAAAATAAGGTAGAGCAGCGAAAGCCGATGGGAATTTTGGAGCCGCTGCCCATACTAGAGAGGCAATGGGAGAGCATTTTCTTGGATTTCATATCAAGCTTGCCGACAGTAGGGAGACTCGGATCGATACTCATGGTGGTTGATCGATTCTCAAAATATGCAGCATTCATTGCTACATCCCTACAATGTTCAGCAGAGGAAGTGGCCAAGTTTATGATGAAGAATGTGGTTAAGTATCGGGGAGTCCCGCATAATATCATTAGTAATCGACATGCACAATTCATGGGACGATTCTGGACTCAGTTATTCAAACTGTTGGGGTCCAAGTTATACTTCTCCACAAGCCTCCACCACTAGACGGATGGCCAGACTGAAAGAATAAATTCTCTCCTCGAACAATATCTTCGACACTACATGAGTTTCAACCAACGAGATTGAGTGAAGTTGTTGGACATAGGCCAATATTCTCCTACAAATTGCAGCGGAGCTCTACGTCCAACAAGAGCCCCTTCAAGATTATTACGGGACAACAACCGTCGATTCCTCACACCTTGGCCATTGGTTATACAAGGAGCAACCCGTCAACATATCACTTCGCAAAAGAATAGCATCGGAATGCAGATATTTTGCAGGCTTACTTGGAGAAGGCAACCAAAAAGATGAAGAAGTGGGCAGACTTGGGAAGACGACCATAGGAGTTCAAAGTTGGCGACTTGGTGTTGGTGAAGCTTCAACCAGCATCACTCCAGTACTTTAGGCACAAAGTCCACAAAGGATTGGTACGCAAGTATAAATGGCCCTTCCCAATTATCAGCAGGATAGGCAATGTCTCCTACAAGTTGCAACTGACGACATGGCTCAAAATTCACAATGTCTTCCATCCAAGCAACTTAAAAGCCTACCACTCAGATCCGCGAGATGCTTCCCAAAGTGTTTCAACTCAACTACCCCCCGCAAGAACCTCCTACGAGAAGCGAGTTGAAACCATCCTAACAGATCGCAAGACAAAGCTACCCAACAGAGCGGAGCAAACCGAGTACTTGGTGAAGTGGCGAAAGCTTCCCCGAACATAAGCCAGTTGGGAGCCCGAAGACGCCCTACGACATGAAGAAACAATCGTCAAAGCCTACCAACAAGCATCGACGAGGGCGTCGACAGTTTAAGTGGGGGAGAATGTCAAGAACGATCGTCGCGCACTCGCAATATCTTCACTCAACGAACCGTTCATCACTTTTGCATGCTTGTACAGATGTTTGGCAACCTGTTTGACCCTAGTTTTATGTGGTTTTGCCTAAGAAATACGAGCAAAAATAGTTTGCAATGCTGCAGCACGATCGCTCATCGCGCCAGGCCAAAATTGCCCAAAACAACTCCGTTTTTGCGTGTCACGACCTGATTTCTGCATACCACGGTGCGCTGTAAAACGTCAACCATCTCAGCCCCCTGGAACCACCCGAGTGGCACAGGGCTAGATGGGCTTCAGGTATATGTCAGGCGTTGAACACTTATCACAAATTGAGCTAGTCTTCGCGCCCGACACCAGGTGAACCGTCGTTTGTGGACTTGCGACTGTTCGTTCAACTTTATAAAGTCTTGTTTCGCTCTTTTCTCTCTTGCACTCAAGGTGTTTGTTGAATTGCTTGTAAAGCTTCCCTCTTCGTGAGACATCGGGACTTGTCCGCTGCTCACTTCAATCTAATCAACCTTCTCTTTTGCAGGTCCTTCAAGACCGGCACAAGGTTACACTTAGGTTGACCCATCGTGGAAGAATAACGCATTGGCATTTCATGACTTAGGCAATTCCAGCTAAGTCCGAGGCATTGGCGCAAGGATGCTTCACGACTTAGGCAATTTCAGCTAAATTCAAAACTTTGCCGCAAGGGTGCCGCATGAGTGATAGTATAACAAAAAGAAAAGAGTTGCCGATATGAAATATCATATATAATAATAATAATTTTTTGATGCTATATAAAGAGATCAACAGCCATTTTGTACTCTGCAAAGAATGGATTAATTTTAATACTTTGGGAAGTTTTTATTATTACACTATCATGCTAATTAGAGGTACAACTTGTATTGCTAATTTTCCATAAATACTAACTGTTAATCAAGGACTTGCTGCAGCATACACAATGGGTAGATTACATAAAGATAAAAGAAATTTCCTGTCCTCTGGAAGGTCTTTCTAGCTTGTTTTCCTAATTTCTGTAAAGAAATAAAAATCCACTCAATATGGTGTGCATAGAGCTGTATTTATCAGTTCAACAAGAAGACAATATGCAGTACAGCTTGTCGGACCAAATTTATGTCCAACTGGCTTAAACAGCCTCAACTGTACCATGATTCTTTTTGTAGTATTGGATCAGTCGAAGTATAATAAAACCATTTCATTTTTGGCCTAATTATCTGGTTTCTCAATCTGCTCAACAGAGAATGGCAAAAAAAACCCTCCGTGATGCAGAGAGAGCTATAAAGTTGCATGCTCAGTGGAAAAGAAGGATTAAACAAATTTCGTTTTTCAATCATCCAAGTGTGGTGGTATCTTTTTTCCTTCAGTTTCATTGGAATTCCTTTTGTTCCTGCTCTTTCCTATGGTGGTAATTTGATATACAAGTTCATTCCAACAATTTGTATTGAGCTAACTGCTCATCCAAACATAATATAGATCAGTATCTAAACCATTAGCTCAAATCTTTGGAGAAGTGTCAAATCTACTAAAATCAATACTTAAGCTTGCAAAAAAAATTTGTAACATCTACAATATGAGATTAGTGATAATCATCAAGTTGAAGATTTTGAAGTTTGATTCTTATTTAGCCCTACTACTCCAGAGTCCAGAGTATTCCTTAGAGTATCTTGATTAATTAACTAAACCACTAACCTCTGCGAAAGGATATTACAGCAAGGCTATCCATTTTTGGTCCTTCAGACCCACATTAGAAGGATCCTATGTTATCTTTTGTTATATGACTAAACTTGGTGCCACAGCAAGATTGCTATATCATACATGGATGTCAAGGATTCAAGTCATGGAAAAAAGCCTCTAACACTCTACATACAAAGGGAAAACTACATGCATTTGACCTCAACAGACTCTGTGTTGATTTGAACCTTATGCACTAGGTCATAACTCTTTCTGAGAAATATAAAGAACAATATGTCATACCTCTTTCTGAGAAATATAAAGAACAATTTGGATCTTAGAACCTGAACAGAGTTCAAAAAACAATCAGTTAGGTTCAAGCAGTTGATGCATTTGCTTGCTGAAGTCATACTCAAATTAAATTGGATCTCTTTTGGTTCCAGCACCAATAATTAGATACTTGGCATCTTCTAGAGATCAAGTAGGGTCTGGAATAATCCTCAAGTCTCTTCTTCATGTTGTATACAAAGAATTCTGACTATACATAAGATTCTCTACTACAGAATGTCATGGACTCTGTATAATTCAATTAGCTGTTAATAAAAATACAAAATCACACATAAAATTGTCTACTAAGAAACTCTAAGCTTTTTTACAGTAATCATGTTACATGTGAAGTTGTAAATTATCCCTAGTTAGAATATGCATAGGCCTATCACTGAGTAAATATCACTTCCCCTCCCACCACTATCCCCAACCCAATACTCTTGGAAGATGCCCCGTGTCCTCCCAAAAGAAGGACAAGGTGAAATTGTGTTTCTGGTTCTGCAGACAGTCCCAATTTTATGGAAACCATCTTAGCAATCCTAGAAGAAGATCGAGGATTGTGCATGCTGCATAACTTGACAAATTAGGATTAGCCAAAATCTATATCTAACTAACAAGATGCCACACGTTGAAATTAGATACGTTCAAAACCAGAACATATATATATATTCCAATATGAGTAAACAGTTTTTTAGCAAGTAAAATATCATTCAGTTCTTGTCATTCAACCATTCCATCATGCATAAACAAAAAATTTCCCAAATTTGACTTTAAATTTTACAAGTTTTAAGAAAACCAAAATTTTAAAAACACATGCTCAAAAAGTTTTAGAGAAGCTAGTAGACATAACTATCTGCTACGTTATATTTTATATAAACGGAATAAGAAGAGAATGTAACATTTGACTCTTTAACCAGCATACCCCTAAATGAGTATGGCTCCATATCTCTCAAGGTCTGGAAATTTCTCGAGATATCGCTACAAGGTACCATAAGGTTACACTTGGACAATAAAGTGCATTTTGGTGATTGACTGAGGCATACAAATTTCACATCCAGCTGTTCTCTCACCTAAGCTTTCCTTTAATAGGAATTCAGCACTAATATTACAATGTCAACGACTGATCATGAATATTTCAAGGATGTCTTGTATTTACAGGAAAAATGGAATTAGATCTGAAAGTTTTCTAGTTTCAATTATAAAGATATATAACATTATGTATATTTAATTGTTTGTCTTCTGAAATCATTCATAATGAACACACATAAGCCATAAGTATTACAAGCTTAAAAATTTTAAGGATACATAATTAAATCTCAAGATATGGATGCATTATCTTTAACAAGGAAAACATAGTGATCTTGCAAACAATTCCATGTATATGTTCAACAGATATAAATGACAACCATACACACAAATTATCTGAAGAGTTGTATTAGGATTCACAATCAATTAAAAAGCCTTATGATGGTGAATAATTTGGGCAATAAAAATATCACAACTTAAAGTTTAAGCCACAACTCACCAATGCCAGTAACCAGATTGTTTCTGCTCGTCTCCCAATTTGTGTCTCTACTTAACTTGCTAACGTCTGCTGAACCAATAGCATGATCATTAAGGAAACCACAATCTGCAGACGTGAGATATTTGGCTGCTGTCTCTCGTGGTTGAATGACCGCAACACATGCAAAACTCAAAATTCCACATGTCACACATGACAATAGTCCTTGATCTAGCAACCCATCGCCATGAATTGACCCTTCTTTTTCACCTTCCACATTTTGTAAATCAGGTGAGAAAGAGTATTGATCAGCACTAACAAATTTGTTGCATATCCCTGATGAAATCATTCTATCATTTCCTGTGGATGTAGAATTTCCTCTAAATGAAAACAAACCATTGAAGTTTCTAACTGCTGCACTCCAGCCTGGACCCACATCATTGGAAGGTAAAAGTCGTGATGCTTCTAGAGCTTCCTGTTCACTACATAAGCCAAATGATAATCTTGGCTTTACCTTTACCTGAGATCTGACCAGTGAATTTGAACACAACGGACCTTCAGGTGCATTTTGTGGAAGAACTACACAGGATGTTCCCTTATCAAGAAGAATATTAAGTAGGTGATTATTTTGAATCACATTTTGAACAAATGCATTTTTTACTATCACTTCTCCTTCTCCTTTCATCTTATCTTTTAGTCTAGAACTTCGTGGTTCACTTCCATCCCCTGTGGGCATCCTGTAGAAGGAAAGCAACATCATTCTGCATAAATGTGTAATAGGCAAGAACTAAAACACGGAGTTGCTAAAAAAATTATTTTTAGAAAAGGCTCGAGTTCTTTGAACTAATATCTAAGAAAAATAAGATTTTTCTGATACTAATTGCATGGGCACCATAAGTAACTTACATTCAGGACATTCACCCTTCATCCAACTAAAACATAAACTGACAAGTAGGGTATATCATGACTACAGCAACACTAGTAACCTAATATTTCTTTATGGAAAAACCAGAATGCAGAATCAATATGCAATTTGGTGAAAGAGTGAATACATGTCATGAACAGTCAGCATACCTTCTCATAGCTATGAAAACAAATGAGCTGAACTAAGTTCTAACAAATTTCTTAAACTATTATATTAGGAAGGCTAATCAAGCCTTCCAACATTGCCAGAAAAGACATGAAACAACTTCTAGTTGATAAAGTAGAATAAATACAAGACACAAAGTGAAGCAATAAAATTACAAAATCAACTATTATTTATTGTCCAAAGAAGGTTTAGAGAACATTGAAATATTGAAAAAATGCAAAAAAATAAAAAAATCCAGTAGTAGACCAATTGATCGACTAAAAATGATTTGAATGAAAACAATAAAACAGTTTCAAGATCTGCACAAATAAGTTCCCACAAAGACAATAATCATTCTTTTCTTCAAAAACAAGTTAGTGGAGGAGCAAGTTGATATCATTTATCAATCTTCTGTATTATAATTAACATTATCATATGAAACCACATACATGAAGATCTTAAACCATAACAGTTCATAAAAACTGGACAAAAAAAAGCCTTGTCAAAGTGGATGGTTTAATTGAACCAGATTCACCATTATGTTCAAGCAGTATCAGAACTGACTGGGAAGCTAGTCTGACCAAGTAAGCAGGTCTCAAACCCCAACCAAGTCCAGTTTTATACTCATCACATTTACAAATGTTAGAAAGAGTGGCCACAGGTTGCAGGCACCCAAAATACCACAGAGCAGATATTATATGCAAGCACATATGTGATTCATTTTAAATATTAAAAATACATAAAATTAAGTACAGATAAAGAAATACATTTAACAAATAGATAGGTATATTATACCAACATCAAATCAGTAACTAGGAAAATGATATTTATCCACATTTAAGTTATTTGAACAGTAAGTTTAAACAAAACGGATAAAGGTGCAACCACAAAGCTATATAATCAATGTCCATGAGTATGGTTGAATAATATAAGAGAAGATAATCATAGTAATAAGGAGAAAATATATGCCACATGTGCAACAACATTTAATGCTTATGTAGAGTATGGTTCGTCGTGCCGACCTATACCAAGTGGTACGGGCAATACGTACCGATCCAATAGGAGATCGACATATGGACCACCCTAACCAAGCGGTCCATAACAAGGGACCCATATCGCTCGATACGAGGGTTTGTACCAATCGAAACGATCGAAATCCGACCATTACTGACCTGTACCGGTCGGTAACAATTGGATTTCGACCGATACCAATAAATAGCTGGGATTTGTTGAATTCAAATAGATATTTGATCGTTTGAACCAGATCTACAGGTTTTTAAACCCTTTCTACCCCTCATTCTCTCCCATTTCACTCTACCTCATCTACTTTCTCAATCACTTTCTCACTCACATATTTCCCCCATTCTCTCATTTGCACTCTCTTGAATTCCACAAAGCTATGATTTATGGATTGGATCAAGCTTAGGAGGCTAATTAGGAGAATTAATACTTAGAAGAAGAATTCTCCAATCAAAGATATGTAGACAACTTTTCAATCGCATTCAACAACTCACTCGATCCAGAGACATGGGAGCAACATGACCAGTATTTTACGCATGTCACCCAAGATTCAAATCATGGAGCTCGACGTGATAATTGGTCATTCTTCTCCGAACAACAATGATAGTTGGTCATTCTTCTCGAAGCAATAAATCAATGGCGGAAGTAGAAGTTCTGACATTCTCCAACCACTACACTAATACATGCCACAATCGTACTTGCCTCAGAACCCGCCTCAAATACATGTGATTCACGGCCAAACTATGACCATCACCACATTGATGCACCAATGGCATATTGTAAATCAATATACTATGTTATGGGATTAATTTCAGAATTAGGCCCGACAAACATATCAAGTTGATATATAAATGCATAGGATTGAAGACTCCGACCTACCGCCCATGGAGTCTCGTCATTCTTTTATATAATAAAACCAATCGATTACTTGATTCATTTAAATCTGAAAGTTTAAGTTGTCTAACAAATAATTTAACATTTTAAATCATTTCTTTGTAAATATTTCAATATCAACGAAAGGACGATACGGAATATACCACAAAGCTACTTCTCAAAGCCTAAAAAAAATGTTCTTCTTTCCTATATTTAGATTATTTTTTCTAAAATTATACTAAATTTATATTCATTTTTAACTTAAAAACCCTAATCTATTTTTTCTATTTTTGGCTATTTTTTGTGCCATCAGTATTCTCCGCCATACATGGTACATTGGTATGAAGTGATACATACCATACCGCAGTCAGTCAGTAGACCAATACCGACCGATAAGGCAAACCCTGACGTAGACCACGTATGCGGCTAGATATGTATATTTGGTCATGTCTACCGTTGCATTTTCATGCACATGCTAATTGCATAAGCTACTTCATAGGCATATGTGGGGACATGCAGTAACACTGTATATCAAAGTGGTCATACAATATATACATGTAGCTCGCACGGGCCACTACTTTGAACATTGATCATTGTGATATTTTCACAACACTCTTAAGGTACAAAACTTGAATAGTCTTTGTTTTAAGATTTTAAATGTCTTTCTTATTTTTCTTATTTTAAAAAAATGTTGTCAAATCTACATCCCAATCAAACAATCCATCGGTTCCACCAATGACACATCCCGAGGCTCAATTGGGTCAAAGGATGGGATTAGTTTTCATGGTTTAAAGCCTGACCATTGATGGGAATAAACTCATTCATTATGAAATACTATTTTTGTCCTTAAAAATCCTTGTAGGATGAAATTGGAATAAAAAGGCACAAAAATGATTAGCATGAAATCCAAATATGTATAGGCAGTGTGTCAACTACATTTAACTGGCAAGCTTTTCAATTGTCCAAGAAGAACTAGGCAATTTGGTAAGTTTGTCCAATTCATATTCAGCATCCGTATTCTATTAAACATTTGTTTTGTACCTCATCCTCCTTCCGAGTAGCCACATTTATTTTGTTTCCTTATACACAACTGCAACTCAATTAAGTAATGGATATCTCTGTTCTTCTTCAGTCCATACTTGTCCAATAGTGTACAAATCATATTTACTCAACCATCAATCCTTTGAGATGCTAAGAAACAGGCACATGTATTGCATGTCAAAATAAACAATAGTACACTAAAAACCAAGGTAGTCAATTTCCACCAGCTCGGTTCATACTGACTGCCTCTACCAGTCCAAGCCCAGACAGAAACACAGACTGCCCCTATTTAATGTGGTCCGGTCCAGCTTATTAAAAAAACCACTTCCTAGAATTAGGGCTCACCAAAGCTTGAGGCTGGGGTTGTTTGGTATTAAATTCTTCCCTGATTGACCCCAACCGGGGTGTGATCACACTCGGGTACACATCTGGGCCACACAGCACCCAGGCCCAGGCCCACCTAGTTGCCGCTCAAGTGAATGAGCAGCCTGGGATACATGGGAGGTGCTCGGGCCTCGCCTCGCCTCACCTGGGCGCCAAGGCGAGCGCCCAATGACAACACTAAAACACTTACAAGAAAAAGGAAATTGAAATGATAATCAAAGTGCAGACTTATACAAAAAAAGAACTACCAGAAATATATAAGGCAACAAGACTAAACCTTGTGTGTAATGATAGTGCAAGTGCATATAGCAACTGAAAATGAGAGACCATAGGAGGATAATTTATTGAAGCCCTTCGAACTGCAGCCTCTTTAGCAAATCTCAACCATTCAGGAGTAGCGATATTTGCTGCCTCCCCACAATTAAACCCTATGAAGACAAGGATGAACTGGTTCAAGAAAATGTGAATGATGAATTATTTACAAGAGATTTAAAATCATATAGACAAATGAATGTTCTTTACCATATTAGTTTAATATGTATCCAAAACATTTATGGAAATGTGCATGAACTAACATTCTACAATCTTATTCTCAGGGGATAATTCATATCAATAAACCGACTAGGAATTAGCAAGGGATAGAACAAGGAGGTAAAGGATTATATTTCAGATGCTTATTAATTCAAACTTGTTCGATCAAAACTAAGGCCTAGATGAACACCAAAGTAGTATAATAGTCATAATTTCTTTGTATGATATACAAGGGGTAAAAAGATGAAGTAAAAACCTTTTGCTTATCAACATAACATTAGAACTCGTAATTCAATCAACTAACAATGAAAGTTTTAATTACTTCAGGAAACTGTATCACTGCAACAAAGAATATTAGATGATACAGAAGAGAAAATTGTCTAGTTCTGGATCTAATTTGCTTGTCTACTCTTTTGGTTTCCTTCTAGCTCTTTGTATTATTGTCTCCATATGCATATACTTGCAAATAAAGCTACAACAAAGCATCATTTGTGTATTTATAAAAAGCTTCCTAGCTCTGTTAAATTCCATTTCATCTTTCATTTTCCTAGGGTTCATTAAACATTTCTACATCAGAAGTTTGTTGGGTAGTCGGTCACCACTTAATTTATGAACCAATAACCATGACAATGAATAATAAAATAGAGAAGAGAACATGGCATTTAGACACTTAGAGAAGTTTGACATGCAAGCTAAACAAAAGTAAAAAAGACAAGTATCTTACATATTAAACATGTGACAGATTAAATCATATTAATTAGAAAATTTTCTGGAAAAGAAAAAAGTCCAGGGAAAAAAAACTATTCTTCTCATTCAAGTATCATAGAATTTTAGACATTTTCATGATAATTTCTAGTATTTTTCTTTCTTTCTTTTTTATTCGTTTAGATTGACGGCGAACTAGATTCTTTTGCCAATCTCAGCAGTTCCACTTTAACTTTTGTAGGAACTATTAAAAAACTAAAACAAGAAATATCAAAAGATAAAATTAGGCAATATAGAAAATGAAAGCAGTTTTCATGCAGATTAAGACACAGAAAACAAGCATAGATGATCACACTACATTATTGATCACTCATCAAGCTATTAAGAAGGAATTATAAAGGCATAAAGCAATTGAATTTTTTTCTTCAAGGTAGAACTCTCACGGAAACTTGATCAAATTGTTCATATATACTTCTCAAATTGCTAAGCCACATGAATGCCTGGTCAATAAATTGAACCATCCAAGAAAAGATAGTTGGGTTTCTAACAATATATTTAGGCTCCTAAATCCTAATGATACAATAGACAAGGATCCTATTTCATAATATGTACATTTAACTTCTATTAAAGAAAACAAAAGTCTCCAATCATGCAAATTTTGTTTAATTTCTTTTTCCAACTTATAATGAACACAGTCACCATATGGATTTTATTGGACTCTCGATGAATTTTCCATCGGCGCTGGAACAAAGACAAACTTTTCCCTCCTCTAATAAACCCAAACTTTTTCCAGGATGAATCCTCAACAAGAGAGAAAAAAGATAAAATTCTCTCTTCTGGAAAAAGAAGTTTTTCTAGAGGAAGAAGAAAAGAAGATCCAGCTAATAAACAAGGAAGCCGCAACTTCCCATAGTTGTGCATGCTTTAAATTGCTTCATTAACTCCATGATCAAATCAGTTTCTTATTAGAAAATTAGTCTTCAAATTGAAAGGCGATTTTCCTATTCCATATTTGCTACAAAAGCTCCTCCATTCAGAGTTTGTGTAGGCATCAAATTAACGCTATTTCATGTCAATTGTGTTTTAGTCCATCAACCCTAACATACTTCTAGCTGCTAAAGTTTATATTTTTACTACAAATCCATTTGAACTTTCTCAATTGAATTCCATACAACGTCCTACATCATCCATTAACCAACAGATAAGAACAATGCATTGTCTTTATATTTTTGGGAGATGATGTCGTGTCCATATAGTTGTAGCCTTGTAGGAATGTCAAATGTACCTCAATATATATAACCATCAACATCATCCAAAATTTTCTTTTTTATACATCAATATGGAGTCAGCAATTGAGCAAAAATCTGTCTATATTAGGGCTCCCAAAAGGAAAGAAGTGATGTAAACATTTAAAAGTAAAAGGTCTACCATGACTGAACCCCATATGATAAGCTCCAGGAAAAGTGACTACAAAGTCTCCAGCATTTTGAACCAACCTGCTCAGACGAAATGAATTTTATGGCATTAAAAAGAAAAGCTATTGAATACAAAATCATATATCTGCCTAAATATCACCTGCAGCATGGTATTCCCTCCCCAACAAGAACTTCAGGAGACATAACAGTGGTCTTCTCACCCAAGATTGTAAAAGTAACTGTCATTATGTCATAGTACACAATATAAGGTAAATTGAATGGCTAAAAAGAATAATGCCATGAAAGACAGTCTTCTTAGCTAAAAACTCATATAAACAATATCTTCAAAAAATGAGGTGAATACCTAAACATATTGATGAAACTTAAAAAATATTATTTTGCACCTTAGGCATTGCATGTGAATTTGAACATTCCTCCCAGGAGAAAAAAAGAAACATGGAAGAACTCCAATCATTACCACAAGAAGATTTCTCAAGTGTCAGATGATAAAAAAATAACCAGAAGTGATGGACGCAAGAAAGTGTATACAGAGAAGTGTGTTTCCATGCATTTCTTGCAATTTCAATCATAACAAGAAGAGGACAATTCTATACTATGACCAGGGATTTCATTTTCGATAACGATTTTGGTAGACTATCAGACCAGTACTATTCCAGTATCCACCAGGCATGTATATATGATCTATACCAACTGACATCTTTGAATAAATTAATACAAAATAAATATATATAATAAGTGTACCAGAATCAAACTTGCATTTTTTTATACCGGTACTTGATTGAGCCAGAAGTAGAAGGTATGCATATTGGTGTGGCATGTATTTAAAACCTTTATTATGACAAAAGAATATAACTGAACCTGTTACAGCAAGGTGCACCAAAAAGTTCCCCAAATGAAGCCTCTAGTAATTTTACTTAATAAGTAAAATAAATTTTGGCAAACATATTTCAAGAAAATGAAACGCAATATCTTATTAGGTTTCTTCACTTGATTTGAGATGCCAGATTCCTGCAAGATCTGATGTTACAGTTTCAGATTCAGATTCATTTGATGGATGGAGCAGAATATTTGAGCAATTTTAGTATATTCTGGTTGAATTTGGCATTTTTAGTTCCATCCATAATAAAAGGAATTAACTTTTAAAATATAAGAAATCCAAAAAATGAAAATGAAAATTTACTTGTTCATTACAGGTTTTGTAACATATATCATCTAGTCTGAAATGATCACTAACAAGTTCATGATATAAATTCTTTTAAGATTTAAATTTTGCTAAGCTTGAGGGTATCTTTAAAACAAGTAGAAATCCTGTATTTTTTCACTTGTTTGTATAGACTATAGTGTGACAGTATTATCTAGACCTGGGATACTAGAAATGTATTTACGATTCAATACTTAACTACGATTTGTAAGAAATCAAGCCTCTGATATTTTGTTGAGGGGAATCAGAGGAAAAAACAACATTTTGGGCAAAATCCTTTGATTAACACTTCAATTTTGGTGGAAGATGATTGGTAATGAGCTTTCTCAAGAGGGAAAGAAGTCAAGTGATAGTTCCATGTGAGGTCTACTTACATGGCCCTCTACCGTGTGTACTTTTCTCATCTAGGAGAGCAAGAATTAGGCACATAGATGGCTTCATGCTGGAACAGTTTGAGAAGGTTCAATATTATCATCTCTGAAGTTTCTCCCTTCAGAGTGTTGTTTGAACCAACTCTACAAACAGATGCTTTCAAGTTCTAAGATAACCTGAGATTTCAATTTCAACCACCTAGACAAGTCAACTACTTCCTTCACCAGTTATGGTTGTTAAAATCTAGGAGATAGGTATCAGATCATGGTAAAAAAGAATCATGTCAACTAAAGGCACTCCCAAGCTTCAGAGAACATATCAACAAGATATAAGATACATCAGCAAAACTGTCATTGGCTCATCGAATGGTGTTCAATTAAGCTACTCATCGAATACCTATGATTATCTATACAGCCAGCTGCTAGGTATGACTCAGACTTTGATCAAGCTTTAGAGGACATTACAACAGATTTTCTAGTCCTACAGAGGTAATCTTGAGCATGGCAGTTCATATACATAAAAGTAAAGCTACAGCTTCAGAAATATGAATCCTAAAACACTAATATTGATAAATTTAACACTATTTTCCTTTGTTTATAGTTTGTGGCCTCCAATTGCGCATCAGGCTAAGGTGCAGTGTGTTTAAACTAAACCACATTTTTCACTTTCCTCTTCCACTTTGACGGGTTTGCACTATAGTGGTGGTGAAGTCGTTTATAATTTGGCGAAGCTTATCAAGAAAAGCAGCATGAGACTATGACTGAAGCTGAACTAATTAAAAACCAGCACAAATGAACAAGTTAGGGCAACCGGACTTACCGAGAGGGTTTACCTCACCGCCATAGCCTTGTATGCGGACCACCTCCTCGAAGGCAAGTCTGCCGTCCCTCGGTACTCCATACCACGTCTTCCCAGCGCCCATATGCAGGTAATTCAAGCTGTGCAGCTCGTGGTCCTCGACATGCCATGCAAACCAGCTAAACAGCATCGCTACATACACCATGGGCGACGTCACTCCTGGGATTTCCTCCTTCATGAACTGGAGCAGGGAGCCCTTAGCCCGGGACACGCCCCGCATGTTCCACGCCGATTCCCCGACATTAGCCGGGGCCTTGTCACGCCAGCAGTGCCGGCCGTCGCTGGGGAGCGGAGCAAAACCCGAACCGGGCATGTCGTTGGCGTACTCGACAGAGAAGGGCTTGTCGGCAGAAGCCCGCCAGAAGAGGGTCTCGATTTCAAGAGGGGAGAGAGCAGCTGAGGCGGCGGCCTTGCGAGCGCTGCCGCCTGCTGCGGCATGGCGGAGGTGGGAGCGTTCGAATTGGCGGGCTTTGGCCTCGAACTGCGGGAGGGTGTAGCGCTCGCCGCTCTGCCATACGGACTTCTGGACGGGGCGGGGGCGGCGGGGGCAGAAGCCGATCTGCTGCTGGCGAGTGGCGAAGGCCGGGGGCCGCTGGCCGAGCTCACGGGCGGCGAAGGAGCGGTTGAGGTTGGTGACGGCGGTCTTCTTGGGAGCGGGGGGAAGGGGGGGCACGATCTTGCAGATGCCGAAGGCGGCGGCTTCCTTCTCGATCTTGAGGATGTAGGCGATGGGGTCCTGGAACTCCTGCGGCGTGGGGCGGAACTCCGGAGCCTGCGGCAGCGACCTGAGCCAGGGGGGCACCTCCAGTGGCAGTGGCTCAGGGGCGGCCACCCCGGGCGCGGACGGCGACGCTGCGGCGGCCATCAACGGACGAGGAGGAGGAGAGGTGCCCTCATCTGGAGAGAGGGCGAGTGCTTCTTGGACTCCCCTCCTCTCTTCTCTTTTGGGGACGGGGAGAAGAAGGGTTTGGTAATATTCTACTCTGAGCTCTCTCTCTCTCTCTCTCTCACTGCTCTCTTTTCTCTTTCTTCATCTTCTCAGCTGAGCAAAATAGAGAAAGAGAGAGAGAGAGAGAGTGAGCGAGGAGGGGGATTTGGATTTAATTTATGCTGTTGATGAGCACAACAGTAGGATTGGCACTGTGCTTCGAGGTGAAGAAGAGGAGGGGTTCGAAAGGGATTGATATCTTTCTGTTGGGGTCCCCTCATATATATCCTTTCAATTTTTAGAAATAAACATATGTGCTCTTATAAATTTAAATTTATGCTATCATCCTAAATATTAAAATTCTTACGTGAAAAAAATTGTGTAATAAATATACATTGATTGAAATCCTAATTTTTTAAAAAAGGATTAATAATCATCGAAATATATAGAATTTGATTATTCGAAATATAGCGGATTCTGAAACAATCTTAATTCACGTCTAAGTTTATCATAAGCTTGGTATCAAAAGATGAGTGGGCTTGGCAAATAATCCTATAAAAATCTATATCGGAGGGAGGTATGTCTAATAAAAAAAATTTTGATCAATAAGTTAGTAACTTTGATTAATGTTAACGTAGGAGATTCTACTTGAGCTTTATATAAGGCTTTGGTAATCGTCAGGTTTGAAGTGGGAAGTTGATCTACCTAAATAATTTTATATAATTATTGATTAATATTTGGACGTGAGGAGTCACTCAATTGTTGTGGTTAGTACCATTATGTTGATCACATATCCTACTTATCTTATATGTCGAGATAATAAAACATTTGAATAGGACTTGATATATTGTTGGGATGTCAACGTATCTTAATCTTCTTGCCATACTAGAATATTGACGAAAATTTTTATATATTTATTAAATATTAAAAATTAAAATAACTAAATAGTTAACATCAGTGTATACTATAAAATTTATTCATAATTGTGATTAGAATAGTTAAGTCGAGTTTATTGGATGAAAGATTGAAGCTATTTATATGAGAACCAAATATTCAGAGGGATTTATATATATATATATATATATATATATATATATATATATATATATGTGTGTGTATATATTATTTCTAAACTTAAAACAAGTAAAACAAATTGTTATTATATTGATTTTTAAGGGCATTTCGGTCTTTCTGGAATTAGATAGGAAAGGTAAAGATGAAACCGATCCCGCCCCCTCCCTCTCTCCCTCTTCATCGTCCTCTCTCGCCGCCGTCCTCCCTCCCTCTCTCGACGCCACCTCTCCATCCATCCCTCGCCTCCGTCCTCCACTCCGCGAAAGGGATACCGAGATCACTATGATTCTTTTGACCTTTCAGCAAATCGCTGTGGCAAAGGTGGGATACAAGTCGATCTTCCCAGGCATCGAAGTTCAAGAAATCGGTACGAGTTCCTTCCTCAGTTCCTCCTACTACTCAATATAAACCACGACTTTGTAGGGGTTCTTGCTTTGATAACGACTGCTTCCTTTTCCTTGTCAACTTTTGCTATGCTACTACTGTGTATATTAGTTTCTAATCAGAATTGTAGAACTATAAATCATGTCTTATCTAGTGGCATAAGATTTTAGATGGAATAACAGTGATAAAAAAAATTATGATGGTATTAGAGCGAGATGACCTCTGTTCAAATCGCCTTAAAAATAATTATTGGGTTTGGATGCCACCTACACGTGAGGGGAGTGTTAAGATTATAAATTAGATGATAACTCATCTACATGCTTAAGTTTTGAGATGAAAGACAGTGATAAAAATTTAAGATGGTATCCAAACGAAAGATTCTGTATTCAAAACTTATCCATGTTACGTATTAAATTAAAGAAATATTATATTCCTTATCAATTTGAAAGTTCATTGGTTGGGTTTGAGTTAATATGTCATATGCACGTCAGAGGAAGTGTTAAAAAATATAAAATCATTGATCATGTCTTGGCTACAGGCCTAAGGTTTTAGATGGAGTACATTTATAAAAAAATTGAGAATTTGAGAGTTTCATATGCAATGAGATATTTTCAAGTCAATTATATTGATTGTACAGACTCATCATGATCAATGCTTTATGAATTGGATTTCAAAATGCTGCTATTCCTGAGTCGACTGTGATCATTCTGACATGTTATCAGGTGAAGTAGTGATGATGATGTCGCAAAAGGTGATGATAACACTTCTTCACCAACAGTTATATTGAAGATTAGTCAATATTATAAAAAAGAGTAGCTTAATTTGTTCCTAATGTTGTCTACAGTATTATGATTTCTTGGATAAACCTGCATTTGGTCCTTGGTCATAGTTGTATCCCATCTCTAATGATAATACATCTAGCTAGATGGTTCCTTTGGGAGGAGAGAGAAGACTATTTCCAGATTGAATATCTATATGATTTTATATTTTTTGTGTCAGCAAAATTTTCTTGGTTTAGACCTTATAATTGATTTTTGTTTTTAACGTGCAGGACTTGTTTCTTTTACCAAATAAATCGAAGAATATAACAATTATTGGGAGGAGCTCCTTTGTGGGTTTTGTTTGCTTCTTTGACTCAATGGAAGCTTTGGGATCAATGATTGGGACTAGTCTTCCTTTTCCCACAAAATTTATCTATATGTCACCAAAATGTCTGACCATTAGATTGGCATACCGAGATTCTCTCTCTCATTGTTTAGTCCCATATAGGAGACAAATTCTAACAAAAGTATTTAGTGGTTCAGAAGTAGTTCTGCAGAAGGCAAGAAGTAAAACTTGGGGCTTCGAGTGTAGGTGCAGTGCTCAAGAGATGGAGAGCTATGTGGCAACTGACAACACTTCACGAAGCTTGATTCAAAGGAAAAGATTAGCAGTTTTTGTCTCTGGTGAAGGATCAAATTTTAAAGCTATTCATGAAGCAGCCAAGGAAGGATTGGTTCATGGAGATATTACAATTTTGGTCACGGATAAGCCTGGTATGTTTCATATTTGGATATTTGAGGTACTTGCACAAGAAATTGCTTGTCAGTTGTCACTGTTGCTGATAAAATATTTCTGCAGCCTTTTCACTTCTATTGTTCTTCCCTCTTGATTATGTTTATCTTTTTCTACTTTTGGCATTTCTCCAATCATCTACGGCATGCCCTAGTCATTTGGATGTCCTGTGTGTACTTTGTTTTTTAACTTAATGCCTGTAGAATGCCTGCAGTTCTCTTATCTATGCTGAATACCAAAAGAGAATATTGGATACCTATAAATGACAGTCTTCTTTTTTCTTCGAAAAAAGAAAATGTTTGTATATTGCATAGTTCTCTAATATACTCCGGATGCTTGTTGACATGAAAAACATTGCGCATTTAATCTTCAGAGTAATTTTGCAAATATTATGTAGATGAATCCACAATTCAAGGTAAGAAGAAAAAAAATTATGAAAAAATAAAATTATAAAGAAAAAAAAAGAAGACTATCAAGATGCATTTTCAACAGAAGAGGAAATAAATGATGTTTGAAGATCGTAAATGTTGGTTTGTTAATTTTTTTCTTATAAATTTGTACGATGGAATTGCCTCTAGGGTTGCAGAGTTATTAACCAACCAAATTGAATTGTATTATGTTAGACATTTATCAAAGTACTTGTTACTTACTTTAAAGCATATAGATAAGTAGTATCAGAAGACAGAAGAGTGATAAATTCTAAAGAAATAAAAATACTTCTTATTTTTTGATAAGTAACAGAATCTATAGTTGCAAATGCAGTTTGTGACTTTAAGAAACATGATACTTCTTTCTCTTGATTGGTTGCAAGTGCGCCTAGGACCAGGTCGTTCATCTTTTAGGTATCGAGTTTTTCAGTCGATTTTGCCATCAGGGATCGTGTAATGTTAGCATTTAACTTAAGTAGTTTTTGACATACACAATATGAATACATTAATAAAAGCAATCCCTGTCAAGCTCATCAGCTTTTTGTGGGAGTATAGTTCTCTATTCCGGAAATTGTGTCCACAGCAACCCAGTTCATCCAAGACTGTATTGCTCTGTGTTAAGCTTATTTTTCTCTTAGTTAAATCTGATAAGTATTTTGGGACTATTCTTGTTTTATCACATCCAAATCCGATTTTTCTGTCTTATTCTCCAATTGTTAGAACTCAAGCTTTATTTGTATTATTCTGTATCTTTGAGCTTGTTCCAGTCTACTTTTAATCCTTGTATCAGCAGCTCATGGAAACTCCCCTATTAGCAGTGTCCTAAATGTAGAATGGAGCTTGTTTTGCCATCCAACCTCACATAACCTTTAACTACAGTTATTAGATTGACAACCTTTTTTTTGTCATAGATAATGGGATTCCTAATTTATTGGAATTGCTTACTTAGGTTGTTGCAACCAAGTGGGATAGCTTTTTTTTTTTACTCGCTACTGATGGCTCCTAAACTAAACTGCAACTAAACTACCTTGCCATAAACATTATTGACTGCTCAGTAATAAATTCATAACAAACTTTTGATGGTCAGAATATTATGTATTTGGTAAGATTGCTGATTCAGCAGAGCAACAAAATGGAAAGAAGAACATGGAATGTAATCTATTGTCGGAAGTTTAACACGAGTAATCATTATGCTAGAACTTGCTGCTCTTTACCTTGATGCTTTAATGCAATTATTATAGTGTTATCTGAGAGAAGTCTGTTACTGATGCTGACAGGTTGTGGTGGTGCTGAATATGCAAGAGATAAGCAAATTCCAGTTATTATATTTCCCAGGTCCATGTCCTCGCCTGATGCTGTATCAGCAACTGAACTTGTAGCAACTTTAAGGTGAATGTTCGTGTTATATATGTACATTTGCATATCTTTTAAGGCATTGTATTTGTTGTTTCCATATTTTATCTCTCACATTTTCTACAAAAAAGCAATATTGCAGGGATACTGTAAGATGAAGTTTTGTTACTTTTTGTACATAGGAACTTAAAATATTGTCTATCATTTTCCAGGTCTCAGGTATGTTATTGATTTGGAAATGTAACCTTTGAAATCTAAAATGCAGAATGTATGAACCCTAGGATGTAGGAACACTTACTGAAAGGAATGGTTGGTGTTTGTGGTTCTATAGTCAAGCTGTTCTATGTTGTTTGTAATTATAGTGGTCAAATTTGGAGGTACTAACATAAAGTAAAACTATTGTATTCCTAACCTAGGCCATCTTTGTTCAAAGTCATGCCTTACCTGGAAAGGCAGCATTCTTCCTATTTTGTTCTTAGGTTCACATGCAATATTATATTATATACTTGGTATTTTAATTAGTTTTGGAATGTTTTTGCCTTCTTTCATGCATTTCCTTAATGTTTGCAGGAATTTTGAGGTAAACTTTCTTCTGCTTGCTGGCTTCTTGAAGCTTATACCAGTCGAGTTAGTTCAGGCATTTCCAAGATCCATATTGAACATTCATCCATCTCTTCTTCCTGCTTTTAGTGGTAAAGGTTTTTATGGTTTAAAGGTGCACAAAGCTGTCATAGCATCTGGGGCAAGGTACAGGAATGATCACAAATAGATGAGACTTTTGCAAACCCTTCCCTCTATATTCCTGGCTCCATGTGGTGACTGTACTTCGACCTCCAGGTACTCTGGCCCCACAGTTCACTTTGTGGATGAACGGTATGATACCGGTCGTATCGTGGCTCAGAGAGTAGTCCCTGTGCTAGCAGATGACACTGCCGAGCAGCTGGCAGCGAGAGTCCTTCATCAGGTTAGCAAGTAGATTATATTTATAATGGAATGAGACTTTAAGTATCTTTTCTTCTAGCTAATTCAACTTGAGGAGGAGCTGCTCTTTGGTTTCATTACAGAAATAAATGCTTGCTTATCTCGAAACTCGCAGATTCCTAATTATTGTTAAAATCTTCCATTCCAGGAGCATCAACTCTATGTGGAAGTAGTTTCAGCTTTATGTGAGGATAGAATTGTTTGGAGAGAAGATGGAGTCCCCCTTCTTTGCTGCAGAGAGAATCCAAATAAGCTTTTGTCGTCAAAGAACAGTGGAAATAACAGATAGGACTGTTGATAATCTCCATAATCTGTTCAAAAATATCGACAGGAGCTGGTACGAGTGATACATCATTGTACCATGAAGAGTTCCATTGTTTTATTTAGAGATATCTGTTTCTTTTACCTCTGTTTTTTTTTTTTTTAATGTGCGCACTCTATGCTTAGAGGTGTTCTTGATGTTTGACATAAATATAATAAGCTTGGAAATTTGACACCAATTCAATGCTACGTTATCCCACTTTGTATCCTATTAGAATTTAGAATTTAGAGTCAGACAGTTGGTTGGACTTCTCTGTAAAAGTGTAATCTTAAAAGTTCCCGAAGAATTTAGATGCCTATAGATACTTTCATTTGAAGTGTTCATTCTCAGTACTGTCATATCTTTTGCCTTTTGCAAGCATAGGTTTCCTTGACACTAATTTGTGCATCTACTTAAAGAAGCAAGATCAACGTATTTCAAAATCAATGTTCATAACTCATGCATTAATACTATGGCTATCCGTAATAATCTGTGTTATTTATTTGGGTTGTGACAAGGGTTCATATACTCATAAATATCAGCAACTAATAATAATGACTCATAGCATTCAGGCACACGCCATTATGTGCACATTATTTTGTAATTTTGTCCATTTGAATCAACTACATTTATATATTTTTAATGATAATAGGGTATATTTTGGCTCATGCTATGTAGATTTCCACGTCACCTTTCAAAAGTTGAGTAAACAGATCCGACTTAGCTCAGACCAAGATCTCAGGAATAAGCACTGTCTCAGTCCACCCTCGACGAAAAGCTTAGTCAAGGCCGCATCCTTTGCCTCTACCGCAGGAGGTTCCTTCTGTACGTCCCCTACACGTGATGCCCAATGGAAGGACATGTTTTAACCCAGACAACAACCCTCGGAAGGATCATGCCTACTACAGATACATAATAAACACATCCGATTTAGCTCAGACCAAGGTCTCAGGAATAAGCACTGTCTCAGTCCACCCTCGATGAGAAGTTTAGCCAAGGCTGCATCCCCTGCCTCTACCGCAAGAGGTTCCTTCTATACGTCACCTACACGTGAAGCTCAATGGAAGGACATGTTTTAACCTAGACAACAGCCCCCGGAAGGATCATGCCTACTGCATATACATAATAATAGCAATCAGCATAACAGTCGAAATTGCCAGATGAGTCGGAGGTTCAGCCACCAACCAACGTACAACATCGACCTACTCACATGCATTAATCAACCTCGTATAACTTCTGCTTCCCCAGGTAGTATAAACGATGTCCGATAGAGAAATAGAGAACCTAGGGGGGGAGGAGAGAGGGACAACTCCTACACTTCACAAAACCACTCATTTGGCTAGCTTCACCATTAGAGGGGTTGAGTCGACGTAGCACCTCACACCCCCCCCCCCCCCAATCATGACCTTGGTGAAGGCGTTGAATATTGGAGCGTAAGTTGGGGAGCGGAAGAACGCACTCGCAAAAAGAGAAGCTTTGCTCACGAAGGTCAACCAAGCAAGGTCTTCCAACCAGGGATGAACTACTCCTTCCAGGACATCGCAACATACTCCCTCGAGGATCAGAAGTAGACTCCAACGCGAGTCAACCACCCAATTTCCCAGCCTACCAACCATCGTCCCGAGAAGTCAGCACATCCCTTGAGCACCGACAAAGAATCCTCGGGCATCCATGTTTATGCGAGTAGAACCGAGCTAAGTCAACTTCTCAAGCTCGGTACGAAAAATGTTCAACATTCTTTTGGCGCTAGAAGGAAGGTCTTGCATCGATTAAGCGCCCTACATCGTACGCGAACCCAGGAGAACACCCGGGTTGAGTCGCCTGCATGCGTATTCCTAATTCAGGTTTGAGGGGGCCTACCCTCACCCTCTTCCCCGCGAGCGAGAATGACGACTAGAAGGTCTTACGCCACCCTCCACCACCCTCCAAAGGCCCTATTCAAGTTGGATCCAACAACCTCAAGACAACAACGACCCTCTCAACTAGGGCAAACCAAGTAGAGTCGAGTAGCTCACCGACCTCCAAGTCATTGTGGCTAGTTAGTTGGGGAGCAACCACGGCGTGACGCACGTTCCTCCCGACGTCCCATAAAAGCCAAGTGTCATGATCCAGGTTTCAAAAGGGATGTTTCCCCGTCTAAAGGAGTCAATACTCTAGCGCAAGAGTAGCACACTCATCATCAGACATCAACGCACAAAAGTGGAAGAGAATGATATGCTTTTATTGGCCAGGAGAGTCCAGATCAGATTGCTCACAACAGATCAAGCATATTACAAAGACTAAACATATGATAAGGAAGAAACTATCAACTCCAGTGAAAAGGGAGCCATGCTCAAGTTGTCGCCCAATAGCAAAGCATGGAGGCAAGCCTCCCAGCCAGATTTAGGGTTTATCGACCCCCTACGATGGACGGCTGACACCCATACAAACCAAGGCCACCTCTGAAGAGCGAGGGAGTGGACCCCCGCCCTTGTTCACTCGGTCTTCACAGTTGAAGAGAGGTCCTCTGCCTCCCCATCCTTCACTAGGGCCCCCTCCAAATCAAACTTTAAAACCCGGATCTCTATCATCCGGGCTATTGCATTGGGATAAATGCCTGCATCCACAGGGGCTGTTGAAGAAACTTCATGAGGCCCCATGATCAAGGGATGAAACGGAAGTTAAAACGAGCTATTGTGAACAAAAACCACTGGTTATGGCTCATCTGACAAAAAGAAAGCCACCTTACAAACGAACTTACCGTTACCAAGACGGTAGAGGCCCCCACCTTGAGCCACGACGTAAAATGGGATGTTGAATAAGATCCTTCAGTCAGAAATTGGCAAGCAAAGGGAACATGCAGCCAACTAGTCTTACCGTGACCAAGGTCTCGACGGAATCCCCCATCTGACACCTTAAGGGTGTCAAGCGGGCCTCTATGGCAGGGCAAAGGATCAAAGCACCACTTGAAAAACACATAAGGAGATCAAGATGACGAGGTAATAGTATGGAGATACCAGCAAAACAGTGAGCCTCCCATGGTTTATAAAGATTGGCTTAAGATGCACGACTAAGGGTCCTTAGCACGATATCCAAGGGAAATTTTTTGATTGTCAGGGATAGGTATGCACTGACGCTTTGAAAATCCTAAAAAAATCCACAATTAATGGGCAAGTGATAACAAGTGAAACCACTTAAGGAGGAAGCAAACCACCCAACCAATCACAACACGACAACTCAACCCCTCGTTAATGCTGTTGGGAAACCTCAGCGGGTGCATCACATGCGTAGCAAAAATTAAAACATAAAATCGGTTTCCGACGCAGATCAAATCATCGTGCAAAGATTGGGGTCATGAGAAAAAATGTAAAACCGAAAAATCACAATGTGTGAGAGATTAATTTTACCTAGGGAGATCGTATATCCTTGTATTTCATATCCGGATGGAGAAGATGAAGGAGGTCAAGCGTCCTCCTCTCTAGCGGTATCCACACGATAGATCTCTACAGCGAAACTCCTCCAATATGATCTCGCAACTCTTGCACAGAGGGAGGGAGGAGAATAGGAGGTGGTGGTTAAAGCTTCAGCCTATCAACCATGAGTCTCCCTCCTATTTATAGAGAGCCACCAAAACCCTATGGCTCCTTCCTTAGTGGGTATTGGATCTTCATCCAATAATCCACTAATCTTGCATTATTGGATTTTTATCCAATAATCTCCTTAGGCCTATAATTGGGCCTTAATCAAGGAGCCCATCAACATAGGGTCTCATCTAATGAGAATATGGGCTAATTAGATCTTCATCCAATCCTCTATTCGCTGAAGCATCCACCATATGTGTGTGACCCTCTAGGTTCGATACCGAGCTGGCCATGAGTCATTTCCATCAGAACTCCTTCTAATATAGTGAATTATTATTTCATAATAATTCACTCGACTCATCGACTATGGACGTACTAGGCCACTACGCCATAGTCCCCAAACGATACAGGGGGGATCAAATCCATCGGACCTGTCTGTCCACAGTTACCATGTATCTATAATCTCTCGTCCAAATAATATCCCAGAGACCATATATTGGACATGGTACTGTCAGGTCATATATGAAATCAGTTTATTTTGCTCTAATCAGATTCTATTGGAGAACTCCTTCTCTCTCAATCCGGATGACCCTGGCTAGAGATTTGTTTGAGCAAGCACATATGAGATATTTATCTCGTGATACTGAGAGTGGATGATCCTCTACTGACACTCAATTGCCTTCATAAGGTTGGCTACCAATTCCGATAACCAATTGTACCAGATTTGAAACCTTCCAAACCTATAAGTCTGGTGTCAAAGAAAGGAGTACTCATACAAGGCATCCTTGATGTCTCAAGTCTAAGGACTAGATACACAACTGAGACTATGAAATTGATGTCTGACATTAGGTATCATTAACCATACAACATTCCATAAGCGGATCAATCAGTGAACTCATTCGCTAATGAGCACATGTACTATATCCTTAGTGTCTCCACACAAGTGGCTATGAGACCAGCTGCCTCCATCATATGAACGGGTATATAGTACACTGATCTATCCAATTATCTCAATATCCCTCTTGAGTAACCTATGACCGAGATTATTTAGGATCTGTGTTTAAAGGTGAATCGATCTCATTATCGTGATCTCATCACGATCTGATTCTCATTGCACATAACCAAGGACATCACAATATATATGTAACAAATAATATAATGTGAGAATATGCCAATAACAATCATAAGCAAAAAGATCACACAGCGTGTCACACGTGTCATCATTCACATGATTGACTTGCATGGCACCTATAACCAGCAAATGCGACACGTCGCGAATCGCCTTGAGCCCCATGCTTTCCTGCCTCAACGTCCAATCAAAATGCACCTTCGACTTCACAGGGCTTGCGACCCTGCCTTTGGGATTGCTTGGGCGTGAACTAAAGGGCTTTCAGCCCTTATTACTAATGTCGCTCGATGTGAACTCAAGGGCTTTAGCCCCCTGATACCAACGTCGCTCGGGCATGAACTCAACTGACCTTAAATGCTTTTAGGTCCTTCTTAGGGCTTTCAGCCCCTACTACCAACATCGCTCGGGCATGAAACCTGATCAACCTCAAGGGCTTTCAAGCCCTGCCACCAACATCGCTCGAGCGTGAACCCGACCGAACTCAAGGGCTCTTAGCCACTTCTCAGGCCTTTCAGCCCTTGCTACTAATGTTGTTGAGCAGGAACCCTGATGACGTCAAGGGCTTTCAGCCCCTGCCACCGACATCACTCGGGCGTGAACCTGACCGAACTCAAGGGCTCTCAGCCCCTTCCTCAGGGCTTTCAGCTCCTGCTACCAATGTCACTCAGGTGTAAACCCGAACGACCTCAAGGGCTTTCAGCCCCTGCTATCAATGTCGCTCGGGCGTGAACCCGATCGACCTCAAAGGCTTTCAGCCCCTTCTTAGGGCTTTCAGTCCTTGCTACCAACATCGCTCGGGTATGAACTTGAGGGTTTTCGGCTCCTTCATAGGGCTTTCAACCCTTGTTACCAATGTCGCTCGGGCGTGAACTCAAGGGCTTTTAGCCCTTGCTACCCATGTCGATCGGGGGTGAACCTGACCGACCTCAAGGACTTTCAGTCTTTATTACCAATATTGCTCGGGCATGAGCTTAAGGGCTTTCAGCCCCTACCACTAACATCGCTCAGGCGCGAACCTAACCAAACTTAAGGGCTCTCGATCCCTTCTTAGGGCTTTCAGCCCCTGCTACCAACATTGCTCGGGCGTGAACCAGACCGACCTAAAAGGCTTTCAGCCCCTGCTACCAATGTCGCTCGGGCGTCAACCTGATCGACCTCAAAGGCTTTCAGTCTCCTTCTTAGGCTTTCAGCCCCTGCTACTAATGTCGCTCGGGCGTGAACTCGACTGATCTCAAGGGCTTTCAACTCTTGCACAGCCCTTGCTACCAACGTTACTCGAGCGTGAACCCAACTAACCTCAAGGGCTTTCAACCCCTTTTCGACGCTTTCAAGCCCCTACCAACATCACTTGGGCATGAACCCGACCGAGAAAGCTCATGTTACTAACGTCGCTCGAGCATGAACTCAAGGGCTTTCAAACCTTGCTACCAACATCACTCAGATGTAAACCCGACCGACCTCAAGGGTTTTCGACTCATTCACGAGGCTTTCAACCCCTACTACCAAAGTCGCTCGGGCGTGAACCAGATCGATTTCAGGGGCTTTCAACTCCTTAGGGCTTTTAACCCCTGCCACCAACATTGCTTGGGCATGAACTCGACTAAACTCAAGGGCTCTCAGCCTCTTCTTAGGGCTTTCAGCCCCTACTACCAACGTCACTTGGGTGTGAACCCGACTGACCTCAAGAGCTTTCAGCTCCTTTACAGGGCTTTCAACCCTTGCTACCAATGTCACTCGGGCATGAACCCGACCAACCTCAAGAGCTTCCAAGTTTTCAAAGGGCTCTTAGTCCCGAATAAACTTTTAATGATTTTCGAGCTCCCAAATAGCTCTTAGTCCTGAACAAATTTTTAAGAGCTTCTGAGCTCCTAAAATGCTCTTAGTCTCGAACAAACTTTAAAGAGCTTCCAAGCTCCCAAAGGGTTCTATATCCCAAAAAACTTTCAAGAGCTTTCGAGCTCCCAAAGGGCTCTTAGTCATAAAAAAACTTTTAAGAGCTTCCGAGCTCCCAAAGGGCTCTCAGTCTCAAAAAAACTTTCAAGATCTTCCAAGCTCCCAAAGGGCTCTCAGTCTAAAAAAAAAAACTTTCAAGAACTTTCGAGATCCCAAAGAGCTCTGTCATAAAAAGACATTCAAGAGCTTCCGAGCTCCTAGAGAGCTTTCAGTCTCGAACAAATTTTCAAGAGTTTCTGAGCTCCCAAAGGGCTCTCAGTCCCGAGTAAACTTTCAAGAGCTTTCAAACTCCCAAAGGGCTCTCAGTTCCGAAAAAACTTTTAAGAGCTTCGAAGCTCCAAAAGGGCTCTCAGTCCCAAACGAAACTTTCAAGAGCTTCTAAGCTCCCAAGGGACTCTCAATCCCGAACAAACTTTTAAGTGCTTCCGAGCTCCCAAAGGCTCTTAAAATCAAACAAATTTTCAAGAACTTTCGAGCTTCCAAAGGGCTCTTAGTCCCAAACAAACTTTCAAGAGCTTCCAAGCTCCAAAATGCCAATTAGTCCTGAACAAACTTTCAAGAGTTTCTAAGCTCCCAAAGGACTCTCAGTCTCGAATAAACTTTTAAGAGCTTCCGAGCTCTCAAAGGGCTCTCAATCCTAAACAAACTTTTAAAAGCTTCTGAGCTTCCAAAGGGCTCTTAGTCCCGTATAAACTTTCATGAGCCCCCGAGCTCCCAAAGGGCTCTCAGTCCCTAACAAACTTTTAAGAGCTTTCAAGCTCCAAAAGGGCTCTTAGTCCTGAACAAACTTTCAAGAACTTCCGAGCTCCCAAAGGGCTCTTAGTCCCGAACAAACTTTCAAGAGCTTCGGAGCTCCCAAAGGGCCCACAGTCCCGAACATATTTTTAAGAGATTCTAAGCTCCCAAAGGGCTCTCAGTCCTGAACAAATTTTTAAAAGAGCTCCCAAATGGCTCTCCATCCCAAACAAACTTCCCAGAACTTCTGAACTCTCAAAGGGCTCTCAGTCCCGAACAAACTTTCAAGAGCATCTGAGCTCCCAAAAGGCTCTCTAAATTGAATAAATTTTCAAGAGCTCCCAAGCTCCCAATGGCTCTCTGTCCCAAACAAACTTTCAAGAGCTTCTGAGCTCCCAAAGGGCTCTAGTCCTGAACAAATTTTCAAGAACTTCTGAGCTCCCAAAGGGCTCACAGTCTCGAAAAAATCTTCAAGAGTTTCTAAGCTCCCAAAGGGCTCTCAGTCCTGAATAAACTTTCAAGAGTTTTCGAGCTACAAAGGGCTCTTAGTCCCGAACAAATTTTCAAGAGCCTTCGAGCTCCTATAGGGCTCTCAGTCCAGAACAAACTTTTAAGAGTTTCTGAGCTCCTAAAGGGCTCTTAGTCCCGAACAAACTTTCAAGAGCTTCTGAGCTCCTAAAGGGCTCATAGTCTAGAAAAACTTTTAAGAGATTTCGATCTCCCAAAGGGTTCTTAGTCCCGAAAAAACTTTCAAGACTTCTGAGCTCCCAAAGGGCTCTTAATCTCGAAAAAGTTTTCAAGAGTTTTTGAGCTTTCAAAGAGCTCTCAGTTCCGAACAAACTTTCAAGAGCTTTCGAAAATCAACACCCCTGAAACAAAGCCTATGAGCAAGTAAAATCCCGACCATGAGCCACACCCTCAGTTCTCATGAGGCGCAACTGTCTTTCAGAAGGGGGAGAGAATGATAAGACATATTTTAGTCCATCATACGTAGACTTTCACATCACCTTCCAAAAGTCGAGTAGACACATTCAACTCAGCTCAGACAAGTTCTCGAGAAGAAGCACTATCCTGATCCACCGCTCAAAGAGCTTAACCCAAGCCACATCCCCTGCCTTCGCCACAGGGGCCTCCTTTCGTATGTCCCCTACGCGTGATGCCCAGTGGGAGGACTTATTTTAATCTATACAACGACCCTTGGAAGGATAGTGCATACTGCAGATACGTAGTAATAGCAACCAGCATAATAGTCAACATTAACAGACGAGTTGAGGATTCAGCCACCGACTAGTGTACGACATCGACCTACCACCCCGCGTATTAATCCACCTTGTACGACTTCTGCCTCCCCGGGTGGGGGACAACTCTTACACTTCATAAAACCATTTATCTAACTGACTTGACCATTATAGGGGCTGAGTTGGGGTGGCAGCTCACCCCTCGACCATGGCCTTCGTACAGGCATCAAAGACCAAAGTGTCAGCTGAGGAGCAAAAGTACGCGCTCACAAAAAAAGAAGTTTTACTCATGAAGGTCAACTAAGCAAGGTCTTTCGACTGGGGATAAACTACTCCTTCCAAGACATCACAACAGATCTATTTTAATCCAGACCACAACCCCTGGAAGAATCATGTCTACTACAGATATATAATAATAGCAACCAGTCAGAATTGGCAGACGGGGCGGGGGTTCAACCACTGACCAACGTATTATCATGAATGGTCATCGCTCAATCGTAACATCTTTGCTTAGCGAACTTTTCGTTGCTTTTGCTTGCTTGTACAGATGTTTGACAGTATGTTTTGCCTTAATTTTATGTGATTTTTTCTAAGAAATACGAGCGAAAATAGTCTATAACGCTGTAGAATGATCGTTCACTGCGCTGAGCCAAAACAACTTAGTTTTGGGTTATTTTCGTGTGCTGCAGTGACCGCTCTAAGCAGTTTAAAACGTCAGTCATCTCAGCACTCTGGAACCACCCGGGTGGCACAGGGCTGGATAGGGCTTCGGTTATATGTCGGGCGTGAGCATTTATCAAAAGTTGAACTTGTTTTGCATCCGACACCTTGGGAACCATTGTTTGTAGACTTACGACCATTCATACAGCTCTCTAAAGTCATGTTTCGCTCCCTTTCTTCTTTTATCTATTGCACTCAAGGTGTTCGACAAATTGCTTGTAAAGCTTCCCTCTTTGTGAGACGTCTTGACTTGTTTGTCGCTCATTTTCAAGCTAATCAACTTCTCTTTTGTAGGTCATTTGGGACCCGCACGAGGTTGTAAGTGGGCTGACTCTTTGCGGGCAAATAACGCTTCGATGTTTCGTGACTTAGGCAATCTCAGCTAAGTTCAGATCATTGGGCAAAGTTGTTTCACGACTTAGGTAATTTTAGCTAAGTATTCTAGTTTGCCACTAGGGTGTCTTACGGTTTAGACAAATTCAGCTAAGTTTGTGATAGTACGACATCGACCTACTACCGCGTGCATTAAATCCACCTTGTATAACTTCTGCCTCCCCAGGTAGAAGGTGCCTGAAGAGAAGTATGAGACCTTGGGGAGGGAGGGGGGGGGGGGAGACAACTCCTATACTTCACAAAACCATTCATGTGACTAACTTGGCCATCGGAGGGGCTGAGTTGGGGTAACACCTCACCCCTCGACCACAACCTTGGTGCAGGCATCGAAGACTGGAGCGTAAGTTAGGTAGTAGAAGGACGCACTCACAAAAAGAGAAGCTTCACTCACGAAGGTCAACCAAGCTAGGTCTTACGACCGGGGACGAACTACTCCTTCCATGACATCATAATAGACCCCGAGCGACTGCAATGCCCTTGAGGATCAGAAGTAGACTTCAACATGAGGCAACCACTTGGTTTCTCGACCTACTAGCTATCGTCTTGAGGAGTCAGCGCATCCGGGGGGGGGGAGGGTTGTGGGTTTGGGGGCTAGTCGGGGTAAGAGGTTTCTCTAGAATTATGTATAACTAGTGAGAGAAAGATTTTGTCCTTTTTTTTTTTGAGATGTATATAGTTTGAGATGTACTTTAACTCAAGGTTCGAAATTCAAGTATAATTAATTTTGGAAAAATATGTATAGTCATTTGAATTATATATATATATATATATATATATATATATATATATATATATATATATATATATATATAATTTTGAAGAGCACGTCAAATAAGTGAAACTGATAACTTGTGAATTGAAATGCCAATATTGGAGCTACCACGACTGTCACACATCAAGTATCTAACGATCATTATTAGAAAGGACTGTACTAAATTATTGGTGCTAGGAAGGTCGTTATACGTATTTAATTATGCGTCCAAGTATTAATTATCCTAGATTAGAACAACTTTATCATATGTAATTTTTAGTTCTTAAAAGCATATATATCAGAAGGTATCAGCTAATTTAATTGATAAAAAAATTAATAATTTATTTGAAGATCTAAATTTTTTTATCAATTTTTTTCTTTTTACATATATATATATATGTGGAAACAAATAACTTCAAAACGAGGGGAGCATAAAACCATTGGGCGCCGGTCTAAGTTTGGCAGGTGTCAGTTAGCCCACCGGATAGCAGCTGGTATTGGACGGCACACGAACCCCGAGACCGGCTCCGTGGCATCCTTCGTAAAATACTCCCAATTTCCGGGGCCATATGCTTGCTTGAGTGCTCTTTCCGGGTCCCTGCCACCCGCGCACGTGACCGCCCACGATCGACCCACCGCATCCTTTGTTCCTCCGCGCCGCCGGAACTTCGTAAGCCGAGCCCGCTCCTTCGTTGGTCCCAGAACAAATATCTCCCGACTCCGGTACTCCCGACAGGATGTAGTTTAATCATAGCAGTCCCAAGACGCAGCGGACCGCACTGTGATTGTACGCTAATTTTAAAGCAAATAAATCTCCATCCGACGGTGAAGATCGTTCAGAGGGAACAAAACCGCTTCCGACGGCAGCAGGTTTCATATATTTTATCGAAAAGAAAGTTCCAGAAACCCAGCCCCACACTACATGGCTTCGCCTATATAATACTCCGCAGCTTAACCCCTCTCTGCTCGTCCGCCTCATTTCCCTCATTCGTCGCTTTTCGTCTCTCTTCTCGGATCTCATCTGATATCGCCATGGGTGTGGCTTCGAATCTTTCTCTCTCTCGAGTTCTGATCTTATTATTCTCCTCTATTTCCATCTCATGTTGGGTTTTCTTTTGTTGCTGTAGCCGGAAAGATCAAGATCGGCATCAACGGTTGGTTTCTCCGCCCACTTCGATTTGTCGTGTTTGTGGTTGGGGTTGGGACTAGGTGGGATGTATGATCGATCTGTGGGGGTTCGCTGACCGGATCTTGTGGTTGTTGATAGGATTTGGAAGGATCGGGAGGTTGGTCGCCAGAGTCGCGCTCCAGAGCGACGATGTGGAGCTCGTCGCCGTGAATGATCCTTTCATCACCACTGACTACATGGTACTATGTCATTTCACTAATCTCGTTTACTGTATGTACAGATCTAAAGATTTTATGGGTGGACTGATGACATTACAGCACCTTTGTGTATTTGCTTGTGTGGTTCATTAGTAGGATGATACCGATCCATGTATTTGCTTGGGATTTAACTGTCCTAGTCATCGTCTTTCATGTCGACGTGTGTTTTGGTTATTATTCTGTTCTTTGTTTATTGTGAAACCTGTGCATTTGCTCCATTTGATTGTCAATCTGACTTCTACGATTTGATATTGCACTGCAGACATACATGTTTAAGTATGATACCGTGCATGGGTCATGGAAGCATCACGATATCAAGGTGAAGGACTCTAGAACTCTTCTATTTGACGAGAAACAAGTAACTGTCTTTGGAATTAGGTAGTCTTCTTATCCTTTCTGATATAGGTGCTAGTAATCATTATGTTTGAGATATTGCCCTTGTTTGTGTAATAAAGCTGTTCTGGTCTCTAGGAACCCTGAGGAGATTCCATGGGGTGAGACTGGTGCTGAGTACATCGTGGAATCCACTGGTGTTTTTACGGACAAGGACAAGGCTGCTGCTCACCTTAAGGTAATGATATATGTAACAATGCCTCTAATATTAGACATCAATCTTCTTCGTTGATGTCAAATAGCCTAGGTGACACAGGCCTACTACGATGTCGAGGTTGAGCTTAGCACACAAATGCCACTTCAAATCCAATAATTGACATTCACTTAACTATTATTTTTTACTTCTTTTAACGTGAAAATTATGTAGGTCATGTCAGGGAATCATTCAGAAGTTGCCATTTGGTAATATATTTTAGTCAAACAAGGGCAGTGGACTATGACACAATAAAGATAAGTTGTTTGTGAAAACTAGCACAACCCACAGCTAAAACATTTGTGGAGCATGATATTTACTATTTAAACTCAATTTTTCTAATTTTTACCGTGTTCATAGTAAACCATGGTTGCTTTGAGATAGTGTGGGCATGAGAGGTAATTAAAAAAAAATTATTACAATTACTGAAGTTAGAATGGACTTTTTCATGAGTGATGTCGCCCTACATGGAACTTGGTGGTGGGAATGATCCATGTAGTTGACCCCATGTAGCTGGGACATTATGGTTTGTTATTTTTGCATGTAAATTTTCTTCTCTCATTTGGATAACCTTGTGTAGATGTGATGGTCATGAATGTGAATTTGCATTAGTTGCATGCAGGGGGCTGTCCATGTGTGTAACAATGAGTCATTGATGTTCATGAATGTGAATTTGCATTAGTGTAAATGACTTTCTAAATTGAATATATATGGTGAGTGAAACTGCATGCGTATGTGCATAATACCAAGTTGTTTTAATTATCATGTAGGGTTGTTTTCAAGTGTGCTCCAACATTGTTTTCTGTTAAGGATGATTTCTTGGAATTAATTGCCACAATAGAAGAATTAATTGAAATCTCCAAGTTGAATATATGTGTTACATAAAACAAATGCACTGAGTACTGTCCCATATGAGAGGTAAGTAAATGGTGGTGAAAATAAGGTACATCTGGTGCTATCAGAGCAACTTTCAAGTGTTCAATCATTGCTAATTTCAAAAGTTGGAAGGAATAGAAGTTGGGCTAGTGCCTATGTGTCCATGTGGGAATCAGGTGTTTCCTGTGGATATATCTATAAGTTAGTCTAGCTTCTCGAAAGTGTCTGACAGTGACGGTCAGGTATTCTATTTGATCCTCTTCTGCATAACATGAAATACAAGATCTGCATGTTGTTAGAAGCCAACCCAATTATATGTTTGTGGCTTTTCATTTTCCTAGTCTGTCAGAGTTTCTGTAGTTCTTGTGTATCTTTGTGAAATGCAGGGATTTGTCCTTTTCCTAAAATTAGCAAGCTGAACTCTCCCTGTTGGGCTATTTCTCACTTTTAACTTCAGGGTGGTGCCAAGAAGGTTATTATTTCTGCTCCCAGCAAGGATGCTCCAATGTTTGTTGTAGGTGTCAATGAAAACGAGTACACGCCTGACATCAACATTGTCTCAAATGCGAGCTGCACCACCAACTGTCTTGCCCCTCTAGCTAAGGTAAATTACTTTCAAGATGGCCGAGTTCTTCATTTTTGATCTTTTACTTAATATTATTAATATTTTGTTTAAATATGTCTAATGGCAGGTCATCCATGATAGATTTGGAATAGTCGAGGGTTTGATGACCACAGTTCATGCCATCACGGGTAATTATTATTTGAGTTGTATGATCCTACAAAGCATTTCATAGTTGGTACGATCTTTGCTATTGTTTATCAGCCACTCAAAAAACCGTCGATGGGCCATCAAGCAAGGACTGGAGAGGTGGACGTGCAGCAAGCTTCAACATCATTCCTAGCAGCACTGGTGCAGCCAAGGTATTTCCATAATATGATGTATATTGTTATATGCATAAAACTTATAGGTGCTCATTAGAACATGTTATGTAGATATATATTCAAAACATTTATGCATGTATGCTCAAGAATACACACACATTTCAGTGATTTGAGAGAGCATATCTGCTTTATGTATGTTGGTGGTCACTGATGATTGCAAGTTAAATGGAAGACACCTGTTTCTGTGTTTATATAGATTTTCTGCATTAAAATTATTCTAAGTTGATCTGTGGAGTGTAGAATGTGCTTGTGCATTTTAAAGTGTGCTTGGTTCATTTCATTTGCAAGTTGTCATTTGAAAGAGTTTCAAATTACACAGTTATGCAAGTTATACTTTATTTCCTGTTAAATTTGTTTCTTCTAATCCTCCTTGCTTATTTGACCATTCAGATAATTGCTTGTTACTACTAGTTCGACATCCAAATTACACATTTGAACCCTTGAATCTGCTAATCATGCAGGCTGTTGGAAAAGTTCTCCCTGTTTTGAATGGAAAATTGACTGGCATGGCATTCCGTGTTCCAACGGTTGATGTATCAGTGGTGGATCTCACTGTCAGACTTGAGAAAGAAGCTACCTATGATGAGATTAAGGCTGCCATTAAGTAAGTAGCAAAAGTTGATGCACATGATTCTCTTCTTATAGTGGCAATGATTAAATCCTCCAGAGTGTTGTAGATCTTTTACTCATCTGGGTGCCCTGCATAGGTCAGCCGGAAAGTCATAGAACATACTATTTTCAATTATTGGCTTAATAAACAAGTGTATCTTATTATGCTTTATAACACATGGAGATGTGTTGGGAACCATCCTTTTGTTTCCTCTTTTTTGGTTTTTTGTTTTAGCGTTTGGCATTTATATAATCTCAGGGAGGAATCTGAAGGAAAGCTCAAGGGCATCCTTGGATATGTGGAAGAAGACTTGGTGTCCACCGACTTTGTGGGTGATAACAGGTGATGTCTCTGCTCAAATATTTAATGTCAAAGAAACTACTTTGTTACTGACAAAGCTTAAAGTTATTCATTGCATGATTCATAATCTTGTCAAGCTGATCCCTTTATGATATCTTAATTGTCTAATTCTTTGATTGGTCATTACAGGTCAAGCATTTTTGATGCCAAGGCTGGAATTGCTTTGAACAAAAACGTTGTCAAGCTAGTGGTACGATAACGAGTGGGGCTACAGGTATAGCTAAATCTCACTCCGCCACCACCACACGATGACTCGCTGTCATGTGTATATATTTGAATTTTGTTCGTCTTGTTTGCAGCTCTCGTGTTGTTGACCTCATCCGCCACATTTACCAGAATCAGTAGTGTTCTTGGATGCTTCTTTTCAATTGAGATGTTAAATACTCAGGCTGAGTGTGAAGCAGACTTTTTAAGTAGACCTAAATTTTTGACTGATCTTAATGAATGGCTTGAATTTTCCAGTCTTTTAAGAGAATTAAGTTGCCTTAAAGACTCTTTTATCTTTTGTTGAGAGCATCAGACCCACCTTTGGTGCCTTTTGCCAATGGTTGGTGGTGTGTGTGTCCGTCTGTGTGACATATCTCAGGTAGATATGCTTGCTTGTTAATGGTCAAGTCAGATTATTGGGGAAACTTGGTTTCAGCATCAGTCACAACAAACATGCTTCTGACACACTGTTATGGATTCAAAGTTATCAAATATGATTTAACAAAGCAGGCTTCTGTTGAAAAAACTCCCATATTACGGGAGGGTTTTGATAGTAAGTATTTTGCTTCTGTTAAGAAGGCAATAAAGACCTACAGAGATCCAAAGGCCCAACACTGTATGAAGCCACCAGACATGTGAAGTACCAGCCAGTATCAATATTTGACCTGTAAGTTGAAGTCTTGTATTATGTATGGTAATGGTATATCAAAACCGTAAAACTAGCAGTAAATTGCTTTTCACAACTTGTCCCTTTGGTTTGCTTTTCTTATCTTTTATAAGACACCGTTGCTAAATTTTAATGCCCCCAGAAATGTCCTAATTCTCAGGGAAGGATAAATTTGCCTAATCCCATATGTGGGTACCTGAATTTCTAGTAACTGATGCCTGCCTGACCTAACGAAATATAAAAGAAAGGAGAAAGTGATTATTATAAAACTGATGCCTCAGGTTGGCAGGTGCAAACGCAGCATGCAGAGAGAGAGATATAGATGCCCATTAAGCAGGGGAGTGAGCAATGGTACAATTTTTTTTTTTTTTTTGGGTGGAGCAAAAATACTCAAGTTTATTTATTGCATTTATAGCCAACCAAGATTACAACTGCAACTTTCGAAAGACGAGACAAATTTCTTTGATGCACCAATTATTAGGTCTTATCTATTTGCTACCAAACAAATAATTTATTTATTTATTTATTTTTCCTCCGCCTCTTAAATAAATCCTTATGAGCTCATCATCAGCTGGGTTAGTCAAAGAAAACTGGGAGTGTGACAACCTGAAACTCGCATAATCTCTACAAAAATAAAGGAAAGAAGAAGAGTGCACCACCATATTGCCTGAAACAAAAACATAAGATCGAATGGAAACAATTGAATAGAGACATAAGAGACAAATAAAGTGGTATACTTTTGTTTCTTCTTGAAAAGAGAGAAATCAATTCTTTACTTTTAAGAAACGAGTACAGCTTGTGCCAACCCAGCAGGACGACCCTGCCTTCATCCAAAATTACACTTGCACATTTCTGTGTCACACTGCACTCAACTCCTTTACAAATAGGCCTAAATGAAGGATATAACTGTTTTCGGCTCTCCTATCTCTTCTTCGGTCGGCTTGTGGTTGCTGCTTATTTCTTCTTCTCCACCGACCGACGCGGGCGGAAGCCTCTGCTGCACTCAACTTCCTCTCGATAGCTCTCCACCTTGTTTCGAAGTACTTGCTCGTGCTCTGTGCCATGTCATGCACGCTGTTCCCTGGCGGGTTATATATCTCATGGCATTGGCGAACGTGAGCCTCACATCCGAAACGAAACCCCACGGGCTACAGTAACAGTCTGCTGCCAACTTCTTCCTCGCGGTGCCGAGGTCCATCGGGTGCTCGACGACATCGAAGTAATCGGGGATGTGCAACTCTGCTAAAGTTTGTCTTTCCATTGAACATAATACTTTTCAATAGTAATACGGTTACTCTGCTAAAGTTTTTATTTCTACACATGTCACTTTTGTGGAGTCTGTTTTTCTCTTTCGAGATCATAGACAATCTGTTATCCCATTGAGTTCCTCTAACATATCTTCATCTTTCAACTTGTCTCTGCCAGATCCACACTCTCTTGTTACTTCTGTTCCACACATTTCTTCTTCCTTATCTCCGGATCCTCCAGCTTCTCCTCTTCTAGAACCCCAGCCTTTGTTCTCACCTCGTTCAGATGATTCTGTCGTCCTTCCATCTGACTCCAATACTGTTATACCCTCGCGGCATCTAATGCAAACTCATTTTAGAAGTGGTGTCTTTAAACTCCGTCAAATTCTTGACCTACATGTTAGCACCAAACCTTCCCCCGACTCTGCTGAACTGTCATCTTTTACTCAGGCCCAAAAATCTCCACATTGGCGTAAAATCATGTGTGAGGAGTATGATGCTCTTCTTCATAATGCTACATTGACCCTTATTCCCTCTCACTCCACACAAAACATTATCGGGTGCAAGTGAGTCTATCGAATTAAGCGAAACTCCGATGGTTCGATTACTCGCTATAAAGCACGACTTGTGGCTAAAGGATTTCATCAACGCCCTGGTATTGACTACACTAAGACATTTAGTCCTGTTGTCAAACCTACTACAATTCGGCTTATCCTAAGTCTGGCAATATCCAAAGACTGGTGCTTACGCCAATTAGATGTTAATAATGCCTTTTTACAAGGGACTCTAATTGAAGATGTCTTCATGTAACAACCTCCAGGCTTTATACATCCTCAATATCCACGGCATGTCTGTAAACTTCAAAAAGTCATTTATGGACTTCGTTATGCTCCACAGGCCTGGTATACTGAACTTGGTCTATACTTGTCTTCAGTTGGCTTCATTAACTCTAAGTTTGATGTCTCTCTATTTCTACGCCACCAACATGGGTGCATTATCTATCTTCTGGTCTATGTGGATGATATTATTGTCACCAGTGATAACTCTATGGAGGTTCAAGTGTTTATTAAGCAATTGGCCGATAGATTTTCTCTTAAAGATCTTGGTCGCCTTAATTATTTTCTCGGTGTCGAGGCCACGTTTACATCTTCACAAAGAAAGTATATTGATGACTTGCTGTTGAAGACGAATATGCAGGATGCAAAAGAGGTTATCACTCCTTTGTCCTCTAGCGGAAGTTATGTGATGGTAGTTCTGCTACAGACCCTATTTAGTATCGACATGTAGTTGGCTCCTTACAGTATCTCGCTCTTACTCGTCTAGATGTCTCCTTTGCAGTTAATAAATTATCTTAGTTTATGCATCGGCCGTCTACTTTACACTGGAATGCTGTCAAACGTGTTTTGAGTTATCTTAAGAGGACCATTGATCATGACATTTTTCTTCGCAAACACTCTCCTTCTCAGCTTAATGCCTTTGTTGATGCTAATTGGGCTAGAAATATTGATGATAGAACCTCTACATCAGGTTATATTATTTTTCTTGGTACTAATATGGTTAGTTGGAGTTCTAAGAAATAAAAGACAATTGTCAGGTCTATTACTGAAGCTGAATATCGTGCTATTGCCACTACTACTACTGAACTTAATTCGATCACCAACTTGCTTAAGGAGCTTCATATTCACTCTACTTCTATGCATGTTATTTATTGTGATAACATCGGTATGACTTAACTTTGTGCAAATCCAATTTTTCACTTCCGCATGAAGCATGTTGTCATTGACTTTCATTTTATGCGAGATCAAGTTGTCCGCCAGCAGCTCTGCGTTTCTCATGTTCATATAGTTGATCAACTTGTTGACTCCCTCACGAAGTATCTGGCCCGGAAACTCTTTTCTATACATCGGTCCAAGATCGACATCCTTGATAGGAGCTCGATCTTGCGGGGGCATGTTAGCTGAATAGAATTGTAACTGAACGAGAAGATCTCGTTCATCAGTTGAGGAAAATTCTCATATATAAATAAGTGTTCACTCAATGAATGAAGTGTGCATTTTATTTTCTCATATCTTTTCACACAGAACGGGCAATCAAGCGCTCGAGGAGTGCCTCGCACTGCTTCATCAGGAGAGTGTAGGATCTACTGACGGAGTCCGATTTGATGGAGCACGTATTGCTCGAGGAGGAGGAGGAGGAGGACGACGAGGGCGTTCCGCCGATGGCGAGTTCTTTCTCGAGGATCCTCTTCGTCAGCATCCTGACATGCTGTAGCGTTCGTCTCAGCCTCATCCTCGACGCCTTCCTGTCTTGTTTATGCATCTACAACAGATGTGTGTATCGATTCTTCTTCTGCAAACATGAGGATTCCTTTGCAGTGTTGTACATGACGAGAGCGATGCTTGTTCAAGCTCGTTATACTCCTTCTGCAGGAACAAGATTCCTCAGAATCTACTTCACGGGAACTATCATACTTGGAGAGAGAAGAGAGAGAGAGAGAGAGGTCTTCTTGTGTTGGTGGTACTGGAACACAAATCTATGCGAGTGTTAGATAGATAAGAGATGTAGGAAAAGGTTTAAATTAAGAATTTAAGATAACTTGGATTCTATTAGATAACCACAACCCATTCCAACGCCTTCAACGATAAATATATAATTAATCAATTCATTTCATATGCCCCCTCTATATTAAATTTTCATAACAATTTCTCTAATATAAGTTTCTAGAATGTCCTACTAAACTTAGGAATTTAGCTAGTAGTTTAATCTTTTTTCAGGAGAAAAAAAGAGCTAAAACAACTCAAGCCTTACCCCCCAATTGAAAAAAAAAAAAGTCCTCAAGCCTGCGAACCAAAATATCTAGTATTAGACCTTTATCATATGGTGCTCCTATAATTAATTTTTACAATCCGTGTTCCTTTTGGTAAAAAAATTTTAATAATACCATTGAATCAGACTTTTTTAAGTCACAGATCCATAAGTCTATTTGGTCTGATCTAGTCATCACAGTTTGGGTTAGGTTGATTTAAATCAAATCAAGTTTTGTTGAATGTGAACGAGTGTAATGCAAATGTAACTCTAGTGTAACCAGTATGTCTTTATCAAACCAATCCAAATTTCTTCAGAACAACTAGCACAAGATTCAAAGGGCGAGAAGGAATCAAAGGGCGAGAGAGAGAGAGAGAGAGAGAGAGAGAGAGAGAGAGAGAGAGAGAGATGGAGGAGAAGGAATCAAAGGGCGAGAGAAAGAAGGTGGTGATGAAATAGAGAGGTGGCGACATCGGAGTTAGCGTGGGAGGATGACGAGGCAAAGATGGAGGGGGGAAGAGAATTGAGGGGGAGGAGGTAGTATTGGAGTTGGAGTAGGATTATGAGAAGACGAAGGTGAAGCGAGAGGAGAGGAGGAAGAAAAGGAGGAGGAAGGCGAAGGAGAGGGTAAGGAGAAGAAAGCCATCGAGGATGGGGAGGAGGAGGAGGTGATAGAGTGAAGGTGGAGGAGATAAGGGATTGATTGTAAGTTTGAAACCAACAAGCGAGAGTTAAGGTTGTAAGGTGAGACTACTAAATAGCGTAAATCCAAATTTAGATTAAGTAGAGGCATTCTTATATAGTAGCAGAGGTAGTGATTCAATTCCTTCTGTCGGTGTTGCTATTCCTAAACTATGTATGTATGATAAGTACTAGCTTCGAGCCCTTATTTTGCAGGGGTTCTCTATTCCTCCTGTATGCCCTTATTTTGTTCTTTGACTTACCTGCTCCACTCTTACTCCTCCTATTACTTCTATTATACCCTATAGATAGATATGTGCTAAGATTTCCTTACGCCTTATTTTATAATAAAAAGTATTAATTAATTAGGAGCAGGCCCACCAGTACTTTTTCAACAGAGGGAGTATCTATCAGATTTAGTAAAAATACCTGTTTGGTTGCAAAACCAAACTAATTGTAGATCGATGGTTCAAAAACCATCTTATATTATATATAATATCTACACAACACGTGATAAATAGGTCTAGTGATAGATAGTACATCTTATATTATATATTTTTATACTTTTAAAAAATATTAGTTTGATGGTGGTATCTTTTTTTTTTTTTTTTTTTTTTTGACTATATCTTCACCTTACGATTGAAAGTCTCATATAATAGATTGTCATGCCTTACACATTTTTTTTTAATTAAAAAAAAATATTATATCAAATGATATCCATCATACTCACCACGCATGAACTCAAATAATGATGTATCATTTATATAACAAACAATATACTAACCAAAGCTGATGTCTCAATAAAGAATTTAAAATTTTATCATATTAATGTTACACTAAAAATGATAGTTTGGGTGACACCCTTAATGGCTGGCTTCAAAGTTGGCAACAACATACCTTTGAAGGTCGACGAACATAATATTGATGGCAACGATCGAGCAATACTACTCAACACGATGTGCTATTCCATTGCCATTTATTATAGAATAATTCACAATTCTTCTTTTATTTCTTTGACTACATGATAACTTTGTGTAATAATTTTCATAACTTAATATATAATAATTACTCCCCGGATCAACAACTACAAACATTTGTGTGGCCCCATTCATGCCACCATGTTCATCATCAACAAAAGATATTAAAAATTATAAAGATTTTGTGGTGCCATTTATGCCAAATAATCATCATCAATAAAGACATCATTTTCATCATCATCATCATCATCATCAATAAAAGATAATGAGCATCTCACATTCAAGTCTTCTCATTATTATTAATAAAGAAATCATGACGATTCATGTATTACTATTCATCTTTCATCAACAAAGAATTGTTCATCATCATCATCTTCAAATTTTGATATGTAACAACAAAAACTAAAAGCTCCAATTATTTTGGCTTGATCAATGCATCTGTTGGTCTCCTTAGTATATCAAAATTGATATCAATCGTCAACAACATGATCGCTTTAGCATCATTTGTTTAAAAATAATGATGATTCTGTTCATCCCGTGTGATATAACATAAACAAAAAAATTCTTAACCAACAAAATTAAGAGCATAGCTAATGTTATCATCCACTACATAAGACAATACCGAGAGGACACAAGCATCACTTTCTTTGTGCTTATCGTCCTGCAAACTTCAGAATCAATTATTTTTTTCATCTAAAATCAAAAAATTAAATTAAATATTTTTTAATAAATGATAAATGATGAAGACGCACTTCACGTTGTTGCGGTATCCTGTTTAATAGAATCTTTCCCATCTAAGCTAACCAATATTTTCATATTAATTAATTTAGACATTTGATCTGATGATACATCTAATCTACTTCTGAGGATGATTAAAATTACAAAAAAAATTTAAAATTAAAAACCCCTTATAACGCTTATTTAAACGTATCTCCTAAATTCTCCGTCCAGCAAATAAGTTCTGATGACACAGTGGGATATGATCTGCCCTCATAAAAGACAAGGGCACCATTAACCTTCCATCCATTCTAAATCTTAGCTTCTACATGTCGTAGCTAGAATCTGATAGTACAGAACATTCACCCTGACACAACTCAACTCAATTCTAATCATAGTTCGACTAGTAGTTAATTCAAATTAAAATATCATTTAATAAACTTACTAGCATAACTCACTCAATTCTAATCACGGTTGACTAGTAGTTAATTCAAATTAAAATACCATTAATAAACCTACTATCATAACCCAAGTCCTTAAAAACATTAGCTAAAGTAAACAATAGGCACCATGCAGGGTTTTTTTTTAGCTTAAAGCAAAGCCCACTCAATATGTGATATAGAGAACAAGCATCTCACCAGCTGCTCGTCGCACACCCACCACACCTCAGAATATGATCTGGAAAGCCCACATTTTGTTCTGCATCATCCACATTCATCAGGAAATAGCTTCAGCTGCAAATTAGCCAGATACCAAGAAACAGGTTGTGTTTGCACATCTCACCAGAAAAAGCATCAGACACAATTACCAAATGTCTGGGTTTTTGTAGACTTCGACATTTGATGACTCCACGCAATAGTTTAGGTTTTATTTATAACATGGAGATATAGATCCTCACTAGACTGTATTGCCATACTATACTACTACTAGTTCATTTCAAACGACACACTTGATGCAGCTTCCGCTCCTTCAGTCTTCCTCTTCGGCTTCCTCGAGCCAGTTCACAAATGGCTCCAGGGCTTTCACAAAAGTTTGCCTGCAAACATCAGATGCTTATTGAATGATCTTGAAAACAGAATCAGAACTTGATGTAAACACAGTTAAAAAGATAAAAGAATTCTAGTGTACTACTCGCCGATCAGTGCATATAACATGCCAAAATCATGGTTCTGAGTGCAGTCCAGACTAATGCATAAAGATCAATGGCTTTTCAAGTCAGTGGAAATGGATGGCAGCATATGCCTGTGTATACTCAAATCTCAAAAAAAAAAAAAAAAGGGAAAAGAAATATGTGGCACATGTCAGTGTACTGACAAATCAGTCATTTTCAGACGGACATGGATCTGGCATCCAAAACATCAAAGGTCAATATAAACCACCATCACTTCAACTGGGGAAAAAAAAGGAAGAAAAAACTGAGAGCCATGCCAATTGCAAAGAAAGCACAACTAGGTTTATCTCTGACATCCAACACTATAATTGGACTTTGGTGATAAGTGTCTGTCCAATTATATATATATGCATATATACATATACATACACACACACACATTATATACACATTATATATACATACATACACACATATATACCATTGATGATCTTGTGACAGTAATCACATGCTCCATAATGACAACATTAAATTAATAATTCTAGAATCAATCACCCCGTTCTGTTCTAATAGATCTAGTCAATAAAAAAGCCACCCATAAATTACTCGAGAAGTATTCCATAAATTTTTGACACCAAATACCAAACAAGCATCAGTATCCATTACATCTGGATACTGGCATCAATAACTGCCTACATCCTACTAACTATAAAAAACATCATTCCATCCAAATAGATAAGAGGGAAAAAGGAGACTTATGCACCTGCCCTTCGGGTTTGCACCTTTGCGGAACCAAAGAAGGATCGTATCCTCAGCAAGAACATCTTGGTCATAAAGAGACCTTATAATTTCTGGAAACAATTTCATTAGTTTGGCATCCTCATAGCACTGGATCTGGACTTTGTAAATCAGTTCTAGTTCCAATTTCCCACTAGTACAAAAAGCATTCAGAAGCCCTGCCCAAGCTTTCACCTGCAGACAGAGCAAAGTCCTTGATCCAAATATATAAAAAAAAAAGAACATGAAAAATAAAAAGCATTTTCTCCATTTCTTTTGTACTCTAAATTTATTTTTTTTTTACAGGAAAAGGTGAAGTCACCTCCACAAAGAATGTCATTATCAAGGGATTTCATACCCTATGTGTAACATACAAAAAAATAATCAATTAACATGTTGTGCAGAATACATGAAAAAAACTACATTGAAATCTATACCATGAAACTCATGAAAGCAAATGCACAGGAGCCAGCTTCGAAGTACAGCATTGATAGAACCAAAGATTCTACACTTACATGACGTGCAAGATGATGGCTAAGGATGCTTAACTAGAAGAATGAAAGAGAAAAAACATGCACATTTTTACCAAATAAATGAAGCATCAAGACAAAAGACAGGAACCCCATATAAGCAACAAACAACAGTTGCTCAAGACGTATCTGCAAGGAACATTGATATTCAGTCCCATATGGCTAAAGTATGCTCACAATTAGGTAATTCTAGCAACATAAAATGAATAGTACTGAGATTAAGGGAACATGCATGAAATCAATAAGCATGGCGCTTAGAAGTCTAACTTAAAAGGAGCAGCCAATCAAGATTGAACTGGAAAATCCATTTTTCAAAGTTAAACTCTGCATCCTGGTTCTGCTGTCTAGAACATTTTTTTTTAAAAACTCACAATACAAGTTAAACTCCTCATGCATCAATTATTTTATCATTAGAGAAATTGAACCGCTGACATGTCTTGGTTCAAAAAATCAAGTTTTTTGCTACTTTGATGGCATAGCATCATTAAAATACTACCTTAGACCATTCTTTCCTCCTATCAAATGTATTTTGTAAACAAGTCATGTTATTACTGTACCACAGCTTCCAAGTAAAAAAAGCTTGTTTTGCCAAAGCAAACAGACATGTTACTGAACAATTGACATGGTTGAACTTTGCATCTTTGCAATATTAAGCACAGACATATCCAAATTACAGCACTTGGAGTCTAGACACACTGTACTGTCATTCCAGAATATTTCAGCTACGAAAACATAGAAATAGCACATCCTTCCATCAAATGTAAACACCATCTAGAAGGAAAATATGCAATAGTTGCCAGTCCATAATTGGATGCATTGGGTGTGACAATTATCTGAAGCACAGAATAACACTACATAAATACTGCATCATCTAGTCAATGGAACAGTGTCATTCCTTCTGCATATTCAATGAAAATCATTCTCTTTTCCCTATTCTTCCAATAACCATCGACATTCTCAGATATTTGACACATCCCCAAAAAATAGACCATATTTGATTTACCAGATTTTTTTGGACTGATCAGATATTGGGTTTGGAAAGGATGTCTTATCATTTAGAAAGCAATTATGAAAACCCTTAGTATAGGAAATATTAAAGAATGTTTCAATTTTGAAAGACTTAAAATTTTCATCCTGCTTATAGTCTTATTCTTATAATCTTCACTAAGACAACAGCAATTCTATGATTAAAGTGATTGCAACAACGGGAGAAATTCACAACCAGATTCATCCTGATTAGGAATTCCAATGAAATTTGAATATCAAATCTAGTGCAACTCCACCATGGATTTTGTGGATGAGCTCTATACAGCAGAAAGCAAATAAATGCATCCTATAAAGGATTCATGCTTTTAACTAAACTGAGTTTGGTTACTTTCAAGTTTTCTTTTTTGTATTAGTTAGTGAAATGCAAAGGATGTCTTATCATATCATCATCTTAGGATTTACAATTTGTTTGTTCTCTTGGAAACAACGTTAGAATGAACAAGATCTTATCTTCAAAATAATTTAGATTAGCAAGTAGTTTTAGATGATGACAATAAAAATGATCTCATGATTTTTTCTGACAGGAGTCCCAAATACATTCAAAGGAATCTAGGGAAGTTTACAACTATGATTGTTTCTCTTGAAAAGTTAAGTAAAAAAGAAATTAAAATAATAGAAGAATCTGAAATTATTGTAAGAGAATATATAAATGTCACTAATCAATATAGATGTCAAAGACTTTATCTTCTATCTAAACATAGAACTAAATTAAAAAGGATTGCTTACCTGGCGAAGCGCAGCATTTGCATTCTGCTGCTGGTTTTTACCAGACCACTGAACAGCATCCATTAGCACATCCCAGAGAATGCGCACAACTTCAACATCCGGCAAGTTAGCATCTTTCACTCGTTGCTTCGCAGTCTCTATAACTTCAGATACATCAGTTTCTTCAGCAATCTGAGTCGTGAGAGCTGATTTCATCTCCTTCAGCCTCACCTCAAATATTTTCTTTTCATGGTACTCGACAAGAGCTACCAATCCTTCTTTGCTGAATCACCAAATGAAGAAATGGGTACGCAATTAGTTTGCAGATGGAAAAATAGAACATATTAGAAATTGTAAGCAAAGTGTCCTGAGGTGTGCCCCCTTCTGGTAACATATCCACACTCATAAGACTGGGCAATTCTGTCACTTGTATTGCATGGCACAGTCTTATCTTAATATTGTTCAGTGCTACTATGCTAGCATATGTCCGCACATGAAATTCTTGCCCATTAGAGAAATAAGTGGGAAAGTTTCTTTTGGACCTCAATCTTATTTCAATCTCATTTGAAATTCACTAACATCACCATATAAGTTTAACAACTTTAACTTCTATAGACTAGGGATCTAATGAACATAATAATTCAGAAGATGTACTTACATGAAATGCTCAGAGAAACATTCAGCAGAACGTCTTGCAGAAGGAAAAAAATCAAGTAGATTGTCCTCCATTTTACCTCTCTTCAGAAGTGATATAAGATCATCTAAACTGTTATCAACCAAGTATTCCTTGAAGAACTCAGTAATAAATGGAAGAACTAGCCCCTTAGCCACAAGATTGTCCTTAAGTAATGACTGGAAGACAGTCTCAGGCGGAAGGCCTGATAGTTTCTGAGAGAATGTAAGGGCTGTGAATATAGCAAGCTTCTTTCTTTCATTCTCCTCAAAGAGCTCCAAGGACTGAAGGAACTTTCGCATAACATTTTCAAGGTTCTTAATCAAAAAGGGTTTACGCCGCAAGATCTTCTGTATGTAGAGTACATAAGGTAAGATAGCTTCACGTTTAGGCTGGCAATCTAGAACTGAATAAGGATGCCTCTCTCCTTCATCGGGTTTTATTGTACCAGGCTGTGTACGCCCACCAGTGAAGACAACCTACAATCCACAACAGATGATATCAAGTGTGCATGGATTTGTTATGAACTCAAAAACACATGTAAATAAATATTCATAAGCATTCAAAAAATATGTGAGAACTTGTCCATAATACTGAAAAAACACATTAATACTAATAACTACTTGAAAGCAATCTTGTTCCTGCCATATGAGAACAACGAAAGATGGCTATTCAACCAAGCAAAAGTATAGCTCTATATTATCTTTAAAAAAAGTGTTACATACTTGGCAAATTGGCATCAACTTACAAGTTTATGATCTTGCCGATAAGATAATAACTGATATCCTTATGTTATGCCCCATCATGGCAATTACAATTGGATCAAACAAAATCCAATACAGCAATAGTAATCAGAAACTCAGGCAAATTTCCATATACATATTGCAGTTACAGGTAGAAAAAAAGTCATTTTTTTCACAAGACTGGTCATTAACATTGCAAACATGTAAGTTCAAAGAATTGAATAGAAAAAACTAAGGAACCCAAAGTTGTGAAGCATCATTCATCCAATTCTAGTCGAACAGAATAGAGAAGGGCCTCCAATAAGATTCTAGCTTTGTTACAAAGCAAAGGCCTCAGATTAAACTTCACTGAATTGAGAGCAAGATCAGTCTTGGATCAAATGTTAAATGCAATCGTTTAACCAAATGATTGCTTTGTTTGTCACTTTCATATTTTCAGAAACCAATCAAAAAAAGAGGAAAGAAAAGAATCAAAATTCACTTAATGTGTTTGTATTACAGATGGATAAATTATAGATCTCTGCCAATGATTGCACTCACTTAATGTTTAAACATAAAGCAAAAAATTCCACATCTGAAAAGAAGCAAAGTGAATAACTAGAGTTATTATTGTCGATTCAATGCTAAACTTATTAGTGGATTATTGTGATTACTGAGAAATCTCAAAAAAAAGTAAAGAATCAAGATACCAAAAAGTCAAGATCTAACTTCCAAAAAATTTACCAAGGAAACTGCTCCAGAATAACATAGTATTTACTAGGTACAAAAAAAGATAAAGAGAGAAAAAAATACCAAAGTGATACATGTTCTTGATAGGAAACAACAAAACCAAAATAAATGGTATTTGATGCTCCCAGAGACATCACTAATGAATAAAGATATAATCCATAATCCATATACATATGAAACACCACTAGAACAGAACCAGGAAGAAAGACGAACAAAATATCAGCATAGAACACAGAACACATTGATTGTTCAAAAACACAAGGAAATTATCATGTACCTCAAAGAATGTGTCACCGTATCTTGAGAAGTTAAGATCCGAAGACTCGACGTTCTTTGCAACAAGTTCCTATCAGATGAAAAATGTACAAACAGCAATCAAGTTTTTGCAAAAAAAGTACAAGAGAAATTTCAGATTAAAAATTATTAATCTAAATCAATTGGCAATGTTCATTAGCATTAGTAGTGAAAGGAAATTCTCAATTCCTGAGTACACAACCTACATGAATAACAAAGAAGCAAGGATTGCAATTTCATACCATGGTACTATACTGATTCCTGGTTGATCCAGTATGTACTGACTGGTACTGGCGTACACATGATACACAAGAATGTACTGGTGGAGGAAGAGAAGGAAGAATGGAGGAGAAAAAAAACAAGAGGTGATGGAGAAGGAAGAGAAAGAGGGAGGAAGAAAAGGAGAGGAGCATACCCGATCAATGACACACAGCGGGCAGCAAATAGGTAGGCCAAAGCACTCCGTTCCAACGCTGGTGGAGTGCTAGGTGTGATAGATAGTCAGATTCAAGAACTCACAACACATTATTAGAGCTATAGTTCTTTGTATAATACAAACCGGAGTGCCTAAAATAGGGTTTTTGGGTCAGGTCCACATGCCGATTCACGCCCGGACCAATGCTGATAGCTATCTATTGGTCTGGTGAAAAGTTGTTCCTAGCTAAGAAAATCTGACACTCAAACACACAAAATCCACCCAAAACAAAAATATCAAGGGAATGAACTATATAAACAATCAAATTCTTTGCCAACAGATAAAAGAACATTTCCCTAATCTTTTACCAACGTTCAATAAATGCAGGAACAAACACATCTTTTAGGCCTGCTACAATATAGAATTTCCTAAAGCCATCATTTTTTACTAAATCCTCTAGATTGTTAATTAGAGGATTTCCTAAATATAGAATTTCCTAAAGCAATCAAATTCTTTGCCAACATATTAAAGGATTTTCCCTAACCTTTTACCCGCGTTCAATAAATGCAGGAACAAACACATCTATTAGGCATGCTATAATATAGAATTTCCTAAAGTCAAATTCTTTGCCAACAGATTAAAAGGGGATTTTCCATAGCCTTTTACCGATGTTCAATAAATGTAGGAACATACACATCAATTAGGCCTGCTATATTATAGAATTTCCTAAAGCCATCATTTGTGACTAAATGAATTTTCCTAAGAAAATTAGAAGCGAAGCAAAGTCAAAGGTGGAAGAGATTTGTTCAAAAGAGATCATGAAGAAACGTTGTCAAGCTGACCTTCAGGGTCCTGATTGAAGCCCTATTCCAATTCAAAAAGGGCATTATCGCTGCTTGAATACAAGCAGTTATAAAGAAATTTAGAATGATGAAAATTCATCTTTTGACCACAGGGCTTAGCTCTCCTGTACTTCTCTTCTTCACTTGATTTCTCAATTTTTTTGTAATATTAATTCAACAGGATGTTGATTCTAGCCTGTATTTAATTCCCCTTAATCAGCCATTTAGATTTTTTTTTCCTTTACTGTCTGCAACAGCACTAATTTTCCGCTGAGTCTCAACATAGCAGTCACGTTGATCACATATATCACTCTTAATGTGATCAAGTTCTGTATCTATCATACATGCCCTTAGTCATCATACCATGAGCAATTTGAAGTTCTCATAGCATAACTTCAAACAAAAAAAAAGTTAAAGTTGCTATCTGCACCTAAATTTTCATTGATAAACATACCAAATCACCAGCATTCTCCAGATATATCTGGACCACTGCATCTGCAAAAGCTGCAGGGTCCAAAGGAGCAGTTATATTCCGTTTGCGGGTCTTTATCCGCGTGCCACTGCATTGGAAATATTATCATTAATGTACCTCAGCATTCCTCAATAAAAACATCATAGACACAAAAACTTTAAAATGTCTGATAATCATTATAAGAATGAATAAAAATAGTAACCATTCAAATTCAGAGCCACAAAGTTATCCTATACATTAAAAGTACCAGTGATCAACGAAGATATTACAATGAATTTTTTTTTTAATTGCATAGCAGCTTGATGTGTGTTGAACTGTAGCACTTTTCTCCAACTTATGGGACCATACAAATTGCTGTTGCTGTATTATCATCTAACTATGTTGACCTAACTTGATATTGACAGGGAAGACAGTTAGGCAACACTCAGGATTGTCACAACCAAGTCGCGACTCAGCTTGATAAGCACAAAGTGTCAAACAAAGTACCAAATTGGTTAACAACAAGAAGCAAGTCCTTTCAAGTAAAAAATAGCACAAATTTGATTAGAAAGCTTACCAGTCTGTAACTAGGAGTATAAAAGTAAATTTATAAATATTGGATTGAATTTTGGATACAATTTATTTCTTGCAAAGAACATACCTTCTAACCGCCTTCATAACAAGCCTCACAAGAAATACATATATTTAATTTATACCTAACTGAATTTTCCCAGATAGGGCCTAGTGCTGCAGCTAATCATTTCCAAGAGAAGCACACCCCATAATTATTCAGACACCAAAAATTTTAATTAATCAAAATACAACAAAATAAAACCATACTTCCAATTTGTATAATTATTCCATGCAACATGTCCTAGACAAACGAAATAAAATGTATCAAACGAAAGGAAGCAGATCTACGTACCCTAGAGTGGGTTTCTCCTTCGAGCTGCAAAATAACCCAAAAAGAGACAAAATTAGACATTGCATATAAAACATTATCAAGAACAAAATATTAACTGATCTCAGTTTAAAACAAAAAAGAACTCGTTATTACCATAGATCTCCCACAAAAAAAGAATGCTAATTCAATAGGATCAGATGCATTAGCAAAAGACAACAATGAAAAAGGAGAAACGGAAAGTGTTCTACATATGACGTTTGTAAAACTACCAAGATGAGAGAAAACGACAAGGCCACCTCTAAGAGAAAGCATCTTGGATTCAATATATGGACTGCAAGATCAAGATCGGATCATTAACCGACAGAACAAGCCCCAAAAATCAGATCTCCGGCCAAATCATGGCAGATCTACCGAATCAAGAACCAATACAGGCGATCTACCACATCATCATCAAGAATTCGGATTTCCATCGGAAAATCCCCAAATAGGCTCGAGAACCAGAAGCAAACCCTAAGCAACGAAAAGTACATAAGGGTAAAAGAAAATAAAGCCTGGATCGAGATGATTGCCTCATAAACCAAGACCGAGATGGCTCGAGATCGATCGAAGAGAGGAGGAGGGAGGAGACGAGGAGAGCAGTGACGCCCTTTTCTTCCGCTACGGCTCGAAAAGGAATGATGGTAGTACTATTCGAGCACCGAAGGGTCCCCGTTTAGGCAATATATAAAGAGGGGGAATAAGCAACATGTTATCGTGAAGGGTACATTGAGCTCGAGTGCGACCCTAATAGCACGTTGTCGGTGGACCTTTAGTGCTTGTACATTCATAAATTGTTTTATCTAACAGATTTGATTTTACTTCGGTTTTTCTTATCATAAGCTGCAGGAACATCCTACCTCGTTCTTATCGGTTCGAGGAAATTACGCATCGGCCACCCTTGTTTTCTCCCGCTTTACCCGCGCCAGCCCTCTTCTCCGGCCGCCTCGCCGTCCTTCCCGTCGTCGACGTGGACGGCGAGGGCGATTGTTTCCCCCTCTCGCGCGCCACCTTCATTGGCATTTGGTACCCTCTTGAAGGACCTCGTCTTCTTCTATGCTCTCCTCGGCTCCTAGCGGTCACCCACCAGCTCTTCGATGCTATGCCCTGCCGGTAGCCTTTCCTTCGCCAGGGCCGTCTTCGACCAGAATGCCGTTTCCTGGACGCATATGGTGGTCGTGTGCTGCAAGGCCGGCCGGTGCCGTCGTTTCTGCTAGGGAACTGTTCGACAGAATGCCTGACAAGAACCTGGTTTTGTTAACCACTACAGCTAACGAAAGAGGCGTTTGTGCAAGTCGAAATGGCAGAATATAGAGCCAGACGCAGCCACTGTGGTCAGCGTCATCTCCGCCTCGGTTCAGTTGCGAATTATGGAGCTGCTGATCTGAGTTGGATCGTATGTCAATAGCAAGAAGAACGAGAGGAACGAGCACGATGCACTTGTGGACACGCATGCCAAGTGAGGCAACATTGAGAAAGCTCTGTGCACATTCGAAGAGATTCCTTCCCTGGATGCACACTCAGACACTGCGCTTATAGACGAGCTAACATCCTGTGGACTCAAAATGATGGCGCTCGACATCCTTGACAGAATGCAAAGGGAGATGATGATGCCAGATTGTATCACATTTGCCAGGAGTTCTGGGAAAGCATTGTTTGCAGCTATGGCATGGAGCAGAGGGCCGACTACTTTTCTTGCAGCACGGACATGGTTGGATGGGCAAGGTGGCTTAAGGAAGTGCATAAGATGATTCAGAGCTCCACATATTTGACAGAATGCACTGGGAGGTGATCAAGCCAGTCTTTATCATGTATGTCAGCATGCTGAGTGCCTGAAGCCATCAGAAAGCTTGTCACACAAAGGGTTGGAATTCTGTGATTACTTTCTTGCACGGATGTGCAGGGAAGTATAGAGAAGCACATAAGATGGTTCAGAGTATGTCTAGTGTGGCCTCCTCCAGGAGCGCTACTGGCATTGCTTGCAGCTTGGAGGACTCGTGCCAATACTGAGATTGCAGAGACCTGTTGAAGGCGGAACCAAGAACTAGGGAAACTGTATGCTTCTTACAATGATAACACTGCAAGAATTAGAGCAATGATAAGAGATAGAAATTTCAATGAACTTCCAGGCTTGAGTTGGATTGACATTTAGCGGAGCTGCTGTAGAATTCAGAATAAGGTGTTGACATGCATCAAATGCAGGACTGATTAATTTGTTGCCTTCTTTTCTGGTTAGTCTTACAACGAGATGATTGGTTGGTTAAGGCAAAGAGCATTGATGATTTGAGCTGCCAGGGCATACCTTAGTGTTAAGAGTACTTTGATTGTGCTTTTATTTTAATGCGACAAGCATTAACCAGCTGGGTGGATATCCAGGTGGGAAACCATTTACGATACGCCGGTCAGTCCATATTTTATATGTGGCAAAGTGAAACTAAGATTATAGACTAATCACACTAAAATGGTTGCATAAATTTGTCAGTCAAAGTCTTTCTTTTGGTATCAAAGAAAAGCTTTTTATTCATCTGGGAAATCAATGATATCATGAAAAATTCTTCAAAGGGTTTGTTTATAAGAATCATCCTAAAGTTGGTTAGCATAGAGCTTATAAGAATGGGCCATGATTCCATGCAAAGTGACAGACTGCGTGGAACTGAAACTGTGTCTTGGAATGTGATTCTGAACTTGTCTTCTTCATTTATAAAAAAAATGAAATGAGTGTATTCTAGATTGTGAGTCTTCTTGAGCTCGATCCGACAAGCTAGCTTCCATGCATATGTGGAAATTGGTCTTATATTAGTGTTCATCTCAAAATGCAGCTGAAACAACAATTTATTTCTGCATTGAATGGTACAACTCCATGCTTGGATACATTGTAAAACTGCACCTTGTCTAAATAAGTCTAGCATTGGAGTTTTTAACGCCACTTCTTCTGTTTATTTTGCCTAGCCATCAAAATTTATATCAGACGATCTAAGTGGGCAATCAGCAAGGAACTGCCGTTGTGGGAGATATCAAGAGTTGTGTGTCTCATATAGTATGGGATGTTGCACCATGGACTTCAGTTGCCATGTAGAGGTCTATCCGAGTTTGCTGGAGGGTAACCTTTTTGACAGCGCTACATTTTCTCGCCTTCTAAGCATCAGACATGAGGAAAGTACTATAAGTGTTTTTCTCAAGTGTAATCCATAGTGGTGCTAATTGAGTGTGTGTGTATTATATATGTATACGTTTATATATATATATATGTTAAGATTGTTGAGAATCGTTTCAATGTAGCTAATTCTTGTGTCATGATCCAGATGACTGACTTGCAATAAGTTTTCAAGTGTGTCCCGTTTCTGGTTGCACATAGTTATAGTCTAGTATAATTTAGTTTGTCATGATATCTGCTATTTGAAGATTCAAAATTATAATTAGATCATCAAGGAAAAAGAACAAATAGTTCCATAACATTCGTATGAGTAATGCTACTATACCTTTCCCTGTGCTGTTATCTTACTCGCATAGTCTCACTGTCAGTTCTTCTAAGAAGCCTTGCCTGTAAAAAGCACTGAAATGGAACTATCATGTCCTTGATTGCTTCATGTATTCTTTGATTTTTCATCTCTTCAGTGATGGAGAAGAAAAAAATAAAATATATTCTTGGATTGAGAAATGTTAGTGCACTTGCACAAATGGCAATTTCTGAAGAACAGGCTTTGTTCTTGATCATGCAAATGATACCAGAATCAAGAAGTAGGACTTTTGTGCCAATGAATCTGATGCATCTAAATCTTAATCGAGACAGACTGATTTCCTGTACTGCCAAAGGACAATCCAGATCATCAAAGTTGGTAATACATATATCTTTTTGAAGATTAATATGTAGTGTACTATAAGTGATTTTTTTCTTCAAAAAATTAATGTTTCTTTGGGTAAAATTGTGTGTGTATGCTCATCATCTAAAGCAAATAATTTCTCGTAAGCCTATCATACAAATGACGATAAAATTTGACTTATCATATTAACGCTAGGAGGGTATTGAGCTCTTGATTCCCTTACGGGAGGGAGCATTGATAAGGACATTTAATCTCATATTGATTGAGGAGTAAGAGAACTAAGGACTCATAAGTTCGTCTTATCATTTATATTTTGAAAGATTATTTTTGAAGTTTATGAACTTTAAAAAGGATAAATCTGTATAAGTACACCCAAATGTAGTAAATAATTATTCATGAGTTAGTGTTAAGCATAGAGTTATAGCTTTGGACATGATTGTTCTCTCTCATTCTGTGTGTGTGTTTTAGTCGGCATTGTCATTTTTGCTATTATTGCCGTTCTTGCTACTGCTTCCGAAGCCCTTTCACCTCAGTGGTAGTTATCCTCCCCCGCCCGCCCCGAGTGGAGTGTAATGATGCCAAGTGATGCTACAAGATGTAAACAAAAGAAGGGTGAATCTTCCCTTCTTTTGTCCTCTCCCCTTCTTATACTTGCATGCTACTGCTTCCGAAGCTTTTGGTGTCTGATCTCCGTTATTGTCGTCATGATGTCTTGCTTTAAGATCCATCCTTCCCATGCCGAGGGTTGAAATCCTTGGTATCTTTGTAGTTTCCTATATTATATATAAAATATATCCCTTCAAACTAGCCACTTTTGTGCACTATCCCTCCAAAATTAGCCACTTTTGTTTCCAGGTAATTTTTTGTATGCCCTCAAAACGAGTTATTTTTTGTAGTTCCCTCTGATGCAAACTCTAAAAACTTGCATGATAATTTTTATGGGATGCTATTAATTAAAATTACAAATGACATTTAATTTTCTAAGATTTATAAGAGTATAATAAAATATTAGGAATATGGTATGCACTTTAGTATCCTTTTAACTTAAATTACCTAAAATTGACTATAGTTAGTCACACAATTAACTTATTTTTTTCTCTGAATTGTATCTTAATAATGTTAGAAATATCTATGATACCAAATTTTGTAAGGGTAATAAATATATCATTTCAAAAGAAAATCTTATTTGTACGTGAATTATTATTAGAAAAGAAAGTCTAAGATATTATTGATGCCTTCTTTGAAGACAAAATAAATAAATAATTTTTTGCTTAGTCAACTAATGCAAATAATAAGAATTCTTTCATAAGAAATACTTTACATTCATCGTGCCAATCAAGTCATCTTTATGATACAGAATACAGTATTATTAGCATCAGCGATAACAGATTATGAACCTCATCTCATCATCATCCTTTTTACATTTAGATCACTTCACTTGTTAAAATTTTTGGAGCTTGTCCCATTACATTTAACTAGTTGAGGCCCCCTGAAAAAAAAAAATCAATCATAAACTTCGGATGATGTAAAAAAAAAAAATTAAACTGAGAATAACCCACAAATCTACAAACTAATCATGCTCGATCAACTACATAACTAAAAAGGACATGTAGCAATCAATCACTAAGATGTCGAGCTGTCTGCACCGATAACTTACGTCAACCAAACCATATTGATATCTTTCATTAACATCGTTTCTAACATTCACAGTTGCATGTAACCAAAATAGCAGAAAATTAATTTCGCACATGAATAAGCAAGAATAAGAGTAATGCAAATAAATAGAAATCAAAGGATCCTTAAATTGTTTACTTTTCGTGTGATTGATGATGCAATCATGCATGCATATATATATATATATATATATATATATATATATATATATATATAGCATGCAACTTATATTCAAGAGTGTACTTTTACTAGTTATGAAAAATTAAGTCATGTATCTGATGATAAAATGCTTTGAGCTGTTTATAAGTTTGCTAAAATATTATATGTTATCATCTTATTCTAATTATCTGGAAATAGAAGAACTGATAGTGCCTAGAGTAGTCGGAATCTTACATACAATGGAATCAGTATTGCTGAATTACAGGGAAGCATAATTTTAGCTAGTTATACTCATATAGGTAGTACAAGTCTTTCCAACCATCACATTCAATCTTGCAGAGATTAATTATCCAATAATGAACCTGATATTAGCATGCAACTTACATTCAAGAATAATTTTTTGCTAGTTATAGAGAAATAACTTACAGTTTTTGAGCTGTTTATAGATTTGCTAATATATTATATGTTACCATCCTACTCAACCCATAATTGAGTAGTTGCCTACTCTAATTATCTAGAAATACAACAACTAATATTCCTAGACTGATGTGAATCTCAAGTACAAAGAAATCGATCTTGCTGATTTATAGAGACTCAGTATGTAATGTTGCTGTGCTCTTAGGAAATACAAGTCTTTTCTACCACCTAATTTCTAATTTCCTTCTAACAATGACAATTAAAAGGCTAAGAAAACATCATAAAATGATATTGTCCTGTAACACCCCTAGATGAGATCATTTTACATAAATACTCTGTCAATTGAGTTTCTTGATATCAATCTCTGAAATGAAATAATTAATTCAAATTCACCCTTGCAATGAGATTTAAATAACTTACCCTAGTTGCTTTATTTTCAAACTGGAAGACTTTAAGTCAACATTTCTTTATCTGAAGGAGCAGAGAAGATGACAACCTGGAGAAATCAAAGAGTGTATCATGGATAGGCACCAAACATGGAAGAAGGCAGTAGATATCTCCACATCACCATTTGAAGCATTAGAGGATTAATATGTCGGTAGCCTTCCTCTTAGTAACTGCTGAATAGAGAGTGATTAGCCTTATAAACACATTAAATATAAGATTAAGATGTCTAACGAATTTACCTGACAATCTCTCACATATGATGGATAGAATGAGACCTCCATTTGAAGGTGAGCCTTGGTACAGTGGTGAGGTTGCTTCTTTGCAACCTAAAAGATTGGGGCTCAAGACTTGGAAACAGTCTCTTTAAATATAGAAGAACTAAGCTGCATATGTTGACTCTCCCCAGATACCACATCGAAAAGGCCTTTTCACTTCACTTCTCAAAGCTTTCTTTCACTCCGTATGTAAACCACTGGACATCTTGATCTCACCACAAAAAATGGTGTTTGGTTGAGGTTAGGATGGCAATTCAGACATAAAGCTACCCTCTAAAAGGGCATGTAATTCACCTGCAATGACATAATAGCAAGCTAATTAGCATCCAGACGCCCGCATATATCAAGTGATAGAGATGTATGAAACAGAAATATCAGGGATCATGCAGCATAGGAAACGGAAAAGGAGAGAGGAGAGAGTTAAGGCAGGCAAATTCAACAGAAACCTTTATTAAACCTATATGTTAGTGACTATAATAAAAATTTGCATATGGATAAAAATAATTGCATTAAATGCCAGCAAATTAGAAGAGACCATTTAGTAATAAAGACAATGGCAGCATGTGAAGAGAATGATTGATAGTAACTCTGTAATCAAATACCAGATGTTTTACCATAAAAAATGTAATCCAAAAACAGTAGTTATTTTTCCAGTTCTCTACGATGAGAAACTATCATATTGACTGTACATGGGTGCTATATATATCTTTAAACTTTTAAAGTTTGGTGCATCGCCTTGAAGTGAATAGGATCTTTGAGCTTGTAGAATCTGAAATACTTGAGATATACTTGAGTTTGATGATATATACTTTATCTTTAGACTTAGGAAACTAGTAATGTTGTTGTCAGTGATCTTTTTCATACAACAATAGATCCTCTATGTGCATGAGTAAATAGGTCCAGAAAGCAACAAATATGATGTGTGAACGGTTCTTCAAATTCTCTAGCCAAATATCAAACAAGTGAAGTTGCCATGCAATCATTTGGAAGAAAACTTGTTGCTCTATCTCTCAGGATACATCATCCTTATGTTATATCACAGTCAGCCCCGTCTCATCTGAATTCTTGATCCATCCGAGAGTGCAGCATATTCTCTTTTCTTTTTTTCTTCTCTATGGTTATGTCCCTCTGTTCTTTTGTTATTATTTTAACCACCACAGCTCTTATAAAAAGATATGGGATTTATATATCAAATGACCTGAGCTAAAATTTGGTTGATGTGTCTTGACATTAAACTTATACTCCATTTCAAATATTATAGTTTATCCTGTTCCTTCATTAGTACTATGATCAAGTTCAAACTTAGGTTCTTTACCATATGAGAATATTTATTAGTTATTTGTTTCCTGTCTCATCATTTTGAGAATTCAAAACCAAAGTTTCTTGAATTTCTGAACTTTGAATGACATTTTAGAAAAAAGCATCTTTGAATTTGTTTCGCACACATATAACTCTAAAGTAATCCAGGCTTTACATGATCACCTCCCACCACCTTGGCACCATCAGTGACTTTGACACCTTCCGAATATTCGCAAAACTTTTATCTTTGATGCATCTCTCAACTATCACGTTGGCCTACACCTTGTGCCTTGGATATTAATTCAGCTAAAGAACTAAGGACACTAATGATATGATTTGATGTATAATTGCTTTTTATTCAGTTGATATCATCGAAAGTATGAAGCTTTTTATCAAAAAGAGAGACATCTCTGACGAACCTGATTTCCACTCAGTAGCTCAGGCAGCATCAGGTTTCAATTGCAACAGGTAACTCAAACTGGCTGTTACCTGCCTCCTTCTTCAACCCTCTGTCCTTCATCATTCTTCTCAAGTCCTCTGCTCCCAGCCACTGTCCACAAGCTGCATAAAAGTTCGACAGCAGCACATAACTTCCAGGATTATCAGGATCCAGCGAAAGAAGATGCCTTGCCATCTGCTCACCTCTCGCCAAATCCATGTTGGCTTTGCAAGCATTTAGCATAGCTATACAGACTGCACTGGTCAGATTATCTGGATTCAAAATTAGATCACAGTAGAGTTTCCATGCCTCCTCAATCCTACCTGCACGACCTAACAGGTAGATGAAACAAGCATAATGCTCAGGCCCAGGATCTATGCCATGCTTGCTCTGCATTGCAAAGAAGCACTCTCGGCCCTCATCCACCAGTCCCGAGTGGCCGCAGGCCGAGAGAACCGAAAGGAATGTCACAGCATTTGGTGAAACATGACCGCTTATTTCTTCTTCTTGCATCCTTTTAAACAACTTCCATGCTTCAACACCACGCCCGTGGCTTCCATAGGCAGCAATCATGCTTGTCCAAGAAACAACGTTCTTGTGATGAATCTGTTCAAAAGAGATTCGCCCGGATGTTAGCTCCCCGCACTTGGCATACATATCGACGATGGCGTTACACAAGGTGGTATCTGAATCGAATCCATGGCGGACCATCACACAGTGCACTTGCTTTCCGTAGGGCAAGCTCAAACACTCCGAGCATGCAGAGAGCGCACAAGTAAGAGTGATCTCGTTGGGCCTCACCAGTCCTAAGACCGAGAACGCCTCCTTGAATCGCCTGTTCTGGATGCACGCGCTGATTAAGGCGTTGTAGATTGCAACATCTTTCTCGCTATTCAATCTGTTGAACACGTCGAACGCCTCCTGAATCATCCCGCAACCAGAATAGAAGTCGATTATAGCTGTGGCCATGACGAGAGAGTCATTGCCGTCGCCAATCACCCGAGCGTGGATCTGCTTGCCAAGCCGAACCGCACGCAGGGACGCGCAGGCTTTCAGCATAGAACACAAAGTGAAGCCGGTGAACGGAGGCCCTCCATCCGCCGCCATGGCACGGAAGGCCGAGATGGCGTCGTCGGGGAGGCCGTGCCGGACGAGGCAGGAGATGAGGGCGTTCCACGCGATCGAGTCCCGAACGGACATTCCGTCGAACACGTCGAGGGCGTAGCGGAGGAGGCCGCACCTGGAGTACACGTCGAGCAGGGCGGTGGCGGGGACGGGGTGGAGGTTGGCTGCGGACTTGACCATGAGCGCGTGGGCTTGGCGGCCGAGGGAGGGGAAGGAGCGGCAAGCGAAGAGGAGGGGCGGGAACGCCTCGGCGGCGAGGGGGGCGCCCCGGCGGTGCGCACGGCGGAAGAGGTGGAGGGCGTCGAGATGAGATGCATCGGTTGGGGACGGCGAGGGGGACAGAGCAGCATGCGCGACGAGCCGAGAGATCACAGGACGAGACCTCTTCATTCGCCCACGACCCAGCAAGCACGACGCTCATCTACCCTCCCGTGAGAATGCCATCTCTTCTAATCACAAGGAAGGTAACCTAACGGTTAAAAGGCACAAGGGTGCGATAAGGATTGCCACTTGCTCTGTTATGATACGTTCGTCGTCACCAGGGAACACGACCGCTGCGTACCTTCCATTTTATTGGAGAAAAGCGTCTATGTAAGCGGGTCCCATAGTGGATCCCATATATAGACTAATAATAAGCAAAGTATATTGCGTGTAAAGATCCTATGGGTCGGATAGCGATTGGCACTTGCTGTATAACGATCCATTCGTAGTCGACGTGGAGAAAAGAGAAGAGGAATGAGGCATTTGGTGAGTAGGTGGAGGCTCGCTCGACCCTCGAGCTTGTCGCAGCCGCGATTCCACTGCGCTCCGCCGCCGCCTCCGCCGCTTTCCAATTCGAAATTGTTTGTGGGAGGTTTGATTGGCCTTAACTCGTTGGCTTCACCTTCTTGTGTGTGTTTGTTGCAGTTCATGATGATTCCTTTGCTTTGGATTGGATCAAGGTCTGTCGTGGTCTGTGGATGAGAAGTCTCTCAAGGATGCCTTCTCTTCCTTTGGAGATGTCACCGAAGGTGTGCGTTTTCACTCCCTTCTCTCTGTTTTAGTTTGTAATATGCTCGTGGATGTCGCATCTTGGAATAATAGTGATGATAGTAGTGTTTGATCTTCTTGTTCCCCTAGTTAGAAAGACTCAGTCTCTAAATTCTATGCAGAAAGAGTGATCTTGTGATGCTTGATGATTACTTGATTGGATCCTGGGGTCATTATCATCTTGCACGATAGTTGTTTGGTGAATTGTCTCGGAGATTAATGCTATTTTAGAGTAATTAGAACCAGCACAAAGTGATCAAAGAAGTATGAATCAAGAATTGTGATATGACAAAAGGGAATAACAAGTGAGTTGCCATCTCAGGTTTTCTGAGACCCAAATTAATGCATCTTTTTTCTTATTGTGTGATTCATTTAATAGATCAAAAGAAAAGGTTTGTGGCATCTGAGTTGAGATTGGAAGCTAAAGAGTTGAGTGTCCAAGCTTGGGTTCATTGAGTATGAGCTCAAGTAGTCATCGGTAGCATGGACGTAGTGTCACTTATACTTTCAATTTTTTTCTGCTTTGTTTTGTCTCTAGAAGTCACTAATCAAAGGAGTGTGTTGTCACTGTCATCAAAACAGTCCATATTGAGGTAAATTTTAGGTATACTTCTTTTTGTTCCCTCAACTTGAGTGTTAAGAAGATGGCTTCTTATTTGAGAGAATCATCTGATTACATAAAGGTATCTGCACTATCAAGCTTGGTGTTTATTTAAATTTGAATTTGTGATTTTTGTGATGAAATGAGCCATTATTTCCCTGTCTCTTCTTCCTTGTTGATAGATTTCTTTGTGGCTATGCTACAAAAGTTGACAACCTGACATCCTCTGTAGATGATTGGAGCAAACATGCAAAATATGACGCTCAAACTTGCACATAGAATTCCTAACGTAATTGCTTCTTATTTGAATACTTTATATATCAGAAATACAAGCTTTGTTATCCTTACCTATGTAACATTTGTAATGGATGAGTTTACCAGTCATGTACAAAATACAACCCCTTGGTATATGTTGTTCACCGATGATATTATTTTGATTGATAAAAGTTATAAACGAAATCAATTTTAAACTTGAGTGATGATGACAAACATTTAATGTCTTAGATTAAGTAAGATTAAGACTAAACATATGAGGTGTAGCTTTAGGAAAAAACAAGAGAAAAACTGAGTATAAATTTAGGATGAATGGATAAGAAATTCTTGTAAGGAAAAAATGTAGGTATCTTGAATCTATTATTTATCAGGATGGAGACCAATGAAGATTTTGTTCATAGAGTAAAAGATAAGTGAACTGAAATAGAGAATAATGTTGAAAATTTTGTATATCCATCCAAAGCCCTTTAGATTTAGAAGAAAAAAATTTGTAAGGCAATTTCCTAGCATACTTTAGATTTTAATTGTTGGGTGTATATAAAATGTTCATGTAGTTGAGATGAAAATGCCAAGATAGATGTATGAAGTTATTAGGAAACATAGAAAAAATATTTTTATTAAAAATAATTTTATTATGAATAATAAGGTGTAGCTCATATAAAAGATAGAAAGAAAAAAATCATCTAAGATTGTATAAATATTATTATAAGGAGATTTAAATATTATGATTAAATAAGGTGAGACAACTAATGTTAGTGATAAAAAAGAGAACAGCAAAGACTTTGAAGGCTTTATGCTAAACTATATAAAACTAGAGATATCTGAATGCTTCCAATTTAATTGAAGATATCACCTTGTAAAAGTACCCAATGATGAGCAAAAAATCATGTAGCTAATCCCAAACAGTTGGGACATTAACATTTTATAATTATTGTTGTTATTGTAAATATCGACTTTTAGTATTTCTTTCTCTTGCTGATATGTATATCATCATAGTTCATTGAAGAAAACCTCCTTGATTCTGTTTCGAAATATGATTACAGTATGGTTAATATTTCTCCCTGATTTTTGAAAAAAGTAATAAAAAAGATTACTGTTTATTTTTGAAAAAAATATAAGACTATCATTGCTTCAGACAACTTATGTGAAATTGCATGTTTGTTGCCTGTTTGTTTCAGTGAGGATCATGTATGACAAGAACACTGGAAGGTCAAGAGGGTTTGGATTCATCCATTTTGCATCAGATGATGCAGCTAAATGCGCTAAATTTGCCATGGATGGAAAGGTAAGAGGAGTGATTGCTTCAGTTCAATAAATTGAGTTCACAGAGGACATAAACCATATAATATATAAAATATATACAACAAGCAACATTTGCAACTTCTGAACACTCAACTTTTTTACAGGCATTCTTAGGTCGGCCGTTGAGAATAAGCTTTGCTATCGACAAGGTTCGTGGTGGACCAGTTGTAGTTCCTCGGCTTCCAGCAGTAGGAGAATCAAATAATTGAAACTTTTGATTTTGCTTTTTCGGCTACACAACTTTATCATAGTAATATTGTTTCCATATCTGATCTTATTATCGCAAGGAAAAACTACTTCAGCAAAGGATTTGGACTCTCTTTGCCATAGTAACAGCAGATTTTGTTGACATGATGAGGTAGGTAGTATGATCATAGTGTGTCATTATTTATGAAGTGGATAATGATTTAAGGCAGATTTTGTGAGACATGGTAAACTTGTCTGTGGAGTCTTGTTCTGAAACATTGCCTGGATGTTCTGCTTTGCCGAACACTTACTATAAAAAACACTGTTGTCCAAGAAATGTCATTTGTGGTACTAAAAGTATTATTTTTGTACATTAGTGAGATATGTGACCTTTTTATGGATCTCGGATTAAATAGTTGAGATATTACGATTTTGTTGTTATTCTGGAGTATCATCATTTGATTTGAACATAAGAAATATTCTTATGGTTGGAGAAGAAGGTGCCACGTTGACATTATTCTTCCTGATTTCTTTTTCTTTTTTATGTTTTTGATGCTACTTAACCATCTTGGCAATAGCAAGGCTATATGATCATGTCAATCTTCAACTTTTTATTCCTTGAAATATCTTTTTATTTTAATATAAAATCATGTTGAAAGAAAAGTGAGACAAATAAGTGAAGAAAAAGGAAAGACAATAAATAATGGCTGATAATATTAAAGAATTTCATGTATTTCATTATATATATATATATAATTCAAAATAATCATGATTAATAACAAGACACCAGTGTTAATTGGATGGATACCAATACGAGTGGTATATATGAAAGATCTTATATATTTTATAGCCATGTAGAGAAAATTAGAAGATACAAAGAATACAAAAAAGATGCTAAAAAGTATATATTAGTGTGAGAATATGGGGAGTATATCCAGTATATTTTCTATTACTTTAAGATTATATCAAAGACTTATATTAAGGTTATACTTTTTTTATCTTGTTAGTCATTTACAAGATAGACCTCCTTATTTGCTGATGATATATATTATCAAGATTCTTAGATCAATTATTAAAAAAATAAAAAAATTTGATGAAGATGTTAATTTATAGAGTAAAAATAAGATATCTTATAGTTAGAAAATTACTAATAAATGATAATGGGAGTCTTATGTGATCATCAATAGCTTTAAGATTGAAAGAAAATTTTCATACGACTGTTGTTAGATCAGCAATAGTTTATGGATTTGAGTGTCTTATAGTTAGAAAATAACATATACAAAAAATTTATATGGTTGAAATAAAAATATTGAGATGAATGTGTTAAATTACTAGTAAAGATAGGAAAAATAAATAATTCTATCCATTAACAACTATGAATTGCCTTGATAGAAGATAATATAAGAGAAAATCATCTAAGATAGTATAAACATATGTTTACGGATGTAATAATTAATAAGGATGACATAATTAATATTAATGGCAAGAAAAAAAATAGAGAAATACTAAAAGAAAACTTTAGTAAAATTATAATAAAAATTTAAATACTCTAAACTCAATTAAATATATGACTTTTTTGCATCTCTTAATCATAACAAAAAAATTCATATAGTCGATTCCAAATAAAATCCATATAATTTATCCCAAATAATTAGAATTTATGATTTTATTGTTATTGTAATAGTAATAATAGCGTAGTAAGGCTTAAATTGATACTATATCAGTTGATGTATCGAATGCTGTATAATGATGTGCATCCCATTTCCTAAAAAAAAAAAAAAAAAAAAAAAGAGGAAAATGTTACCTATACATACTATCTTGTAGCAGGCAGCATGATGTTGGGAAGATGACCCAGATTCAGTTTATAATAGGCTTTAGTGAAACCCACGGTCTAAAACCTCACATATATTAACCTAAAACCTAGATCAGGTGGCTAGGGTTGAGATTAAGAGAGGAGCGGCGAATGAAAACGTGGGAGAGAGAAAGAAGACTGCAGATTGACAGTAGAGGCCAGAAAATAAGAGATCCAGGAAAGGGAAGAAGACAATGCAGGAAAAGACTATTCTCAATCATTCAAATCTCAGGTTAGATCAGTTTGCAGTGGATTCTTACTGTGATCTCTTAGGAAGGTTTTGAATATTGTGCTTAGGATTATAGTCCTTGTATCCCTGTGATTCTCTTGTGGCTGTTGCTTTGGGCTTGGGCAATAAGCCTTGAGATCTATATATTCATTATTTTGATAGTGGATTTTCTCTAGCTTGTCCCGTGGTTTTTACCCTTCGAGTTGAAGGGGTTTTCCACGTAAATCTTGGTGTTCATATGATTGTGGTTTCTGTTTCATTCCGCTGTGTGTGACGGTCTGCTAGTATTTGTTCGTATACAAAGTTGATTCTTGTTTTATTCTCATCAACTGGTATCAGAACAAGGTTTTGGTGGTATTTAATCTTTTGTATATGAACATGGAGGCCGGTAATATTTCTCGCATGATTAGTTTAAACGGAAATAATTGGATGATATGGAAACCAATAATAGAAGATCTCTTGTATTGCAAAGATTTGTATGGACCTTTGCAAGGAGATAGTGCAAAGCCCACATCTATGACAGATGATGAGTGTAAGAGGTTAGATCGAAAAACAGTTGGCTTTATTCGACAATGGCTAGATGATAGTGTCTTTCACCATGTTTCTACTAAATATTCTGCATACTCTCTTTGGAAAAAGTTAGAAGGTCTTTATGAAAGAAAAACGACTGGCAACAAAGCTTTTCTGATCAGAAAACTTGTGAACTTGAAATATAAAGAGAGTATTTCTATTCCTGAGCATTTAAATGAAATGCAGAGTATTACTAACCAGTTATCCTCTATGAAAATGTCTATTGATGATGAGTTACAGGTATTGCTACTTCTTAGTTCTTTACCAGAAAGTTGGGAGACACTAGTGGCTTCTCTCAGTAATTCAGCACCAGATGGTATTGTCACCATGAGTCAAGTAACAAGCAGTTTGTTGAATGAGGAGTTAAGGAGAAAGAATTCAACAACTTCTCAGATTGATTCACAAGCACTTGTCTCAGAGAACAGAGGAAGGTCAAAGTCAAAGAATAGAAGTGGTTCACGTGTGGGTAAAAGCAAGTCAAGATCAAGGAAAGATATTGTTTGCTACAATTGTGGTGAGAAAGGACATTACAAGAATCAGTACAAGCAACCTAAGAAGAACAAGAAAAGGGGGAAAGAAGTGGAGCATACAGAGTCAAAAGAGAATATCACAACTACAGTACAAGGTAGTGATTATTTGATTTTGTCTACTTCCGATGATATTTTTTCTTGTGTGTGCCAGGATCTCGAGTGGATAATTAACACAGATGCTTCTTATCATGCTATACCACGGAGGGAGTTCTTTGCTACTTACATGTCTGAAAATTTTGGTGTTGTCAAGATGGGCAACTATGACACAACAAACATCATTGGCATGAGAGATATCCATATAAAGACCAACCTTGGTTGCAAGTTGGTACTTAAGGATATGAGGCATATGGTTGACTTAAGACTGAATTTAATTTCAGTTGGAAGACTAGACGATGAAAACTTTGATGTCAGATTTCATAAAGGGTAGTGGAAGCTCAGTAAGGGTTATCTTATTGTAGCTAATGGGAAGAAATATCATACATTGTATAGAGAAAGACTCCAGTATAGAGTTATGGCATAGGCGACTAGGACACATGAGCGAGAAGGGGCTGCAAGAACTTTCCAAAAGAGAGGTATTGTCATACCTCAGAGGTACACGTTTGAACCTTTGTATTGATTGTTTGGCTGGTAAACAACATAGAGTTTCCTTTGTTAGTCCTACCTTATCTAGAAAAATGTATGTCTTAGACCGTGTCTATACAGATGTGTGTGGTCCTTTGAGGACAAAAACTCCTAGTGGATCTGTTAATATTCCTAATATCAGTGGTGCACTTTATTTTGTTACTTTTATAGATGACTTTTCCAGGAAAGTTTGGGCCTATGCTTTGAAGACTAAAGATCAGGTTATTAATGTTTTCAAAGAGTTTCATACTAGAGTTGAAAGGGAGACAGAAAGATAATTAATATGTACAAGATCAGATAATGGTGGTGAGTACACAGGATTGTTTAATGATTATTGTAGGTTACATGACATCCAACATGAGTTGACTGTCCCTGGTATGCCTTAACATAATGCAATTGCAGAGAGGATGAACCGCACCATCATGGAAAAGATCAGATGTATGCTTTCACAGGCCAAGCTACCCAAAAGGTTTTGGGATGAGGCTTTGAGGACTGCAGTTGATGTAATAAACTTATCACCATGTACAGCTCTAGATGGTGATGTTGCAGAGCATGTATGGTCAGGGAAAGATGTCTCCTATAGGCATTTAAGAGTGTTTGGTTGTCGTGCATTTGCATATGTTCCAAACAATAAAAGGTCCAAGCTAGATGATAAGACAAAAGAGTGTATTTTTCTTGATTACTCACATGATCAGTTTAGTTACAGGCTTTGGGATCGAGAAAAGCAGAAGGTGTTCAGAAGCAGAGATGTTATCTTCTTTGAGGATCAAACCATTGAGGATTTGAAGAAGGAGGCACCAGCTAAGACTTCTGCAGAGGGATTTGTAGACTGTGACCCAGTTATTCCTCCAGTATATCAGGGTGATGGGGGAGATGTGCAGGAAGATAGTACAGAGCAGATGTTGATCTACCTGCAGGACATGTTGAGCAAGAAGAAGAAAGAAAGCAAGTTCCCACAGAACCTCAGTTAAGAAGATCTTCTAGACAACGTCAACCTTCCAGAAGATACTCTACAGATGAGTAAGTGATGCTTACTGATGCAGGTGAACCAGAGTGTTACCAGGAAACAGTTGAAAGTGAGCAAAAAAAGAAGTGGTTTATTGCTATGCAGGAAGAGATGGATTCTCTGCAGAAGAACCACACTTATGATTTGGTGCAACTACTAGAGGGAAGTAAGGCCTTGAAGAACAAGTGGGTTTTCAGGTTGAAGACTCAAGAATATTGTTCTCAACCAAAGTATAAAGCTAGATTGGTTGTGAAAGGCTTTGGTCAAAAGAAATGTATTGACTTTGAAGAAATTTTTTCTCATGTTGTTAAAATGTCTTCTATCCGTGTTGCTCTTGGTATTGCTGCTAACCTAGACTTGGAGATTGAACAGTTAGATGTGAAAACAGCTTTCCTTCATGGTGATTTGGAGGAGAAAAATTATATGGAGCAACCAGAAGGCTTCAAAGTCAAAGGTAAAGAAAATCTTGTCTGCAAGTTGAAGAATAGCTTGTATGGGCTGAAGCAAGCTCCAAGACACTGGTATAAAAAGTTTGATTCATTTATGATTGAAAATAAATATAAAAGAACAGCTTCAGATCATTGTGTGTACATAAAACGGTTTGATGATGATTTTATTATTCTCTTACTTTATGTTGATGATATGCTTATCCTCGGAAAAGATGTCTATGATTGACAAGTTGAAGAAGGACCTGAGTGAATCTTTTGCAATGAAAGACATGAGGCCAGCAAAGCAAATACTGGGCATGCAGATTTCTCGTGACAGAAGAAAGAGAAAGATTTGGTTGTCACAGGAGAAATACATTGAGAAGGTATTGGATAGGTTCAGTATGAGTAATGCAAAGCCAGTTGGTTCTCCTCTTGCAGGTCACTTCAAGTTGTGCTCAGATCAGAGTCCGTCAAGTGATGAGAAGAAGGAGAAAATGCAAAAGGTTCCTTATGCTTCAGCAGTTGGAAGTTTAATGTACGCAATGATATATACGAGGCCGGACATCGCATATGCAGTGGGTGTTACTAGTAGATTTCTTGCAAATCCAGGTAAAGAGCATTGGGCAGCAGTGAAGTGGATTTTTAGATATCTCAGAGGAAGTTCTAAAGTTTGTTTAAGCTTTGGAGGTGGACCACCTGTATTGACAGGTTACACAGATGCAGATATGACAAGAGATATTGACACAAGGAAGTCCACATCATGTTTTGTACTTACTTTTGCAGGGGGAGCTGTGTCATGGCAGTCCAGATTGCAAAGGTGTATTGCTCTCTCCACCACAGAGGCAGAATATATTGCTGCTACAGAGGTTTGCAAAGAAATGTTATGGATGAAAGGATTCTTACAAGAATTGGGGCTGAAACAGGAAAACTATGTGGTGTATTGTGACAGCCAGAGTGACATCCATTTATGCAAGAACCCAACATTTCATTCCAAATCAAAGCATATAGATGTCAGATATCATTGGGTCAGAAATGTGCTTGAAGAGAAGCAGTTACAGCTTCAGAAAATTCACACAGATGATAATGGGGCAGACATGTTGACAAAGGCTTTACCGAAAGAGAGACAGGAGATGTGCCGACAGTTGGTCGGCATGACTTCACATTGAGGAGTCATGAGACAGCCTCCCTTATGGGCTGAAGGGGGAGATTGTTGGGCAGATGGCCCAGATTCATCCCATAATGGGCTTTAGTGAAGCCCACAACCCAAAACCTCACATATATTAACCTAAAACCTAGATTAGGTGGCTAGGGTTGAGATTAAGAGAGGAGCGGCGACTGAAAATGTGGGAGAGAGAAAGAAGACTGCAGATTGACAGTAGATGCCAGAAAATAAGAGATCCAGGAAAGGGAAGAAGACAACGCAGAAAAAGACTATTCTCAATTATTCAAATCTCAGGTTAGATCAGTTTGCAGTGGATTCTTACTGTGATCTCTTGGGAAGGTTTTGGATATTGTGCTTAGGATTATAGTCCTTGTATCCCTGTGATTCTCTTGTGGCTATTGCTTTGGGCTTGGGCAAGAAGCCTTGAGATCTATATATTCATTATTTTGATAGTGGATTTTCTCTGGCTTGTCCCGTGATTTTTACCCTTCGAGTTGAAGGAGTTTTCCACGTAAATCTTGGTGTTCATCTGATTATGATTTCTGTTTCATTCCGCTGCGTGTGACGATCTAGTAGTATTTGTTCATATACAAAATTGATTCATGTTTTATTCTCATCACATGAGACTTTGTAGCAGGTGATCAACCATAAACTAAGCGATACAAGCCCTCGTAGCTACCTATCACTCAGTATGGTAATTGTCACTCGTAGCCAATCATATCGGACAGTATTACAAATCATGGATTTTTATATGATTACAATAATTTTTCATGCAGACATGAATGTAATTGATTGAAGAAGAGATAGAAATCTATAAAGTGCAGAGTAGGGCACCTCCAGTCAAATTGATTCTGCAGTGGTCTTAGTCGTAGTCGTTGAAATATTCTCCTATTTTCTATATATGTCTGATGATTTGACCTTGCAAGTCTCCTGATGCCCACATCCATGTCTGCATTGGATTTTTTTTTTTTTTTTTTTTTACATTTTGATTTGGTATTCTCATTCCTCTTTCTCCCCCCCCTTGCTATTCTTATTCCCTTATGCTCCACACTAGTAGGCTTGTCACAGCCTTCTGACTTCTTGCAGTGGCTTGATGATGATACTGGCACGGAACAATGCTTGTGATAAAGCATTTTGAGCATCTGATTACCATCAATCTGTTCAATGTCCTTTCTTCTTCTTTTTTTTTTTTTTTTTTTACTAAAAGACAGATGCCAAAAGGATGTTATGAGAATAAGAAAAAATAAGACTCGCTGCAGTAACTTGATCTTGCTAAGAGCTTCATGAATATATTTTGTGCAGAATTCACTGAACAATAATCTACACTTCCGGCTTATTCTTTTTCCAGTCCTTTTTATCCTTTTGTTATGGATTTTTCCACTGTCATAAACTATGTCAAAAAGATCTCTCTACAAGTAGATGTTTGATGTCAAATAAAAATAACTTTCATCCTATCATGTAGTTGATGCATGTCCTGAAATAAGACTCGCTGCATCGACTTGACCAATGATAACTTGCTTCATGAGTATTCTTTCTGCATAGTTCACTGAATACATGTACTTTTAGGTTGTGTTTGTTCCCGTTCCTTTATCATGAAAGACCAAAACAAAAACACAAAAAAAAAAAACATTACGTGAACAAAACTTCAAGATAAACTATTAAAGATTATTTCTCTCTTGCAGCAGCGGACGTGGATGAAATGTCAAGAATGAAGATATCGGAACAATTACATATTATCTCCCTAGATATAAAAAAGGTAATACTCGATGTCATGCCGAGACACTCTCTTCCTAAAATAAACTCATACCCATTAAATTCTCGATGATTAACTTGAGCCTCAGAGGAATCAAGTCGAAAATTTTCTTTCAATATCAATCTTAATGCAGTCGGTACCTCGGGAGTTTGATGCTTTAATCTCGGAGTCACCTCGGAACCACTTCGGACACTCCTACATCTTCAGGTTTAGATGATGTCAAGTTAACTCATATATCGATGATGACATTTTGATGCTAGAGGAAGGGATTGATGTTGCAAAACATCCATCCGTTAATCCCTCTAATGATTGTTCCAACGAGGAGGTCCTGCCTCCGACCTATTGCACTTTTACTTAGGAACAACTTCCATCCTTTCCTCATGGACATGTCCACTTTGACCCAAACATGATATTGACATTTGCTCAATGACCTAGACCTTTTGCCCTCGGGGACGATCTCAAGCCACCTACTTATTCTTGTCTAGGCGTTTCTGAACCTTGCCTAGTAGGTGCATACGCTAATCGACGTGATGCAGGCTATCGCACAGCTCCTCCCTCAGTTACCCCAACAAGCAACACCACCATCTTAGTTGCGATAGTACTTCAACCACCACTAGCTCTAGCACTCATTAGGATTTCCCCACATAACGTGATGCCAACATCTTAGGATCGCTTAAAGCTTGTGGAACCATCGGTCGAGGGAGCGCCTCGCTCCCCAACCATGGAATTCAGCACACTACTACACCATCACTGTGCTTTGCCTAAATCCGAGACTCAATCAACGAATTTGATGGATGACTATCTAAGGATTCGGCTACGATAAATAGACTAACATCTATAAGAGATGAGATGAGAGTTCTAGCAATCCTGAGGGGAGAAGTTGGACAACCACACCTTGGGTCGGTCCTCATTCACCCAGAACATTCAAGAGGAGCCAATCCCAACGAACTTCTATCTCCCTTCATTAGAGGCCTTTGACAATAGTACCAACCTGAGAGAGCACACTACCGCCTTCCATACTTAGATGTCACTATACGATGTCTTAGATGCCTTGTTGTGTCATACCTTCCCGATAATGTTAAGACGCCCTGTATAAGAGTGGTACACTTTCTTAAAGCCCCTCTTGGTCAGCTCATTTGCTTAGGTCACAAAGGAGTTTGAGCTCTACTTTCTTGGGAATGTGCACCCGAGGCTATCGGCAATGATGCTTCTCGGACTCAGGCAAGGGGAGGAAGAAACACTCTTTGATTTTGTTGCTTTATTCACTAGCAAGATCTAAGGTATGTAAGTAGCTCATCCATCTCTACTAATATAGATCTTCATGATGGTGCTCAAACCCTCTTGTTTTCTTTTTATCATTGGTAGAGAGGCTACCAATGATGATGTCTGAGGTGCTCTAGAGGACCAACCAACACATTATCGCAAAGACAATAGTCTTGAGACCATTCAAGGAGACATGCAAGAGAGCGAGACAAGAGTGACTACCATCAGCCTCGATCTCAAGATCCCAATGACAAAGAAGAAATGAATAACCCAAGCTGCCTCGCTCGAGGTCCGAGTTGACTCCCCTAAATATGACCAAAATCAGAGTCTTTTCTAGATAAAGAAGAAAAAGGCTCTTGAAAGACTCTCAACCGATGAAGACATCACTGAAGAGGAGGAAAAAAATCCAAGTATTATCACTTCTACCATGATTATTGTCACAACACGAACGACTATCATGATTTGAAGGAGTAGATCGAAGTACTCATTCGTTAGGGACATATTGGGAGGTTTGTCTGGAGGCACCGGGAACCCTCACCCTGTCCTTACGCGCTAGTGGAGAGGCATATTGATGTCATCATTAATAGATCTGTCTTGGGAGGAGATAGCTCCTCGGGGTGCAAAGCCTATGGCCAAGCTATTATTAAAAAGTGTTTGAGGTCCGAAAATGACTCAAAAATAACCTTCAAGGAAGAAGAGACGAAGTACCTTGTCCCAAACCATGATGATGCCCTGGTGATCTCCGTAAGATGATTAATGCCCGAGTGAAGAGGGTTATGATCGACACAAGTAGCTCTACTGATATCCTCTACATTGATGCTTTTCAAAAACTTGAGGTCTCGACTAATGATCTCACTTCTATGATTTTTTTTCATTAATGAGGTTCATTAGTAATTCCATCTCCCCTCTCGGGACTATAAACATGTACGTCACGTTTGGGGATGAGCTCTGCTCCAAAATAGTGATAACCAAATTCATGGTGGTTGACATCTCCTCGGCGTACAACGTGATCATAAGTCAACCCACACTTAACAGGTTGAGGGCAGTAGTGGCAACTTGCTATATTGTCATAAACTTTGCTGATTTTACTTAAGTCGTGCGGTACTATCGTGTGTCTATCTGCAAAGGTTAGCTTCCCCAAAACTTTTATGATCCCTTAGGACCTACAAAAGAGAAAACATGTTAGAGAAAATATTTTTCATGAGATTCACAAGCAACCACTTCACCAAACACTTTATATAGTCAATGTAAATTACAACCATGTATTTTATAAATTTTAAATAGTCGCACACAAAGGATCATGGTCCATTACAGACAAAGTCCCCGCAAGTGTCTATTTGACACCACTCTCATTTATAAGCCGAATCAGCCATGAAAGCTAATCAAACTATGACTGCCAAGCTTACTACATGTCTGTTACTTACTATATAAAGTCTGAATAAAACTTGAAAGACACAGACATACATGAGCATTACATTGAACGCTCTCTTTATATTTTTGTCCGTGACATTCTCCCCCACTTATTCCTTCGACGTCTTCATCAAAGTCGTTGCAGATGCATCTTCTTGTCGTTTGCTGAATCTTCAATCTTCTGCTCTAGTTGCAACATGTCTCTTGGCTCCCAGCTGCTCTCCATCACTGTTGCTGAGTAGTCAAACTTTGATCTGTCATACTGCTTCAGCTCATCAATGATTGACTCTGGTATGGGGTCAGCTGAGTTGTGTTGATCCTTATTGATTATTACAGATTCTTTTGATCAAGGAAAATACATTCATTATTTTACACCAGTGTCTCAAACATCTCATGCCGCTTAAACTAGGTGGATGTTTGTTGGAGCTTTAACGAGTATCGTCTCACACACTTTAAATTTTTTTGAAGTCCTTCCTTCATAAAATTTGCCTATCAATTCTTCTTCAACTTCGTTGTCGCTTCCAAGTAGGTTCGCATCACTTCCACTTTCGATTGATATTTTGTTGGGAAATGAAGTGGACAATCTACTTTCAGTAGCATCGATCACCAATGGTGAGGATTTGACAACTATTGTCTTCTATTAGGTTTCTTCGAAGGGTCTTTGAACTTATGCAAAGCTCCTTTGTAAGATAAATAAGAGAACTGGGGTACTCTGTTTCACCCATTCTCTTAAGAGTTGAGAGGGCAAAGTTACTTGACTTCGCCCACCTCCTTGAGGTTATATTTCATGCATCGAGCAGGTTACTCACCCGCTCTTTGCTCACACTTCTGAAGCACCCGAAGTGTTTACACTCCTTTGAGTTAGCTACTATGATTCGCCTTCTCTCTACCATCGAACTTCTAGAATGCAAGTTCTGCCAGAAAAGAGCAAAATTTCACCCTAACTTGGAGCAAGTCTTTGATAGTTTTGGTCGCCTTTGTGATTATACCGTGTTCTCCATCATCTTTACCACATACTCCTCTTAGTAGAAAAATTATAGTACCACGTACTACCTACTTCGCTCCTTAGTCGAGCACTCCTACATCAACCCGAAGTCTCCAACTTTCGATTATCTTGAGAAGAAGCCCGTTGACACCAGTCTTATGAAGTTCTCTGGCTCTACCCTTCAGTCTTGTCTTGGTACTTGGAGTTTGCCTCTGCATTCTCTACCTCCTCACCCCCTTTCAGGACCAATGCTCTCCCTCCATAAGAGCAAGGGATCGATGACTCAACGAAGTCCTGCCTCTGCGGTACCATGACGCTGCCAAGCCCATGACACTATTATCCGTTGTCTCGCATCTATGTCCTTTTCTTCGCGATCGGTAGATCCACCTCTATGGCACTATGACACTCCTCCGAGTCACTATTATCCGTTGACTCCGACCCAACATTTGATTGTAATGCCTTTTTATCATTATAGTTAATCCTGCATCATATTATCTAACATGCAAGTTAGATCATAAAATTCATCAACTAATTTTATCATCAAAATTTGAGATTCAATAATTTCACCCAAGTTGCTCCACTCCTCAATTAGCATTGAGTTGATGGTTGCCCTCACGCCCACGATTCCATGAGTCAACTCTCCGTTGAGTCTGATTTTCAGATCAATTCTAAGTGAAGGTATGATATTGCTATTGATTGCTCCCCCACTTGATTCGCAATGCATCTACCACTGTACTACCTCATGCAAGATCATGCGATGACTCCTCGCCGCTCACTCGGTCCACTAAGCTTTATGGAGTTATTTTCGTGAGGTACTCGTCCTCAACATGTGCGATCCATTACACATGATTCTCCCTATGGAGAACCAGGACTTATTCCTCATAGATACATGTCCTGTTGGAGCAAATTTCCTCTTTGCATCCTTTCCTCTGGAAGTTTTGGACACCACCATCTCCTTAAACTACTCCATCATACTGAATAAACTATGTATTATTTTATCCTTTCAAATGTATTTGCTATATTGTGACTCTTTGCCAATACAGCTCCTGCTGCACCCTTCAACGCCTAGTAAAATGCTGAACTTGTTGCATGCTTCAACCTCTTACGGACATCCTCCCACGCTAAAGAGAAAGTTTTAATGCTCCATGGCAATGAGTTTCGGTTGCCTTGGGATGGCCACATACACTCCATCATCCACATACAAACCCTTGCATGAGTACCGAATTATTCGAGTTAGCAATTTGCCTCACCTTTGTGAGCTTTGCACAACTCTTTCATTCGTTCTGCAACATATCACATATTGCACGGTCTCATCTTTTACCAAGCGCCCTACTTGCCTTGAGCACCATCAAATTTTGTTGCCAACGTCAAGCCGTAGCTCGAACTCAGCCATCCCAATTTTTGTGCACTATGCGTTCTTACTAGCTTGCTTATCCTCGTGGTACCTCTCGCGTAAAGTATTAGACATTCCTCTGAATGTCAATCATAAATGCCTGCTCCTCTGAGCGACCCATTTCCTTACATCTAAATGTCTATTTCAATCAAATGGTCATGGGTGCTGGCTGCCCTCTACATAGCCCAACTAGGTCCTCTACATTTGCATGACAAGTATTTTTACATGTGTTTATCCCGCTCCGATACCAAATGTCATAAACTTAGCTGGTTTTACCTAAGTTATGCAGCACTATCATGTGTCCATCCACAAAGGTAAGCCTCTTCAAAACTTCCTATAGTCCCTTAGTACCTACAAAAGAGAAAATGAGTTAGAGAAAGCATTTTCCCACGGGATCCACAAGTAACTACTTCAGCAAATACTTTATATAGCCAGTGCAAATTATAACCATGGACTTTACAAACTCTGAACGGTCACACATAAAGGATCATGGTCCATTACAGACAAAGTCTCCATAAGTGTCTATATGACCACTCTCATTTACAAGCCGAATCAGCCACGAAAGCTAATCAAACTAGGGCTGCCAAGCCTACTATAAGCCCGATACTTGCTATATAAAGTATGAACAAAATATGAAAGACACGTAGGAGGCTGAAGTGTGCAATAAGTTCAACATATTTCTAGGCCTTGAGGGGTGCAACGGGGGCTGTATTGATAAAGAGTCATAATATAGCAAAGTGTATTTGCGGGAGTAGAATAATGCATAATTTGTTCAGCAAGATAAAGTAGTCCAAGGGGATGGTGGTCTCTGAAACTTCTAAGGGGAAGGATATGAAGAGGAAAGTTACTCTAACATGCTAAATATCCAGGAGGGATATGTCATGGTTCTCCAGAAGGAGAATCATGTGTAATAGACAACATATATTGAGAAGTACCTCGAGACAACAACTCCACAAAGTTTAATGGATCGAGCGAGAGGCGAGGAGTCATCACATGATCTCGCATGAGGTAATGCATTAGTGGATGCATTCTGAGATCAAGTGAGGGAGAGACCCTTAGCAACATCAAATGAAGGTATACTTAGGGTTGATGTGGAAACCAGACTTAACAGAGGGCTGACTCATGGAATGGTGGGCACGAAGGCCACCATCAACTCAATGCAAATCGAGGAGTGGAACAACCTGGGTGGAACTTAGTGAAGTGTCCAAGCCATATGAAAGGAGTCAACATAGAAGACGAAACATAGAGCAAAGACATAAAACTTTTCTTTGACAGAGGTCAAGGAAATGAACTCCTGCAGAGGTAAGAGTATGATCAGGTTGTTCCATGGATTCTTCATTTTGATGGAGCAGACTCATCCTGCGTGATGCAAGAGATGATGGGAGCTTAGAGGCACATGCACCTTACCTTAAAGAAGTATTTGATGGAGGAACTTAGGCGACTCAACTTGTAGAGGCAAAGTTGGGGTTAGAAGGTCTTGGCACGGGGCAAGAGGATGCAAAAGCAGGTACTCTTGAAGAATATGCCACAGTGCTGCCAATCAAGCCGTCGCGAAGGAAGTGGTGTGCAGTAGAGATTATGCTAGGGGCAGAGGCCCAGGATCCAAACAATGGTGCACCAATTTCAGCAAAATTAGTGGACTTCAAGAGCTACTAGGTGATAGGTTATCCTGAGCTAATCCGGGTGTGATCCAGGAATGGGTAGATGAAGATCGATTGTCAAAGGAGCAAACATAGTTAGAGGTGGTGGAGGCCTACGATGTGTTGGCAGAGGTCACACATGGAGAGATCGTAGTCTAAATTTTTCTCATGAAAATCTGAATGCAATAGAGATGTCACCAGGAGGTGACATGGTGCAACGGATTATGGTAAAACAGTTTGAGTCAATACTACACATATGGGAGAATTCTCATGAGGAACTTGATCATGCAGAGGTATGATCAGGAGCTATTGAGAGCTCCAACTTAGTGAACAACATGATGACAAGAAAGACTATGAATTCAAGGAGTGAATGTCATGGTACCATAGAGGCAAATCTTTTGTGCATGTGTTGAATTTTACATCGGATGAAAACCTTGGTCATAAGCATATGGGGGCCTGTATACCACCGAGGGAGAATTCCAAGTGTAAGTACTAGTGAGCACCATGAGGGATTTGATGATACAGAGGTATGATCAGAGCAGTTGAAGAGTTGGACTACTATAGAGCTCATATTCTTTTAAGGGAGTCCGACAAGTTAGAGAACAAGATTGAGTAAGTGAATGTTACTACCAAGGAAGCGAAGGAGAACAAGATTGGCACGAGCCCTACAATAAGGTATGGAGGCCATGCACATGAGTTATAGTCTGTCTTTCCATCAACCAAGGAATCTGCTTGGAGAACATAGAGGTGTTGAAGCAGGTGGTCGAAAGGAGCGATGAAGCGACGACGAGTCCAGAGGGACTCAGCTACCCAAAAAACCAAGCGTCGGTTATAATAGAGGTGTACTTAGAGGAGTGTCACGGTACCATAGAGGCAGATCGACTAATCATGAAGAAAGGGATGCAGATGTATGACAATGAATAGTAGTGCCATGACAATGCTATAGTACCATAGAGGCAGGACTTTCATGGAGTCATCAATCCCTTGCTCTCATGGAGGGAGAGTGTTGGTCGTGGAAGGGGTAAAAAAGATGAAGAATGCAGAAGCAAACTCCAAGTACTAACACAAGCTTGAATCATAGAGGTCAGGAAACTTTATAAGACTGGTGTCAACGGGCTTCTCATCAAGATACCAAAAGTGGAAGACTTCGGGTCGATACAAGAGTAGTCGACTAAGGAACAAAGTAGATAGTACATAGTGTTGTGCCTTTTCTACTAAGAGGAGTAGGTGGTAAAGATGATGAAGAAGATACATCCTAGAGATGACCAAAACTATCAGAAACTTGCTCCAAATTGTGATGAAATTTTGATCTTTTCGGGTAATACTTGTTGCATTCTAGAATTTCAATGATAGTGAGAAGGTGAATCATAGTAGCTAACTCAACACAACGAGTGCAAACACTTTGGGTGCTTCGAAAGTGTGAGCAAAGAGCGACCGAAGACTAGTAACCAACTTGGTGCATGAAGTACAATATTAAGGAGGTAAGCGAAGTCAAGTAACCTTTGCCTTCTCAATTTTTAAGAGAATGGTTAAAACCGAGTACCCTAGTTCTCTTATTTATCTAACAGAGGAGCTCTGGACAAGTTCAAAGATCCTTCGAAGAAGCCTAATGGAAGACAATAGTTGTCAAATCCTCACCAATCGCAATCGGTGCTACTGAGAGTAGATTGTTCACTTCATTTTCCAACAGAATGAGAATCGAAAGCGGAAGCGATGCAAACCTACTTGGAAGTGGCAACTAAGTAGAATAATAATCGATGGATAAATTTTGTGAAGGAAGGTCATAAAAAACTTCAAAGTCTGTTACGTGATGCTCGTTAAAACTCCAACAAGCATCCATCCAGTTTAAGCAGCATGAGACGATTGAGATTTTAGCACATAACAAGGAAGATTTTTTTCTTCATCAGAAGGATCCGTAGGAATTAACTAGGATCAGTACAACTCAATCGACCCCACACTAGAGTTAGTCATTGGCGAGTTGAATCGGCATGGCTGATCAAAATTTGACTACTTAGCAATAGTACTAGAGAGCAGCTAAGAGCTAGGAGGCATGTTGTAGCTAGAACAGAAAATCGAAGACTTAGAAAAAGTGAGGAGATACAACATCTATAACAAATTCGACGAGGATGTCGAAGGAACAAGTGGGGGAGAATGTCATGGATGATGATATAAACAGGGCGATCAATATAATGTCATATATGTTTATATCTTTCAGTTCTTATTCATGATTTTTGTGATCGTTTCTGTCTTGTAAATGAGAGTTGCGTCATGTGAACACTTATGAAGATTTTGGTCTGTAATGGACAATGACCTTTTGTTGTGCGACCGTTCAGAGCTTGTGAAGTCTATGGTTCTAATTTGCATTAGTTGTAAAGTGTGTTTTGAATTTATTGCTTATGGATCCTGAATGGAATGATTTCTCTAACCCGACTTCTCTTTTGTAGGTCCTAAAGGACCATAGGAGGTTTCGAGGAGGATGACCCTTTGTAGACGGACAAACAAGAGTGTCACATGACTTAGGCAAAATCAACTAAATCTATGACAATATGTATGTATTGTTCACCTTATCTCATTTCCTCTTGGGCACATTTACATTCACTTAGGAACTCATTAACTTTTAAATTTTTTAAGTCATTTCTCTTTGAGTTTGCTAGTTCAGTAGGAGTCAGATAGAGGTTTTTTAAAAATTTATTATTTTAATTAGGAGTCCAAGTCCTGAGGGACTCTATGGTGGAACTCTATAAATTAGACATAATTGCTTCCTTTTTTCATCAAGAAAATAATATTTTAGCCTTTGGCAAACCCTAGGAGGGCGATCCCCTCGAAATGATCTTTGTTGAATCCTGAATTTGATGATGAAATCAATTGATGAATCTAATATGCTTTTAAGATGAGTAATGCAAGAAATCTTCAATCATAGACTTGAACCATCAGTGGGTAATCTATTGAAGCAGGACGTTGGGTCGAAAAGTATTATGTCAAAGATTGGACATCAGGCCAGAGGATTGGTTAACGTGCAGCAGGATATACTTCATGCAAAGTTTGGGCATCGGGTCAGAAGATGCGTCGGAGGTTCGGACGAAGTGCCGAATGATCATATGACATGCTGAAATGATGTACAACATGCTGAAAGCTTTGTGTTTGTAATTAAGATGGTTAGGTTTTAATTATGATCGTTTGGAGTCGAACTAAGCTAGTATTGGGTCGTAATTATGTCAACTTGATTTTAGACCTATTAAGCCTAAACCAGGATTGAATTTGACATGATAAAAAGTAAATTTGCTAACCTAAAAAATGACTTAGGTGGTGTTACTGTCAAGTCCAAGTGATGGTACCATCCAAGCTACAGAAAGCATTATTCTATACTTTTTTCGAGATTCTGGTGGTGGTACTGCCAGGCGACGATGGTACCACCTATTCCGACAGTAGTACTATAAGAGGATTCCAGGCTCTGTTCGACGATGGTACCACCTAGTGCTGGTGGTGGTACCGCTCGTACCTTGAAAAATTAAGGATTTAAAATTTTGGCTCTAATTTTAAAGTCATTTAGGATCTATAAATACCTCACCCTTTCTTGCTTGCTAAAGCATTAAAGGAATACAAAATAAGTGAGAAAATGGGAAAAAAAGTGATAAAATCCTTGAGCTAAAAGTGTTACAAACTCTTAGTATTTGAGTCTCTTCCTCCTAAGTTTAGTGGTCATTCGAAGGAGAGTTGAGGTCTTGTGAGAAAGAATTTGTAAAGGCTCTCTCTTAAGTCTGGTAAAAAAAGAAAGGGTTGTAAGGGTAGTTGATCTTCACACGTTGGAAAGAAGATCGGTAGTGAAAGCTGGTGGCCTCGAGAGAAGAGAAATCAGGAGTGGAGTAGGTCGAGATGACCGAACCATTATAAATTGGTTTGTATTTTCTTCATGTTTTTACTTGTCATCTACTTATTGATTTACTCACTATTTTACTGTTATTTTCAAGTTAAATAGATTTTTGATTCATATTTTTCTTCAATGATTTAAAATCAAATCTTTTTTTATTAGCACTAATTCACCCTCCCCCTCTTAGCACCATTACAATCCTAGTTAATATCAGAGCTATGTTCTCTCAGTTGGATTAACACTCAAGTGAGTCTCAATGACTTTTTCTAGCAATCACGAGGGTCACTCTATCACTCATTCTTGTATGTTCAATGAGACGGATTACACTTATAAGAAAATATGAATATTTTTTATTTTTATAGTTTTTGAATTGTGAATGTAATTGAAAATGGTTTTAATCTTCCAATCCAATGAATGATTTGAATAATTTTGAAAATAAAATATTTTCTTTGAACGCTAAAGCTATAAACGCTTTGTTTTGTGCTTTAGACAAGAATGAGTTTAATCGTGCTTCTATATGTGACCTACACATGACATTTATCACGCACTAGAAGTCACTGATGAAGGCACATATAGAATAAAAGAGTCAAAAATTAATCTCTTACTACATAGTTAAGAATTATTTCAAATGAACTCAAGCGAAACCATTGATGACATATATACCCGTTTTACAGATGTTGTTAATAGTTTGAAAGCTCTTAGTAAATATTATACTAACCTTGAACTAGTAAATAAAATTTTATGATCTCTTCATAAATGCTGGGATCCAAAAGTAACTATAAAGACGAAGTGACAAACTACATACTAATGGCCTTTAATGATGAGGTATATGACTCTTCCAAAACTCCCTTATCTTATGATGAATTATTTAATATATTTCATGATTTATATGATAACTCAAAAATATTGGTAAGAAATATAAGCTACTAAAAAAAGATCATGCATTACTTACTTGTAAATTTGAAACTTTGCATGAAAAATAACATCATGTACCCCTTGATTTAAACATGAAGAGTTAGATTTACTAAAAATAGAAAATATATTATTACAATATTATGTTTATAGAAAGGAAGGAATCAACTTTGGAAGTAGTAACACTCATCAAAAGCCAACAAAATTTGTAAAAGGATCCACACTACATATTCTCCCTGAAGAAAAATGTAATTTTTATGGAAGAATTGGTCATTTTGCTTATACATGTTCTTTTATAAAATATAGTTTACATAAATTAGTTTGGGTTCTAAAAGTAACAATTAACAACTTGATGCCAAAAGTAAAAAAAGGTAGATCTAACCATAAAGGACCCGAAGTTAAATGAGTATCTAAAGTAAACCCCTCTATTTTGTAGGTATATCTCCAAACAAGAGCTAGGAGCAAAAGATGGTATCTCGATAGTGGAAGCTCAACTCACATGATCAAAGAACTAACATAATTTTTAAATATTATTAGCCATGACAATGGGTTGTCGCCTCCAGAGATAACAACGAAAGGAAGATTATCGATATTAGAAATATCAATAATAAATCAAACCTATTGATCAAAGATGTTTTGTTAGTTGATGGTTTAAAATGTAACTTACTAAGCATTAGTCAATTGTATGATAAATGATATAATATCAAATTTGAATCTAATGATGCATTATAGACGTACCACATAAGAATAAATCCATGATTGTATTAGGGAACAATAACATTTATACCATCGATCTTAGTGATTTTCATAACAAAACCTATTTTTTGATTTTAAATGATGATACATGGCTTTAACATAGCAGATTAGGTCATGCAAGCATAAAATTTGTAAGAGGAATACCTATGATTAAATTTGTCAAAGATAAGATTTGTGATGCATGTCAACTAGGAAAACAAATAGGGAGTAGCTTTAAACCCTAAAATCAAATGAGCACATCTAGACCATTACAATTGATTCATATGAATTTATTTAGACCAATTGATATCACAAGTCTAGAATGTAGTAAATATGCTTTTGTAATTGTTGATGACTATTGTAGATTTATTTGGACATACTTCTTGGCATATAAAAGTGATTGTTTTAAAGGTTTTACAAAGTTTTTCAAACAAGTTTAAAATGAAAAAAGGTTTTATAATTTTTTCTATTCGTAGTGATCATGGTGGTGAATTTAAAAATTATGATTTTTAAAGATTTTATAATTCCAATGGGTATGACCATATTTCTTTACTCAAATAAATCCACAACAAAATGGAGTTGTTGAGAGAAAGAATAGAAATTTAAAAGAGATGACAATAACCATGCTTAATGAACATAACCTACTCAGATACTTTTGGGCTGAAGCCGGTAACACGACATGCTATGTCATAAATAAGGTTCTCATAAGACTTTTACTATCCAAAACTCCTTATGAATTATTGTAATAAAAAAAATCAAACACTTCATATTTTAAAATTTTGGTTGCAAATGTTTTATTTTAAATGAAAAGGATGCCTTAGAAAAATTTGATACAAAATCCGATGAGGTATTTTTTTGGATATTCCTTTATTTCTAAAGCTTTTTGAGTTTTTAATAAAAGGACTTTAGTTAGTGAGGAGTCTATTCATGTTGTATATAATGAGTTTCCCGAAGTGAAGAAAATAATTTTGATGATAATTTTGAGTTTGATATTTTAAATTTAAATGAGAAATATCCTCTTCAAAGCAACTTGGATAATCTACTTCCAAAGAAATGTTACCCAAGGAATGAAAGCATGTAAATGCTAATCCTAAGGAGCTAGTCACTAGAGATACATCAAAATATTTTCAAACTCATTCCTCACTTAAAAATATTTGTGCATATGCTACTTTTTTTAATCTCAAATTGGACCCAAATGCATTGATGATACTCTTAAAGATGACTCATGGGTCTTAGCAATACATAAAGAATTAAATCAATTTGAAAGAAATAAGGTTTGGACCCTTGTTCCTAGACTCAGTGATCATATTATGATTGACACTAAATGAGTCTTTAGGAATAAGCAAGATGAACAAGGTATCGTGGTTTGAAACATGGCTAAATTAGTAGTCGAAGGTTTCAACTAAGAAGAATATATAGATTATAAAGAAACCTTCACTCTTGTGGTAAGACTTGAAGCCATATGCTTCTTTTAAAAATGTTAAATTATTTAAAATAGATATCAAAAGTGATTTTCTTAATGGTTTTATTTCCGAAGAAGTTTATGTTGAATAACCACCCAAATTTGAAAATGAACTTTTTTAAAATCATGTTTTCAAATTATCTAAGGCTCTCTATGGATTGAAGCAAGCCCTTAATGCTTGATATGAGAGACTTAGCTCTTTTCTTATTCAAAAATATTTTTTAAAAAGTAAGATCGATACCACATTATTTATTAAATATTTTAATAATATTTTTATTATTATTTAAATTTATGTTGATAATATCATTTTCGGTTTTACTAATGAATCTTTATGTGAATCATTTGCTAAAAGTATGAGCCAAAAATTCGAAGTATGAGCCAAGAATTCGAAATGAGTTTTATGGGTGAATTGATATTTTTCTTTGGAGTACAAATCAAGCAACTAAATGATAGAACTTTTATTGGTCAAAGTATACTTTGGATTTTTTAAAAAGATTTTACATGGATTGTGCTAAGGCCATTAATACAACAATGAATACTTCTACAAAATTAAGTATGGACAATGATGGTGAATGCTTTGATCAAAAGACTTATAGAGGAATGATAGGGAGCTTATTATATCTACTAGACTTGATATAATGTTTAGTGTTAGACTTTGTACAAGATTCCAGTTCAATCATAAATGATCTCATTACTAGTAGTAAAAATAATATTTAGATACCTAAAAACAACTCAAAATCTAGGATTATGGTATCCAAAATCTGAAAATTTTGATTTGTTTGCATATGTTGATGTTGACTTTGAAGGATGTAGAATAGATTAAAAAAGTACCTTTGAAACATGTCAATTCCTAGGTCATGCAATGGTTTCTTAGTCTTCTAAGAAGCAAAACTCCATCGTATTATCTATAACTAAGGTTGAATATGTAGCGGCAGGAGCATGTAGTGCACAAGTAATCTAGATGAAGAATATTTTGGAGGATTATGGAATTTCATTGAAAAATATACCTATAAAATGTGATAATACTGTTAAATATACCTATAGTTACCCCAACAAGCAACACCACCATCTTAGTTGCGATAGTACTTCAACCACCACTAGCTCTAGCACTCATTAGGATTTCCCCACCTAACATAATGCCCACATCTTAGGATCACTTAAAGCCTGTGGAACCATCGGTCGAGGGAGCGCCTTGCTCCCCAACCATGGAATTCAGCACACTACTATACCATCGTTGTGCTTTGCCTAAATCCGAGACTCAATCAACGAATTTGATGGATGACTCCCTAAGGATTCAGCTATAATAAATAGACTAACATCTAGAAGAGATGAGATGAGAGTTCTAGCAATCCTGAGGGGAGAAGTTGGACAACCACACCTTGGGTCGGTCCCCATTCGTCCAGAACATTCAAGAGGAGCCAATCTCAACGAACTTCTATCTCCCTTCATTGGAGTCCTTTGACAATAGTACCAACCTGATAGAGCACCCTACCGCCTTCTATGCTCAGATGTCACTATACGATGTCTCAGATGCCTTGTTGTGTCATACTTTCCCGATAATGTTAAGAGGCCCTGTATAAGAGTGGTACACTTTCTTAAAGCCCCTCTTGGTCAGCTCATTTGCTTAGGTCACAAAGGAGTTGAGCTCTACTTTCCTGAGAATGTGCACCTGAGGCTATCGGCAATGATGCTTCTCGGACTCAGGCAAGGGGAGAAAGAAATACTATTTGATTTTGTTACTTGATTCACTGGCAAGATCTAAGGTATGTAAGTAGCTCATCCATCTCTACTAATATAGATCTTCATGATGGTGCTTAAACCCTCTTATTTTCTTTTTATCATTGGTAAAGAGGCTACCAATGATGATGTCTGAGGTGCTCTAGAGGACCAACCAATACATTATCGCAGAGACAATAGTCTTGAGACCGTTCAAGGAGACATGCAAGAGACCGAGACAAGAGCGACTACCATCAGCCTCGATCTTGAGATCACAATGACAAAGAAGAAATAAACAACCCAAGCTGCCTCACTCGAGGTCCGAGTTGACTCCCCTAAATATGACCAAAATAAAAGTCTTTTCTAGATAAAGAAGAAAACGGCTCTTGAAAGACTCTCAACCGTTGAAGACATCGCTGGAGAGGAGGAAAAAAAATCCAAGTATTATCACTTCTACCATGATTATTGTCACAACACGAACGACTATCACGATTTGAAGGAGTAGATCGAAGTACTCATTCATCAGGGACACATCGGGACGTTTGTCTGGAGGTACCTGGAGCCCTCACCCTATCCTTACGTGCTGGTGGAGAGGCATATCGATGTCATCATTAATAGATCTGCCTTGGGAGGAGATAGCTCCTCGGGGTGCAAAGTCTATGACCAAGCTATTATTAAAAAGTGCTTGAGGTCCGAAAATGACTCAAAAATAACCTTCAAGGAAGAAGAGATGAAGTACCTTGTCCCAAACCACGATGATGCCCTGGTGGTCTCCGTAAGATGATTAACGCCCGAGTGAAGACGGTTATGATCGACACAAGTAGCTCTACTGATATCCTCTACATTGATGCTTTTCAAAAAATTGAGGTCTCGACTAATGATCTCACTTCTATGACTTTTTCATTAATGAGGTTCATTAGTAACTCTATCTCCCCTCTCGGGACTATAAACTTGTACGTCACGTTTGGGGATGAGCTCTACTCCAAAATAGTGATAACCAAATTCATGGTGGTTGACATCTCCTCGGCGTACAGCGTGATCATAAGTCAACCCACACTTAACAGGTTGAGGGCAGTGGTGGCAACCTATTATATTGTCAAGAACTTTGCTGGTTTTACTTAAGTCGTGCGACACTATCGCATGCTTATCTGCAAAGGTTAGCTTCCCCAAAACTTTTATGATCCCTTAGGACCTACAAAAGAGAAAACATATTAGAGAAAATATTTTTCATGGGATCCACAAGCAACCACTTCACCAAACACTTTATATAGTCAATGCAAATTACAATCATGGACTTTACAAATTCTAAATTGTTGCACACAAAATATTATAGTCCATTACAAACAAAGTCCCCACAAGTGTCTATTTGACACTATTCTCATTTACGAGCTGAATCGACCACGAAAGCTAATCAAACTAAGACTGTCAAGCTTACTACAAATCTGTTACTTACTATACTAAGTAGCATGAGAATCAAACAAAGAAGAGAAAGAACTCAACAGTGACACCAACGGCTAAACTCATAAGTCCAAGAATCAAAAGTACGAGTAACAGTTTTCAAGTAAGACGGGGCAGACTCTCAGGATCAGTAGCCCAATAATTCAAGCAAGCATACAAGAGATAAGAGTCAAATTTCAATGAAACAAGACGTCCATCCATCGGTGGATTCTGTGTGAGTTATGGCGCTTAGCAAGAAGGATTAAAGAAAGAAGTATGTCGGTCTGCACTACAAGATCTGTAAGACTGCAAGTATCGGTATCAATAGCTGTCTCTTCCTATGATTCTGAGTGCAGCTGACTTGATAACTTATGATTCTTCATATCCTGCCTAAAAGTTTGATCCTGCTGATAAAACCAATAGATAGGATGAAACTAACAAATGGGAAAACGAGATTAGATCGAAACACTACCTAATAAGACTGAAAACGTGGTGGACCAGATCAGGGAAACTAACACTGGTGTATGGTGCTAAGAGACATAATCAGAATAAAACTACTGATAACAAAAAATCAACTGATGTTAGCAAGGCTTGAGCTAGAAACTTGTAATTCAACTCAAAAGTGGAATCGTATATTGTCTTCTAATACTTTATCTTAGAATATAGAATCTCACTAACAGCCACAACTTCTAGTTAAACCATTGTAACACTCTTTAGTAGTGGGGTTCAGTCCTATCAGCAGTGGTTGCCTAGTTTCGGGTGCCGGTATTGTTAGTAGCAGCTATTAACAAATATATATATATATATATATATATATATATATATATATATATATATATATATATATATATATATATATATATATATATATATATATATATATATATATGATTCGATATATTATGAGATCGAAACAAATACAAAACCCCTCTTACGATAATATTAAGTCGATGAACATAGATTGAGCTGGTCGAGTCCCTCGATGCTCATCTATCTACGTGGTTCGAGATCTTACTCATGATATAGAGATCTCATGAGTGACCTGAGGACATGATATGTTTGATCGAGTCTCTCAAGGGTATATTACTAAATTAGACTCATCTAATAATAATGGTGATGACTTAACTGAAATCATGGTTGGTCGAGCCCCTCAAGACCATGATGGTTCAGAGAATGAGTAAGACGAGAATCACAAGAAGTTATGATTGACAATAGTTGTCTACCTTTTTGGACTGTGTGATTGGTCGAGTCCCTCAAGGTTACACTAAGATACCGGTTGGATCCTGGTCTCCACTAAAAGTCTATCGGAGATTTTCATTTCATGTACCGAGGGTGTCGCGTGATTTGCTAGGAAAATAGTAGAAGTAGATTAAGATAGAAGTCTGTATCTTAATTAATTTTCTACAAAATCTGCATGTTATTAATTCACGCTACATCTTATTTGTTAGAAACATGTTGCTTACAAACCCCCCCTATGTGGTATACTTGATGCCAACTACCTCATTGGTCCAAACTACATAGATTGGCTCCATAATTTGAGAATTGTTCTTATGGCAGAGAAAATCGTATACATCCTTGATAACATTGTGCCTGCGCCAGAGGAAGGGCAAGCGAGGATGAGATCGTTTGCTATGTGAAGTATATAGACGATTCCACCTTGGTAAAATACTATATATTGACCTCCATGACTCCCGAGTTATAGAGGCAACATGAGAGCATAGATGTCAATTCCATCCTTCTTCATCTTCGCTAATTGTTTGAGGAACAAGGAAGAACTCAAATATATGAGATATCAAAGAGTTTCTTCCAAGCCAAGATGATAGAAGGGACATCAGTTTAGAACAATGTCCTTAAAATGATAGAGTCGAGAAACTCACAAATCTAGGAATAGCCCTAGACAATAACCTATGTGTTGATCTTATATTTCAGTCCTTGCTAGATTCTTTTTCTCAGTTCATTATGAACTTCAATATGAACAAGTTTGATGTGATTCTACTTGAGCTCCTTAATATGTTGAGGGAAGCTAAGAGTACCATCAAGAAAGAGAAGTCAGTTCTCTATGTTGGTGAGACCAATAAGAAAAGGAAGGCTGATAAGACTCTTAATAAGGGCACCAAGAATTATTTTGTAGAGAAGGCGAAATAGAAGCTTGGAGAAGTTTCAGGTGCATTCATGATCAGTCTCTATTTGTTTGATTTTCATGATAACACATGAGCATTGGATATCGATAGTGATTATCATATCCGTAATTCATTACAGGTTCTGGCAAAGCGTAGGAGACTAGCAAGAGGTGAGATAAATTTCAAGATGGGCAATGGAGTAAGAGTTATTACGGTTATTGTTGGTGAGGTCACCCTACATTTGCCTAGTGGACTACCATTGCATTAAATGCATGCTATATGTTCCCCTTTATTATCAAAGATGTTATTTCTATTTTTTGTTTGATAATTAGTAGATATAAATTAGTTTTAGAGAATAATAGTTATTCATTAATTTTGGATGATGAGATCATCACAAGAGGGGCCTTGATTAATGGCTTATATGTGCAATATATTTCTTCACACATCATGAATGTAAATACATCCAATAGAAAATGAGATGAGGTGAATAACACATGCCTATGACATTGTAGGCTAGGTTATATCCATGAAGGAAGGATTCAAAAGATGTTGAAAAATGGATACTTAGATCCATTCAAACCTTGCCTTCGTGAAAGTTTACCAACTCTTTCTTAAGTGGAATTAGAGAGAGAGCCATTGAGTTGTTGAAACTCATACATACTGATGTATGTGGTCCTATGTTCAACTCAGGCTATAGGTGGTTACACATACCTTGTTACATTTACTAACGATTTATCTAGGTATGGACATGTGTACTTGATAAAGTAGAAGTCCGAGGCCTTTGAGAAATTCAGGGAATATAAGAATGAAGTAGAGAACCTGATTGGAAAGAGTATTAAGACTTTTCTATCAGATCGATGAGGAGAGTACTTGAGCACAAAGTTCACCTATTTCCTCAAGGACCATGGGATTTTGTCCTAGTAGACTTCTCCTTATACACCTCAGCTCAATGATGTATCAGAAAGGAGGAATAAAACACTATTAGATATGGTGTGGTCCATAATGAGTTTCGTCGACCTACCTGTCTCATTCTGGTGATACGTCTTGGGGACAACAACTTACCTTCTGAACAGAGTTCCATCTATGTTAGTAATGTCTACACCATATGAGATATGAAAAGAGAAGAAACTCGATCTTAAGGTTGTTAAGATTTGGGGCTACTCTACCTACGTTAGAAGATAACTCTGATAAGTCCGAATCAATGATGGAACAGTGCAAGTTCGTGAGATACCCAAAAAAAACTTATGGGTTTTATTTCTATCATCCCGAGGACCATAAGGTCTTTGTTGCCAAAAGGGTTATGTTCCTTGAGAAGGAATACGTTCTTGGTGGAAATAGTGGGAGTGAGATAGAGTTGAGTGAGGTTGGAGAACCTAGCTCAAGCACCATTCTAGAGTCTGAGTCTGTTCAGGTATCTAGCACATAAGTTTCAACTTTGTGCAGGTCTAGCAGAGTATCTCACCCTCCTGAAAGATATGTTGAGTATACCAACGGAGAGGACACTCAGGATAATGATCCATAGACCTACGAGGAGGCTATTATGAGTATACACTCCGGGAAGTGGCAAGAAGCCATGAATTCTGCGATGGATCTCATGTACTCTAGGTTTGAAACCTTATGGATACACCTGAGGGTATCATACCTATCAACTGCAAATAGATCTTCAAAAAGAAGATCAGAGTAGATAGAAATGTGAAGACCTATAAGGCAAGACTGGTAGCCAAAGGATATCGTCAAAGGCAAGAGTTGACTATGACGAAACCTTCTCATTGTAGCCATGCTGAAGTCCATCAGAATTTCTTTGTCCATTGCAACATACTATGACTATGAGTCTGATAGATGGATGTGAAAACTGCATTCCTCAATGGTAACCTCGATTATGAGTGTATATGATACAACCAAAGGGATTCGTCCAGATAAAGTGTGCATGTTTCTCAAGTCCATCTGTGGAATGAAGCAAGATTTTCAAGGTTGGAACATAAGATTTAATGAGGCGATCAGATCCTATGACTCTGTTAAGAACGGAGATAAGCTTTGTGTGTACAGGAAGGTAAGTGGGAGCGCTATCACCTTCTTAGTGCTATATGTGGATGACATCCTAATAATTGAGAATGATGTTGGAATGCTCTCGATAGTTAAGCTTAGCTATCTAGAAACTTTTCCATGAAGGACTTAAGGGAAGCATCATATATTTTGGTTCGGATCTATAGAGATAGATCCAAAAGGATGCTTGGCTTGTCCTAGTCTAGGTACATAGACACCATCGTCAAAAGGTTTTGCATGCAAAAATTTCAAGAGAGGTCTCATATCGATGAGACATGAAATATCACTTTCTATGAGTATCTCCCCATAGACTCCTGTAGAAAGGGCATACATGGATAAGACATCTTATGCCTCAGTGATGGGCCTATCATATATGACAAACACAATTACAAGCAATCTTCGTTGTCCGGTACGTCAATCAATCTTTCGACAAACTCCCAATGAACTCACGGCATCCTTCCAGCAAACTCTCGACGAGCTCCTGATCACCTTCTGGCGAACTCCCAACAACCTCCAACGAACTCCTAGCAAACCTCCAGCAAACTCTCGACCAGCTCTCGTCGTATCATCTGAAGCTTCGGTGTATCACTGATTCTTCCGACCCAATGCCTTATCTTGACTCCAGCGCAACATTCTATTCTTCTTTAATTGCTTTTGCCTTTCATAGTCGTAGTAAGTCCTACATCACTTATCTTCAACACATAGGTTAGATCATAAATCCATCAATTGATTTCATCATCAAAATTTGAGATTCAACTATCTCCCTTTTTTTAATGATGACAACCAATTGATGACGGAGTTAACCTTAACTCCCACTATCTATATGTCATATTTGAAATAGGGCAAACTTGAATAAAAAAAATAACTACATTTGAATTCAAGGTAGCATTTTTTACCATTATGCAACATATCATTTTATATATTATGCATCATCATAGTTTCAAATCATAACATGCACAATTTTAAAAACATTTCAACATTACTTCGTGCATGTTGGTCATTGCATGCATGAAACTAAAACATTGAAATTTTTACCAATTAATCATTCATCACCATGATAACCAAGATTAACATTATTTTCGACATATCATACATGGTAAAAATTTCAAAATAAATATTCATCATTTTGACATGATAAAATTTCAAACCAAACATCATTAACATACAATTTTTCCTCCTTTATCATTAACAAAAAAGATAAGTGTCCATCACATATGTGAATTTTCAATCATTTTTGGTAGGCATAACGATAAAAATTTTGAACCAAACATTTATTATATGTCATCAACATATCATTTCTCCCTCTTTGTCATCAACAAAAAGGAGAAATGTTTAACACATATTGTATCATGTAAGTTAGCAAGTTTCTTTCTCTCCCTTTGTAAAAATAAGAAGAAGAGGAATGGAGGAATTTTTTTGTCACATAAAAAGTCAAACCACAAGTACCACATCAAAGTTTTTTTCTACCCCTTTATTAAAAAATAGAAGAAGAAAAAAGGATGAGTCAAGTATACCCAAGAGTCTAAGAATCAAAGATCAAATATCAAATGGGAGGATTCATTTGAAATCATCATATAAAGGATCAAGTATATCCAAAAGTCTAAGAATCAAAGTTCTTCTTTTGTAAGTTTCAAGAGAAAGGAAAAATATGAAATAATCTCTGAAGAGGTTATAAAATCTGAGAAGTCTGAAAAAAAATTATAAGAGCCCTCATGCATTTGAAAGATTTGAAATCATCTCATGTAAATTTCAAGAAGAAGCTATTTGCAAAGACCTAGAATCCAAAAAATATGAGAGCAACTCATGCATTTGGAAGATTTAGCATATTTAATTCTTTTCTAATCAAATTGTTCTTCATTCAATGTCTTTGTTTCAAGATAGTAATTTTATCTTCCCTTTGTTATTGTCAAAAAGAATATGATGATACAATTTTGTTTTTATTGATGCTCTAACCATAAATGCAAAGGGACTATATAATGAATTCATGTCATGAAGGATATCAAGAGATATCAATTTGGTGATATGGCATAAATACAAGCGAGTCTTAAATAAATCATGACATGAAGGATATTAATATCAAATCGTGAATACCAAAGATATGATTTAATTTGACAAATCTCCTTTTAGATAACAAAAAAAATCTTATGAGATCAGATGATCTTGATTCATATAAGATAAATATTAAAAATATGATTTATTTAGATAATTTTTCTTAATAAAATAAAAGAATCATAGTGAATGATCTTGATTTATATAAAAATCTCAAGTTATAACTATTGTCAAAATCATGATTTGGATAATAACTTATTCAAGTTCAAATCATTAAAATTATTTTCATAGGTCAAGAGATTCCTAAATAATGATATACATAGATTTATCAATTATCTCTTATTTTAAACTTAAATAGGATGGAGATATTCTCAAGAAAAATATATTTCACTTTTGTGTTTCAATTTATATAATTTATTTCAAGAATGCCTTTATCTTTTATGCCAAATTCATGCATTGTCGTTTAAAACCTAAATTAAAACTTAAAACTAAGTTTCATTCAAAAGAAATCATCAAGATCATTAGTAATACACATTAAAATAATAACATATTTTTAAACAAAAGCTTCAATTTATTTTAATTTCAACAATTTTACTTAAGTGAGTCTAACGCTTTAGACTTAGTGCAATTAGTTACTATGCAATTGTCATTCTCATTTCACACTTTTTTTTTTTTACTTATTTCAAACGTCAATTCAATAATAATCTAATATTCAGTCATATAACATACAACCTATTTTAAGTTAATATGCAACCCATCTAACATTCAATCATCCAACATACAAGCCAATAATTTTCAACCTAACATTTAAACTATCAATCCTTGCTAAAGTAAATACTTTTAATGAAAGTGCAAGCTTCACTTCTCTTTTGAGATCTTAATATATATATATATATATATATAATGATTCAATCATCTCATGAGTTATACAAATCATGAATACAAGGAAATAAAATTCAAGTCATAAGCATCAAGAAGTCTAGTGATTCATGGTTTAGTTAGATAAATATTTCCTTTAGTTAATACCAAGAAGAATCATAGGGGAGTGATTCATGAAAAACTTAGACTTATATAAAATGAGATTTATTTGGATAAATATTTTTGAGAGTCAAGAATGTTGTTTCATAACTATACATCTCAAATCGTAAACACTAATATATCATTTCAAAGATCATATAAAAACATCCAAGATCATCATTAAAATTGTTTTTCGGGAAACTTAAATGAAGGCAACGTAGATAGTTTCCCATTAAAAACAACTAAAGTTCCTTAATTCTAATTTGTTTTTGTACTAGCATGCTCTAGTCATTCATCATTGAAAAATAATCAAGATTAATTGTATAACCATAAACCATCTTTTAAAAAAAAATTATAATCAAAACAAAGATCATCAATTTCCAATCATCTTGATTCAAATAATATTTTCTTATTTTTGTTGTTTTGGCTAGTGAGCTTGAAAGTATGTTAGATCTCAAGTCATATGTCTTGAGTATCCACTATCAAGATATCATTTATTATTTTTTTGCTCCTAGCCTTTGTCAAAGACATACCTATAATAAAGAGTTTTTGGTTTAGGTACTCATTTGGCTTTGAGTCACTCATAAAAAGCTCTTCCTAATTTTACTAATGGTATTAAGTTTTTTAGGTTCCTTTAGGAACCCAAACTAACTTGTGTGGACTAATACATTTTAAATGGGCATCTAATGGAAAAATGTTCAAGTCTACCACAAAAGTTACATTTATTTTTGATTGAAAAATGTAATGCGATTAAAGATAGTTGGCTTTTATTGAGTATTAGCCACAAAGCCAATACCTTCCTTTCTATGAACATGACCCTTAATAGTAAGGATCATGTTTAACGATTTGTTGCCTATTTTAAAAATTTTCTAGGATTTGTTATAATATGATATTTTTCCTTTTAATTTCATCTAGCATTTCACATTTAAAGCAAGAAGTATATGGTGTTGATACTTCATGTAAAGTTTCAAGTTTACTAGCAAGTAATGCATTATCCTTTTTGAGTGATTTATAAGTTTTGCTAATCTTTTTAAACTCATCAAATAATTCATGAAAAGCATTAAGAACTCATCAAATATAAAAAAGGCTTCGGGTGAGTCAATTACCTTACCATTAATAGTCATGAGCGTGTAGTTTGTCACTTCTTGTTGGTTGTACTCTTCATCTTCGGAGTATCCTGGCTTCTTGTGTTCATAGCAAGTGGTTGTATCCTTTTGTAGTTCTTTGTTGTTCTTGATATATTATTTTGTTTTGTTCCTTTTTATGAATTTTTTAAGTTATTTTATCATAAGTTCAATGTCATTATCCTTATTACTCGAGCTTTCACTCGAGAAGTCTTCTTTTGTTCTCAGTTTAATGTCCTTCATGTTCTTTGGAAAATGTTCTTCTTTTGTTCTTAGTGCATTGTCCTTCGAGTTATTTGAAAGGTTGTTCTCATGTTCGTCTTTATAAGTCATTTCATAATTATATACTAAGAGATTTATTTTATATTTATTTAATCTACTTATGCCTTCGTGTGTGATTTCTAATGTGTATCATATATCAAAAGCAAAATCACACATAGAAACACGGCTAAATTCATTTTTGTCCAAAGCATTCATAGCTTTGGCATTCAAAGGAAATATTTTTCTTTTATAATCATTTCAATCATTTATCATATTAGAAGACTTCTGAAAGCCATTTTCAACAATGTTCCATAATTTAAAATTCATAGAAATAAAAAAAATCCTCATTCTAGTTTTGCAATAGATGTAATTTGTCTTATTGAACATATGAGGACATGTGATGGAATAATGCCAGCGAAAGTCATTTAAACTCGCTTGGGTGTTAATCCAATTGAGTCAAACGTGGCTCTGATACCAACTGTTATGATCGAGTTGGCATTAAAACGAGGTATATTACTTCAAGTGATAAAACCTCGATTTAAAAAATTTTCGCTCGAAGAAAAATCAAAATAGGAAGTGCTTTTCTTGGTACTAGTTAAGAGTAACTAAGTTAGAGAGCAATAGTAAAGAAAAACCGAATGGTGATGATCATACTTTTCTTAGAACTAGTTAAGAGCAATCAAATTAAAAAGCAATAGGAAAGAAAAGCAAGAGTAGATATGCTCACAGATTTTTATAGTGGTACCTGACCTACGTCCACTCCCAATCCCTCTTCAGTCGAGGCCAATCGGAATCCACTAACGATCTTCTTTCAAGAGTGAAGATCAAGGAGAACAACTTTTACAACTCTTCTTTTCTCAAGCTTCGGAGATAACCCTTAAAACTCTTTTTCAACCTTTCCTTTGAACACAATTTACTCTTACACAAGAGGAAGGAAACTCTCATAAATTCACCAGAATTTTTATAAGTTTTTTCCTCTTTTTTTTTCTTTGCTAGGTAAGAATATTTGGGTATTTATAATATTCAATTGGCTTCAAAAATTGGAGCCAAAAAATCAAACACCCTAAAATTTTGGGATATGGGCGGTACAACCATCGGGATGGTACCATCATTGAACAGAGCTAGGGATTTTGGGTGGCGACGGTACTACCGCCGAGATTGGCGATACTACCGCCAACCACCGATGATAGTACCACCCAAGTAACTTGAAATTAGTACTTTTTAATACTCTTTTGAACTTGAGTTGTACCTTATGTTGACCTCCTTCCAGGTCAACGAAATGAGCTCTATCATGAGCTCAAATCAAACCCAAATTAGATATGGTTTGCCCCTAATTGAGTTAGTAGGATTTCTCCAAAACTAACTCTAATTAAAGCTCTAACTATGATAATTAAGACACACAATTACAAGTAATCTTCATTGTCCAGCCGTCAATCGATCTTTTGGTGAACTCCTGGCGAGCTCCCAATCACCTTCCGATGAACTCCCAATGAACTCCCAGCAACCTCCGGTGAACTCCCGGCAAACCTCCAATGAACTCCTGGCGAGCTCTCATCGCATCATCTAAAGCTTTGACGTATTCCCGATTCTTCCAACCTGATGCCCAATCTTGACTCCGGCCCAACATTTGATTCTTCTTTAATTACTTTTACCTTTTCACAGTCGTAGTTAGTCCTACATCTCGTATCTCCAACACATAGGTTAAATCATAAATCCATCAATTGATTTCATCATCAAAATTTGATATTCAATGTGCATATGATGCTCTTTTATGGTTTCCCAACAACAATCATTGACCACCTTTGTAGGCGACACCAAGAGCACTACAACGACCACAATAGCCACCGCAGCCTCAACCCTCGGCCACATGCAAACCTTCACTCGCTAGTGCCATCTAACAACCGCTAACCACCTTCATCGACGACACCAAGAGGACTATAGTGACAACAACAACCGCCACAGCCTCAGCCCTCGACTATATGCAACCCACTACTAGCCAGTCGCACAATCGCCAGCCCATCCACATCACCCCCCGAGTGCCATCATCGCTGGCTTCCAACCATCAGTAGCAGCGATCACCCCCCAGCACTTGCACAACATCCTCATCGCCCCCGCTAGGATTGCAATTGCCTCCCCTGCAACCTTCCATCATTGCCTCTCAGCCCTTAGTGGTAGCGACCTCACCACAAGCGATCGCGGTGACCCCCTCGACGATGCCTTCACCAGTCGTGCGATTGCCAACGGTCACTCCCACCGTAACTACAACGATCCCTTCTATAGTAATCATAGCAAGCATCGTTGCCTGCACGACTAGGATCGCAGCCCTCGATGCTTCCTCAACCTCCTTCTTCCTCTGTTTCTTCCTCCTCTATCGCTTCTTGCATCTAATTGACGCTGTCATCAACAGCAGCTGCCATAGTCCCAACACAACCATGCCACTAGCCACTCCCACCATCAGCGTTCTGCTGCTCCCCTACCATCCTCCCAGCCACGCAATTGTTGTCGCTCCTAACTGTGCGATCGCCTTTGCTCCCCAGTTGTGACCCTCGACGTTTCACTCCAACAACCATGCTTTCACCACTACCCTCTAGTCACACATCCTTCACGTAGTGACAATAGCCCTCCCAGCTCTTGGCAGCAACTGATCTCACCTTCTTCAGCCGAGATCAACACCCAACCAACACACATCTCCTCAGCCATCTTGGACTGCAACCACACTGGCGCTATCCTCCAGAGCTGCCATCGATCAATGTCACAATAGCCGCACCGAATAGGACAATACTAATGCCCTTGACCCAACACCAAAAATAGGAATTGGGTATTACAAACCTACAGTCCTATGCAATGGCTACCGGTAATTCAATGAAAGCCCAACTAGAAGTTTTAGAAACTAGAATTGAGAACCAACTGCAAGAAACCCTTAATGAATTCAAAATGAGCCTTTTGAAAAATTTCAGCAAGCTTCAACAAGATGAAAACTCAAGTCCTACGTTGAACTTATCTAGATATATAGAAATAAGACACCAAGAATATGACACAAGTTACTCACATATGAAGGTAGAATTTCCAAGATGGAAAAACAGGATCCGAGCAATTAAATCTCTAGGGGAAATTTTTTTCGCTTTTATAGAACTCTACAAGAATCTAAGGTGGAAATTGTTTCAATTCAACTTAATGGAGATGTAATCCGATGGTATAACTGGTATGAAACCTATCATAGAGTTCCTTTATGGGAGCAATTCAAGATAGGATTTCTTGTTCGCTTTGGACCCTCAAAATATGAGAATATTGATGGATAACTCGTCAAAATTTGTTAGACCTTTATAGTGCTAGAATATCAAAACTGATTTGAATGACTGTCAAATCAAGCAAGACTGATCTGAACAATAACTAGTGGGAATATTTATCGAAGAACTGGATCCAGATATCCGTTGTGAAGTTGAGGCTCGCAAAAATCAGCATAGAGTGGCACCGAAATAGAAGTGACAACAAACTGATGATTAGCAAGCCATCTATTCCCAGCTGAAACTCTAACACCGGAAGACTAACCTGAGAAGAACTAAAGGAAAGATCAACGAAGGGTTTGTGTTGGCATTGTGATAAAAAGTGGAGTAAGGAGCACCGATGCAAACAAGGCAGCTTCTGATGATCGAACCAATTGAGAAGTAACCAGAAGCTGGCAATGTGGACTCTGATCATGAAGGTATAGATTCTGATGAAGATGTTGGACCTATTATACATATAGTGCATACATTAGCCGGCTACTCTAACCTACAAGCTATGAAAATTAAAGGAATTCCTTTTTTTTTAATATCATCTTGTTATTATTTTGATTGATACTGATAGCACTAATAATTTTATGGATAGTGAGATTGATGATCGATTGGCATACCCCACATTGAAGGCTATGATAAATTTAAAATAAAAGACACTAATGGACGAATTCTAACTTGTGATAGCAAGTATTCGAAGATAAAACTTGGTACGTACCGTACAGATAATAACTGATCAATACGTTGATACGACACAAGATTGTGAGCCTTGCTTGAAAGAGAATTAAAAGTATCAACTTGACCTTGATAACTTGTTTCAAGAATATGTTTTGTACAAAATTCATTGAATAGATACATTTTTCTTCTTGTTATTTTCCTGTCCTTTTATCCTGTTCTCGATTTTATCCACTGTCAGCATCTGTCAAAAAGTTCATGCTGCAAGAAAAGTTTTGATGTCAAATAAAAAGATGTCAATGGATGTCCTCAAAGAGGATCCACGGCATCAACTTGACCTTTTCAGAGTTGACCGAATAAGTACACTTTCAGCTTATTATTTCGCATTCTTTTTTATCCTCTCTTTGTAGATTTTGTCCATTGTCAAATATGTCAAAGAAGATCTTGCTACAAGTAGAGGTTTGATGTCAAACAAAAGGAAGAACTTCCCATCCTCCCATGCCGTCAATGCATGTCCTGAAAAGAGGACTCACTGCATCAACTTGACCCTCAGAAACAAGCTATGAATATGCTTTGTGCAGAATTCACTGAAGAAACACAACTTTATCTTGCTCTTTCTCATTCTTCTTATCCTCTCTTTGTAGGTTTTTTCCACTGTCACCCTTGTGATTCCATCAGAAAGGGCTGGCTACAAGTAGAGATTTGATGTCAGCGTCCATCGTTTGATGACTCGAAGGATCACTGAATAATACTTTCAGCTTGCTCATTCTCATTCCTTTTATTCTCTCTCTGTGAGAAACATCTTGCTACAAGTAGAGGTCTAAAGTTGTCAAAAATTCTATGTTCAGAGACCACCAAACATTGGCAAACTGTAGCCTTTGGGAAAGGCCACGCGAAGAGAAAAATCTGATCTCTATAAATTGCAGACCCATCAATGGCCTTCCCACCACAGGGAGACTGGATCCTGAAGCCAGGGTCTCACATGGAGTTAAGACTGTGATAGCCAAGGATGAAGTGCCTGTGTCCCTGAGGTTTTCATTTGGGTGGAAATGCAATTTGCTTACAGGCAAGTCTCCTTTGGCTATTCTGAGTGACTTTTATCCCCCATGCTACATAGACCTTTGCTTCCTTAATTGTTGGGTAATGAGAACTCCCCATGTAAAAAGGCATAGAAACTACAGATAACTAGACTTGTCCTTGAAAAGGTATGAAGTTTTCTTTTATGTCAATGCTTTGGACTAATCTACATGCCTTCTGCAAGGAAATAATTTACATGTCATACATAGCATATAAATCTATCTATGATGATGCCTCTGAATTCTGGATATACATCTCACTTGTAAATGATCTGGTTTTGCTGCTAGTCCATCTTCTTGAAGACACAAAAAGATTTGAGGATACTGTTTGCTGATGCATATATTTAAGAAGACAGGACAAAGCTAATACCTCGAATGGATCGATAATTGAGATAGGAGTTGTTAGATCGGGAATTATTTGGTGCTAGTTGTATAATTTTGATGTAATTAACATGATCTTATGTGCGATCCCATCTTATCTCATTGATACTTCCCATAATCCTTGTGCAGCTACACAAATTCCTTGGATGAATGACTAAAGCAAACTTTATAGGTGAGCCTTCTCACATAAAAGATTAATTAAGCCTTCTAATATAAAAGAATTCATAGTGTCATAACATAATCCTTGATCAGCGTTTATAAAACTTGCTAGATGAAGAAGACTAACTGAAAACAATTCTAAGACAAGCATTTCTGATATCATTTCTAAGCACTCAAATTTTAAGAACAGAACATCCTATGAGGTACATATCTTCAATAATAAATTTAAATATTCAAGGATTAACCTTGCCATATATTAGCAAACAGTGGAAAGCAAAAGTTAATAAGATGGAAACCAAGTCAGATCAAATCAATTCCTCATAAGTGAACATGTACAAATTTTTTTTTTTTTTCTAAATGGAAAAGAAATTAAGCTTGATAAATTTACAGAAAATACTAATGCTCCTACAGCCAGAATTATGCAATTGTTTCATGGTGCATTAATGTAACTATCACATCACTGATGAATGATTACCGGAAAAGATCTTTCAAAGGTAAAGAGGTTTTGTTGTGATGATGGATGCCAAAGACCTGCACTCTTAAAAGATACTATTCATCTTTGTAATCATTCAAATGTATTCTCACTCCTGAGAATTCAATGAGAAAAAATAATAATAATTTAAGCAGACGAACGAGCAACATAAACTGGTTTGTCCACCATGTGTACATTGAACTATTTCATATGATTAAGAACTTGACAACTGCATAAGAGCGCACACATGCAATATCTATATCATGATAAATTTGACCTGAATCTCAAGGTACTCTACCCAGTACACGCTGTACAGCCTTCTTTATGCCATCCTGATCAAGAGCAGTTGTCAAGTACACCTCCTGGACCTGTTATTATACAACAAAGAATTGGTTTTTACTTGGTCTTTGATGCATAAAACTCTTGAGATGACAAGAAACACACTAAAATTTCTTCACTTCATGATTAAAGGATGACAAAGTAATGATAAAAACAAATTTTGACGAAAGAAACTGGATTCTTGAACTAATATGCTAGAACATTTTGCTAAATACTTTAGATTGTCATTTATAATCTTTCTTAGGAACATAATCAAAATATCCACAATGAAAAAACATGAGAAACAGTCACACCTACACCAACACAAACATAATGTGACTTCTAATATTTATGATTCCTACAAAATTTATGAATTTTTTTTTTTCTCTGAACCAATCATCAGGTCATGTTAAGCCATAAAGGCAGGTATTTCACGTAGTGTTTTAATGCCATAAGAAAAGATCCTTTAATTTAGTAGATATAACAGAAAAGAGAGAAGAGATACGTATGATACTATTCTTCAAGATATCATTTGATCTAAACATTGCTGATCACCCATTGCCAGGTTTCAGTTAAATCAAGTGTACACATTTGAGGCAAAGTGTGAACTATAGGAATACTCAAGTTCCGTTTGACTAACCTGTCTTCCAGCTCTAGCAAGGAGTGTAAACTGCTTGTCTTTGGCTGGTACCTACACGCAAGGAGAATGGAACATCTGAAGAATAGCTCTTGTGGAAAATACATAAGATATTAAGTCTTCTAAAGTAAGGGATGTCTCACATTTGAAAGCCAAAGCTGCAAGTCTTGTGAGACTACACGCTTCTCCAATCCTTGGCGCCCTAATCGTACATCACTTATGCTGCATAGTAAGTACAGGGTTTGAGAAATTAACATAAATAACTTTGGATGTCAACGAGTCCCTTTTTTATCCTTTCATTCTCCTTAATAAGATCATAAAAGAAAAACTGTAATTATTATTTCTTTCTAATAAAATTCTAGAATATAATCATCAAGTTAACATAATTTTACAAACAGGAACATAATATACTTTTTAGCTATAAAAAATCAGCTCAAAATTTAGACATCTTTTACTAACATAATATGTGATAATTTTCTAACACTTCACAAAAGGACTTTGTTTTTCTTGAATATTAAAAAAGTGTATTGTTAGATACTATTTGGTGTAGGTCTTTTCTTGAGTATTGGTTCTTTTGATGGGTCAACCAAGTGTTGGACCATTTCATTTTTGAACTTTAGTGTTTTGATTGATAAAATACAACAATATGTCTATCTGATCTAATCTAGGAAAAAAAGAGAACAAATAATGAAAATCTAGATTATTTAAGTGGAAGAGCACTTAAGATGTTAATAAGTCATGTATGCTATGAGAAAACACAATTTCTTAAGAGCACCATCAAATGGCATATGCCGATCACTGGATGACTACAATTCAATTTTGACAGACATTCAGGATATCTTCTGTAAACAAGGGTTGCTAAGATAGAGTACAATTTATTTTTGCATATATATTATAGATTGCTTATACTATTTTTTTAAAAAGGGCACAAAGCCTTCGATCTTAAAATTTACATAAATATGCATTACCCATCCTCCTGTAGTAGTTCTTTGCATATGCTCTCAAGTCCTGGAAGAGGCTCGATGTTCATACTAGAAGGCGTATCAGATACATGTTGACCTTCCTGAGGATATGCATAACACGAAAATAAGAAAATGTTCTAAAATATTCCCAAATAACTAGAAAGTGTCTGAACTAGAGAATGATAACTTACCCGAGGAATTACTTTATCCAATGTCTCCATAAGAGGATCATCCTCCAGCTGCTTAATCGACAGATTAATCCTTGATTTTTCTCTGGTTCAGAAGTTAGTATTAATCTTTCAAATTAGAAAAACAAACAAAAACAACCAGTGCAATTCTAGCTGCCACTTCACATGAACAAATAACAAATGTAGTTTTTCATTGACAAGTATAAAATTGACCATGAGACCGATATTTCCAAGAATACTGATTTCACTTAAAATGACAAAGAAAATTTATAAAGCAGATAAAGTACAATGGACTGGTAAGTACATGCCGCATATACTAGCATGCACAAAATGTATTTAGCTATTCTTCCTTGCTGCATGGCACAGATGATATATACAGTAGTGTACATTTCTGCTGAGAACACCAAGAACCACAACCATGGTTAATCAGCACTAAATGTAATTAGTTTTTCTACTCTTTTTCCTAAATGTCCCAATTTCAATTGATTGCTTAATCTTTCTTAAAAAGTGTAATTGACAGATTATACACAAGCTTACAAAATGGATGTGGTTTAACATCTAGGAAAATTCAAATTGGGGAGAAAAAAAAAATAAGACCCCTCTGGTACCACTATGATTTACAGCCTTACAGGATCACATGAATGTTTAAATTTAGGGTTTGAGTTTAGGCAAGCACACACATACTCTCTCTCTCTCTCTCTCTCTCTCTCTCTCTCTCTCTCTCTCTCTCTCTCTCTCTCTATCAATCTATCTATAATTTTTTTTTTCAATTCATGGTGTGGGCATATCTATTTACCTTGTTGTCAGCAATCTTCCTTTTAGCATGATACATGATGATGGCACTTTTATAAGCAGATATCTACACCAACTGTGTTCCATTAAAACTTAGTCCTTGATGCACCACATAGACAAGTCAGCAGCACAACGAAATGGTGAAAGCAATTATGTGCATCGATTAACCACAATGCTTCAAAATGCTTGTCATGTCCTTGGCAAACAGAAGCGCTTGTTGAACACTTTCGTATACATGGAAATCTTAACACATTTAGAACATGTTCATCACACAAATAAGATAACATTGTAATGTCTCATGTATTTGGTGTCAGCCAAATGTATCTTTTCTCGTCATTGACCACTCATATAACCCTAGTTAAATTTTGAATATTTCCTATTATTTCTAGCAAAGTTTTCTTATAATCCTCTTTACTCACATCAATGACCCTGATTGCTTCACTCCATCCAAGCAAGTCATCCATAGGTCGACTTCGAGCATGTTCACACTACACACCATCATGAATGTTCTCCCTTTATTCTCTATCAGAGATACACCATATTGTTTGATAGTGAAATCATTTCTTATTCTATCTTTTTCAGTAATTCAACATATCCAATGAACATTCTCATATCGACTATATTATCATTCAGATCTATAAATCATTTTATAAAACTATTTGCTTAATTCAAAAGGCATACTGTCACAGTAAAAAATAACCAGAAGCCCCTCCCAATAAAACCACCCCAGTTTTACTCCACGAGTAATATTTCATTAATCCTTCATGTTAACTAACAGATCCAATTTATGTAAAACCTTCGTTTTGTAAGAGCTTCTTGGCCATCTACTTTAACTACACCCTCAATTCTATATTTTGTTTTAATATTTAGTATATACTATCATTTGGGAAACTTGTATCAGCTACATAGGGCTTTTAGAGACCATGGATATCTACAATATTTCATATATGAATTTGAAGAATTATGTGAATATTATACCTATAAGCTATATAATAATCAAATACTATCTCAATGTATTTTTGGCATCAAGTATATGGTTCTAGGTGGATAGAGGTATAAAAGTAAATTAGTCATGTCGATGTATCTACATTATGTCATATGTCAAGACCATATAGTATGTTCATTATTAAAAGATACATATCCGATCGTTATTTTATATCAATCTTCGGACTAGTCTAACATAAATTACAGTTATCAGGAATCGAGATCCCTCTATTCACCTAGAACCATGATCCCTGTAGAACTGTGATCTAAGCTGTTTTGTCTTGATGCGAAACACCTGGTACCCTAGATAGACATGTATATGATCAAAAACACCAAATATTTAGGTAACAATCTCATCAATTTTATTCATTTTGATAAATATAAAAAACATTGAAGACAAATAAGTCCATAAAAATTCTTCCTTTGAAATCCTAGTGAAATTTTCAAATTTCAAAACAATAGGAGTACTGATTCCGTGAACTCTATGCGTTTAGGTTTTCGCTTCCTTACTATTCTTATTGACCCAATTAGACGTGATAAGAATACAATATCTAATGTATGAAGTGATCTTAGTGGGGACATGATGCACCATGGCTAATATAATAAACAAACCCATCCTACCACTCACATAAAAGGAACCAAGCTAAGTGACATACCTGGCACTTGAACACATATCATGACCAACACAATTAGCAGAAGACAATGGGCAACAACATACAACACGCCTATGTCAAAGTTTGATATGCTAATATTGCCATTTGCACTTTGTACCATGACAAACACAATTAGCAGACGATACTGGGCAACAACATACAACAGGCCTATGTCAAAATTTGATATGCTAATATTGCCTTTTGGGCTTTCTAATCCAATAGTCTAGTCATAATGAACTAGCACTGTTGCATCAAATTCAAGTTAGGAAACTTCCATAACTGGCCAATAATTAGCAGCTTTTCCTCATAGCCAGATACACTATTTGAAGGCATTATAGCAAACAATGTAGTCTCTTGCCATCTGTTGGAGTACAAAAACACATGTATATGTTGGAGCATTGTCACGAACGGTCGTCGCTCAACCGCAACTCTTCGCTCAGCGAACCGTTCATCGCTTTTGTTTGCTGGTACAGATGTTTGGCAGCATATTTTGTCTTGGTTTTGTGTGATTTTGTCTAAGAAATGTGAGCAGAAACAGTCTGTAACGTTGCAGAATGACCGCTCACTGCGCAGAGCCAAAACAGCTCCGTTTTGGGTCATTTTCGCATGCTGCGGTGACCGCTCTGAGCGGCCCAAAACATCAGCCATCTCAGCCCCTTGGAAGCACCCAGGTGGCACAGGGCTCGATGGGGCTTCGGGTAGGTATCGGGCATGAGCATTCATCAAGAGTTAAACTCGACTTGCGTCCGATACCTTGGGAACCGTCATTTGTGGACTTGCGACCGTTCTTACAGCCCTCTAAAGTCCTGCTTCCCTCTTTTTCTCCCTTTTCTCTGTTGCACTCAAGGTGTTCGACGAATTGCTTGTAAAGTTTCCCTCTTTGCGAGGCGTCGGGACTTGTCCGTCGCTCGTTTTCAAGCTAATCAACTTCTCTTTTGTAGGTCCTTCGGGATCGACATGAGGTTGTAAGTGGACTGACCCTTTGCGGACAACTAACGCTTTGGCGTTTCAAGACTTAGGCAATCTCAGCTAAGTCCGGAACATTGCGCAAGGTTGCTTCACGACTTAGGCAATTTTAGCTAAGTCTTCAAGTTTGCCGCTAGGGTGTCGTACGACTTAGGCAAATTCAGCTAAGTCCATGACATTGTGGTATCAGAGCGAGCAAGCAATTCGAACAAGCAGCGAAGAATATTTGCAATCTCGTCATGGCGAAACACCATGGTGAATCGAGCAAGATGGGGCAAGCCGGACCCTTGCCCTAAGCAGCCGAAGGCGGGCAGCAAGTGCAAACTCACTCGCAAGCTACTGGAGCCGCTCATGAGAAGCGCGGTAGCGAACAAGACGAGCGTGAAGTTGGGTATTCTCCGCGAGCAGAGGAGATGCAATCTGGAGAGCCGACTGGGAAAAGGAGCTACAAGGAGAGACTTACAACGGCGAAAACCCACCTTAATGTTCTTGAAGCGAGCTTGGAGGAACTCTACCAAGGCCAACGAAGGCTCCTTGGGGTAGAGAGCTCGCAAGAAGAAGTTGAATCTCAGATCAATAGGGTTGAGTCCCTAGTCGACCGACTGACGGAAGACACCAAAGACTCGGTGCGACATCTACACGAAGTTGTGGCGGAACTCACGTTTAAGGTGACGTTGCTCACAAGGACTCTTAATGCGGGAGGAAACAAAACCCGCGTTGCGTCGCCAGGAAGCTTCAGGGCACCCGAGCTGCATTGCTACGGGAGTGTCAGGGATGCCAAAGAGCTCAAAAAAATTTTGTTCGACATAGAACAGTATTTTCGTGCTACAAGGCCCGATTCTGAAGAAACCAAAGTTTCTATAGCAACAATGTATCTGAATGGAGATGCAAAACTTTGGTGGCGAACCTGTTGGGAAGAGATCCAATAAGGTTGATGCCGAGTGGATACATGGGAAGACTTGAAGCGAGGGTTGAGAACTCAGTTCTTGCCCGAGAACACAGAGTTTGTCGCAAGAAGGAAACTGAGACAACTCCGCCAAAGTACATCAATTCGAAACTATGTGAAACAATTTTCGACACTAATGTTGGATATACAAGATATATCCAAGAAGGACAAGCTATTCAGCTTCCTCGACGGCCTGAAGCCATGGGCACAACAGGAACTACATCGAAGGAATGTTACTGATTTTGTTTCTTCGGAGGACTTGGGAAAGAAGAAACGATCCTTGAGAAATCGCCCAACATACCGCATACCGCAAAAAGCCGGGAGTCAAGCCTCCAGCGTGACCACCATACCGCATGGCCCCTCCAGAATTAGCAGAACTCAAGAAGCAGTTAGACGAACTGTTGAGTGGTGTTCCCATCCGCAGTACAAAGGCACCATTCGGAGCTCCAATCCTCTTCCAGAAGAAACAAGATGGAGCCTCCGATTATGTGTCGATTATCAAGCCCTAAACAAAGTGACGGTGAAGAACAAATATCTCATCTTGCTCATCGCAGATTTGTTCGATCAACTGGGCAATGCCAAGTACTTCTCTAAACTCGATCTTCGGTCGGGGTATTGGCAGGTGCACATTGCAGAAGGCGACGAACAAAGCTATGGCAGACTGACGAACACCAAAGAAGGTGTTAGAGTTAAGGTCCTTCCTTGGGTTCATCAACTATTATCAGCGCTTCATAGCTGGATATTCGAAGCACACAGCTCCACTAACAGAGTTGCTAAAGGAGCAGTCTTAGAGATGGTCGGACAAATGTGAAGCAACATTTCAAGACCTAAAGACTGCTGTGTTTGAGGAACCAGTACTCAGATTACCAGACCATGGGAAGTCTTTTGAAGTCCATACAGATGCTTCAGACTTTGTTATCGGGGGAGTACTCATGCAAGAGGGTTATCCAGTGGCCTATGTGAGTCGCAAGCTCAACGAGACTGAGCAGCGATATCCTGTGCATGAGAAGGAGATGACAGCGGTGGTCCACTGTCTACGAGTGTGGCGACACTATCTTCTGAGAGCGTCATTTGTGCTAAGGACAGATAATGTCGCATTGAGTTACTTCCAAACTCAAAAGAATCTCTCCCCAAAACAAGTACAATGGCAAGACTTTTTGCCCGAGTTCGACATGGTAATGGAATGCAAACCCAGAAAAGCAAACGTCGTGGCCCATGTATTGAGTCGGAAAGTTGAATTGGTGAACGCTATACAATTGTAAGGTGAAGGCCAAGCAAGTCGGTTACACTCCAACTTTCTTTTTAGGATGAGGGATGTACAGTGATCCACAGGCAGCAACCCTGATGCAACTCATCAAAGAGGGCAAGGCACGACAGTTTTAGGTCCAGAATGAACTCATCTACACCAAAGGGAATAGAGTTTATGTTTCGCGGGCGGACACTTTGAGGCGTGAACTCCTGAGGGAGTGTCACGACTCCCTCTAGGCGGGACACCCAGGCATTCATCGAACAATGGCTCTCGTGGAGAGGGCCTTCTATTGGCCGAAGATGGGGACAAATGTGGAGGAATATGCTCGAACATGTCTTACTTGCCAACAGGATAAGGTTGAGCAGCGAAAGACGGTGAGACTTTTGGAGTCGCTGCCCGTACTAGAAAGGCCATGGGAGAGCATTTCCTTGGAATTCATATCAAGCTTGCCCGCAGTAGGGGGACTTAGATCGATACTCGTGGTTGTAGATCGATTTTCGAAGTATGCAACGTTCATTGTTGCACCCCTACATTGTTCAGCAGAGGAGGCGACTAAGTTGATGATGAAGAATGTGAAGTATTGGGGAGTCCCACACAACAGCATTAGTGATCGAGATTCTCGGTTCTTGGGACGATTCTGGACCGAGCTGTTCAAGCTGATGGGATCTAAGTTATACTTCTCCATAAGCCTCCACTCCCAGACGAATGGTCAAACAGAAAGAATCAACTCGCTTTTGGAGCAATATCTACGACACTATGTGAGTACCAATCAACGAGATTGAGTGAAGTTGTTGGATATTGTCTAATTCTCCTACAACTTGCAGTGGAGTTCTACGTCCAATAAGAGCCCCTTCGAAATTATTATGGGACAGCAGCCATCGACTCCTCACACCTTGGCTATTGCCTACACAGGGAGTAGTCCATCAGCATATCACTTTACAAAGGAATGGCATCAGAATGCAGATATTGCTCGGGCTTACTTGGAGAAGGCGGCCAAAAAGATGAAGAAGTGGGCAGACTTGGGAAGGCGACCAGAAGAGTTTAAAGTTGGCAACTTGGTATTAGTGAAGCTCCAACCAGCATCACTCTAGTTCTTTAAGCATAAAGTGCACAAAAGATTGGTACGCAAGTATGAAGGGCCTTTCCCAATTATTAGCAGGGTGGGCAACGTCTCTTACAAGTTGCAACTGTCGACATAGCTCAAAATTCACAATGTCTTTTATGCAAGCAACTTGAAAGCCTACCATTCGGATCAGCAAGATCCTTCCCAAAATATTTCAACTTAACTACCTCTGATCAGAGCCTCCTACGAGAAGCGAGTTGAGACCATTCTGGCGGATCGTAAGACTAAGCTACCCAGCGAAGCGGAGCAAACTGAGTACTTGGTGAAGTGGCAAAAGCTTCCCCGAATAGAAGCCAATTAGGAGCTAGAAGACGCCCTATGTCATGAAGAAGCCCTCGTCAAATCCTACCAACAAGCGTCGACGAAGGCGTCAACAGTTTAAGTGGGAGAGAATGTCACGAACGATCGTCGCTCAACCGCAACTCTTTGCCCAGTGAATCGTTCGTCGCTTTTGTTTGCTGGTACAGATGTTTGGCAGCATGTTTTGCCTTGGTATTGTATGATTTTACCTAAGAAATGCGAGCAGAAACAATCTGTAACGCTCCAGAACAATCGCTCACTGCGTAGAGCCAAAACAGCTCCCTTTTGGGTCATTTCCGCGTGCTGCGACGACCGCTCTAAGCGGCCCAAAACGTCAGTCATCTCAACCCCTTAGAACCACCTGGGTGGCACAGGGCTAGATGGGGCTACAAGTAGGTGTCAGGCGTGAGCATTCATCAAGAGTTGAACTCGACTTACGTCTGATACTTTGGGAACCATCGTTTGTGGACTTGCGACCGTTCTTACAGCCCTCTAAAGTCCTGTTTCGCTCTCTTTCTCTCTTTTCTCTGTTGCACTCAAGGTGTTCGACGAATTACTTGTAAAGCTTCCCTCTTTGCGAGACGTCGGGACTTGTCCGTCGCTCGTTTTCAAGCTAATCAACTTCTCTTTTGCAGGTCCTTTGGGACCGGTATGAGGTTGTAAGTGGCTGACCCTTTGCGGACAACTAACGCTTCGGCGTTTCAAGACTTAGGCAATCCCAGCTAAGTCCGGAACATTGGACAATGTTGCTTCACGACATAGGCAATTTCAGCTAAGTTTTTAAGTTTGCCGCTAGGGTGCCGCACAACTTAGGCAAATTCGGCTAAATCCGTGACAGCATGGATATACTAATCTTGCCATTTGGACTTGCTTACTAATTTCTGGAGTCTCTAGACAATTAGAAGACAAGAATGCAAGCATTATTGGAAGCCTTTAGGTTCTTTAAATGTGTAAATGAAATGAACTAGTGCTGTGTTGAACTGGGACTAGAAAGCTTTCCTTGATGACCAATCAACAGCAACTTTTCCTCCTCGCTGAAACCAATTGCAGTCTCTTCCATTTTTATACATGCACTTTACTCGTTAGAGCATCAAGAAACAATGAATTATTTCGGTCAATCTAACCAGTTCAGATCTCAGCTTCTTCATGTTGAATTAACTGCAGGAGCAAAGAAGCTAAAGCAAGATAATATGCACCAGCTCTTGTGGAAAGGAGGAATCGGTAAGAAGCACCAACCACTCAGGATTGACACACATTTACCTATCAAAGTCTCAAGCAGCTTTCCTATCATCGATACTACTAATGCAAATAATGATGAATGGAAAAATTTTATAAATTATATAAACAATTCAGCAGGTTTATCAAACTGCATTTCTGAGTATATCAAGATGTTCATCATCATTTGACATACAATCAAATTATTTATACTGCTGTCAATTTTCAAGACCAAATGCTGTTTTAGTAGTTCATCTTTCTGTAATTGTTAACAATTTGGTATTGCACTCTTTTAATTAAGCTGCATAATGATATGCCAGTATTCATGAAAATTCTGCTCATTTGGCCCCATAAGAAAAGGAAGAAATGTTTCTATCTTCTACCATGGAACTTCTCAGCATAGTCTGATCAATATGGGGCTGCACATATTCCCTTTATTCTGTTATTCTTGTTCTACTACTTTATGCCAAAAGTTATGCTTGTAACTTGTGGTCAAAAAATTATGAACAATGAGTCAGAATCAAGCAAAGATACTAGTCAAACCTCTCAATACCAAAATATTTAACCAAAGAATGATATATCAAGAACAGAATAGCAATTCTTACTTATCTATCTGAATGATTTTGACCTTGACTTCATCTCCTTCATGTAGAATATCTCTCACATCTTGAACCAAATCCCAGGAAACCTCAGTGACATGCACAAGTCCAGTTAGATGATAATAACCTACAAAGAAATTTTGTATATCAGCTGCTAAAATGAAATCATAGCACAAAATAAAACACTCGTATAAGTCCTAAATATAAAGTTTAGGTACCATCAGGGAAACGAAGGTGAACAAATGCACCATAGTCTTCTAAGGAACCCACTATTCCATCAAAAACATCGCCAATGTTAATTTGGCTAGAATATTTTGACCACGTGGCATCTTTCTCAGAATAGATGAGCTTTTTTTCCTCCTCGTTTGCTTCAATGACCTATATACAAAGTAAAATAAATAAATTACCTTCCAATAAGACCATGATTCAACTTTTCTAGTCTAAATGAGGACAAAGTCTACCCATAAAAGACCCAGACTTGTCATTCACTTTCTAATATTTTACATCCTTGCAAGACTATTGATTTAATAGTCATCTTGCATCATATATCTACCATCGTTGTTCATGTTTCAAGGCAGTTAAACCATATTTATTATGCAATGTTATAAGGAAAATAATGGTATAATCACACAAGAACAACTGCTAACTCATCATCAAACACCATTAGCGAAGAAAGAAAAGTCAATGTATAATCTTAACAATTAACATCAAAATATAGAGTCAAAGCCTGTCTAGATGCTTTTCCTGTTCTGATCATTGTTTTTCAGATAAATTAATGATTCAGGCATAGAGAATAATTTTGCTATCATAAGCTCTAATCACCAACCAATATAGATTATAATGTTAGCAAGAACTTTACATAACACCCCACTTGCAATTTTACTGCAGAACAAATTTCTCTAAGGAAGCATATTAATGGAAAAAGAAAGAAAATACCTTAAAAGAAATAGATGAGCCTACTAGATCTTTTGCTATATCTTGAATGGTTCTTGATGGATCTGCAAGAAAACCCACCATAAGTGATAAGTCACAACCTCAAGCATACCTATGGAATAAAATTGGCATGGACTGTGTAAGGAAAACAAAATATTGGCAACCCAAAATGTAGCCAAAACACAGCAGAAAAAGAATCTACAAAACTAGGAATAGGTTTATGCTAAATGAATACTACAGATAACACAAAACAGATGATCAATGAGATATGCACAATTGTAAGCATGATATATAGTATCCCTTAAGACAAATGTCCAGAATAGCTGCTAGAAGAAAAAAATAGTACCTTTACATGAGTGGGATGGACTAAGAAGAGGGTAAGGGAGAAAGCCAAGAAGTGAATAAAATCGAATCAGCAGACCCCCATTATTGAAGGCTTCAATCTTGCCATCAAAGAGCACGCCACTATCTCTGTAAGCTCTTGCTGCCCGCCAATCAGCAGACCTCTATTTCTTCATAGAGACAAAGAATTAGATTATAATTTTATTCCACAGGTTAAGTATGTAATTGCACAAATTATATTATGTTTGTCAGCCATATGAACTAGAAAATTGGTAGAAACATGCATTTATAGGCCAGTAAAATTATACCTTATATTAGACTAAAACTATACTTGTTCATTTCAGCATCACCATCAATGTGATGACCACAAATCTTTGAGGAATTATACTGAACTTTACCAGTTCAAATAAGACAATGGACCAAAATTGATAAATGAGAGGCAACATGTAATCTCAAGCAATATCTACTAAAAACAGTACAAGTCTCCTTTAGCAATATCACAAGGTATACTCACTATTCCAAAGAAACTTATCAAATATACAAGGAATTTTTTCTCCAAACATCTCACCAGGATTGCTCAGCATATATCAACTAGCATAAAAAGGAAGGTCCTGGCTGCATGATCAGGAAGATACTCTACATTATGAGTTTGTGAAAGAAAAGACTCAGGCAAAATCAAGATAGCATTCCAATTTTGGCACCGGACAATGCAAAATAAATGGATACGTTTTCTACAAATATCAATTCCTGGTCTTTAGATCTCTTGGGTTTATCAATTGTAGGTAGATTATCAATTCAAGAAGAAACAACCAACAAGATATCAAAATCAACAAACTAGGAACCTGGGTCTATCTCAACAATGCTTAAGCCCTTAATAATATAGAATGCTCATATACACGAATTAACAAAGACTCATAAAGGAGGAAATATACTGAAAAAAATCAATCGGTGGCCTTCAGATTTGGGGTGTCAACCCTGGTATGATGCATGTGAGACTCAACTGGTAGTCCCGACTCCCGAGTAGTCTTTTCCTACTTGCATATGATATCATTTGTTACAGCCCAATAGGATAATCGATACATTATTTTGAGTCTTAATCATTGACCCAAAATACTTAGGCCCATGTTGATGATAGTACTACACCTTAGCACTTATAAACCAACTCAGATCATCTCCTACGTCTGATAAGAGACTAAATTGGGGTATTACAATTCTTGGGTTCACAATCCAAAGAACTAAACGACTCGTGCGAACACGACATGGCCATTTGAGAAATTAGGAATTCAGGGCTTCCAATATCAGTGCCTAATGTAGAACCCTCAACGAGAAAGTCTACAAGGGGAAAATATCTTAAAGATTGTTGGACCATGGAACAGCAGGAAGACGGTACCCGGAGTTGGCGGGGGTCATCATCGCCGATTCTGGAAGCCTCCTCGCGAGACGCTTCCTCTTGATCAACGCCGCTCCCTCCGGAAGTGGCGGGCCTTGCGGCGCAGGCGACTGTCCCGAGGAAGAGACTCCTCCTCCTGAGAGGGAGACGATACCGCAACGCGTGCCTGGCAACGGCCGCTGCAGCGGGGCCGTCGAAAGGGAGACGACACCGCGACGCGTGCTTGGCAATGGCGGCCGCAGCGGGGCCGTCGAAGGGCTGCGGGAAGAGGGAGAGCCCACCGGCCGCAGCGAACATCTCGAAATGGGTGAGGCGGGGTGGGGGAAGAGGAGAGAGAGCGAGAGGCAGTAACGGCTCAAATAAATTAGAAGGCTTGGTGTGGGAGAGTTCAATCCTGCTTCCACGTGGCACCGCGGACGGCCACAGAAAACTCTGTGGCATCATGGGAAGTTACCAACGGACTTTGATCTCCACCGTCGGTTCAGCAGATCAAGATTTTGATGGCCAAGCATTAATCTGTGATGATAAATGATGAGGTAAAGATTTAAGTCTTATTATTAGAAACGCACCAATGAAATATATTGAGATAGGGATTAGATAGGATGAAAGAAAAGACATGAGTGTCTTAATTCTCAAGTTAATGCTCTCTGACACTCGAAGCATGACACTGTCCTCATAATAGGAGATTGATCGAATCACACTATTTATTTATATTGAAGCCATTAAAACTAAATTATGAGCATTTATACTTCTTTTTCCGTTTATAATAAACCTCAATCGGCTTAATCGTCGAAGGTATTTTATATAACGTAGAAATGAGTACATAGTAAAATTCTCTCTCGATATCTTATGATCACTTTAAATAGGACCCTTTTTTTTTTTTTCATTTTTAGGCATGATAATATTAATAAAGAAAATATTACATAAAATCAATTTCAAGATAACAGTAAAAATTGATTTAGTGAAATCCTCTCTAGAGATCATATGCTAAATCTCAGACGTGATAACACTTGAACAATAAATCAGAATTGATGACATCAGATTGATGATCAAAATTAATTATATTATTAAATGATTTATATCTTGTTATCACAAATAGAATGATATTTGGGATTCAATGTTAATATCCTGTAATAATTTGATTATTTTTTTATAGACTAATCTAGCTATCAATTACTGATAAGAAAAACTAAGAAACTAGGAGAACTTGAAATTTTATCATGATTCTTTTGTTAAAGTCCAGAAATATTGTCGAAGGCATTCATGAACATATGACAATAGTGGGCAGATTCCCACTTCTATAAATCACAACAAAACAATGGCTCAAACTCCTCCCAATGTATCAGTCTTCACCCCCCCCTCCCCTCAAGTCAAACAAGTTCAGGCATCAATCTCTCTCTCTCGCTCTGAGTGCTCACATCTAAGGAGGAGAAAAAGGGTGTGCACGTCATCTCTCTCCACAGCTCAACATGGCAACCATTAGCCTCTTATTAGCTCAAATCTTTACCTTGTGCTAATAGAAGTCATAGTCAACTACATGCATGCCAAACAGGCAAAAGTAGAAGACAGCAGGCACGTTGACTAGTGTTCATCTACCTACCTTCCTGCCTTCCTGAGTTCCCATTCTTTCGTTCCTTCATTCATTCAAGCTCATTCATTGTCACATTCATTCAATTCATTCATAGGAGCAAGAAGAGAGAGAAAGGGAGAAGGGGGAGTGGAGGAGAGAGAAAGAGAGAGAATGGTGGTGGGAGGAGGGGAGGAGGAGGAGTACTTGTTCAAGGTGGTGATCATAGGGGACTCGGCGGTGGGGAAGTCGAACCTGCTGTCGAGGTACGCGAGGAACGAGTTCAACCTGCACTCCAAGGCCACCATCGGGGTGGAGTTCCTGACGCAGACCGTCGACATCGACGGCAAGGAGGTGAAGGCCCAGATCTGGGACACCGCCGGCCAGGACCGGTTCCGCGCCGTCACCTCCGCCTACTACCGTGGCGCCTTCGGCGCCCTTGTCGTCTATGACGTCTCCCGCCGCTCCACCTTCGACTCTGTCTCCCGCTGGCTCGACGAGCTCAATAGTACGTCTAATCCTTCTCTCTCACTTTCCCTTTTGATGCTGACACTCAAGAATATATCTGCAACACAATGTGTTTAGATATGTTATATTGTGCATAGATATGTTGTTCTTATCATGATAGATACTCAGATCTGGTGAAATTTGTTGTGATCATCATTATTTTTTTTTTCCATAAGGACTCATTAGTACATAGTAATTTTCGGAGGAAAAATTAATTAAGCACAGTAATCTTTAGAATTTCAAGTTTGTGAGACGTATTGTCATAGAAATCCTAAAAGTAATTGGGTAAAGATTACTTGGATTGGACTGCAAATGAAGATTGATAGACGAAAAGAGTATGTTCGTTCGTAACTCTTTTGCATAAAGTTTGATGGAAATCTCTCATTATGTCATACATGCCAGACTCTAAATATTTGTTAACATTTCTTGCTTTATACTTTGACTTTGGTAAACATTGCACGAAATATCTAAGGCTAATGTCATATGTTGTGCTCACAACGTTAAGATCTCAGAGCCTTCTAGTTTCACAAAGCAGGAAAGAATGATCTTGAGTATATAGGTGTCGGCAGTGAAAAGAAGAGATTTTGCAACTGCTTTTCTAAGTTGTTCTCTCCTTTTGTTTCAATCGCTTTCCTTTTTTTAAACTTCTTTTAGAGGTCCACCAGCTCTTTCTTCCCATACTGGAATCTACTGGAAACACCCAATCCATATTAATATATCGAACAATGTTCACAAGATGGAGGCTTTGGATCAGTTTGGTGGAATCAAGATCAATCAAAGAATTAATTTAGAGCTTTCAAATATATCTATGTTATTAATCAACTAAAAGTTTAGAAATATAGTAAAAATAAAATAAAATAAGCTTCAGAAGCCAAGATCTTTAGCTGGTGGTAAAAAGGCTGCATGGTTGTGCGAGTTTTAGTATTCAGAAAAAAAAGCAAGGGCTTGTTGTGAAGATCATGCTTACTAGGCGTTCCATGTTGAATTGTTGTTAAGAGTCCTGCGACAAATGTAATTGTTCATATTCTATTGCATGTACTATGTAAAATGTGGTAAGATCATTATGGGTGAAAGAGCAATGTGGATCAAGACAACTTGCCATCACATCCATTAGTCCATGGCTCAGGTTTCTTCTGGTTTCCAGCCTTCAGTGGTGCCAGTAGATTGTGTGATGGAGATGTCAAATACAAGTACTGTAGCTTCAAGGAAATGGGATACCACCAATATATGTGAGTAACCTACCAAGCCTACTTCTTTTCTTGACAATGAAAGTGATGATATCTCAAAAATAGTGGTCTCAAGTACCACTGATGAACAACACGGAACTCTTGAAGTTCTCATGGAATTTACATTTGACCTATATATAATAGGTATTGTAGTTAGAAGATGTCAAATTATTACTATTAGTGGTATACGAGAGGTAGAGAGGAAGACTCAAAAAGGCTTTAACTTCAATATAAAAACTATAAATGAAGATCTAAGTTCTTTTAAATTAAATATAACTTTTTACATAGTTCAATGGCAGCAAAAGATTTATTTAGTCAACCCAAATAGTTGGGGCTTTAAGGTTTTATCTTTGTTGTTGTCGTCTCAGACTTTGCATTGCTAAGACAAATGTTTCTATTGTCTACAACTTCGAGCAGACTCAAATTTGAATCCTCTGATTTTGGAGAACAAAAAGCTACAGTTGTAAAAACATTTCTCTATGATTGATTTAATCTGCATACCATAGTGGTATCACTTAAAAGGAGGAAGGGACCATCAAAGGTCCAGTGTTTTTCTTCTATCTCTTTTTCGTCTAATTTGATTCAAGATCATAAGCTTGCATGAACAAAAGCAGGATTTAAGTGATTGATCCTGTTGTTACTTCCCACACTCTTCACTTGTTTCTGTTGCCAATGTACAACTATTTTGAGTTTAGTAATAACCATGATCATGAGTAAGTATACAAAACAAAAACGGTCAAATATTATATAATAGAATAGTATATGTTGTTAACTTTTCCTATACTTTTGTTTGAGTTCATGCTAATAGGATATAAATACAATTTGATTTAATCATGCAATGAATTTTCGTATTTCCGCTAGTTAAAGGCACCTGGTAACATTAACCCTATCTCAGCTAGCTTTATAAAGCATCGAGTGCATGAAAAACCTTAGCTGATGTTGATTAGGTGATTAAGCTAAATCATTAGGAGCTTTCATAAACATACACCCACATTAGTGATATATATATATCTCAAAGAGAGCCATTAACAGAATGAGCATGCAGATTGTAAGAGTGCTGATAGCTGCTGACAACCCTCAGAATAATAATATATTTTAAGAAATTAGAATATCTCTACCTCATATAATTGCAGTTATCTTTTCCTCCTCAGTGCTTAAACATCTAATTTAGTGACAATATACTGCAGCACATTCAGACACAACTGTCGCGAAGATGCTGGTAGGTAACAAGTGTGACTTGTCAAACATTAGAGAGGTATCGGTTGAGGAAGGCAAATGCCTCGCAGAAGCTGAAGGACTTTTCTTCATTGAGACATCAGCCTTGGATTCTACGAATGTGAAGACGGCCTTCGAGATCGTAATCAAGGAGATCTACGACAATGTCAGCAGGAAGGTCTTGAATTCAGATTCCTACAAAGCAGACCTTTCTATCAACAGGGTTGCACTTTTTAGTGACGGCGCCAATGACCAAAAACAAGCCACAAGCAGATTCTCTTGTTGTTAGATCCATTTGAAAATTTTCTTGAGGTCGGACATAAGAAGTAATCTAAGTTGCTTTTGGTTTGCTACAATGCTCGAAGTGTATTCAAAGAGTAATTTCTTTCACTAGATATAAATATTTTGGTGCTTTGTTGTCCAATAAACTGGTTATATAAAAAACTGCACATATGGAGTATAGTTTTATTTATTTGTTGCAATCAATCTCTCCATTCACTGGCACAAGAAAGGCTTGTTTTGCATGAGTTGTGTCTGCAATGCTTTCCAAATCTTTGGAACTCCTCCATGTGCCCAAGTATCGGCATTGGATGAATGATCGAAGTAATACTGCTTGAATTGGACCTTCGCAATACATCATGATTTGATATATATTGTCTCCTGGTGTCATTGTGAATATTTATGCTTGATAGAGAGGATTAATTCTGTTTTTTTAATTTCGGGACATAACGATTGACACTCACAAATGCAGATTTGATGATGAGGTTGAGTAAGGTTAAGCTTCACTCTTAGTTCTGGATTATTTAGTGTTCATCAGAATTGGCAGTGCCTTCCAAGCATCATCATCATTTATCATTATTATTTTTTATATTATTCTTCCACTGACATCAGATAAAATTGAAAATAATATAAAGATTAGCATGACCCTTGCAACACACACAAATGAGATAAATTGATCATTGTTTTCTTTTCTTAGGGTATTCTCTCTCTCTCTCTCTCTCTCTCTCTCTCTCTCTCTCTCTTCTCTTGCTGGCACAGGTACCTACTAAAGTCTATGATCCTGCTGTGCATATAGCAAAAAAATAAAGTCTATGATCCTGGCACAGGTACCACTAAGGTGAGCCGCTCTATGAAGAGCCATGGAGCTCAAGAAATAGAGTCCACCATTACTCACACTGGGTAGGAAACAAGTTATAAATGCAAAGATAGAAGGAAAAGAACAAGAAAGAGTCCTGTGGTTTTAGATAAGAAGAAAACAGGGAATAAGAATGGGTTGCACAAGTTGTCATGATGGTCCTTCTTGCTGTTTTGTATGAAAAGATGAGAAGCAAACCTCCAAATGGATTGGGAAAAGTACCACATTATCTTCTGTTGAAATGGAGATGCTAAAGTAGAAAGCCATCCTAACTCTCCTTTAACAATGTCCCAACAGAAAAAAAGGAGCTGAACTTAAAAAGAAAAGGCTCTTGTGATGGCAATTATGGATCATGAAGCCAAATGAAACTTAATGTCTGACATCAATGCTCATCTAGACTACTAGCTCTGCATTGTTCTTATATTTTTGCGTTAAATGTGAATGATCTTTTGTGATATGGTTGCGAAGTAGGAAATCATCTCATATCCATGCTGAGATGGAGAGAAAAGGGCCTTCCAAGATTTGGAGGCCATGTGGCTATTTTTTATATAACCAATGAAAGGATAATAGGAAAATAGAAAAAAAGAAAAAACATAGAGATTATGTAATATATATCATGGTATGTTAATATAGTAATCAACGTCCAGAAATGAATGGACCAAAAGAAGTGGAAGAAGAGTTGGAGGACAAGTGGAGGAGGAGGAGGAGAAGGAGAAGGAGAAGCATACACCGGCCTACTAATGGTGATAAATCCTCATTTTAATATATAAAATGAGGATTTAAATTTAAAAAAATTAAAGAAAAACTGAATTGGAGGATTAGTCTATATACCATGTAAGAAATCATGAACTAGATCGAACCAAGTTGGTTTAGTATTCGGCTACTACATGTTTGATGTAGATAGTATTTTAGGTGTAAAAATTCCTCTCATTGTGTTTAAAAAAAAAAAAAAGTTTGTAGAGTAACAAAGCATAAATGTAGTTAATAATCATTTTATTAATTATGAGATAAAAATTAATTGATATTTAAATACTTCGTAAAGAAATTAGATTTTATTTCGAGTTAATACAACCTATATTATACTCATGGGTATGTGTACCCATAGAGATGAGGATGAATAATAAACAAAGATATGATGAAATGAAAGAAATTTTCTATTATCTATATTATTATGAGACAAGAATAGATAGAGCACTCTTCAGCCATTATTGACATTTCTAATTGTTACTTCAATTAATCTATCCAACATGCTTAAACCAAATATAAAAAAATTAAAGTCGCTCAACTTTAAATTAATAAAATTTAAATTTTTATAAAAATAGTATCCAAATGTTCTTATCATCTCAATAATAATAACTATTGGTTTTTAGAGGATGTAAATATTAATCAAGTTTTTTAAAGGTGATAGTGTTTGCCATAAAACACCAAATATACCCTTAATCTTGTCGAGCTAAGGACATTGAATTGTTACGGCAATTTAGTCATTGTGGCTTTTATCTCTCCGGCCCGATACCCTCCTCGTTCCCGGTTGCCAAATCGCGCTCTTCAGTGTCTTCCTCGACTCGCCCCGCGGTCGCTCTTTCTCGTCGGTGAGAGGCTACCCGGATCTCCTTTGCCCTTTCTCTCCGTTTCTGAATTGTAAGCTTTACCTCTCGATCGATCTTTCGGTGCCTGATTTGGCCTCGTCCATTACATTTTGTTATTCTGGTCACTATCTGGTTCTAGAAAGTTGTGCCCTTCCTTAGTTTTAGATTGACGAGGAGCCCTCCTTTTCCTTCGGGTTTGGATTTGACGTATTTGGTTTGTTCCTTGAAGGATAGGGAATCTAGATTGGAGAGAATTGGTTCTTGTGTTCGATGTGTGTGTTGCTTGTGCTGTTTATGTTTGATGGATTGCCCAACTGGGAATTCAGAAGATACTTTACCATGATAATTGATGCTGTCTTTAACTACCAGCGTTATTGCTTTTGTACATAACTTCGAAGACATTTTACTATGTTGATTGAAGGATTATAGCTCTCAACTTGTAAGATTTTTTAGGTACATACATGAGCTTGCATTATAAACACGGAAAAAAGGAATCCCAATATCCAGTACTTTTGGTGGTATGTCTATTAGTAGTATACTAGTTAGTGTTGCGGGCATAGAGATCCAAAAATTTATTATGATTGATGGTTCAAACTAGAAATTTGTTTGTTTTTTTTTTCTCATTTCATGAATGATTGTATGAGACAAAAACTTTTGATTGGTTATTCACTTGTACAATTGTTAAAGGTCCACATAAAAAACATGTTCTAGTTCTTCTCATGGGTTACTGTCCCTCTCCAATTGATTGAACAACAATATAATTTTCTTGGTTGGTAAAAATCTAATAACAATTTCACTGCTACATGTACATTTGATATCATTGTCGATCTACAGATGATATGAATCGGTGACGATTCCTATTGCTAGTTTGTTTTGCTTCACTAAATGAGCTTGTTTCAAAGATGAGAAAAACAGAGCAGGAGTTGGAGATCATTGGAAATGGTTGTAGGAGATAGGCACCATTGTGAATGTTGGTTGGAGATGCAATCGAGAATTTTCATCTCTTCTTCTGTAGCTTGCAATCTTTAAAGGTAATGCAACAGTTGATTAGGGGCACAAAATGAAAAAGCGGAAGAATTTAAATTTTGTGCTAAGAACACATTTTTTTGTCTTCAAGCAGCTACACCTGATTTGAACATTCATATTGTTGAGTAGTCATGTAATTGATGAAACTTGAAATAAAATTCCAATTTGTCAGTAGGCAACAGTAAATTTTTAGAATTTTGATTATCATACATAGAACAAAGTAAACATCAAAAAGGGTATTGTATATTAAAAATGCTATTCAGTTATTATGTCTAAGATGGTCATTGTTTATATTTCAGTGGGAAAGCAGCATAATATTATCACACTTGCTACACCAGAATTAAGGAGAATTGATAAGGATAAATAAAATAAAATAAAAATGTGATAGTATGCAAATAAAAACATTATAAAAATGAGTAAGCTGCATATATTTATGTCACTTGCTAGATTAAATATAATAAATTAATAAGACAATCATCTAATCGTGATGTGTAGAAGGATATATAACTTATTTGTATCTAGAATCTCTGACGAAATCCGTGTCTAGGTCCAATGATAGTTGAACCTTGTTCCTTGTATTTATATTGCAATGAATGAAGATTTGAAGATTAATAGATGGAGTCACAGTGCATACCAGGAAGAAATGCAAGAGTTGATCCTGTCCAATTATTCGAGAAGTCCAATAATGCATTCAGAATGATGGTTGGTTTCATGTGTAAATTGCCTGGTCCCAATTAGAGGTGTAATAGTGGTTGATCACTCTTGTATCAGGATGGATACTGGATCAACAAATTAAGAATCATATGACAAAGAGTTTTTTCAGCAACTATGTGACATTGTGGATCTTAATTAGGCTGATATGTAGTAGAAGAGATCTATTCTCTCTATATGATCACTGGACTGAGGAAAACCTTGGCATCCATAATTGCATATCCATGATTTTTGCGACAGATAGGGTTTTGATGATTGGTATCCTTAATAAAGGTTTTGTTAAACATGCAACCTAAGGGAAGCCTAAGCCAAGGTTGTCTGGTTTCCTCTAGTGTTGTGATGTCCTAAAGCACCTTTTTTCTACAGTATGAAAAATGGTGCATTAGTTGTTCATATGTTTCACACTTTATTCAGTAATATGCTTCTGGTATCTGCATCCATATGTTTGGTGATTAAGTTGGGCAAAAGAAAAGCAGCTTTTGTTTTGTCCATGTTCTTTCATATTTAAATTGTTGCTATTTTATTTTTCGAAGAAGGTTCCATGTTTGCAAAACTTCTTCTATCATTCCAAGAAGTGACTATTTTTCCCCAAATAATAACATTATTGGTTGTGATTTTTTTTTTTTTCTTTGCCATGATAGCTGTTAAGGGAAGTGTTCTGGAAGGACGGTCATTATGGCATCAAGGCGCCATGTTCAATACACTCCGCTTGCGTTGGATGACATGGATGAAGATCATGGAATGTTGAAGGAAGAAGATCTTCGTTTTGCCTACAATCCTAGGGTCCTTGACAGAGTTCCATGGAAATCGATTGCCCTTGCTCTTTTTCTTCTTGCTCTTGGGTCAGCTCTTATTATTCTGTCATTGTTCATCTTTACAGGCCGAATGGAGGGTGAGCGGTCCCAAGCATATGGCCTCTTGACTCTTGGTATACTTGCATTTCTTCCTGGTATGCACTGTGAATCCATCTATTAATGTTCACAAATATCAACGTAACATACATGATGTTATAGAAGCAATTAATCTCGTCCTGGAATGCACTGTGAATGTGTGATGTACATTATTTGTTCTTTGACTATTTCCTTTGTTTGATAAAGTCCTATGAGACATGGAGAACTTGAAAAATCATGTATCAGGGCAGGTCCTATCCTGTCTATAGCACTGTGATATTGAATTGGCAATATTCATCTTGTTGCAGGTTTCTATGAGACCCGGATTGCATACTACTCCTGGAGAGGTGCTCCTGGCTATAGGTTCTCTTCGATTCCTAACTAATTCTCCAAAAGTTCCTTAGGCACTAATATGGATGGTATTTTTTTTGCTTTTACGACTAAGAGTTTGCAATATGGAATTACAACTTGTTTAATTCCATGTAGATCCATGTTTTATGTATACCTATCATATGTGCATTGAGCATTTTGTGTTGCTATTGTTGTTTCTGTTTGCAAACAAGGCCCTTATCCTTGCTGAATGGGGCTGCTGCTGGTTTTATGACATGTAGCCATGCTTTATTTAGTCTCGTAAATGTTCCGAGGGATGCGCCGATAAATACTTACCTTGTAATTTCTTTAATGTTTGTTTGTTACACTGTATCATAGCAACATATCCTTCAAAGCTCTTTCCAACTTAGAGAGAGAGTGTGCACCAGTGATGATTAGTGCGGATCTTATTAGATGCCAGTCCCACTTACTTTGATTTTTAGAGTTAAAAAAGAGTCGAAGCCTAATAACAGCAAACACGTTTTTTTTTTTTTCTGGCTGAATCCTCCTCTTAAGACTTCTTCTTGCCTGGCTGAATGAGAGTGACATCTTAGAAATGAGTAAGTTTCATTGAGATTATCATAATTCAATTTCAATTGTATTATTCTCATTGTTGGAAACACTTTGTAATAAGGAATTGCCAACAAATGTTAAAGATGCTCTACATGTGCTAGGAATAAAAAGATACCAAATGTTAATTCCTTTGATGTACGTATAAAAACGAAACGATTCACGTATCCATCCATAAACACATTTACTGAGACATTCAATAATTCACCCGTTAATTGACGATGATTTCGCTACTGAGGCTAAACATGATTCGAATCTTTTATTGAATAATAAAATGTGTCGAGATTTCGCTACCAACATTTGATTGCCACATCAATCAATCAGCCGGGAGTACCACTCCGCCACTGTCGGAGAGCCAAGCTGGGCGCAAACGCGCCATCACCTTGGCCGGTGGTCCGCCGTGGTCAAACCTCATTCCGTTTCATGCGGACTTCACAGGTGGGTCGACTCATGCGTTTCACGGGGAAGTCTTCTGGGGAAGGGGGACACCAGCGATCGGTCCGAGCGGTGTTTCTCCCGCAGCTCGACTTGTCAGCCACTTTGACCAATCTAAATTAACCAACATCAAACAAGTTTGCCTCTTCGCGGTCATGTTATTACATGACAGCGATTCATTTGGGCCGGTTCGATGTTTTCGTGAACCGGCTCCACCAGACCGCTTCTCCTCTCTTCTCTTTTCGGCAACGCCATTATGCATCTCTTTGACTCACCAGAGAGAGAGAGAACAGGATATATATATATATATATAGAGAGAGAGAGAGAGAGAGAGAGAGAGATAGAGAGCAGTTTCGCCTTTATACGGATTGCTCTTGGGTTTATTGAATTCCCTCTTTGGCTTTTTGTTGCTTCGTCGACGCTTGCGCAATTCGTTTAGGGAGATTTGGACTTGGTTTTGGCCAGGGGCGCTTGATCTGGAGTCAAGGTCGGGAGGGGGGGGGGGGGGGGGGGGGGGAGATGAAGTCTTCGCTGACAAGATTCCGAGGGTTCGCCTTCCACAAGGACGAGCAGAAGCAGAAAAGGGAGAAAGGCTTGGTGGCGCACCGGGACGAGCTCCTCAAGGCGTCCCAGGTTCCTCTTACGACCTTCTCTATGTTCCTCCGGTTTAATTCGCTCTTTCTAGGGTTTTCTGTGGACCTTGTTAGTGTATATCGTTTTTGGATAAAGAAATGATGGGGATTATAGTTCTTTCTATTAGCACTTATAAAATGTTCCTTTTCCTGTAAATGTCATATCAGATCCGCTTGCTTACTTCTTTGTTAGAAATTCTTGCTCCAAGTATTAACGTGACGCAGGGAGACATTTTATCTTATTTTATTCAGACAATTTTGTCAGTTTGACATGTTTTTCAGTTGTAATAAGTTGTCATATGACGACATCTCATGGCGTTCTACGTTAGTTACCAAGGTTGTCTAAGAAGAAGGGAGGGAGTTGATTTAGAAATAAAAGGTGATTGTGACAATATATCTGATGGAAATGTTTTTATAAGGATGAACAATTATCTTAATTAGATATTTTGCTAATAAGGAGGATCATCTTTCAAAGCATAAACAGAAATAAAAGCCATTGAAAAATGTTAGTTATTAAAAACTAAAAACTCTTTTATATGTATTACTACTTTGGGGTCTATACAAAGATCAATGAGTCTGAATATGATACCATGAGACAATGGTTGGATGAATATAATTTTATTTTTCCAAAATATATATATTTACATCTTTAAAAATGATGCCTAGTGGAAAGTGGGTTTGTTAGTTATCTGTGTGATGCAATCGTCCACATGTGACACATGCAGAGATGTGAGACCTACATTCATAAGTGTTCATTGCTAAGCGTGTTTATAATTTTTTTCTTCTATCTTTTCGGACATCTTCCCTTCTCTATTGACAACTATTAAATTCTTAAATTCTTGAAAAGGAAATATGTTCTTTGTTCTATGAGTCCTCTGTGCATATATCCTACATCAAATTGTGCTTGACCAAGTGCTTTTTAATTGATAATTAAGGATTCTTGTGATATGTGTAAGTTTTGTTCTAACCTAATTATATAGGCATTCAAATAAATGAATGGTAATGCTGAGCTTACTAATGTAACTTCCTCTTGGGTTTGATTCGTTCCCATTTCTATGGAATTTTTTTTTTTAGATAGATCTAGGTTTTCACGATTCTGCAAGTCAGACTTTTGATATGCTGCTCTGTATTACAATAGGACTTGTCTGTCTTCCACTGCATGCTAGTGATTTTTTAGTAAGATATCTTAGATTAATGTTTGTTTATAGGACAAGTGAGGAATTGCTCATGAAGTTACAAAAGGTATGATGCATTTGGTTTCATTATCATATGGTCTCTTAATGAATTGGTTGAAAATTAAACTCCTTGAACCAAGTCCAAATGAGAAAGTGAGACCAACCATAGCTGGTGCTGGATAGACAACAGTTGTTTCCTTTTATTGTATTTTAATGGTATCAATTCTTCCAGATACACCATGTATAAGGGACCCTCTTCTTTCTGCCCCTTTGTGCAGGTTCTCCGTTTTAAATTCTTGCTACCTTTGTTCCCTCTCCTTCTCTTCCCTCTCTTTTTTTTCTCCTCTCTTTGTAGTCAACGATTGCCATTATCATTATCCTTTCCTTACTCTTCTCATTTATGTCCCCTCCCTTTTTTTCTTCTAATTTGTTCCCCCTCTTCCATATTTGTGCTCAAATAATATATTTATAGCTTTTATTAAAGTAAGTACCTTACTTTGCTTGGGTGAGTACCTAGTGCCTAGCGCTTTTGTTAACATTGGTTCATGGAGGGTGAGCTTTGGTGTCTTGGTGAGATTGCTTCTTTGCAACGTAGACGATCAGTGTTCACGTCATGGATAGCAAAGTAAAGAAGAACACTAAAAGATATTACACAATGTTTTGGTTGATAAAAATATTGAATGTGCTGTCTAGTTCATCGCAAGGTCCTGGCTTAGATCCCACCTTCGCTACTTACCCTTTGCCAAAAAAACGTGTTCGACGAAGCCTTGATGAAATTTTGTTTCACAGCCAAGTGATATCATGATAGCGATTGAAGTAGTTGCTGCAGAAAGTACAATACTGGCTTGTTTTTTCAGAATACGAATACTTTAACTGTAGTCTTTGTAAGTGTACTTACCAATATGTGGTATTTCACTTTTTCAGGACATCCATGACATTAGAAACTGCTATGACAGCTTACTTTCTGCTGCTGCTGCTACTGAAAATAGTGCATATGGTAGTACTCTATACGTTTTCATATATTTATCATTTTGCTCTGAAGGAATTTAGTAATATTTTGGTTTGGTTTGCACTTGATGGTTGTTTGATTATCTCCAAGTAGTTGCAGCAAAAAATGGCATTTCTTAAAGGCAACACTGTTAAAATGTGACATTAAGATTTTATTGTTTGGCAAATTGTGAGAGCTATAAAAAGAAACTGTAGCTTAATCACTTCAACCATTCATTTTCTTATTCCTGTTCAATTGACTAATTGATTGCTAGTCATTAAATGATTATTGGTAGATGTTGCTAATTGATAACTAAATAGTTGTTGTTATGATTGGAAGATTGTGATTCTTGGTGATCAGTGGCCATCAAGCTAATTGTCTTGTGATGGTTTATAGCTGTTGGCTGGTTGTCAATGCATGCTCACTATGATTGAACTGCAATTTGTGATCACCAACTGTTGGATGATCAGGGCAACTGATGATTACTGGAAGAATGTTGGTTGCCAGCCACCTATAGATTACATCATCAGCAGATTATTAGCTATCTGTAGTTCATTGTTGATGATCATCAGTTAATAGTTAATCTTGATAGATGATTGCCAATTAATGATCACTAATCACCAGGCAATGCTTGACTGGCATCAAGCATCCCCAGCCATCAGTTGGTATGCTTCTAGTTCCGACCCCATGTATACTGCATCTGAAAACCAGAGATTAGAAACATCTGTCACCTAACCATTTCTTGTTTATGTGACTCAGCCTTTACTGAAGTTGTACTTATGAATTCTCTCTCTGTTCTCTATTTTTTATAATTTCTCCCACTATCCTCTTCTTTATTTGTTATGACATCAGACATTTTGCTATCTACTATTGCAGGAAAATGCTCTTATCAAGCCCACAATTGACTGGGTCTGATTTACTTCTACTTCACTCTTCTCTTTTAACAGTGACTGACATGATTTAAATTATATCGCATTCTTAGAGTTTTTTTGTATATTTGAACCACATGAAAAACTTTTATCATTTCTCTTGTTGTACTTTATCCTATTTTATCAAAAATGTCATAGACAGTTCCCATTTCCCCTTTTTTGCAGAATTTTCAGAAGCTCTAAAGGAGTTGGGTACTTGCCTGCTTGAGAAAACTGCACTGGATGACGATGAAGAAAGTGGTAAGCATATCAGTGTTTTTTTTTTTGCTTGTCACAAATTATAAATATCTTGAACATAAGTTTAATATTAAATGTTATTATAAAATTTTAATACATAATATGATAGTCAAAGATAGGTACTAAAAGAAGCCAAGTACCAAAATGCCCGAGGCACTAGCCGCTTGTCTAGGCACTCGCCCGAGGGAAGCAAAACGCTTGTGAAAATTAAAGTTATAAGCAAATATAATTAAAGAGATGATCACTAAAATGAAAATGAGGCAGTTCTATATAATTTCATATTCCAAGTATTATCATTAAAACATCAAATTACATTTAAAGCACGGATCGTCGTTTCAGGTACTGGACCCATTAGTGATCTGTCAGACCAGTACATACCAATCAGTACCGGTGTTTCGGAGAGGAAAAAAAAAGAGGGAGAAGAGAAAGGTGTGGTGGAGGAATAAAGAAGGAAGAAAGAAGGAAGAAGACAAAGCTGTGGAGGAGTAAGAACCAGAAGAGGAGGAGAGGTGGGAGCATACCTGGGAAGAAGGAACATGGCGGCGAAGCAATGACAGTAGTGAGGGTAGCAATGTTGAACGTGAGAGGAGGGTGCACGTTCGCGAGCAGTAATTTCTATTTTAGGATTTTTTTGTTGAGTTGGACGGGCCCCATTTCTATTTTTGGGTTTTTATTATTTTTACTGAATTGGACTAGGCTACCTGAAAAGTGGGTGGTCCACGAACCAGCCCACACTCGGATCAGTAAGTACCGCCTGTTTTGAGCGGCACAACAATCCTTGATTTAAAGTACCAAACACTAGCAATGATATATTCGATCTTTCAAATAATTCATAGGCTATATTAACAAAATTAACTGTTATTAATACTAATTAGCATTAAGAAAGAGAAAGAAATAGAGAAGGTGGGGAGAGAAGCAAGGGAAAAGCAAGACGTGTTGCATGGAAGAAGATGAGAGACAAGCGAGGGAAGGCAAGAGGTTATCAATTAAGGATTTGGGAGGGGAGCTACTCGGGAGGAGGATGTGGAGTAGGAGGGGGCAGTCCGGGAGGGAAGGAGAGGGGGACGAACAGGCAGAGAGAGCGGAAAAAAGAGAGGGGGGGGGGGGGGGGGGGAGGGGGGGGGGGGGGGATGGGAGAGGGGTGGAACATTGTCAATTGGGACTTAGTAGGGGAGCAATCGATGAGGAGTACGAGGGAGGGGGAGGGGGAGGGGGTTATTAGGGAGGATTGGTGGGGTCGGTGGTAAAGGAGGAGAGAGAGGAAAACAAGAGGGAAGTAGAGGGGGAAGTAGAGAGAGAAGGAGAAGAGGGGGGAACTGTTGGTTGGAAGGGGAGCTATCCAGGAAGATGGAGAGGGGGGTTGTTGGGCTCTATAGAGGTTTGGTAGGTGTGACAGTGGAGGAGAAGGATAAAAAGGCAAGGTCCAAGAGAAGGAGACAGGACAATGGGAGGGGGGCTGTCGATTAGGAGTGAAGCTTGTGAGGAGGGGCAAGAGTGAGAGGGAGGGAGGGGGGCTATTGGGAGGCTTAGAGAGGGAGAAAAGCGAGAGAGAGAGAGTTACCATCATTTACCAGAGGAAAGAATTCATCAGAGGGTTCCCTTGCTCACAGATGGTGATCCTTGATCGTTGAAGGGCGATTTTAGCACATGAATCGAAAAGTATTGCTGATCAAGTTTCCTGTATTAGGTTTTTCATAGGAGAAAGAGGAGTCACATGGGGGCAGAGGGAAGATTAGGGTTAGGGCTTGACCTCAATCTGATTTAGTTCAACTGAACTAGGATCAACGATCCACAACCTGATCTAGTTCAAGCAGTTGACTGAATTTCTTGACGCTTGAGCTCAAGTGTGTCGCTGGACCACATGCAAGTTAAAGGTGCTTGCCCAAACCCAAATCAAGTGCCCGCAAGGTGCCCAAGTGCCTTCTTTCTTGGTACATAATATCTCCACTGTGAGATGAACCATACTTGTCTTTGCTATTCAAATGGCTTTTCTGGTTCCCAACTAGATTCCAGATTTAAACCAAGTCTATTTTACATTTAAATAAAAAATTTACAGATTACTGTACCAACTACTTGTTGAACATGTGTTTTATTATCTCAATTGCTTACTTACATTGCATATTATGGATTGCATTTCATTAAATGCATGCAGGTAAGCTTTTGTTGATGCTTGGAAAGGCACAGCTTGAACTTCAGAAACTCATTAATACCTATGTGAGTCCAAATTGTTTTACTTTATCCCAACTTTATTTTGAAGTGTTTGCAGATTCAAATGCAGTACAATAAATTCTATCTGTTTCATTCTCAGCGTGTCCATGTTGTTCAGACTATCACAACTCCATCAGAATCTCTTCTCAAGGAGCTTCAAACTGTAGAGGTTTGTAATCTTGGATCTAACTTTTTGTTTTTGATAATTAATAAAGTACTAGTTTTTGGATAGTTATATTCTGTAGGTTAACTGCTCAATATCTCTTCAAAATACTAGAGAAATATAGACTCATTCAAAGTATATTATGGTTGAAGGAATGCCTTAAGTTGTTCTTTTCCCCTTGAGGTGGTCCATCAAGAAAAGCCATCACTTATACTTTGGGTTTCCTATGTTTTCTCAATGTTCCCCTTGTGGGGATGGCCTTTATTCATACTCACATTATACTGATAAAGCTGTCCATCCATTAAGAAAGTGCATGTTCAAGCCCTTGATTTTGTACAACCACTAAGGTTTTCCATACCGGTCCGTATGGGCATACCGAGTTTATCTTGGTACGGTACGTACCCGGGTACCGAGCGGTATGCACAATGCACACTGCTCGGTATATAATAATATAATATAAATATAATATAATATAATGTAAATTATAAAAAAATAAAAGGGTGACATGCCTCGTTCCTTCGCCCTGTGCGGGGAGACAAAATGCGTGGGGAGAAGGAATTGCCCGCGGGCGACAGATCGAACGGGGGAACCGGGGAAGTGCAGCACGCTGCGAAACAGGTTTCTCCTTCTTCTTCTTTCTCCCTTAACCGACCGCCGACGGCCGAAATCGATCGCCAACGATCGATTTCAATGGTACCGCCCGTAGCAGGCAGTCCGCGTACCGATTAGCTAGCGGATTGGTATGTACCGGCCCGTACTGTCACTGACTTAACGGAATTTGCCTAAGCCGTGTGGTACCCTTGCGACAAACTTGTATACTTAGCTGGAATTGCTTAAGTCGTGAAGTAATCTTTGGCCAATGTTCCAGACTTAGCTGGGATTGCCTAAGTCATGAAACGCCGAAGCGTATTTGCCCGCAAAGGATCAGCTCAATTGCAACCTCGTGCGAGTCCCGAAGGACCTGCAAAAAGAGAAGCTGATTAGTTTTGAAAACGAGCGACGGACAAGTCCCGACGTCTCGCCAAAAGGGTAGCTCTTACAAGCAACTCGTCGAACACCTTGTGTGCAGCAGAAAACAAGAGAAAGAGAGCGAAACAGGACTTTGGAGGGCTGTAAGAACAGTCGCAAGTTCACAAATGACGGTTCCCAAGGGTGTCGGACGCAAAACACTTCAATTTCTTTGAGTGCTCACGCCCGACTAATATCCCGAAGCCCCATCCAGCCTTGTGCCACCCGGGGGGTTCCAGAGGGCTGAGATGGCTGACGTGAATTTTGAACCATGCTGGCAGCTGCAACTTGTAGGAGACGTTGCCTACTCGACTGATGATTGGGAAAGGCCCTTCATACTTGCGTACCAATCCTTTGTGCACTTTGTGCCTAAAGAACTAGAGTGATGTTGGTTGAAGCTTCACCAACACCAAGTTGCCAACTTTAAATTTCTGGGGTCGCCTTCCCAAGTTTGCCCACTTCTTCATCTTTTTAGCCACCTTCTCCAAGTAGGCCCATGCAATATCTGCATTTCGATGCCATTCTTTTGCAAAGTGATATGCTGACGGACTACTCCCCGTATATCCAATGGCCAATGTGTGAGGGGTCGACGGTTGTTGCCCTATGATAATCTCGAAGGGGCTCTTGTTGGACGCAGAGCTCCGCTGCAAGTTGTAGGAGAATTGGGCTATGTCCAATAGCTTCACCCAATCTCGTTGATTGGCACTCACATAGTGTCGGAGATACTGTTCTAACAGTGAGTTAATTATTTCGGTTTGACCATCAGTCTGGGGGTGGAGGCTTGTGGAGAAGTATAACTTCGATCCCAACAGCTTGAATAGCTTGGTCCAAAATCATCCCAAGAACCGAGAATCTCGATCACTAATGATATTGTGTGGAACTCCCCAATACTTCACCACATTCTTCATCATCAACTTGGCCGCCTCTTCTGTTGAACAATGTAGGGGTGCAGCAATAAACGTTGCATACTTTGAAAACCGATCGACAACTACAAGTATCGACCCCAGTCCCCCTACTGCGGGCAAGTTCGATATGAAGTCCAAGGAAATGCTCTCCCATGGCCTTTTCGGCACCGGCAGCAGCTCTAAAAGTCCCATTGGCTTTTGTTGCTCCACCTTGTTGGCACGTAAGGCATGTACGAACATAATCCTCCACATCTGTCCCCATTTTTTGCCCATAAAATGCCCTCTCCACGAGAGCCATTGTCCGATGAATACCTGGATGTCCGGCCCAAAGGGAATCGTGACACTCTCTCAAGAGTTCACGCCTCAAGTTGTTCACTCGCGGAACATAAACTCTATTCCCTTTAGTGTAGAGGAGTCCCTCCTGGACCCAAAATCGTCGCGCCTTGCCCTCTTTGATGAGTTGCATCAGGGTTACTGCTTGAGGATCACTGTATAGTCCATCCTTGATCCTGGAAAGAAAGTTGGAGTGCAACTGACTTGCTTGGCCTCCGCCTTCCAAGTGTATAGCATTCACCAGTTCTACTTTCCGGCTCAATGCATCAGCCACGACATTTGTCTTTCCGGGCTTGTACTCCATTATCATGTCGAATTCGGCCAAGAAGTCTTGCCATCTTGCCTGTTTCGGGGAGAGTTTCTTTTGAGTCTGGAAGTAACTCAATGCGACATTGTCCATCCTTAGCACGAATGGTGCTCCCAAAAGGTAGTGTCGCCACGTAAACAGTGGACCATCGCTGTCATCTCTTTCTCATGCACTGGATATCGCCGCTCTATCTCATTGAGCTTGCAACTCTCATAGGCCACTGGATGACCCTCTTGCATAAGTACTCCCCCGATAGCGAAGTCTGAAGCATCAGTATAGACTTCAAAAGGCCTCCCGTAGTCTGGTAATCTGAGTAGTCTTTAGATCTTGGAAAGCCACTTCACACTTGTCCGACCATCTCCAAGACTGCTCCTTTAGCAACTTCGTCAGTGGAGCTCCGCGCTTTGAATATCGAGAAATGAAGCATCGATAATAGTTGACGAAACCAAGGAAGGATCTCAACTCAGGTACCTTCTTTGGTGTTCGTCATTCTGCCACAGCTTGCACCTTTGACTCGTCCATCCGAATGGAACCACCGCCTATTCGATGTCCCAAGAACAGAATTTCTGTCTGCGCAAAGTAGCACTTCTCCCTCTTCACAAACAAGGTGTTCTCCCTGAAAACTTTGAAGATTGTCCGAAGGTGTTCAATGTGCTCCTCGAGCGTCTGGCTATAGACGACGATATCGTCTAGGTAGACGACCGCAAACTTGTCCAAATACTCTTTGAAAAGTTGGTTTATCAGAGTACAGAATGTGGCCAGAGCGTTGGTTAAACCAAAAGGCATCACCAGAAGCTTGAACGCTCTATACCTAGTTACACAGGTAGTCTTCGCCTCATCACCTTCTGCAATGCGCACTTGCCAATACCCCGACCGAAGGTCGAGTTTGGAGAAATACTTGGTCTTGCCTAGTTGATCGAACAAATCCGCGATGAGCGATATAGGATATTTGTTCTTCACCGTCACTTTGTTCAAGGCTCGATAATCGACACATAATCGGAGGCTCCCATCTTGTTTCTTCTGGAAGAGAACTGAAGCTCCGAATGGTGCCTTTGAACTGCGGATAAGACCACCACTTAGCAGTTCGTCTAACTGCTTCCTCAGTTATGCTAACTCTGGAGGGGCCATGCGGTAGGGTGGTCTCGCTGGAGGCTTAACTCCCGGCTCCAACTCAATGTTATGATCCACGCCTCTGCGTGGTGGTAGAATCTTCGGCAACTCGGGTGGCATGACGTCTATGAACTCCTTCAGAACGTTTGCCACCACAGTAGGTTCGTGAATGGCCTCCCCGTCAAGTGGCTCCAGCTTCACAGCAGCCACGAAAGTTAATTCACCTTTCCGCACCCTTTTCTTCAATTGTAATGCCGATATTTGCTATGGGTCCTTGGTTCTCCCTCGGGAAACTGGAACTACGCAAGGGTCGTCACCTCCCATCAGGCATAAAGAGTTTAGTAACGGCATCGGCACTAACTTCGCCGCGTGCATGAACTCCATTCCAAGAATCACTTGTAAGTCGTCCAATGGCACCGCCATCATATTTGTGCACCCGCTCCACGTTCCAATCTTGATAGGGACCCCCTTTGCTAATCCGAAGATCTGCTTGGCCTCCGAGTTCACAGCCTTCATGCAACTTGGGTTCCTCTCCAAGACAAGTCCAAGTCACTTTGCTTCACGATCGGCAATAAAATTGTGGGTAGCTCTAGTGTCCATCATTGCAAGGGTTGTTCGACCATTAAGCTTGATGTCCACATACATCAGCTCGCTACTTGCCGCCTTTTGTGCCTTTATCTTTGTTCTCTCCCCCACTTGACCCCTCAATGCATTCAACAAATGCATCGCTCCCATTCGGGGTCCTTGTGACTCCTCGTCGTCGCTGCTAGATTCCGAACTGCTCAAACTAAGGGCGACGGCTTTGCCTTTGTCCGACTTGTGGGGGTGTATTGATGCCGTTAAGGCGTTGAGTGCCTGCTTCTGCTGGCACTCCCTCACCATGTGCGGTCCTCCGCACAAGAAGCATCCGCCAGATTTCGGGGCTTTGCCTTTTGAGCTCGGTCCCTTGTGGAAGCTCTTTTTCTTCTGTTCGCCCCCAGACTCCTTTGCATGAGAGTATTTTGCTGGGCGATTTCCTGAGGATTGTTTCTTCTTTCCTAAGTCTTCTGAAGAAACAAAATCAGTTAGCCTTTTCGCGGCTGCAATTGCCCCAACCACGTCGGTGACATTCCTCCGATTTAGTTCTTGTTGTGCCTATGGCTTTAAGCCATCGAGGAAGCTGAATAGTTTGTCCTTTTTGGACATGTCTTGTATATCCAGCATCAGTGCCGAAAATTGCTTTACATAGTCTCGGATGGAAGTACTTTGGCGGAGTTGTCTCAGTTTCCTTCTTGCAACGAACTCAGTGTTCTCAGGCAGAAACTGCGTTCTCAACTCGCGTTTCAAGTCTTCCCATGTATCCACTCGGTATCGGCCTTGTTGGATCTCTTCCCAACGGGTTCGCCACCAAAGTTTTGCGTCTCCATTCAGATACATGGTTGCTATAGAAACTTTGGTTTCTTCCGAATCGGGTCTCGTAGCATGAAAATATTGTTCCATGTCAAACAGGAAATTCTCGAGCTCTTTGGCATCTCTAGCGCCCCCGTAGCAATGCGGCTCTGGTGCTCTGAAGCTTTGTGGCGGTGCAGCGCAGGTATTGTTCCCTCCCGCATTAAGAGTTCTAGTGAGCAACATCACTTTGCCCGTGAGTTCCGCCACAACTTCATGTAGATGTCGTACAGAGTCTTTAGTATCCTCCATCAGTCGGTTGACCAGGGACTCAACCTTATCGATCCGAGATTCAGCTTCTTCTTGCGAGCTCTCTACCCCAAGGAGCCTTCCTTGGCCTTGATAGAGTTCCTCCAAACTCGCTTCAAGAACATTGAGACGGGTTTCCACCGTTGAAAGTCTCTCCTTGTGGCTCCTTTTCCCAGTTGGTGCACCAGATTGTGCTTCCTCCGCTCGCGGAGAGTACCCAACTTCACGCTCATCATGTTCACTGCCGCGCTCCTCCTGAGCGGCTCCAGCAGTTTGTGAGCGAGTTTGCACTTGCAGCCCACTTGCGGCTGCTTGGGGCAAAGGTCCGGCTTGCCCCATCTTGCTCGATTCACTACGGTGCTTCGCCAGGACGAGATTGTGAATCCTCTTCGCTTGTTTGTTTGAATTGCTTGCCTGCTCTGATACCAGAATGTCACGGACTTAGCGGAATTTGCCTAAGCCGTGTGGCACCCTTGCGACAAACTTGTAGACTTAGCTGGAATTGCCTAAGTCGCGAAGTAATCTTTGGCCAATGTTCTGGACTTAGCTGGGATTGCCTAAGTCATGAAACGCCGAAGCGTATTTGCCCGCAAAGGGTCAACCCAATTGCAACATTGTGCGGGTCCCGAAGGACCTGCAAAAAGAGAAGTTGATTAGTTTTGAAAACGAGCGACAGACAAGTCCCGACGTCTCACCAAGAGGGCAGCTCTTACAAGCAATTCATCGAACACCTTGTGTGCAGCAGAAAAAGAGAGTGAGAGCGAAACAGGACTTTGGAGGGCTGTAAGAACGGTCGCAAGTCCACAAACGACAGTTCCCAAGGGTGTCAGACGCAAAACACTTCAATTTCTTTGAGTGCTCACGCCCGACTAATATCCCGAAGCCCCATCCAACCCTGTGCCACCCAGGGGGTTCCAGAGGGCTGAGATGGCTGACATTTTACTCCGCTCGGTTCGATCGTCGCAGCATGCGAAAACAACCCAAAACTGGACAGTTTTGGGGCAGGTTTGGCCTGTTCTGGCTCCACGCAGCGAGCGATCGTTCTGCAGCCTGACAGACTGTTTCTGCTGACAATTCCTAGGCAAAATCACCCAAAACTAAGGCAAAACAGGCTGCCCAACATTTGTACAAGCAACAAAAAGCGACGGACAGTTCACAGAACGATCTTTCGTGACAGTACGGGGCCTTACCTCTCGGTAAGGCAATCCTTGCTTTAAATGATGGGAATCTTTTGTTGAGTAAATGTTAATTCAGGTGTGTAAAATTATCAATTTTCTGAACTGGCAGATTTGTTTTTAATAATCATGTGCTATATTTTAACCTAACTGGCTGAGCGAAGTGCCCAATGATATTTTAAAAAGAGAGTTGAAAAATAAAAAGTGGGGCATGTTAAACTGCTACTTTGTCACCTTTCTACTTTGCAATTCTTGAGTCAACAACCATGACTCATGTTATGGGAGTCCAATCCAAGGTGATTGAACCTCATGGTTATATTGGATCAACAACAAAGACTCTGAATTCCATGCAAGGGGATTGAACCTTATGTAGATAATGGAAAGTAGAAGAATAGGAGAAGCTACAATGCAGGAAGTCTACTAGAAAAGAAAAGACAATATATCATCATTAGAAATGTGGTGGAAATTGGTTGCTTTAATGAGAAGCAGGAGAAGGTTTGTGTTAGGGATAATAGTACATTATGGTGAAATTCTATGATTGTCTGATGTGATATAGTTTGTCCTCATGCTCAATGTGAACCACAGTTTGATGCATTAGTTAATACTGAAATACAATAGTTTTTAATGATTTGGCATTGACAATGACTCTTCTGGGCCTGTCTCCTCCAATAGAGCAGGACTGGTCGTTGGTAGTGTAGGGTCGAAAGACTGTTGGTCAATTTTACTCCTTTTGGGATTAATTTCTCTCAATGGTGACTCTATCATTTGCTATCTTTTTAGTTATGAGAGGACATCCCAATAGACTAGTCGGATTGAGTTCTCCTTTTGCTTTTCAACCTTCTTCCTGCTTACATAGATTCAAATTCCCAGACTCAGATCTCCATTTGTTCAACTACAGTTCTTGGCTAAGGTTCAAATTTTTCTGGAGCTTACAGCATGAATTTATGCAATTAATTACAGCTAAATTTTGATGCATCTGAAAAGAAAAATTATACATCTCTGGTTATGGGGTCTCATCATCTATCAATCTGCTATTGAAGTTATGTGATTTCTACCGTGGCCTTCAACTTTTCTAAACTTCTTGACTAAAAGCTTTATTATCGAAACTATTTTATACCAATTTGCTATTGAAGTCAAAATACTTGTCTTGTTTAGCTTTTATATTTTCCTCTTGTTCAGTATAGTGTTGAGTTAGTTTTAGCGTTCTTTTTCCTAAATCTAGAGTGACGTTTGGACATTTCATTGATTAAGTGAACTAGCCTTATATTTTTATCCTCTCTTTTCTTTATTTGTACTAACAGTCAAGGTTTTACTTACCGGTCTGTACCGGTGTATCGACATCAAGGTTTTCCTTACCGAGCTGTAAGGCCCCATACCGCCCGGAATGTATCGGTCCGGCAGCTGACCGGTATGCGGGCCGGTCGCTACCAGGTGGTACCGTCAAAAGGCAGCCGTCGGCGGTCGATTGAGGGAAAAATCGACCGTCGACGGTCGATTGAGGAGAAATCGAGAAGGGAAGAAGAAGAAGAAGAGGAAAAGAAGAAAGAAGAAGAAGAAAAGGTACCTCGAGCCGTCCTCGCCCGTGCGTCGTCGCCACCCATGGATCACCCATGAGTCGTCGACCCACGGGCGATTTTTCTCCCCGTGCGGGGCGAAGAGATCGAGGCGACATCGCCTATTATAATATACCGGGCCAGTGCGTACCGCCCTATACTAGCACCATACCAATACTGACAAAATGTCGGTACACCGGTATGGACTAGTACGTGAATCCTTGATCGACATATTGTCGGTACTGGTACGGTACCGGTATTGGGTGGTACGCATAGTGCATACCACCCGATATATTAAAATATATTATAATATTATATAATATAATATTAAATTATAATATTAAATATATTAAAAAAAGAAAAAAAAGGGCGACGTCGCCTTGATCTTTCTCTCCGCACGGGAGAAAAATCACTAGCGAGGGCGGCAACGGCTCGCGGGCGAGGGTGGCGACGGCGCACGAGCGAGGACGACGCGAGGTATTCTTTCTTCTTCTCTTCTTTCTTCTTTCTTCTTTTCCTCTTCTTCTTCTTCTTCCCTTTTTCTCCCTCAATCGATCGCGACGGTCGATTTCTCCCTCAATTGATCGCCCACGGCCAAAATCGACAGTCGATTACCGATTTTGGCGGTACCGCCCGGTAGTGGGTGGTCCATGTATCGGTAACCTGGCGGACCGCTACGTACCGCCCGGTATGGGCGGTACAAATCGGTAAGGAAAGCCTTGCTAACAATTCTACTGGGGCATCTGGGAAGTGTGTCTTATCTTTCAAGGCTTTTATTTATTCTGTATAATTTTATAAGAGCCTGTAATTCTGTCCACTAGTTAGTTTGTTCTTTTCTGCAGTATTTAGAAAAAAACAAAACATATGTACCTTTGAGGAATGATAGTGAACTTCTAATTGGGATATTCACCGATGCAGGAAATGAAACGCCAGTGTGATGATAAAAGGTGTGGTCTTAATGTTGCATTTATTTTTCTTCTAATGGAAAAAAAGGTTCTGTTATTCAGGTTGACTGAATTGCCCTTGAAGTTTTCAGGGTGGTTCATGTGAATAAAGTAATTTATTCTTTGTCCTGTTTTGTTTGTCTTCTCCAGAGACGTATACATGTTGGCAGCACAAAGTGGAAAAGGAAGGTTGAAAAATGCCAAAGGTGACACATTTTCTCTGCAGCAGTTGCAGGCAGCTAAAGAAGATTATGAAGAGGAGGCAACTCTTTTCCTCTTTCGCTTGAAATCATTAAAGCAAGGGCAATCCCGGAGTATCTTGACACAAGCTGCTAGGCACAATGCATCACAGGTAGTTTTCAATTTCAAGTGCTATAATAATCATAACTAGAAGAATTGATTGTATATGTTCTCTTTGTTGTATCAGTTAAACTTCTTTCGTAAAGGAGTTAAATCTCTTGAAGTTGTTGAGCCACATATCAAAATTCTAGCTGAACAGCAGCACATTGACTATCAATTGAGTGGACTTGAGGATAATCAATTGGAAGGTTACGAGGTCGATGATTCTGTTGAAAATGGAGATGATGGAGAGTTGAGTTTCGATAATCAACAGCATGACCAACATCATGATGTTAGTTACTTTTCTAGAAATTCAATGGAGGTGAGAAAATGTTTGGTTACTCATTCTAAAAGCCTTCTATACTTGGTGCGCAAAATATTTTCACATTATGTTAGGATCTTTCCATTTGCCAATATAGTACAAATGTTACTCGTGTCAGCAATGAATCATCTCTGCTTAAGTCCCTTCACTTCTGCAAATAGGGTCTTGCACACTGGTACGAACATGTGACAAAGATCAGCTAGAATTGCATCGGTAGTATTTGACAATGACATATTTCTGCTTAAAAGTACATATTTTAAGTTACAACATTTTGTTCATATCAAAGTAGAATATTACATCAGATGGCTTATGGAAATTATTGTTTGGATTACCAAGCTGTATCAGAAATGAAAAAATTTAGCATGCAACATAATGGGCAGTGTTGAGAATATTGGGCATTTGTGCTTATGATAGTGTGCTGAATGCATTAGAGCACAAAATTATGTGAGATTTGATTCTCTTATGGTCCATAACATTTAATGAATCTGGACTCTTTTATCTTCCCACTATTCCCAAGGTCCATTTGGAATTAGATTGGGGTACTGTTGATCACATAATGAAACTTCTGAAATAATCCTGCATGATAATGGATTTTAGATTTATTGCTTTATCTCAACAAGTTGACATAATCTTTTGACTTATGAGAACCTCAAATATAAGCTCCAAATAGTTAGAACCTCCAATGTACTGAAGCAACTGGCTTGACAATACAGAAGATGCTTTTTCTATTATTCTGAGCTAGCCTTCTGGGTTGAAGTTCTTGTGCATTTTTATCAGGTTGCTTCAGTTTGGTTGAATGGGCTCCTAGTTGAGTAGCTAAGGTTACAGAATGGTTGCTCTGACATGAGATCCTGTATCTTGCCTATAACTTCATCAATATAACTTACAACTAAAGGTCCTTATCCAGAGCCTGACAAGCAGAAGGGTTGAATTGGGCTAGTTTTTTTAGTTGGCCCCAACTATTGGTGTAGATTTCACAAAGGCATGAGGAATAAAGAGGGAGATGAGATAGGAGAAAGATGAGGGGAAAAGGGAGCGAGAAATGGAGTTGGAGAAGGGAAAGCGAGTGTAAAGGAATAAGAGATTAGACAGTAAGAGAAGACGAGAGGAAGGGCAACATCGGGTAGGAAGAGGAGAGGGAGTAGTGTGTTGTTCAGATTACTGATGGCAACTGAATCCTGGATAAATGGGCGGTAGGTCATTACCGATTTCTCTTATGGTCAGTTATGCTGAAGTGCCACAATGGCCTCCTTGAAGCTGGTTTTTGTATTTTCTCTTTTCCCCTTGTAATCCAACAACGAAGAGTGAAGAAAAATTGTTTGCTGAAACATAATGAGGGATCCTTGTCGTGTTTGAACCATAAGAGAGATTTTGGGTTTTAGTTGTGCTAGAACAACTAAAAAGTTTGTGTTGGTCTAATAAAACAACTCATGCACACTCAAAGATAGTTTGACTTCCCTGAACTTTAGTTTGGTGCTTTGAGCCCCCAAGCCAAAGCCAAGTTCAAAGAAGTATGGTCTTTTCGGAACCCACCTTCAGGAATTTATTTCACTGAAGTGTCTTGATTTTATTAACTTGCGGTTCAAGACATCCACTTACAACAAGACAAAAGGCCTAGAAATTTCTGATAAGTGTCATTTGCTACCACCAAAATTCTTCTGAATTGCTTGGTCAGTGCTGTGTTTTTTTGGGTGCACATCAAGGATTGTGTTCCTATCCTAGCAAGGCACATAAAAAATTAGATATATCACCAAGGGTACTGATGCCTTTTTGGCAAGGCACAATTCTAGTCGGTGTGTTCCTATCCTGGCCAACATAAATTGAAAAATGACCTAGACATATATCTACTTTTTGACATGGTCTGAGACATGGAATGCTGATACCTCTTTGGCATGATATGTTTTACAACTATGCTGATTGACATAGCAATCTGGTGCACACCAAGTTTTGAAATCTTTACCTGATTCTGATAGCAATGATCTTACAGTATGGATTGATGTATCGACTCTCTACATGAGTTTGTTGCACCCTGGATAGAGAAGGGAGTTCTTTTTTTTTTTTTGTGAAGAGGAGGGGTGTATGTGTTGTGGTTGAGTGTGTCTGTGTGGATGAGGGAGACTAGGATGAGGCATATCAGTAGGAGGAGAGGACAATGACCCTTGAGGAAGCGATGCCAATGCAGCAGACAAGGCAATGATAGCATGGTGGGGAGGAAGGGGGAGAGAAAGCACGTGTGAGAGAAAGGAGAAGGAAGAGTTTTGAATCTGTACATCTAGTTTTTAATACCTTACTGACACTAGATAAATTATGCATCTTGCCAAATGTCTGTAGGGATCCGAGTAGTTTGATATTGATAAGTGATAACTGTTGTTGTTATTTATTTTTAAGCAGACTAAAAACTTCTATAATTTGAAATAGCTTTAGAATTTCCTATACTATATTTGTATAATTTCCTCTTATCTAGCAGATCTTATTACTTATTATTGTAGATCAAACTGCAAACTGCCTTCATTGTACTTGAACAATTATCGGCATGTTTATCTTTGTTGTTTAGGAAGATGTAGATAGATGTGAATCAGATTCCTTTCTTTTCAACAAGGATGTTAGGGCTGTCAGTCTGTCAGCACCTCTTTTTTCTGATAGGAACCGTAAATCATCTGAAACGACAAGTCAGATGCAGCCTTTATCAACAGAGAGGTTGTACACATATGCTCTTCCTACTCCTGTTAATGTTAAGAGCTCGACCTCAACAGGTCCAACTAATTCAATTTCTGCTTCTGGGGTGGAAAACAAGGGTGCATGTTCAACACAATTATGGCATTCATCTCCATCAAATTTTCTTGGCAACAATTACAGAGATGTTGAACTGCCAAGTCCCACCAGTTTACCTATAAAGCAATCAGTATTCAAAGAGAGCAAAACTGTTGGTAGCCCCATCAGAATGCCTTCTGCATGTGCTGAAGGGATGTTGTCTCAGTTGATTACATCAAATATATCCGATTCAAAGAAGATTGGCAGACAAGTTTTTTCTGGTCCATTGACAAGTAAACCATTACCAAGCAAACCAGCTTCTTTTACAAACAATTCCATGTCATCAGTGGAACATCTGCCGGGAGTACCTGCAAAACCAACAAGCATTCCCACACCTAAGCTATCTGTACCTCCTGTAACATCGCCAAGAATGAATGAGCTTCATGAGCTTCCAAGGCCTCCAATAGGTTGTGGAAAACAATTAGGATCTTTCAATTTAATTGGCCATTCAGCCCTTCTGGTGCCTAGAGGTCAAGGGGCAAATGCAACTAGCAAACAACTACCAATTTCATCATGCATAGCCACACCACTTCCAGAACCTCCTGGTGTTATGGTTCGCAGCTTTTCTATACCATCTAATGGTCGAAAATCAAATTCAACAGATATTAAGTCATTGGATCATCCTAATAATCAAAGGACAACTGCAGACACTTCAGCAACTCATATATTGATGAATATTGGGTAGCATGAACAGCTTCAGATACAGTAACAAACTACAAAGCTAAAGGTAACAAGAAGTTTGTCACAGCACAAAATATCATTTTCCTAAGTGTTTCTATTTTTGGTTAGCATGTCGGTTATAAAAATTTGGATAATTATTTTTATTGCTTGTTGCGTGTTACAATTTTAAGATGTGGCTTGTTGACTTATTTTCAGAATTTTGTCATGACAGATTCATTTTCATATTTATTGAAACACATTTTACTAAAAGTTTTTGATGTAAAAAATATGACTATGTGGAGATAATCAAGCAATAATCTAGATTAAAAATCCTCATCATACATTTGTGATGTGTTCAGGACTTATTTATCTACCCTCTGTATGCTTCTTTGGAAGCTTTGCACATTTCTCAAGTAGTTGGCTAATGGATCATCCTCTAGCTGATTTTGCTTAGAAATTTCCTTTCAATTAAGTGGTTTAAGATAAATTCAATCTGATTCCATACAGGATTCCACCAGGAGACAGATCTATGACATGCACATTGGTAAAATGTAATTCCAAGCTTACAACCTTGTACCAATTTTCTTGCCAAATTGTGACATTTAAAATTGGAAACTTGATTGTCTTATAGCTTTCCAGTTCAAACATGTCTGAGTTGTTTTTCATAATTGGACAACCCAAGAACCGAAACACTCTTAGAAAAGATATTTTAAATTTCCCTTCAAAGTCCATGTCTCTAGTCTTATATCTGCTCATCTTCAACATGGAAAAAGAATTGCCTACTGTCAAATAAATGATCCTAAATAACAGAATTCTGAAAATATTGTGTGCCTTTCATTGCTTGTGGTCACCATGCTTACAAATAACAGAATTTTTTTAAAAGTCACAGCCGTCATTCTTAGAAAGTCAATTTTTTTCCAAATCTCTGAGTAATTTATCATCTGATTGGAACTTTTGTTTTACATTATTCATTGTCATTGTTTAACTATATTGTAACTTTTACTGAACTGGATAATTATCATCAGAATTTTAAATGTTAAGGAGAAAACTAAGAATTCTTTTACCTATCTTACTTAAAAAGCACAGGCAGATTTACTTAAAGTTAATTGTGCTGAGAGGATTATTAGTATAGTAAGATGATAATATCTTTTTCTTTAATAATCTTTTTATAATTTATATGTTAGACTTTAGTATATAGCATATATGATCATTTATAAGGGTCATTGTGCAGATGGTTACATGTTTGCATGAGTTAAAATCTATCATGCCACAAAGGTATTAGTATATTGCATATCAATCTGTGCCAGAGGGGCTATCATATGGCTAAGCCAATTTTTGGCCTATGCCAGTCAATATTGGGTGTGCCAACTTGTAGGTTAGAATCATACTGTGACATGGAACAACAATTCTTGATCTTCTTTCCTTGGCTTGGATTTGAAGATGCTGGATTCTACAGGTGTGCAAAATTTGATTCTGTTTGTCTGTTTCCACTTTCCAGAAATTAAAACTGTACCATAGGAAATGTCTGTAAAAAATTAAACCAAAGTTGAATGGTTTACTTAAATTTTTATACAAATTTCAAATATATTTTATAAATGATTTGCTAAATATAAAGGTCACTAACAAACATTCATGCAGATTTATGCCAAAACTACATTTGTGTCCTTTCTAATTTGAAAATATACTCTTACATCCCTGATAGTATAATGGAAGTTGATCAATCTGGGTGTTTTAGGAGGATGCAAGTGTAACTTTAGAAACTAACTAGGATGCAAGATGATATAATTTGAAGTCTAAGGAGTTTTTGTAATTTACCTTGTACATAATTGGAATTCCATATATATATATATATATATATATATATATATATATATATATATATATATATATATATATATATATATATATATATATATATATATATATATATATGTGTGTGTGTGTGTGTGTGTGTGTGTGTGTGTGCTCGCGCATCCACGCTGAAAAGACAGCTGCATCCTTCTAAGTCAAAATTGTTTTGTGCATCGTGCATCCTTTAAAAATATGAAGAAAATTCGTCAAGCTGGGTGCATGATGCAAGTGTAATTTTGATTACATTAGATCTTAAGAATGTAGGGTATATTTTGAAACTATAATGATGCAATTATAGTTTCAATATAAATCTGAGGTTTAGGTAGTCTACCCTGCATATATTACAATATTATGTAAATATATTTAATACATGATTCTGAAATATATATTTGATATATGGATGAATAACATACCAATGATATATATCATAACAATGTATGTTGTTGTATTATACTATTGTGGCTATACATTTATTATATGATTGTTGGCTCATTTAGGTTTAGGAATTCTTTTAACTTCAAAGTGAATCATTGGTTTTGTTCAACTTTTTTAAAGCTACCAAATCTTTAAAATAACAAATTGAACCAAAATGAATGTCTCGGTCAGTTTGGTTTTCTGGTTGGTCTAGTCAATTTGCATGTCACCGCTAGATGATGGTATTTCTGTTTCAAAACTTAGGCTATTTCTTAACTGGATTGGTTGCTTTTTCTTGGGCACAATAACAATCCATCCAGATGTCTGATAGCATAAATTAAAAAGTGACTTTATTACTTGGGTCTGAATAGGTATGAACAAACATTCTACTTAGGGATCCATCTTGGACTTGAGCCAAATTTATGCATATGCATTTTCTACCCACTTAGAGAAGGTGAATCAGGAAGAGGTATGCTATTCTTTTTTCTTTTTTTTTTCCTTATGTATATATATGTTCTTTTTCTCTTTTTTGGGGGGTGGCCTTGGCTTTAACTGAAATGTTATCCTCCCCTCCTCCCCTTTCCTGTTATCAAAGGTTGGAAGTGAAAGAGGACTAAGGCAACCTTTCCATCACCAGGTGGGCTATAGCTAGTACATGGAGAGAAAGTCTATGCTTTAGTAAACCTCACCTACGTTAGATGTACAGCATTCTCATTGAAGAATAATCAAGTTTTCGTAGATATGCAAGGAGGCATTATGGGTCAACATGGATAGTAACACAGTAAAAGGTTGGTTTTGAAGCTAAAGTTTACAATTCAGAAATTATATGCTTGTGGTGTAAAATAAAAATATATATTCTTGTCGATATTAGAGATCTTATGGTAATGACTCCACTTGTTTCCTTAAACTATTACCATCTCAAAATGAAGTTACATAATATAGTGCCTATTTTATGTTATGTGGTGGCACATCATCAAATTTCACATTACAGCTAATTGTTCTTCCTCTTGCTGCGCAGGATTAACGTGAAGAGCCCCAGAACTCTTTATAGCAAGTGGAGCCAATTGATATGGTCTCTTAAAGTTGCTTATGTACATAATGAAATGTCCAAAAACCTTATCTCTCTTCCATTCTGTTCCTTGTGTTGTTTTCTTCAGAGAAATGGGGGATGATTTGCCTCCGAGAATACACCACTAGATAACTGCTGGTTAAGAAAATGAAATTTCAGTTTATTGTTAATAGTAGTAATAAAGAGATCTTAGTTTATTAAATGAGGAACATGACGGATGTACTGAGACATTTGTACAATAAAATGTTCTTTCCAAGTACCAACCATTAGGGCAATCTTTCCTGTCATCACTTAGTTATAAATTTCAGCTTACCCTACACTGGCAATTTGGAGATTTTCCAGATGTATGAACTCCAGAGTTCAATCAAGAGTATGTTTTGCTTCTCCTTGTTCAGTTATTGACATCAACAATCTCATGCACTTTTGTTTAAATGTTTGTTCATCAGGTAATTTGTTTATAGGACATTTGAAAATGAATTTTTAAGTTCCCTTTGTATAATGGCGTATTTGAAAATGATTTGTTATCAGTAAATTATTGGCTATTATGAAATCTTCTAGTCATCATTAGGCTTTTAATTGACCACGGTGGATTTACGGATTCTTTGGATATCTGCCATGATTTTTCTTGAGCTTCATTCAATGGTTGATTTGGTCAGTAAATATTGATAAAAAGGAAGAATCTGATATTTGTCTGATATATGTGATTTAAAAAATTCTCCATTATTGGGGTTGGGATTATATTAGTATCTTTCTGTGGATGTTTTATTTGTTGATCATGGTCTGTTGTGCAAGTACTGAAGAAGCTTATCAATGCAGCCTTTGTTCCTGTCAACCACCCATCACACACCGACTTTGTGGTAATTTGGTGTTTGATTAGATGTCGTCATATTAGCCCATGTTTGAATTTTATTTCTGAGATCGTGTTATTCGTTCCTGTATCTGTTTCTTAGTCTAAAGCCTGTGATAGAAAAAAATGATGCTCGCTGTTGATTGTCATTTATATATTTGAATTTTGTTTAGGAGATTGTGTTATTCGTTTCCATGTGGGTTTCTTAGTTGAAAGCTTGTGAAGAACAGAAGAAAAAAAAAAATGATGCTTGTGTGTCGATTCTTGATCATCATTTATGTTTTTATTGTTGCGGTTCTTTATATGAGATAAACTTGTTTGCATTTGTGCACACATTTATTTGTACAACAGAAGTGGCTACGAAACCATCATGATTTTTGTTATTGACTTGTCCATCAAAAAATTTAGTCAAGATGAGCAATATATATATATATATATATATATATTGAAATGTGGTGTTCTCACTCGTTGGGCAATCAAACAGCCAATCCAAAAACACAATGGAGATATTATAGAGTTAGAAACACTGCGTAAATAAAGAACAAGGTACATGTCACAGTAACAAAAGGCTCTAATCTTTAACAACCTACTGCTTTTCACTTACTAAAGTACTTGTTATATATATATATATATAGAGAGAGAGAGAGAGAGAGAGAGAGAGAGGAAGGAAGGCATGCATGTACAGATACCAATGGTTGGCATCTCCAACTTAATCAAGAAGATGTCAGAAGGCCAGGTGACAGGTGCTGATATCCATGGGAAACAAGGCGAGGAAGACAACACCACCACATCTCAGAGAATATACGTGTATCATGCACGCATCAGAGAAGCTCCTCCATGAGAGAAGCTAATGCTTGGAATCTAGTGGTGGGTATAGGAGAGAGAAGGCCTGAAACATCTTATCATGTCATTCTCTTTTGTTCTTTTGGTAGGATTGGATCAGTGTGTGGTATATGTGCTCTCATGTGGGAGGCCACATGCTTGCTGACAGCCAAAAGCATTGACAAATCAAAGGACTTGAAGCTTTTCTTTCTGCCATGCAGTGTCTCTGTGGGTGTACATCAATTCAAATTAACTGTGATATATCACCTATAATATATATATATATATATATATATATATATATATATATACATACATACATAAAGAACATGCATGATTTATGTAACTGTGATATCTCAGCAGTAGTGCATGGGGATCGGGGATTAGACAATCCAGAGGCCTGCAAAAAAACCTCTTCCAATGCCTTCAAAGTTTAGAACACTTGGTGGGTTGTTTTAAATTCAAGTTTTGGCCTTTTAAAAGCTTATCATCATCCAAATTTCAAACTGCTAAAGTTAAATGTTCAACCCTTACATAGGCTTTTTCCGATGCTTAAAACATAATAACCGAGGCCAATCTTTGGTTAGTTAATCTAATCAATTCACTAATTAGATTAGATTAATCATCAATTCATCGATACAAAGAACTATGATGGTTTCAATGATGATCTTACACATGTTTAGTGTACACCTTACAGTTGGATTTAGAAACCATCATGAATCTATTTTAAAGAAAATGTAATTAATCAAATCGCGACCATCGAAGCCTTCCAAAGTACAAAGTTCTCATCACCTTGTGAGGATTATATGAAGATCGTGCTTCACTTGAAAGAAAGCATGTAGCAATATTAAGTTGTCTGTTGATGTAATTAGTTATTCCTTATCTCCGGACCAAATTGGCTATTGGGTAATAAAAATGTAAATATATATCAGATTGAATACTTATTCAAAAAATTAAATTTATTAAATTATGGGTGTATATATATAATAATAATAATAATAATAATAATAATAAATAGCCAATCTCTAGATTTGTGTGCATGATCTTTCAGGTCTAAAGTGCTAAAACATTGGCAGTACCCATGCACGCATTCATGCATGTAGAGGGTACGTAGCTCAGGGAGACATGTAAGGCTGATACCATAGCCAGTAGCATCTTCTGCTCGTCTGCAAACAGTGAGGTTTCATGGGAATGGGAGACACCGGCCGGAAGCATATCTTTTGGCAATAATGAGGCATGATGGTGACCCAGCTAGCTGTGGGTTAATTACCATGGAAATGGAGTCAGGGCATCAGAAGCCAGTCCTCGGTTGGTGGACTTCATGGAATCCAAAATGGCAAGGTAAGAGGAAGCATGTAGGAGAGGAGGGGAAAGAGAACCCATCACAGTCCATGACAAGAAGCCAAGCAGGTCAAGTCCCATCACTGAACACCTCATGGCCATGGAGATTGGGTGCCACCACTGTGCTCCTTGGCTTTTGGTGGCCTTTCGCCAGATGCTCTCTGCAGCCATGGAGATCGAATGGATCCTAAAACTCATGCAGCTTTTTAATCATCAGCTGTCGGTTGCCCACAGAATGAGGAGGAGGAAAAGGATGTTTGCTTTTGATCTCTGATCTTTGATCTTCTTACTTTCTGGGCAATGACGATAAAGCTTAGTCAAAGGATTTTGCGCAGTAATACTAACACTTAGTGTCTGAGAGAGGTGCAGCCGATTAATTGCTCTCTTTCGAGTTGCTGTTCTTCTATTTCATCGAGGGAAAAGAGGTGCAGCCGATTAATTGCTCTCTTTCGAGTTGCTGTTCTTCTATTTCATCGAGGGAAAAGAGGTGCAGCCGATTAATTGCTCTCTTTCGAGTTGCTGTTCTTCTATTTCATCGAGGGAAAGGAGTTGCTCGGTGAGAGGATCAAATGCCTCACCCAAGTCTCTTTTTATTGTTTGTTTCAAGTGATTGACATAGAAATCGCTAAGAATGCCATTTTAAGAACTATGCTTTAATTGTTTTCAATAAACTATCTATTTTCAAGAAAAAAAAAAGAGAAATTTGAACTCTCTCTCTCTCTCTCTCTCTCTCTTTCAGCTTTTAATTTCTCAGTCCAATGCAATTTTTTCTTCTAATTTGGTGCTCCTTGACTGATGACCAGCATCAAAGTTCATTAATGATCCACCGAGTCTTTCTTATATCTACCAAATACAATATACTGATTAATTAAAAAGGGCATGCATGTATAACTCTTTATTTCAATATTGCACAATTGTGTGTGTATATAATTATACAATTAAATATCATTATTTTCCATGTATTTTTTTTTTATATATATAGGAAAGATTAACACCATCCAAATGACAAAAAATTGTTCCTATTCTCCTATTTAATAAACTGAACATAAGTTGCTAACTTAGAGCAGCAAATGCCCTATCAAGATCAAAGGTTAATTGTTTTTACAGGTACTATTGTTGTCCAAAAAAATTAACACCATCCATTAATCTTCTTCTGCTTTGGCGGTCTTGATTGATGACCAGCATAAAAGTTCATCAAAGATAAAATGCCGATTAATTAATTAGGGTAGGCATGCATGTAGAACTAACTCCTTGTTTCAATACATTATTGACTGAATTATATATATATATATATGTATCTATCTATGTATATAATTGATATCATTCTTTAGTAGTGTGACAACCCATACAGCAACATTATATTATACTGCTTGTAAAGGTTGTCTTCATATAATAAATTCAAAACACGACTTAAACTAAAAGTGGATGCATGTACAACAAACACTATGCATACTGATATGTACAGTGTAATAAAATGAAGACAACCTTTACAATTCCAATTCCTTATAGCTGCTACTAAACAGATGGAAAGAAGTTAGAGATGAAACAGTAGAGAATGTAGGAATGAGATGGGTCAAGAACACAAGGTTGAATGCGTGTATACAGCTCCTTATGAAGGTTAAGCAGATCAGAAGAAATTAATATGAATGGCATGGTCGATTCCGTAGGGTTCGCTAAAACTAGCATCAGCATGGCTGTAGAGCTCCTTCCTCCGGGAAGCACGCAAGTGATGTTTCTTCCAACAAGCTAAGCAATCTACAAGAAATATTCTCAAATGTGAAGCAGGAGGAGGACGGGTGAGAAGGACATGGCACCAGAGGTGGTGGTATCATTAAATATTCTGCATGCATGAATCCAAGTCAAGTCACAGCTGAAGGCATCGCTGCCTTTGTGTTTCCATCGCCCCGCCACAAAGATGAAGAAGCCATCTTCATCAACCTTGGAAAAAAGATGGTGGAGACATCGGAGTGTAGTCAATCGTCGGTGGGGGGGGGGGGGGGGGGGGGGATGATGCAAAGCATGGGGGTTGCAGATGTACTGCGTCTGCGACTGGGGAACGAAAAGATGGAGACAAGTCGCGCAAGATTCACTGGTTAATTTGCTCGCTGCCTGACATGGATTGCTGCGTGCTGAAGCCAAAGCCATGCACGGATTCACATGCATCATTCCTTCTCCTTCCTCGATATATCTATCCTCTTTCTCTCTCTTCTGACCTCCCCACATGCATGCCGCCCGCCCTATTTGGAACACACTTGCTTGCTCTCTCTCTCTCTCTCTCTCTCTCTCTCTCTCTCTCTCTCAACAAGCAATGGATTAAGTCTTGGATTTAAACCGATGGATCTATTAATCAGAGAACAGATTTCATTTTTTTTCAATATATATATATATATATTTATATATTACATTAGATATATAAGTTATATAGTACTATACTAAATACATATATTAAAGAGTAGTATAGAGAGCAATAATCATATAATAATAATAATAATAATAAAATCATAAAATCCTAATTATTTGGAGTAAACTATATGGATCTTTTTATTTTGTCATTATTAAGGTTTATAAAATGTCATATGCTTAATTATGCTAATAGTGTTTAAATATTTTATTTATAATTTATATTAAGGTATTTTTATTTCTCCATCTACCTCTCCTCATACCATTAATAGTAATCCTTTTACCTATTCTAATCTCATTAACATATATCTGTACCATTTTAAAATAATTATCTCTCATTTTATCCTCTATCCAAATAATACATAATTACTCACAAATAAAATTATTTTTTTATCCACCTTAATATTCTTACCGTATCAATATAATTTTTTTAATATATTATTTTCTAATCACCAACACTTATATTCATTCATTTTAATCTCAAACATACTTGATAATCACCAAAACATATATTTTTTTTAATATGTTATTTTATTGAATAACTGATCCAAGATACCTAAAGATTCTAGGTCCAGAAATTTCTTGCTCATTCAATTTAACTATATCATCATATCTATTCATACCAATAAATGTGATATAATTTTATTCTATTTGGTTCTTACATTGATAAAAAAAAAAAAAAAAGCTAAATGTCCTTACGATAAATTCAAACATATTTATTAATAAATAAAAATTAATTGTTTCATTCTTTTTATAGCTAAAATGGTGTAACTTCATTTTTATCACTATGATTTGTATTAGAGAATTCCCTTTATTGACAATACCTAAATACAAATTAATAAATAAACAGCTGAGGGTATTGTTTTTTTTTTTGGAAGACTCGAATGGTTTAATTAGTGAACTAAACGAATTCAGGATTGGTCTATTTGGCTCGATCAACCAATCCGATTTGCTGATTTTATAACTACAATTTGCATTAAACGATTCATTGGGCAGTTGTTAGTGGTTGGTATATAACTCTTAAGACAACTCATTCTTGTGTGTATGAAATCATCACTAAACAACGCAACACTATTTCAGAAATTTATACTAATGTTAAACAACTGCAAGATAAGTTCCCTTAAGTGTTTTTTAAACAATTCTGAGTAATAATAATAGTGGTCACCATTATAATTTAAGATATGCAACTACAACTTTTTTGAATATATATATATATATATATATATATATATATATATATATATATATATATATATATTTCTAATTTAGTTTTAGAATAAGACTTGGATTGACTTATACAAATTTGATTGATAAAGTTAATAACCCAATTATCCTATTAATCAGATCTTATTAATTTGGATTAAAATATTTTGCATCAGTACCTTAGGCTCAAAGTTAATATACATATATAATTTATTTATACTTATATAATAAGTCATAATTGTTACAAGGTAATCGTATAGACTTTCTTTGTCTCTTTCTCTCTCTCTCTCTGTCTCTCCCTCCCTCCCTCCTTAAGTTCGTGCTGTAGCCCTCAATCTCCTTCTTTGCCTTCTGAGCTGGGAGGAAGACTGGAATCAGGTAATTAATGCATGTCTCCCTGGAGGCATCTCATGCGTAACTCTTTGCATTCCTCTCATCCTCTTCCATTGACTGCTCTAATCCGTACTTCTTTATGCATATCAATCCACCACCATTATCGTCATGGAAGGATTCTAAAGGTTGATGTCTCTCCGATCGTGTGCATGACACGATGGCCCCAGGATTGAGTCTCCTCCGGCCGCCATCATGCTGCGGCAGCTACTTCGATGACAGTCAACAAGAACGCGAGCAAGCATCGGCCCTGATGGCCGACAAGGCCAACAACAAGGAGGCGGAGGAGGAGGAAGACGACAAGATAAGGAGGGAAGCAGAAGTCATGGCCACCTCAAAAGTCGACCGCGGCAACAAGGACGAAGGTTGGCTGCAGCTAGGCATCGGAGGTGGCGGTCGCCCGAACGGTTCCCATTCACAGCACCCCTCAACGATGGACCCGTCGAGTAGCAACAGTAAGGCGAAGAGTGATCTGCTGGAGCTCGACTTGTTCTGCCGTCGACCGGCGCTGGAGCCAACTCCGTCGCCACTTACTGCGTTTCCTGCCATGGCGCCATGGTTCCCTGCTGTCATGGGAGGGTTTAACTGCCACCAGCTGACGCCGTCGAGCTGCACTTGGGTGCGATCCTCAAATCCAAGTCTGAGCTCAGGGGAGATGAGGGTGGTGAGCCTGCCACGAAGGAAGCAGACGGGGGTGTGGTTCGTTCTCCAAGCAGCACATGACCAGTGAGAGCAGGAGGGACTTATTAGTAGCATGCATTCTGTTGTCCATGCTTCTTCTTCTTCTTCTTCTTCTTCTTCTTCTTCTTCTTCTTCTTCTTGTAGTGTGCACTTCCATGCAATTAGGTGGAGAAACACATGCATAGCTTCAATGATCTATTGCTCTTTGTTGCAGGGTGAAGGAGCCTTTTTTGCCTCAGATACCAAAGAGCTACTTGAGGATCAAGTACTCATGTTTCTTCTCTAATAAAGCTGTCTTCTCTCACTTTCTTCTTCATGTTCTATCTACTCTTTAACTCATCATATCTCTCCTATTAAAGAAAGGGTGCTCTTTGTAGGGATGGAAGGATGACAATTAGACTGCTGATGAAGTACTTGGCCAGTAAGCTTGTTTTGGAGGATGAATCACAGGTGTTCTTCCTACAAACATGTTATATGCTTTAGTTTACATGCATATTGTTCATATATATATATATATATGTCTTTGGTTTCCTTCTCACTATCATACACACACACACACACACACTTATATGTGTATAATGATAGTGACAAGGAAACTATAATGCTATGGTTTGGTAATAAAGTAAGTTATGAAGGAACATGAAAACCAAAATACAACTTAGATATGGGAGTTTAATATATGTCAACAATATCTTATTTTCATACTCTCAATTGGATGTGATTTGGAATGTGAATGAAAGATAAAAGAGTATGGATTATTGTGCCTATGAGGAATTAAACACTTGATAAAGGTTAAATAAAATGCTAATATAAAAAACATTGTATGTAATTTGAGTTTTGGACCTTTGGATGGAGATCTAACAATTCAAGATTGGTGTTGTAAGCAAAGTCATAATAGCAAAATCAAGTTTAGAAGCCCTAATACACTCCATGTTTGCAATTGTTGCCTCTCTCCTCCATTCTTGGGAAGTCCTCGTTCGTTTTATAGCATTGATTTCTTTCTTCATGTCTTTTTCTTCCCTTCTTTTTCTTAATGTAAATTTTTTTATTTTAATTATGATTCACTAACATGGATGAATAATGATAGTTCAATACGATTTAAGAACAAATGCAACAAAAAGTAGCATTTCAGAGAAGATAAAAATCAAAGAATATAAAGGATAAAAGGAATTGTCATTAGATAAACTCCCTAGAAAAACTCTTAAAAAATCGAATATTTCCAACATAACATCCTTCATTTATTTCTTTTTTTTCATTAAGGTACTCCCACCCTTTTCAAAACCTTTTGGTTTTTGATGGCCCTCTTCTTTCTGTCTTTTTGTTCGATTTAATATAGATATCAAGATCCGTGTGATTAAACTGGTTCAGCAATACAAAAAACATATAAAATTGGTGAGAGCCAATTTAAGAATGATAGAATTTTTTTTTACAAAGTAATTACTTTTAATTTTAAGTTTCAAAATTCAACTTTAAAAATAATAAATTCTTTGATAAAATTAAGTTTGTAAATAATAGGAAATAACAATTCAACTCCCTGTTATTTTTACTGGATATATATATATATATAAGACTGTTCATCTTCTCTAATCATCCTTGATTGACACTTAGACATCAATGTCAACTATGTCAGGTGGTGATAACATGCAGAGGCCAACAGCTTCCTCCTTACATGACACTCATGTATGTTAGAGACAACATTTGGTGTTCACCGGAAGCAGTGGAGCTGAACTCAGACTCATCGAGCACCAAATATATAATGAACCTCCTTTATGGCAGAAGCAGATGTGGGTAAAAAAATAAATCCTTTTCCTTCATATGTAATTAATTAGTGGATGGAAGGGTTCTGTGTTATGATCTTCATTTATCAAGTTCCAAGAGTAAAAAAAAAAAAAAAAAAAATTTTGAAGTTGTGACAAAATTTTGTCTTCTTTTCTAGTTCATTAATTCAACTTTTAATGTACTATTGGATAGATAAGAGAAGAAATATATTTACTCTGAGTTCGCAGCTTTCTAATTCATTAATTCTTCTTTTATTTTCTTTCCCTTTTTCTCTTCTCTTTGATGATATATATAAATGTATACTAAAAAGACTTAAAGATATTGCAGTTAGAAGATGTTAAATATATATTATTATGATACAAAAAGAACTACTAAATCAACTAAAAAATTATAAATAAAAATTTAAATGTTCTTAGCTTTTATTAAGAATATACAAAAGATTGACTCTGACCAGGTGGGACATTATGCCATTTATTATTGTTCTTGTTTTCGTCATCCTACTTTCACCTGTTTGGAAATGTTTTATGGTTTAAAGATGTAAAAACATATTTCAAAGAAAAGGAAAAAGATAAAAGGAAGCATAGAATTGCATAACAATGCATAAAGGATGAGAAGCTAAAAACCAAATTGATATAAGAGAGGATTCTGAAAAGCATATACATTGCACAAAATAAACTGCTTTAAACAGGGAATCCATTTTGCATAGGGAATAAAACATTTAGAAGTCAACTTTAGCTGAAACATAATTCTTCTGCACTGTGTGATTACACATCCACACAATTAAACACATTCATGCATAATTTTTATTAGACTCTCAAAAATGAATCCAAAAACTAAAAAGCTAAGAACTTGTACAATTCTTAGTTAACAATTCATTGCTAGCTCATCAATACTAAAAGCACTGTAGTAGGAGTTGATTGAAGAGAAGGAAATATGACATAAATTACTGTGTCACTTCTACACAAATAGATGCTAAGAAAAGCTCCCTAGAACAGCACCTTAAAAAACAAAAAAAAAGAATTTTGACAAAGGTGAAAACGATGGATCAGATATAAAAAATCAAAAATCACCAGGTAAAAATAATACAGCAAATACTTAAGCTGGGAACACAATAATGAAAAATTAAATCACCTAATTGAAAAAGTTAATGTCCCATGGAAACTGATTTCATGCCAGTTATAGGTTCACAAACAATTTAAAATTTCTTCCTATAGATCAAAGTGCCTGGAAAAGCCTACCATTGTATGACACACACCCCACAGTTCTATCAATAAGAAGTGAAAAAAAGAAGAAACTATATAGGTCGAGGTATCTGGAACAGCCTACAATAATGTAACCTATAGCAAAGTTCTAGCAGTAAGCAGCGAGAAAAGAAGAATCTAGACTTGCCAATCACAGGAATCAACTCAAATTAAGTATCTTGGAAGATTCTGCTTTAGGACAGAAAAGGATCCTATTGTGCAAAATAATCATTGAGAGTGAGAAAATTTCTTTATTTTTTTTATTCCAGTTACATCCTGTAGAGACTAAAAAGTAATTCATTGCACTTGGAAGGCAAAAAATGGAGAAAAGAAAGATTTTGTCAGTTAATATGGTAGTAAAAAAACATTTGAATTCAAACACTAACTGAATAATAACAGGGATTGCAACGAATAATAAAAAGAAATGGTGGGTTCTGAGAGAGATCGTAACTTTAGTTCCACCTTTTAGATCCTATCAACGTGATTCATTATGCCATGAATCCAAAGCATACCTATGATGCTTGGCTTCGAGAAGCTGTTAGCATGTCTCTATGTCAGATTCTTTAATATCAACCATGTAGATTCATTATTCCATGACTCAGAAGCATATAAATTATGCTCTTCTTCAAGAAGCTAGGCATTGTTTTCAGATCTTCAGTTTCAACTTCTTTTACATTCCTCCATGGTGATTCACTACGCCATGACTCCAAAACATACCAATGGTGCTTTGATTCAAGAAGCTAGGCATTGTTTTCATATCTTAAGTTTCACCTTCTTTTACAATCTCCATGGTGGTTCATTATGCCATGACTTCGAAGTATATCAACGATGCTCTGCTTCAAGAAGCTGGGCATTGTTTTCATTCACTCCACCATGATTCTGAGGAATATTAATGATGCTTTGCTACAAGAAGCTAGGCATTGTTTTCATATTTTTAGTTTCACCTTTTTTTTACATCCCTCCATTGTGAATTTATTATGCCATGACTCCAAATGATATCGATGATGCTCTGCTTCAAGAAGCTAGGCATTGTTTTCAGATCCTATGCTTCACCCGCTTTCACATCCCTCGATGGTGATTCACTGTGCCATGACTCCAGAGCATATCAATGATGCTTTGTTTCAAGAAGATAGGCATTGTCAAAAATGGCAACTTTGGTGACAATGGAAGCTAGGCATTGTCAAGGTTCACCTTCTTCGAGCCTTGCTTCAAGAAGCAGACATTGTCAATTTCTGAAAAAAGTTGAATTACGATCACTTGGGTATACCTCTTGCATTAACCTAACCAACGACATGCATAACAAGAACAACAGCCTCAAGATGTCTGCTATGCTAGTTATTTAATCATGAACTGTGATTAACAGCTTCTCTTATATACCCATATAGACCTGATCCTAATACATCTATAAAGACAAGTTATTGCATTAAGCTTGAAATTTGCAGCTTGTTCCCTACAGACATCACATGAGAAAGTTGCTTTGATCTCAAATGCATACAGCTACTGTTCTAATCATTACTAGTCTCATGTTCAATCCCTCCTTCATGGACCCAACAACTTAGAACAAGCAAATTAAACACTCTTTAAACAGATATAGAGGACAGACCTTAGTACAAAGGCAAGATTGTTTCTACACGACATCAGAAGTAAGGTTGCATACATTGATCCTCTTAGACTTAGAATTGGCAGAAGCCTAGTGCATTGGGTATGCCCTTTATAACCATGGTTCTATGATTTTCTCCAAAGAAAAAAAAGAACACTTTCCCATGAAAAGCTGTTGATTTCTTTTTTAATTTCCAATACTAGACTAAGACTGTGACAACCAGAATATATCAGATTTGCAATCAATACAGATAATGTATGCCAGTGTTATTGTAACTAATTTTGTGAGAAAAAGGTAACAGCAGCCTTCAAACGTACCCTCACATTCATAACTTATAGTTGGAAATGCTTTGGCAGACTTTGATGTAGTATTCCAATAAAAATTTATCATATCTGTTCTGTGTAAGGTAGAAAAAGATAAAAGAGAGATCGATAATACACTCAATGGTTGTCATTTCTTGGCATGGAGGCATGCTTTTGATACCTTTCTAGTAAGGTATGCATTAAGTTGTGCCAATTAGCAAGCCCCTTCTACCAATCAGCAAAACCAAAAATTGGCATATCCACTGGACACAACAACCTACAAGTACATTTATGCTTGAAGTATTAGACTTCTTCGGTCTTGATAGTTTTTCCATCATAATGACTTTCTTATCTCATTTATCAAAGAAAATGAACGTCCAAACTTAAAATATGTAATGCTTAAAAAGTATAGAAATATGGGCCTTATATACTTTAACCATATAGCTATATTAAGTGACCATACCAATAAAAAGAAGATGACCCGGTGTTCAAGACTCCTATCAGTACAGGTTTCAGGAAGAATCCATATATGTAGTCTTCTTTCCTTTGCTAAGTGGTCTTAACATTACTAATATCAAAAATTGGAACTATCAATAAATCATTCTGGTGAACATCCTTTTCCACTATAGACGCTAACCGAAGTCTTCTAGTCAGTGAACATAAATTAATCACAGATCTAATGAGGCAACAGTCAAGATTACTTGCTTTCAATTGACACAACATAACAGCCTGTGTCCTAAGATTCATTTTCCACTTCACACATACATAAAAGTCACTATTTGGAAATTCCACTTACAACAACAACAAAAAGAAGCCATATAGTGTCCCTCCAAATAATGTCATGCCATGTAAATCTAGTAAAATTATAATATATCATTTTGCAAACCATGGAGGATAACCATAAATTATTCATATTTGCTTTTGCATTTTTACTCATGACATGCTAAACATAAAATGTAAATCATGAACAAAACTACAATATGCAGCATTCACATAAAATGTAAATCCACATAAAGAGATGGAAGGACCATAACCCAGTTGATTTTGTGACTTCATACCTTTTGCCTAAGACATGCTTATTTATGAACTTTTTTGACACACTGCATGAAGCAAATTTCAATTTACTGTTCATACTGAAGCCATGACAACACCTGAATACGAAAGAGCTCATATGACTATCCACATACACACACACATATATATATAATCTCACTCATATCACTCTCCACACACCCTGCTATTTTTTCCATGCATTACTTCATTTTTTTTTAGCTCATATACCTAGCACCTTCCACTGTGAATTTTTCCCCATTAAAGGGTCTAATCTCAATTATTTCCAGTGTAACTGATACATGAGTTATTTACCAATTTTTTTATATAACTTGCAGCCAAGATAGATTAAGACAAATAAGATCAGCTATGTAAAAGGTTGTCAGCTGCATTTTACTTTTATAATGCAAATACAATTTATTCATGTTAGGAATCAATGGAAATACTCAAAAATACTTCTAACCACTATATTAAGAGATTACTGATGAATGGTCATTTTCCACTATAATTCTTATTTGAATCGCCATGATTTCCTCAAATGAGAAGTTTGATAGCAATTGCAAGGCAGTGAAATGAACATACATCTACTTATTCCAATCAATGTGCTTGAATGGGTAATGCATCACACATGTAATCCTAGTCATACAGAAGCCCAATGTCATTAAAGTTCTTTATTAAGAATACAATGAATCCTAATGAAATCAAAGCTACCAGTCCTCAACTTGATATTGTTTCGGATGCAAGAGCTAATAATCCTAGTTCTGACTGTATTATGTAAAGAATGCTTTTTTGTTGTAATATAATGCAAAACCGCTTTCCCTGTTAATGTTTTTGTTTTACTCAACAGTATCATGTATTTTCTTTCTCCTCAAGTAACACACGGATATATTTTTCTAATCAAGACAAGGAAAAGACATTCCTACTAAAGATGAAAGAAAAATTAAGGAAATGATGATTAATTCAAAGTATTGATTCAACCTGAGCATTTCCAATTTAAAAAAGAAAAAACAAAGAAGAGCACTATGGTGTCAGTATGCCCAAGTGGTATTTCGAATCTTGTGCATTAGGCAAATTGATTATGAACAGAATCATATGTCAAAATCCAAAACAATGTGTTGTGATCAGTAACTACGAGCAAATTGGTGTGTCTACTCTTTCAAAGGCAGTGACATTTTAGTTTAAGAGGAGTAACAAAATCAGTTTTAACAAATGACATATATTCCAATCAACAATGATAGATATGATACCATATGCCTGAATAATCTACGAAATGCAATACTGATACAGAAAGGGTACCATGAATACGAAAATCAACATTACAATCCAAAAAGGATCCATAGGCTCTCTGGTTGATTCTCAAATGCCAAACATCATTACAGGAATAGGACCTTGTTGATTAAGTACTGGAAATGTTCAACAACAAAATGCACAAGCACCAGTAATGCTAATATTTATTTGTCACAATTCAAGCCAATCACAAATCCACCAATTCTTGACAGAAAAAAAAATTGTTGAGTAAATCCCAAAACTACTATTTGCACACCTCAAACAAATTTACTTCGCTGAGATCCTTCCAACTGATTCAGAGCCAGTAATATACGCCTTCATACTCCAAATCCTATACCATATCACTACCATCAAAGACTGTCAATGTAAATTTTTCTTTCGAACAAAAGAGATTGAAAGACACCTGAATGCAGTGACCGCTGACAGTTGCAGAGAAAGAAGGGGCAGGCAGGTGTCATTCTGATCTCTGCTTGATTGCAGAAGAAAAATTAAATCTTGATGATATCTTTGGACTAGACTGCAAATTTTCTTCCCATTAATCACCAGATTCACCTTCAAGCTCTGCCTTCTACTGTTCTGACCCCTGTGAATCATTCTCCGATCGAGACTGTTGCTGATGCTGATCCTGCTGCTGCTGCTGCTGATGATGATGATGATGATGCAGTTGCCCACTTCCACCACTACCTACTCCTCCCCTCCCCTGCCCCATCTGTTGATAGAACTGGCTCAATCCCTGAGGATTCAAAGCTCCAATATGACCCTCCGGCGAGAGCCCTAGCTCCAGCCCCGGCAGATGCTGCCCATGCCCGCCCAACATCGCCGCAAAGCTCACGGCGCCCAGATTTCCGCCGGGAAATTCAAGTCCATGCAATCCGAGCCTCTGCATGAAACCGCCCATCGACCAGTCGCCGCCGCCCCCGGTCGCAAGATTCGAACTTGATGGAGCCGCGGCGCCGGCATGCAAGAAACCAGAATTGAGCCCACCCACCGGGGACGGCCATAAGCCAGGGTGGGAGCGGCTGAAGTTAGCAGCCCCCATCACGGCCCAAGTAGGCCGGGCGGCCCCCAGTCCCGAATCGTCAAGCTTCTGGTGGAGGCCGGCCACGACAGTCGCGCCAGGGAGGGACATGGAGGCGGAGGCGGCAGCTGCGATGGCCGACGCGGGGATGGTTCCCGTGCCGGTGGCGGCGATGATGGAGGGCTCCGCTTGCTGGAGAAGCCACTGGATGGTCTCCCCATCGGATTTGTGGCCCAGTTCTCTGGTGAGCTGAAAGATCCTAGCAGCGCAGAGGGCAGGCATCCTGATCCTTCTTCCCCGGCCATCGACTTTGGTGTGCCTGTCCTTGTTGGAGCTCCTCTTGGGTGCAAGCTGCCTTCTTTGTTCATCCTTCCTGGCCACCACTACCTGCCGCCCCCTCTCCAAGCCTGCGGATGCCGAAAGGTCTCTGCTTTCCGCGGCTGCTGTTGCAGGGGGCGTTGTGGGTTCGCTTTTATCTGACTGCAAGTGGAAGTTGGGCACCTCCTGGGGCAGCTTGGAGGAGCCCTTGGGATCCATGAAAGAGAGAGGGGAGGGCAAAAGGTGGGATTTTGGAGCTGGAGGAGAGAGAGAGAGAAGAGGGGAGAGGAGGAATAGACACAGGTGAATGAATCAAACTGGAGCTGAAACTGGGACAGCCTTTTTGAAATAGGAGGAAGAAGAGGCACAAAGTTGGGCAGGAAAAGAAAAGATAATAGACCAAAAACACTACTGCTGCTCACAATGTTTTCACTCTAATTTAGCAGTAAAGGTTGATTAATTGTCCACTCTATAATACATAACACATCATCTCATCACCTCTAATAGAGAAGTCGTCTTTGGACTCTTCATTCGGCATTAGTTCTCAAACAATCGAATCAATATAAGAGTAAAGAACTCTTGGGACCTCAAGCTAGGCGTCATGTGATAAGATTCATACATACTATTACCACAAGCTCTTGAGCCACAAGAAGTTATCCATCCTACGACGAGTCTTATTATTATTATTATTTCTTATTCGGGTTAGAGTCTGAAACTTGTCGCTTGGAGGCAAATCATATTTTACTTCTTTATTAGATTGTAACTCTTAAAAGTAATACCAAACTAAATATGATCTTTGTCACTATCGATTCATGTGTTTAGTTCTGAGTTGTGAGTGGAAGCTGCAGTTGAGGCTTAGTTTTTGTCGATCTTCTATATTTCTGATACTGGAAAATGGGCGAGTTTTTGACTCCCAAAAGACTCTTTGCAGAATCTGCCATCTGCTTCCAGTTGTGACTGTAACTTTCCTTCCACTTGTGGGAGATTTCCGACCCTCGGTTGACTGTTGGAGACTGGTGTCAGATTTCCTCGCCGCCCCCACCCCACCCTCCAAATCTAATGAATTCGGGGGTGGTTTCACTGTTCCCACACCTTTGTTGACTGTTGTGTGGGGATACGATTGATTTCAGCATTACTTGCAAAAAAAAAAAGACTCACCGTTAAATAATGGAATATAAAATTAATCTCAACAGTACTGAGATAGATTAACCCTTACTACTTTAAGACTCATATAATGAAGGGACATCTCCTATTATGATTTTGCATCAAAGTAGTTTTCTCTAATTATATCGTTAGGTAAAATAATGACTAAAATTATTATTAACCCCATGTACTATACCTCAAAATCAAAGTCATCATTTGTACTTTAAAAATCGTATAAGTGACATCTTGTATCATGATTTTCCATCAAAGTAGTCTTCTCTATTAGAAATAAGGTTATATCATTAGGTAAAATACATAAACATATTTAATATATATGAAATTTATGTATACGTATGTCAATGGGGTCATTAGAACTACAGAGAATATAGATCCTGAAAGAGTGACGATGATGTATTTTAGGTTCTTTTGTTGGAGGTTCGGATATAAGAATGTTAGAGGATTTATGTATAAGCATGAGGGTGAGTTTATGACTGAGATTAAAGATCTAAGGATTGAGGAGGGTCTAATAAACATGGTGATAGATGTGAAAGCAATCCGTGTATGTGGAGCATGCAGGTGTGGGGGAGACAGTTGAGGATTTTCCTATATTACCAAAGATGTTAAATGTTTTTAATGTAGCAAGTGTCAATGTCATTAAATAAGACGGTAAAATAGGGAACATTGAAAAAGGAGATGATATAAGGTCAAACGGTGACTCAAACGAAGAGGATACAAAGGGCAGTGATAACTCATCGAATGGTGAGGATATCAATAATACCATAAGAATATGTAGGAGAAATGCTACACCAAGAGAGTTCACGTAGTGCCTGGTTAGATGACTTTTTTTTTATCTATCATAGGTTTTATTTCAATATTATAATCCACTTATGGATCCTTTACTAAAGATTGTCACTTACATGAATTGATAATTGACCTTCCATTGGTGGATTCCCTATTGAGCCACCACATTTTAACAAAGGGATTAGTCGACCCAAAAAGATGAGAAAACATGCTAATGGTGAGGGACAACCATAAAAAATGAGAATAAAACTAGGGCACCCAAATAAGTACGGGCGATGTGGACAGCAAGGACATAATGCTCGTCGATGCTAAAATAACATAACTAATCTTGTATGTGCACCGCGTTGTCAACGATCTACAAATATGATGAAACTACATATGATGACATTTAAGCAATAGAAGTAACTCACATGGAATCGGGCCCAAGTCAACCACCTAAAGTTTCAATCTCAATCACATGTATATTTTCAATAATACTATTAATTCTCACATATTTTGATAATTGAAACTAACTTTGTGAAAATAATCTTCAATATAGGAACGATGCCCTAATAAGATACGTATCAAAACTACAACTAGACAATGCAAATTCTCATCGGATAAAAAGAATAAGCAAGCTCATTCTAAAGCAAGACTTGGGAATAAAGTGATTAGGGCAATAATTAGTTACATGCATGTCACTTTTTGTTCATGAGTTGAGTACATGAGATGGATTATTATTAATATATATTTCACTTGATATAGTTGTTGGATTACTAGTAGTTGGGCACATAAGATAAGATGTTTGTATAACATATTTAATTAGTAAGGTTTCTGATTTTGTGTAATTTAATCAATTAGTTATATCTTGTTAATCTTTGTAGGTTCTATGATTGGTTGTAAATGAGATATCTTTGAGTTTTAGGAGAGGTATTATCAAAATTTAGTCACACTTAAAAGAAGTAAACAATCATTACAATCCTACACGTTAAGATTTTTAGAAGATTTATTTTTTAATTACTTAAAATAATTAATTAGATAACAAATAAAAATCATCATTAAAATAAATTCAAGCAATGGTGTAAGTTAAGACCAATTTTTTTCATAACTTTTCTATCAATTAATACCATTGTATTAACGTTCAAAGGATAAATTTGATGAATAATGATAGTGCGAGAGTGTATTTGATTAACATATTATAATATAGAGGATGTCTTTGATTTTTTAAGTTTTCTTCGCATAGTTTGGCTATATTAAAAATCAAATAGACCCTCAATTTTAAAAATAAATATCGTTATCCTTTTTATTAACAAAAGAGGTCTGTTTAATGTCTATGAAATAGTACAAGAGAACACTTTGATGCAAAAATCAGAGTAGGGGGGTTCAATTATACGAGTTTTAAAATACAGGACATGACTTTGATTTTGAGGCATAATAAGAGGGTCAATAATAATTTTAACTTCTCTTATATGTTTTGATCAACTTGATATTTTTATAGTAACCCTTCCATTAACCACCTCTATATTTTTAATCTTTTTTAAAAGAGATATTGAATGGTTCAATTTGAATTAAAATCAAATTGGCTAAAAATTAAACTTGTTCAATAGTTTAAGATGCTTGAACTTGGAATGATTAATTCTAATAAATTAAAAATCAAAACATCTAATTGATGATGTAAGAGTTTGCTTAGTTTATGCCATTACGTGTATACATAAGTTTGTATAAAAATATAATTTAAAAAATAAATATTTTTAAATTAAAAATTAAAAAGAAAATTCAGTTTAGAAATAGAAATTTGAATCAGAATCGAAATCACCGATTCAGGAGCTAAAATTAAAATTATTCGATTTAGATTTGAACTTCAGCAGAATCAAAGCCATTGGTTTTGGAATCAAAATCTGATCAAACTTTTATGATTAATAAAAATATATTTAATGCCACAAATAATCAAATATTATAGTTGTTTCTTTAGGTAATTCTGTGCTTTAAAAGAGAGAGAGAGAGAGAGAGAGAGAGAGAGAGAGATAGACTTTAAAGGTCGCACTCTGTGCTTTAAAAAAAAAAAAAAATAGAGAGCAAAACAGAGGAAAGGCCACAACATGGGAAAGAAGGAACTCTGCAGCATAACACAGTGGTTAAAATAGAGAGCAAAACAGAGGAAAGGCCACAACATGGGAAAGAAGAAGGAACTGCAGCACAACACATGGATGGATGTTGCAGTCAGTCAAAGCTACTTTAATGTCATAAATGGTTCGACATCGAAGCACTTTCTTCAGGTAGTTAGAGTTCTGTGCATCCCCTTCCCCCTTCCTTGTTCGAAGGGCTTCCTCTGACCGCAGCTCTTATGCTTAGCAGTAGTAGTCTTTGGCCATTGCCCGTGGGGCTGTGGATAGATTCCATTGGAAATGGTGGAGAGCTGCAGGCAAACTCCTTGCGACCATGGAAAGCCACTCCGAGAAAGTGACATGGCTCCTCTCTCGCCCACTCATGAGGAAGACGTCCGCTTCGCTTCGTGTGAGGACTTCGATGGTGATTTCTCTTTCTTTCCAGGTTGGTCGGATTCTTTTTAGGTGAGAGTGGATAGAACAAAGGCCATCCACATTAAAGATGTGGGTTTTGGTAAGGGATGTATGTTATCTAGCTTCAAACATACCAAAATAGTAATATCCAAGATATTTCTATACATTTTAAACAAGCTAAAAATCGAAATAATCCCATCGAGTATACGATGAAAATATCATATATATTTTTTTTTCTTTTTGGTGCAATAGCCACCATCAAAATTATATTATCGTACAAAAAAAAAATATATATGATTTCTCTCGATAAATATTCATTATGAACATATTGAATAACGTCCAAATGATTAAATTTGACAGTATCAATTCCAATTATTAGGCAACATTTGATTATTGCTATGTGGAGAGTTCTTTGGATTGTGATTGATGATAATGATAAAAGAAAGAAAGAGAGAGAGGTGTTTGTTAGTGCCAAACTTTTGTTGTTGTCACATTTGCTCTCCAAAGTGGAGACATGGATGGCCCTTATCTTCAAGTGCAGCTGTTGAAGTCAGCTTCTGTGAGCTCACACCAACTGCGAACACAAATGGAGATAACCTCATCCGTTCTTATCTGCAAGAAATCATTTGTTGTTCCGATCCATAGGACCCCCGTTTCCACCAAAAAGATCCCACCTTTCGTGCTACGTTCCGATTCAAACTTCAACCGAACGGAAAAGATGGAAACTTTGGATCAAAATCTCGAGTATTTCATGAACCATTAATGATAACGAGAAGGAAGGATGCAAAAGATTCAATCTTTCATCTCACTCTCCTTAATACAAAATATGTTCAAAACAAGCAGAGATAGATATTAATAAGACAATTGGGAAGAGGTAGGTTAGGTTCTCGCAGAATCCCTTGAAGGAGTCCAATTAATGGTGTAACCTTTCATCTTCAGAATCCTTTTTCTTTATCTTTGGGTGAATGCGTCGCTGTGCCGGTAGACTCTGAGCACAACGAGGATCACTTGCGGCTGCATTGCATCAAATACAGGTGAGAACAGAGACAAGAAAGCAGAGGACTTGAAGAGGACCAAGAATACAATTAGAAAGAGGTAGGGATGGTTGTCGCACCTCCTCAACTTAGTGCTTCTCCTGTTCCTTCTTCTCCGGCTGCGGCGGTGGCCGCAGTTCCACTTTCCTTCCGTTCTTCTTCTGGACTCTATCCACCACTTCAATCTTATCCTTCACCTTGTTCACCCATCATAATTAAACCCATCAATAATCACTAATAGTAATATATCAAATTACATAGATCAATCAGTAGCATGAAAATTATGATCTATACATATCAATTTCCAAATAATCTAACTTTATCTTTAATGGGATCATTAATAACTTTAATAGTCATAATATACAAAATATAATAAACTGAAACTTTATTTTTAATTAGAAAATATCTATACAAATATAGATACCGACATAGAACAAACATATGATAAACTTTTATTAAACTGAAGTTCTTTATATTCTAATACACCCACACGAGCAATATGCTCATGAAATACCTTGAGTCGTATACTTTTTGTGAGAGGATCTCTCAATATAAAGTTTGTCCCTAAGTGTTATATGAAAAGTTTCCACTTCGTATCTTTTCTTTCACAACTAGAAACTTGATGTCGATATGCTTTGACTTAGTCGAGCTCATATTATTGTTAAGAATATAAAATAATTGATTTATTATCATAGTATATCTTTAACGATCTTTCAACTCATTGTACTATTTGTAGCATTGTGATAAATTTTCTTAGAAATTTCATGATTAGACACCTCAAAATATGTTACAAATTCTACTGTCATAGTGAAAGAAGTAATAAGAGATTTCTTAACACTACGTCAAGAAATCACCCCACCAACCAACATATAAACATAGCCGAAGTGGATTTCCTATTGTCTTGACATTCAGCAAAATTGAAATTAGAATACCCACTGATCTTCTATATGTGAGCATATGATCTTTTGTCCTCTTTAAATATCTCATAACTCTTTTAGTTGTCTTCCAATAATCCATTCCAGGATTGTATAAGTATTTATCTAACACTCCAACAATGTACGCTATATCCAGATGCGTACAAACCTGTATCAGGAAAATGAATTTTCTCTCACTAAACTTGTAATACATACAATCATTAATAACATTCACCTCAAAACCAAACGAGAGAATTAATTGATAAAATTTGTGATACCACTGATGGGATGCCTATTAATGGATTTTATTCATTTACAAACCATTTTCTTTAGGTCTCCTAGCACAAAGTTTTCTGGTTATACCATATAAATTTTTTCCTCAATATTTATATTGAGAATTGTTATTTTGACATCCATATGATAAAGCTCCAAATCAAAATGTGAAGTTAGTGTCATAATTATCTAAAAGAGTTATTTGTTGAAACCAAAGAGAATATATCTTTAAAGTCAATCCCTTCCTTTTGAGTACAACTCTTTGCCACAAGAAATGTCTTATACCTCTCCACATTACCATCAAATCTCTTTTGGATTTAAAAATTTATTTACAACCAATAGGTTTTACACCTTATCTAATAGGACAAGTTCTCAAACTTTATTATCTTGCATGAAATTATACTCCTGATTTATTAATTCAATCCACTTATCTAAATTGGAATTCTTCATGACTTGACGAAAGTTGATTGGATCATTTTTCATCATACCACTACTTTATTCATGTTTCTAGAGAAATATCATATAATTATCCAAAATATCACTCATCTATTCCCTAGTGAATCGTCGCAAATGTGCTAGCTCTTATGACATGGGTTCTTAAGGATATTTAGTTTGTTCCTCGTGAATAATTTTCTCATTCTGTATAGGAGCTAAAATGACTATATCCTTTGAGGTACTGAATTTACTACATCAGCGACAACTATACAAATTAGATCCTATTGAACCAATTATTCCTCAAAAGTAAAGTCTTTAACCTTATTTCACCCCCTAAATTCAATATCATAAAAAAAGGGAATACCCATCTAAAAAATATTTCTTGATTTAGAATCATAAAATTTATACCCCTTAGATTGCTCAGATAACCAATAAAATAACTACTCACTGTACGAGGTTCCAATTTCTTTTCATTAGGTCCTTAAGGCCTTGCCTCAGCTGGACAACACCATACACCAAAGTGTCTCAGACTAGGCTTTCTCCTAATTCAAGACTCATAAATTGTTTTTGTAGTTGCTTTTGTTGGTGCTACGTTAAGAATGTAAGATGCAGTCTTTATTGCTTCTCCCTAGGGTGACTCTAGCAAAATATAATAAGAAATCATACTTCTTACCATATCCTTAAGTATGCAATTTTGTCTTTCAGCTATATCATTCATGCTAAGTGACCATGACATTATATACTGAGGGATAATTTCACACTCCTCTAGGTATAGAGCAAATGGTCTTAGGCATTGTTCACTTGAGTTATCATTTTTGTCGTAATATTCCCCTCTACGATAAGATCTAACACTTTTTATCATGTTATTGAATTAATTTTTAACTTCAATTTTAAATGATTTGAACACATCTTCATATATTAAATACAGGTATCCATATGTAGTATAATCGTTTATGAATGATATAAAGTATTATTGACCATTCCACGAAGGTATAGGAAATGACCTACAAATATCTATATGTATCAATTCTAAGACATATGGAGCTCTATACGCACCAATCTCTTATGTTTGGTTTGTTTATCTTTAATGTATTCAAACATCTAAACTTAATAAGTCGATGAGATCAAGAATCCCTTTTGACATAAGTCTTTCAATTCTATTCCTAAAGATGTGACCCAAACATTTGTGTCATAATACACCTAAACTTTTAATTTTACATCTAGTACTTCGTAATTTTGTATTCAGGGATTCATAATAGACACTATAGATTGTCATAAGCCACAGGTGAACCAGTTCCAATCATATTTGAATTTAAATAAAAAGTAAACTGATTGTTTATAAATGAACAAGAATAACTAGATTTGTCCAAATAAGAAACTGATTGTTTCCAAATGAACAAAAATAACCAGATTTACCCAAATAAGAAATAAATATTAAATTATATCTAAATAATGGTATAATAAAAGTATTTTTAAATCTAAATAGTATCTAGTACACAATAACATTCTAAATGTGTCTATAGTTTTCATATCTATCAATTTTTCATTCCCCACATAAATACATCTCTCAGTAGAATTGGGCCTTCAGTAGCTTAGGCAACCCTGGATTAGAACACTGATATTAGTAGTTACTTTAGAATCTAACCACAAAGTACTTTTAGGTCTTGAAATTTAAATTGACTTCAGAACAAACCAAAGTAAGGAACATACCTTTTTAGCATACCAAACATGATATTTGGCACAATCCTTCTTCAAATGCCCAGATTTCTTACAGAAGAAATAAGTATCATCCTTATTTTGTTTCTTCTGTATTGGACCCTTATCAGCCTCATTCTTTTCATATATGTATTTCCTTTTCTTGCCCTCGTCCTTAGAGGTGCTGGCTAAGTTGGCACTTTCAGTCTTTTCTTGCTTCAACCTTTCCTCTTCTTGCACATAATATGAAATAAGCTCATTAAGAGATCGTTTGTCCTTTTGGAAGCTATAAATGATCTTAAACTGATTGAATTGTGCAAGAAGAAATAATGAATCAAATGGACAAGTAAGTACTCTAATAAGTCAAGCTTTAATGTTTTAAGCTTTGAAACAAGATTAGACATCTCTATGATGTACTCCCTTATATTTTATTTGCTGATGTACCTCATGGAAACTAACTTTGAAGCAGAGTGCTTGTTTTCGTCTTATCATTTTTAAGAAAATATTTTTCTATTTCGACAAGAAAATATTTGGCCTTGGTAATCCCTTTGGATATTGCACCCCTAAAGATCTCCGAAATGCAAAGCTTAATGATTATGAGACTCATACGATTAGATCTGTCCCGCTTCTCATATAGTCTCTTTTCATGAGGAGTACTATATTTTGTAAGAGAAGTATGTTGGTTTTCCCTTAGTGGAAGGTCAAGATCTATACATCCCAAAACAATCAAAATATTTTCCTTTCAATTCTTAAAGTTGATTCCATTTAGAATTGGTACTGAACTAAAATTCATAGATATTTTAGTAGGAGACCTTAATAAGAGAATAATAGACAATCATAAATTATGCTCACATGTAATACTATAAACTTAAGTAAATTTAAATAATGATATAACCCATCTCAAGATACAAGTGCAATATTAATATCTTATCTTTAGACTTCAATATTAGTTACTAGTGGTAATCTTATTGTAATAATAAAATATTGACAATAAGGCATGTCAAATGATAAACTCATATTTAGATTGATTTTTCAATCACATGTAAAACTTTATAATTGTTACGTGTTTATCATTACAAGTGTGTATAAAATCATGTCAATCATTAACCTTTCTTTGGGCTGGGTAATTACCATATAGATTTAAATTTATACTATATTTGATATTTTTATAAGAAATATCACACATGAGAGGTCACTTTAGCGACTTCATGCATAAAATTGCTTAACTAGTATCAAATAACTATATAATTACTAATTGATTTTGAACTATATTAGTTAAATTGGCTTGATCGACTCAAATATTTAATACATATAAATTATTCAATTTATGTCAACAAATAACTTTATAAAACCAATATTATGTTTAAACTAATTAAACAAAATCCAAAGGCATCTTTGAATCATTTTTAACAAAAAAATATTAGAGGATGTGCTGCAACGAAAATGTCTCAGGATGACGGTTCATAAAATCGACGATCCATAAAAAGATGATGGTTCATAAAACCATCATCTTCCCCAATGACGATAGAATCGAATCACCCCAAAATACTACCAAAACATCATTAAAATGCATGAAAAATAAGCCTAGATGTTTAGTAATCATTGTAAGATAGCTCTGATACCACTGTTATAATTTTGAACACAATAAATATGGATCAAACATGCTTTATAGATCTAAAATCTTTTGATAATATTTTTGATGAATCCATTAAATCCTCAATAATATACATGAAATTCTACAATAATTATGAAATACATTAACATGGAAACGAATCTAATGAATCCATTGGAGTATTTTGAATTAATCGATGAATTTGACTTCCAATTTCATAGTGTCCTTAAGAACCTTTTAGTTTCTCTTTGACGGGTGAAGAGAATCCGAATTTCTTATTCTGTAATCGATGATCATAACCCCTTTTTATATTTATAACCGCAAGTTATGCCTCAATATGTTTCATATTCATAACTTATCTAGTCACTAAATTAGAAATATAAATGATGATATCTACATAATTAATTTTCATAATAATTATTCCCCTTAGCCAAATAATTTCATTTTACTTAGATCACTTTAATTTTGACTAATCAAAATAATGACTTAACACATTTAATTATACATGTGTGATTCTTAAAATTCTAATGGTATGACCCTTACAATTCTAACATATGTGTGACCCTTAAAATTCTAACACATATGTGATTTTTAAAATTCTAAGAGTGTGACCCTTAAAATTATGACAGTAGCGATTTAAATTACTATGATTACAAATATATGAGCATAAGAGATGTAGAAGGAAAAAATAGAATATTTTTTTAAAATTACATATCATCATTCAAAGTTTAGGAGTTTAAGGAAATAGCATAATTATAAAATATCTAGAACCATCTTAAAGTTCTAATTATCATAATTTTATGGTATTTATTTTAGTCAAATAAAATATATTAATAAAATTACATTTCATCACATTGATAGAAGAGTTGAAGGATGAAAATATAATAATGAGTCACACAGATTGAAAACAAAAAGAAGAAATTATTAGTATAAAAGATTCTAGCAAGTTGAAGGATGAAAATATAATAATGAGTCACACAGATTGAAAACAAAAAGAAGAAATTATTAGTAGAAAAGATTTTAACAAATTGACATGATGAGAAATATGATGGAGAAACCTTTGTAATACTTGAAGATATTATTTTCTATGACTTCAACTTAGAGGAGGTTTTTATTTATACTCATTCTAGCTAACTAACTAGCTAGCAATGTAGAACTATACAAAAATATAAAAATATAAAAATTAACAATATGGAATAAATAAAAATGATAAGTGGTAACTTTAGGTTCTTTGATAATAGTCTTATTTCTTATTGTTTCACATTACATCTCCTAAAAGTATTTGTAGGGTTCACCTCCAAAGATCATATAAAATCTACCTTCGATGAATAATCCTTATTATCATGAGACGATATCTTATCTCCAAGATAACTATCAACTTTATCATATAAATATATAAAAAATATACAAATATATATATATGAGAGAGAGAGAGAGAGAGAGAGAGAGAGAGAGATAGAAAGTTTTGCCATGCTAAGTATATCCAAGAGGAACTCAAAATAGCTGGAGAGGTGAATCTCCCACTCTTCCCATTACTGCCTTATATATAAATTGTTCCTATAGATGAAGTAATTGTGGTCTTCAAGAAATCAATTAACTTCATTTCATTTCCTTTGGCAAGTGAGATTGAGAGATATAAGATTTTTTTTTTTTTTTTTTTTTTGCTTATATACTTCTGATCCTACCAAGATTTGATGAGCACACTTGTCATTTCAATCATGTTGCTTTGCAGGATGTGCTTGTATCTCTCTATAGGATCAACTTATTAGCAACACATTGCAAAGAATAGTTTGTTGTTAGGACTATGATACATTGCTAGCATCAGTACACTAAGTAACAACCTTCTTGAAAGAAAACGAACGAATGCTGCCATAATATATCAATTTTTAGGAGATCAATGAGAGCTAATTATGGATGTCAAGGTTAAGAGTGATAGGCTCACAAGGCAATTCTACTAATTACTCTTTTAACTTCAAACAACAAGCACCATGATGGATGTCAAGATGCATTAAGGTTCTTGAGGCTGTGATTACTGAGTTCATCAAACACTTGTATTAACTACTCACTGTTATTATTAAAAGATCACTGGAAGCAAACTTGTACCCTATATAACAAAGCACTTGTTAACAACTAGCTATAATATCATCATCATCTCCACCGCAAGAAACATACATGTAACCTTCCATCAACCATGCTTGGCTGCTGCCATGTCTACTGTCATTGATTCGTCTGCTCCCTTCTCGATGGCATCTTTGCTCGCTCGAAATAACCTGGCAACCGCGTGGCTCACATAAGCATCAGCCTCCCTCACCGTCATTCGCTTGATCGTCTTGTCCCCGAGTTTGGTCAGGTGATGATCTCCGTTGAGAATAGCCGCCATCTGGATGATCTCGCTCTGGAACTCCGACACAACTCTGTCCTCGTTCGCCTTGGTCGCCCTCAGCGGCAGCACATCCGGCAACACCTCTGCCGAAAGGGCTTTTAACTGAGAAGCTGATTCAGCGATCTGAGAGTGAGCTTGGGGAGAGAGAAGAGGTTACCAGGGCAATCGGTCCTTGGTGAGGTGAGTTCACTGAAGATGTTCTGGAATGTGCCAGCCCAAGCATCTCTCTGGGTAAGGAAATCCGAGGTGAGGTTGAATAGCTTCTTTATGGTTGCAGGGATCGAAGAGTGCTCGAACTCGGACGTCGGTGCCGGTCCCTGCGGCCTGCTCACGACTGCAGCAGCAACAGGACCGGCATCATCATCAATTAGGAACAGCGCGAAGAATGCGAACAGAGGGATGAGTCACACCATGGCACTAAAGTCGCGCGTGCATTTTACCTGTGCCTTTCTTGATCCAGGGGGAGATGAGAATGGTGGGGACACGAACGCCGAGCCGATCGAAGCCGAACAAGTAGGGGGCAGGGCCGGCAATGCCGTCGGGGCTGGGGACGCCGACGGTGGGCGTGGCGACGTGATCGTAGAAGCCGCCGTGCTCGTCGTAGGTGATGATGAACAGGCTCTCGTTCCACTGCGGGCTGGCCCGCAGCGCCTCGTACACCTCCTTCACCATCTTCTGCCCGTTGGCGACGTCGTGCGAGGGGTGGTCGTCGTTGGCGGCCTTGCCGAGCAGGTCGAAGTAGCGTGGCTCGAGCACGCTCAGGCTCCGCAGCTTGCCGTCCCGGGCGTGATCCTTGAACGTTCCGAACTTGTGGAACTTGAATACGTACTTCAGCTTCCTCAGGTTGCGGTAGAATAGCGTCGCCGGCGCGCTCTCGTAGTAGATGCCAAAGTCTAGCCCGTCGTCGTGGAGGGAGTCGAAGATGGTCTTTTGCGGGTACCCCTTGGCCAGCTGCACCTTGTCGTGGCACGTCGCGCCGTGGGAGGTGGCGGAGTAGACGAACAGCCGGTTGGGCTGCGTCGGGCCCGGTAACGACGAGAACCACCGGTCCAACACCGCGAACTCCTGGGCCAGGGCGGCATACACCGGCACGTTCTCCGGCTTGAACCCCTTCATGACGGTGCCCGCGAGGTCCTCGGACATGGAGAGGGCCTGTTGGACGAAGCCGGTCATGGAAGGCACAGCGGTGCCGCTGCTGCTGTTGCTCGACCCGAAGACCTGCTCCCGCACCGCGACGAAGGAGTGACCAGGGTCGGGGTCGACGTACCGGGCGTCGTCGGAGACGCAGATGGAGGGGGAGGCGGGGTTTGCGACCGACCGCCGGTTGCACTCGGTGCCGCTGAGGCCGTCGATGGGCAAGCCGAGGGCCGACTTCATCCACCCCAGCATGTGGTCGAAGGAGCGGTTCTCCATGATGAGGACCACCACGGCTCGGATCGGCTGCGGCGCTGCATGGGAGCGGCACAGGAAGTGGAGAAGAAGAAGAAGAAGAAGGGATGGAGGAGAAGGTGTTGTAGCCTTAGATCTTGCCATGGTAGTGTTTCAAGTATGTAGGACTCTCAGTGTTGCACACCTTCAGCATACATAAACCAACACATTTAAGATAAAATATATACCCATAAGTATCCTTACAAATAAATCAACACATTTAAGATAAAATTCAATTTATTTTTCCTTTAAAATATGAAAATTTAAAGGAAAAAAATAAAATAAAATTAGTGAAAGCAAGTTAATTTAACATGCAGTTATGATGAGCCTCTTAAAGGTGGGAGGCGCATTGATGCACACACACAGTTTCGCCACTACTATTTAGTACAAGGGGTGACTTGTGGTGTGGGAATTAAATGACTCCACTATATAAATGTGGTTCTTCTATGGCATGTGAAGCATCCATTATTTTCTTGATATGTTATTTATATATCATTTTCTACACTAAACTAGACATCATTAGGTGCATTTAGAACTTTCTTTTTTGTTTTTTTTAGTTGCTTTGAGGAGAGATTAGTGCAGCTTTTGATGAGCTTTGACTTGATCATTTTCCATGCTCAGAAACTGTCCACCTCAATAGGAGGAAGAAATGATGTTGTGCCCTCTTCTTGTGGAGCTTTGACTTGATCTTTTATTCCTCACAACTGAAGAACAAATCCTTTTCCATGTTCAGAAACTGCCCACCTATAGGAGGAGGAAATGGTGGTGGGGTGCCCTCTTCTTGTGGAGCTCTCAATGAGCACTCACCCACCACAAGATGAAGTGAGGTGGGATGACACTCCAAGGCATAAAGGATGTGCTGCAATTACCATTTGTTAGTGATATTAGCACTAGTATAGTGATGTGTTAGAGTTGATAAGACATCACCATAGTGATGCTTAGCACTAGTATAGTGTTGCAATTACCATTTATTATAAGTTGATACTAATTTTTAGGAATCTTAATTATATTTAAATTAACTGATAGATTCTTAATTAAATTAATATTTTTAGTAAATCAAGATTAATTTTAGACATATTGAGTGTCTAAAATTAAATCTTACATCGAGTTTTTGATGTATATTTTAGCTTATTGATCTCTAGGTGTTCTTTTAATTTTAGAAATTTTCTCTCCTTCTCCAACAAGTGGTATATCATCACTTAAAAAAATTGATTATTAGAGATCCGACAAGAATATCATCGGTTGTTTTCACTAGTTTTACTATGAAAAAATTTGATCTAAAAATTTTGATGAAAGAAATAATTTCACTCTATAGAGAGGAGAGTGAAGGATCTTCTTGTTCAACAAAACCTAGCAAGAATATTAAAGATACAAGCAAGCAAACTAGCAAAGATGAGCAAGGAAGATTGAGAGGAGCATAAGGCAAAGTGTATGAGTACTGCTCATCTTTGTATCATTGATAATATTATCAATAATGTTACTGACATTAATTTTATTGTCATTATTTAGGATAAGTTAGAAAAAATTTATTAGACAGAAAACTTAACTTACAAGTTGCATCCGAAGTAGATGTTCCATAGGCAAACTTAACTTATTGTCGTTGCTTACCAACTCCTATGAAAACTTTGTAGAGATGATATTATATGAAAATGACACAGTAACTCTAAAACAAGTTTTAAAAAAATTAATGCTTTCTACTAAAAAAAGAAAAAAAAAATCTGATAATATAAGTGGTGAGGCATTAGCTACTCATGATAAAGATGAACAAGAAGGATTTTTTGATAGAGGTAGATTTTAGCATGATAGGTTTCGATCAAGAGTTGGGTCTTTGGATTATGTTCAGTGCTATAAAATGCAGAGTCTGGTCATATCAATTAAAACTATCTAGGGAAAAAGAAATTGGAAAAAGAGGTCGACGAGTGTTCTTTTGTGATGGATGGTGATGAAAATATCGTCACAATCTCCAAAAGTAATAAAGCGTCTTTTCAAAAGAATTGGTTTTTAGATTCTACTTATGTTACTCATTTTTGCTCTCAAAATAATTATTTTGATTCACTGATAAAAAAGATACTAATAAGTTGAGTTTGAATGATAACTCTATAATAGAAGTCAAGAGTGTCGATAAAAATGAGTGATAGAGTAAGTAGTTCATACTTTAGAGGATGTGGCTAAAGTCTCTAATTTCATTGAGTCTTTTATATTTCCAAGATTATGACGACAAGGTTGGAGATAAAGTTCTAAAATTTAATTTAGGGTTACATGCTCAAAATGAAAGAAAAATTACATCAAGAGTTATACCGTCTAAATACCCCATAGGGCTAAAAATATGTTGCACATGCAATAATAGATACATATAATGACGAGCTTTGTTCATAATGCAGAAAATTAAAGTTTTGAGGATGTAGACGATTATGATGGAAAATATACTACTGATGGTAAAATTATGAGATGAGGGTCTCTTTCTATAATCAGATAGCACCATTGATTTGATTCATGAATTAATTCAATTTATATTGCTGTAGTAAATTCTTCAATTTAATAGCTTGATTTATGCATCAGATACAAAGTGAAAAAATATTCATAAATATGAAGATTATTAGGGTTGATAATTTTTTTAAAAAAATTCTATTATAATTAAAGTAGTTCGTAGAGTCCTAAATAAACTTAAACTTCTTAGTGAATTAGAGTTTGTTCATATAAATATACATCGAGTCTATGAGAGGAAAGAGATAAGATATTATTTAATGTTTCTAAAGAAATTGAAAGAAAGATTCTTTATATTTACCTGGGAGGTATATAAGGAGAGTTATATTTAGGCGTAGATAATTGAAGGATCTTGTAATTAATCTCATATATTGAAGAATTTGATTTTTTTTTCTATAAATATAAATGAGATTTATCAAACTATGATATATTTTTTATTATTTTTTTAATATATTTTTAACTTATAATTTTTATAAGTTAAAAAATAATTATTAATATGTGAAGCACACACCACAATCAATAAAGATTGAAATGTAAAAGAAAAAATATTAGTTAAAAATAATGATTGAGATGTGAAGCACACCTCAATCAATAAAGATTCAGATGTTAAAAAATAATGAATGAGATGTGAAGCACACCTCAATCAATAATTATAAGTTATAAAATAATGATTGAGATGTAAAAAAATAATAATTGATAGCATCGATAAAGAAGCTTTGTCAAGACCCACCATGTCTTGGAAAAGAAAAAAAAAGAATGTGAAGCACACCTTTAAAGAAAGTTGTGTTAGTGCGTTTGTGAATCTACTTTCATCAACCTTAATGTCAGAGCTTTAAGCATATATTATTTCGTTATTTGTACTTTAAAAATTCTGAACTATGAAAATAATTAAGATATTTTCCATCGATTATAATTTATTCGTTACTCTAGACTATGAAAATAATGATCGAGATGTGAGGAATAAATTAAGATGTTTCAAGAAATTAACTAAATTTAGTTCCACCTTGGTAAAAGAAAGTTAACAAAATGATTAAGCATATAATTTAATTAGTATTGGTACAATTGTTTATCAAACTTAACTAAATTGTTTATCAAACAAATAATATTATTTCAAATAAAAGTGATATTATAAGTAATATAGTGAAGTTAGAAAGTTAATTTTATCTTTCTCCAACTTAACAAAATATCAAGTAATATAATTGATATGATGGGATAAAAAGGTAAATATTTTATATACGAACAAATACTATTAGATCATCATACACATCAAAATCAAATAAAAATCATAATAAAATAAATACAAATATTTACGTGAAAAACTACTTCAACTCGAAAGATAAAAATCATGGAGCAAGCCAGAGAAAATCCATTATAAGAATAAGGAATATACAAATCTCAATACCTCTTGCCAAAGCCCAAATAACAATCACAAGAGAATGACAGGAATACAAGGATTATATTATTATGCACAATATCCAAAACCTCCCCAAATGTTCACAGTAATAATGCAATACAAACTTATCTAACATGGGATTTGGATAATTGAGAATAAACTTTCTCTGTCCTTGTCTTTTTTACTTTTTCGTATTTTTTGCCCTCTACTACAAATATGTTGCATCTTTTCTCTCTCCCATATTTGTAATCGCCACTTACTCACTTTTCCTCAACCCTAGCCACCAAAATTAGGGTTTTGATTAAGAGAAATGAAGTTTTAGGTTGTGAGCTTCACTAAAGCCTATTATAGGTTGAATCTAGATCATCTGCCCAACAACCTCCCCCTTCAGCCCATAAGGGAGATTATCTCATGACTCCTCAATGCGAAGCTATGTCGACCAGCTGTCGACACATCTCCTGCTTTTCTTTCGGTAAAGTCTTTGTCAACATGTCAGCCTCATTATCATATGTGTTAATTTTCTAAAACTGTAACTGTTTCTCTTAAAGCACATTTTTGATCCAGTGATATTTGACATCTATATGCTTGACATGAAATGAAATATTGGGTTATTCACAAATGGATGACACTCTAGCTATCACAATATACCATATAGTTTTTCTATTTTAGTACAAATTCTTGTAAGAATTCTTTCATCTATAACATTTTTTTGAAAACCTCTATAACGACAATATATTATGCCTTTATGATGGAAAGAGCAATACACCTTTACAATCTGGATTATCATGACACAGCTCCCCTGCAAAAGTGAGACAAAACATGATGTGAACTTTCTTGTGTCAATATCTCTTGTCATATCTACATCTGTAGAATCTATCAACATAGGTGATCCACCTTAAAAGCTTAAACAAACTTTAGAACTTCCTCTAAGATATCTAAAAATCCACTTCATTGTTGTCCAATGCTATTTGCCTGGATTTGCAAGAAATCTACTAGCAATGCCCACTGAATATGAGATATCTGGTCTCATACATACCATCGCATATATTAAACTTCCTATTGTTGAAGCATAAAGAACTTTTTCATTTTCTCCTTCTCCTCATCACTTGACGGGCTCTGCTCTGAGCATAACTTAAAGTGACCTAAAAGAGGAGAACCAACTAGCTTTGCAATGTTCATATTTGAACCTATCCAATACCTTCTCAATATATTTCTCTTGTGATAACCAAATCTTCTTTTTTTTTTTTATCATGATAAATCTATATGTCTAGTATTTGCTTTGTTGGCCATATGTCCTTCATTACAAAAGACTCACTCAAATCCTTCTTCAACCTATCAATTGTAGACATATCTTTCCCAAGAATAAGCATGTCATCAACATAAAGTAAGAGAATAATAAAATCCTTACCAAAACCATGTGAAGTACACATAATGATCTAAAGTTGTTCTTTTATATTCATTTTCAACCATAAATGTATCAAACTTTTTATATCACTGTCTTGGAGCTTGCTTCAACCTATACAACCTCTTCCTTAACTTGTAGACAAAATTTTCTTTACCTTTGACTTTGAAGTCTTCTGGTTGCTCCATATAAATTTTATCCTCTAAATCACCATGAAGGAAAGTTGTCTTCATATCCAACTGCTCAACCTCCAAGTCCACGTTAGCAGCAATACTAAGAGCAAACGGATAAAAGATATTTTAACAACAAGAGAAAAAATCTCTTTAAAGTTAATACCTTTGTTTTGACTAAAGCATTTCACAACTAGTCTAGTTTTGTACTTTGGTTTAGAACAATGTTCTTGAGTCTTCAACCTGAAAACTCACTTGTTCTTCAAGGTCTTGCTTCTATTTGGTAATTGCGCTAAATCATATGTGTGGTTTTTCTACAAAGCATTCATATCCTCCTGCGTAGCAACTAACCACTTTTTTTTCTACTCACTTTCAACTGCTTCCTGGTAACTATTTTGTTCACCTACATTTGTAAGCATCACATACTCATCTGTAGAATATCTTCTGGAAAGTTGGTGTGGTCTAGAAGATCTTCTCAACTAAGGTTCCGTGGAAAGTTGCTCCCTTTCTTCTTCCTGCTCAATATGTTCTACAGGTATATCAACATCAGGCTCTATACTATCTTCTTGCACATCTCTCTCATCATCTTGATGTACTGGATGAGTAACTGGGTCATAGTCTATTGATCCTTCTATAGAAGTCTTGGTTGGTGTCTCCTTCAAATCCTCAAGGGTTTGATCCTCAAAGAAGACAACATCTCTATTTCTGAACATCCTCTGCTTTTCTAGATCTCAAAGCCTGTAATCAAACTGATCATGTGAGTAGCAAAAAAAAAATACACTTTTTTGTCTTACCATCCAACTTGGACCTCTCATTATTTGGAATATGTGCAAATGCACGATAACCAAACACCCTTAAGCGCCTATAAGAGATATCTTTCCCTAACCATATATGCTCTGTAACATCACCATCTAGAGCTATAAATTGTGACAAGATTATCATATCAACTGCAGTTCTCAAAGTCTCATCCCAAAACCTTTTGGGTAACTTGGCTTGTGAAAGCATACATATGATTTTTTCTATGATAGTGTGATTCATCCTCTCTACAATTACATTATGCTAAGGTGTACCAGGAACTATCAACTTATGTTGGATGTCATATGACTTACAATAATCATTAAATAATTATGTATACTCACCACCATTATCTGATCTTATGCATTTCAATTATCTTTCTGTCTCTCTTTCAACTCTGGCATGAAACTCTTTGAAGACATTAATAACTTGATCTTTAGTCTTCATAGCATAAGCCCAAACTTTCCTAAAAAGTTATCTAAAAAAGTAACAAAATGAAGTGCACCACTAATACCAGGAACATTAATAGATCCATCAGGAATTTTTATCCCCAAAAGACCACATACATATGTATAGACACGGTTCAAGGCATGCATTTTTCTAGATAAAGTATGACTAGCATAGCCAACTCTATGTTGTTAGCCAGTCAAACAATCAATGCAAGGGTTCAAACGTATACCTTTGAGATCTAGCAATACCTCTCTCTAGGAAAGAACTTGCAACCCCTTCTCACTCATGTATCTCAGTCGCCTATGCCACAACTCCACACTGAAGTCTTTCTTTATAGCATTCAACTGCTCACCATAAGCTTTTGCTGGTTACAGGTGCCCTGCAAGCCAATCACGTGAGTGATGGCACGTGTGACACACTGTGTGATCTTTTTTCTTATAGTTAATATTGGCATATTCTCACATTATCTGTTATATATATATTGTGATGTCCTTAGTTCTGTGTAATGAGAGTCAAATCGTAATGAGATCACGATAATGAATCGATTCACCTTTAAACACAGACACTAAATAATCTCGGTCATAAGTTACTCAATAGGGACATTGAGATAACCGGACAGATCGATGTACTATATACTCGTTCATATGATGGAGGCAGCTGGTCTCATAGCCACTTGTGTGGAGACACTAAGGATATAGTACAGGTGCTCATTGGAGAATGAGTTCACAGATTGATTCACTTATGAAATAATGTATGGTTAATGATACCTAATGTCAGACAATAATTCCATAGTCTCAGTTGTGTATCTGTCCCTTAGACTTGAGACACCAAGGATGCCTTGTATGAGTACTCTTTTCTTTGACGTCGGACTTACAGGTTTGAAAAGTTTCAAATCTAGTACAGTTGATTATCGGGATTGGTAGTCAACCTTACGAACGTAATTGAGTATCAACAGAGGATCATCCACTCTCGGTATCACAAGAGGAATATCTCATATATGCTTACTCAGACAAATCTCTGGCTATGGTCATTTGGATTGAGAGAGAAAAAGTTCTCCGAGAGAATCTGATTAGAACGAGACTATGACGGATTCTGTATGTGGCCTGACAGTACCATGTCCAATATATGGTCTCTGAGATATTAGTTGGATGAGTGACTATAGATACACAGTAATTGTAGACAGACAAGTCCGATGGATTTGATCTCCCATGTACCGTTTGGGGACTATGACATAGTCGATGAGTCGAGTGAATTATTATAGGGATAATAATTCACTATATCAGAAGGAGTTCTGATGGAAGTGACTCACAGTCAGCTCGGTATCGGGCCTAGAGGGTCACACACATTTGGTGGATGCTTCAGCGAATAGAGGATTGAATGAAGATCCAATTAGCCCCTATTCTCATTAGAAGAGACCATATAATGATGGGCTCCTTGCTTAAGGCCCAATTAGAGGCCTAATGAGATTATTGGATAGAGATCCAATAATGCAAGATTAGTGGATTATTTGATGGAGATCCAATACCCACTAAGGTAGGAGCCCTAGGGTTTTTGGTGGCTCTCTATAAATAGGAGGGGAGACTCATGGTTGATAGGCTACAGCTTTAGCCACCACCTCCTATTCTCTGATAAGACCCCAGAAGGAGCCCTATAGATTTTGATCCTTGAGGGGATCAACCCTTAGAACACTATAGGGGTTCCTCCCTCCTATACTCGACACAAAGGCTGAATTGAAGATGATAATTGCTTGCTTTCAAAGAGGGGGGCGGCTACATCTTAAATAGGGATCAAGTCCTAGCCTAAATGGGCACTTATCTGGGTTAAATTATCCTTTTACCCCTCCTATAGTCATCCTACCTTAAGAGGAACAAGGGGCGGCTAGGTTGGCTCTATAGCCAACCTAAGTAGGGGGAAACCCTGGCCGACTTGCCCAGTAAGAGGGGCAGTGACTACTATGCCCTAAGGGCTAATCCAAACTCTGGCCATACTCCTTTATAAGATAGGAGAGGGCTTATTACAATTTAGTAGAGTTTTTATTGACTTCTACTAGAATGATTAGGACTCAACCCTGCTGGAGTCCTATCATTCTCCTCCCTCCCTCTGAGTAAGAGTTGTGAGATCAGATTGGAGGAGTTTCACTGCAGAGATCTATCGTGTGGGTACCGCTAGAGAGGAGGACGCTTGACCTCCTTTATCTTCTCCATCCGAATCTAGAATATAGGGATATACGATCTCCTAGGTAAAATCAATCTCTCTCGCATCGCGGTTTTATCGATTTTTACAGTTTTCTCGACCCCAATCTTTTGCACAATGATTTGATATGTGTGGGAAATCAATTTTTATTTTGATTTCCACTGCGCATGTGATGCACCCGTTGAGGTTTCCCAACAGTGGTATCAGAGCCAAGGTTTTCGTGCGAAAGATTGGTTTTAAACTGCGTGTGATGAGATTATATCGCGTAGAATTATTCTACGTGTTCTTGCTACATTTTTGCAGCAAAGGCAACGAGGAAGAGGGGCGGCCAGCCCCCATGTAGGGCCGACCACCCACAGCCAGGCCATGGCCAAGGCACCCTGCAAGGGGGCAGCTAGCTGTGGCTAGGGCCAGCCCGAAAGGGAGGCCAGCGACACCCGCAAGGGGCGACACCTGTGGCCAGAAGCGCCACCCGCGGGGGCAGCAGTCGCCCGCGGGCACGGCCGGCTACGGCCAACCCGTAGGGGCGGGAGCCGTTTGCAACGGGGCACCCACAAAGGGGGCCGGTTCAGGGCGCCCGCAAGGGGCTGTCGCCAGTAGGGGTGGCGGCGCCAGCCGTAGGGGTGGCCGCCCCTTAGCAAGGGCAGTCATCGCCTGCGCGACAGTGGCGACGATGCAGAGGGGGAAAGAGGGGTTAGGGCATCCTTTGGAGAAAAGGATGATCCTGCCCTTATGAATTCAGAAAATTTTGAGGAATGTCCTCGTGTACATAATTTCCATAATACCCTCAACAATTCTAGAAATTTCGAGGACTGTCTTCTCATCCAAAATTATGAAATGCCCTTGATAATTTTGAAAATTCCGAGCATGTCCTGATATCCAAAAAATAATTAATTAATTAGTTTAATTAATTATTATATATATCTAGTAATCCTACATATGATGTGATGTATAATGTGGATGGATGATTATGAGCCATGTATTGTGATGTGTGTAATTATGATTATTATTATTATTATTATTATTATTATTATTATTATTATTATTATTATTATTATTATTATTATTATTATTATTGGGACCTGCGTGCCTTTATTTTTCTTATTTATTGTCGAACCTGCATACCTGTGATTATTTGTAATTACATGGAGAGACATATCGGGAGCGTGGAGATGACAGCAGGACCCACGATGTCGTGGTGGAAGATTATGACACATGGTGATATGACGATCTGACAGAACTGATGATGACGATATCAACAATCACAGGGCATGGAGATACGTCGATGCACAAATAGATCCTATTGTGAGTGATTATGCCCATTGGATGTGTGATGTGTTATACACCTACTAGATATATATATATATATATATATATATATATATATATATATATATATATATATATTTGCATACGATGTAGATATATATTAAATATGTATGTGTGTGACATGACATATTAGGAGACCGATAGAAAACAAAAATTCCTCCTACGATAATATTAAGTCGGTAAGCATGAGGCAATAAGATTGACCCACGTGGCCTTTCATCGTTATAGGAAGAAATTGAATCCCGACATAGGTTGAGTTGGTCGAGTCACTCGAGACTCACCTATCTACGTGATCAAGTTCTTGCCTATGACATATATATGTCACCGGTGACCTAAGGACATGGTATGACTTGGTCGAGTAGTCGAGAGCATATCTATCGAATCAGAATCATCTTGTAATGATGGTGATGACTTAATTGAACTTTATGGTTGGTCGAGCAGTCAAGACTATGATGATTCAGAGGTCGAACATGATGGGAATCATAAGGAGTTGTGATTGACAAGAGTTGTCTACCTTTTGGACTTAGTGTAGTTGGTCGAATCCCTCGAGATTGTACTAAGACGCTAATTAGATCCCGATCCCCACTAGGAGTCTGCCGGAGACTTCCATCTCACGCGTCAAGGGTGTCGCATGATTCGCTAAGAAAATAGTGGAAGTACATTAAGATAAAAGTTCATATCTTAATTAGTATTTTCTACAAAGTCTGCATGTTATTTATTTTTTACTATATCTTATTTTTCAGAAACATGTCTCTCATGAACCCCCTACATGGCATACTTGATGTCAATCGCCTCACTAGTCCAAACTATACAGATTGGCTCTGCAATTTGAGAATTATTCTCACGACTGAGAAAATCGCATATGTCTTTGGTACAATTATGCCCACGTCGGAAGAAGGGGCAAGCAAGGATGAGATCGCTCGCTATGTGAAGTATATAGATGATTCCATATTGACAAAATGTTATATATTGGCTTCCATGACTCCTGAGTTACAGAGGCAACACAACCCCGATAAGTTGGAATCAAGGACAGAACGGTGCACATTCTGAGATACCCAAAGGAAACTTGTGGGTATTATTTCTATCACCCCGAGGACTGAAAGGTCTTTGTTGCCAAGAGAGTCGTGTTCCTTGAGAAGGAACACATTCTTGGTGGAAATAGTGGGAGCAAGATAGAATTGAACAAGGTTGAAGAACCTAGCTCAAGCACAATTCCAGAGCCCGAGTCTGTTCAGGTACCTAACACACAAGTTTTAACTTTACGTAGGTCTAGTAGAGTATCTCACCCTCCTGAAAGATATGTGGGACATATCAGTGGAGATGACTCTCGGGATGTTGATCCTCAGACCTACGAGGAGGCTATTATGAGTATAAACTCTGGGAAGTGGTAAGAAGCCATGAATTCTGAGATAGATTACATGTACTCTACAAGGTTTGGAACCTTATGGTTGCACCTGAGGGTATTATACCCATCGGTTGTAAATGGATCTTCAAGAAGAAGATCGGAGTGGATGGAAAGGTAAAGACCTATAAAGCAAGGCTGGTAGCTAAAGGATATCGTCAAATACAAGGAGTTGACTATAACGAAACTTTTTCACCTATAGTCATGCTTAAGTCCATTAGAATTATTTTGGCCATTGCAGCATACTATAACTATGAGATTTGACAGATGGATGTCAAAATGGTATTCCTCAATGGCAACCTCGAGGAGGAGGTGTATATGATACAGCAGAGAGATTCGTATCCAAAGAGAGTCCAGATAAAGTGTGAAGGTTGCTTAAATCCATTTATGGATTAAAGCAAGCTTCCCGAAGTTAGACCATAAGATTTGATGAGGTGGTAAGATCTTATGACTTCGTTAAGAACGAAGATGAGTCTTATATGTACAGGAAGGTAAGTGGAAGAGTTATCACCTTCTTGGTGTTATATGTGGATGACATCCTAATCATTGGGAATGATGTATGCTCTCCACAATAAAGGCTTGGCTATCCAAAAACTTCTTCATGAAAGACTTAGGGGAAACATTCTATATTTTGGGGATTCGGATCTATAGAGATAGATCCAAAAAGATGCTTGGCTTGTCCTAGTCTAGGTATATAGACTTCATTGTCAAAAAGTTTGGCATGGAGAATTCCAAGAGAGATCTCATACCGATGAGACATGGAATATCAATTTCTAAGAGTATGTCCCCAAAGACTCCTGAAGAAATGACAAACATGGATAAGATACATTATGTCTCAGTGATAGGGTCTATCATGTATACGATACTATGTACCAGGCCTGATATAGCACATGTTCTGAGTGTCACAAGTAAGTATCAAGCGGATCTAGGTTTAGAACACTGGAAGGCAGTAAAGTGTATCCTTAAGTGCTTGAGAAGCACTAAGGATCTTTTACTGATATATGAAGAAGGTAGCCTCCAGGTTGAGGGCTACACAGACTCGAGTTTTTAGTCCAATATTGATGATAGCAAGTCGAATTCAAGGTTTGTTTTCACCCTAAATGGAGGAGTAATAAGTTGGAAGAGTTTCATGCAAGATACTACTGTTGACTTGACCATAAAGACGGAATACATTGCTATAGCAAAAGCAGCAAAGGAAGGGGTTTGGATGAAGAAGTTTATCAAGGATTTGGAAGTCATATCAAGTAGTGTGGAGCTGACTCTCATATATTGTGACCAGTGACAGGGCGATAACTCTAACAAAGGAATTTAGGTCTCAACAGAATTATTCTAAGGAGGTTCCATCTGATTAGAGCGATCATGATCCAAAAAGATATAACAATAGAAAGAGTTTCATCCGAAGATAACATTACAGATCCACTAATGAAGTCGTTGACTCAGATTGTATTTGAGCATCATAGGGGTCTAATGCGGATCAAACACATAGGTGATTGGCTTTTGGTCAAGTGGGAGATTGTTGGATACAGGTGTCCTGCAAGCCAATCATGTGAGTGATGGCACGTGTGACACGTTGTGTGATCTTTTTGCTTATGGTTAATATTGACATATTCTTACATTATCTATTACATATATATTGTGATGTCCTTGATTCTGTGCAATGAGAGTCAGATCGTGATGAGATTATGATAATGAGATCGATTCACGTTTAAACACAGATCCTAAATAATCCTGATCATAGGTTATTCAAGAGGGACATTGAGATAACTGGACAGGTCGGTGTGCCATATACATGTTCATATGATGGAGGCGGCTGGTCTCATAGCCACTTGTGTGGAGACACTAAGGATATAGTACAGGTGCTCATTAGAGAATGAGTTTAATGATTGATCTGCTTATGGAATGTTATATGGTTAATAATACCTAATGTCAGATATCGATTCCATAGTCATAGTTGTGTATCTGGTCCTTAAACTTGAGACACCAAGGATGTCTTGTATGAGTACTCATTTCTTTGACGTCAGACTTACAGGTTTGAAAAGTTTCAGATCTAGTACAACTAGTTATCGAGATTGGTAGCCAACCTTACGAAGGCAATTGAGTGCCAATAGAGGATCATCCACTCTTGGTATCACAAGAGGAATATCTCATATGTGCTTGCTCAGACAAATCCCTGGCCAGGGTCATTCGGATTGAGAGAGAAAAAGTTCTCTGAGATAATCTGATTAGAGCGAGACTATGACGGATTCTGTATGTGGCATGACAGTACCATGTCCAATATACGATCTCTGGGATATTAGTTGGATGAAGGATTATAGATATACGGTAACTGTGAACAGATAGGTCCGATGGATTTGATCTCCCTTGTACCGTTTTGGGACGATGGTGTAGTGGCCTAGTACGTCCATAGTCGATAAGTCGAGTGAATTATTATAAGGATAATAATTCACTATATCAGAAGGAGTTCTGATGGGAGTGACTCACGGCCAGCTCGATATCGGGTCTAGAGGGTCACACACATATGGTGGATGCTTCAACAAATAGAAGATTAGATGGAGATCCAATTAGCCCCTATTCTCATTAGATGAGACCCTATGTTAATGGGCTCCTTGCTTAAGGCCCAATTAGAGGCCTAAAGAGATAATTGGATAGAGATCTAATAGTGCAAGATTAGTGGGTTATTGGATGGAGATCCAATACCCATTAAGGCAGGAGCCCTAGGGCTTTTGGTGGCTCTCTATAAATAGGAGGGGAGACTCACGGTTGATAGGCTACAGCTTTAGCCACCACCTCCTATTCTCCTCCCTCCCTCTGAGCAAGAGTTGCGAGATCAGATTGGAGTAGTTCCGCTATAGAGATCCATTATGTGGATACCGCCAGAGAGGAGGACGCTTGACCTCCTTCATCTTCTCCATCCGGATCTGGAATACAGGATATATAATCTCCCTAGGTAAAATCAATCTCTCTCTCACATCACGATTTTATCAATTTTTGTGATTTTCTCGCGACCGTAATCTTTTGCACGACGATTTGATCTGCATGGGAAATCGATTTTTATTTTGATTTCCGCTGTGCATGTGATGCACCCGCTGAGGTTTCCCAACAGCTTTAGCCTACAATCTATATAAGGTATGACATTTCTTCCCACTAGCTACAATAAGAGAACCCTTATTGAGCTTCTACTGCCCTTTGTGAAATCTGACATCAAACTCTTCATCGTCTAGCCTTCCAACTAGAAATTAAATTCAGTCTTAAGTCAACCATATGCTTCACATCCTTAGGTACCAATTTACAGCCAAGGTTGGTCTTTATGTGAATATCACTCATTCCAATGATGTCTGTTGTGTCATAATTGTCCATCTTAACAACACCAAAATTTTTATAGCTATAAGTAGCAAAAAAACTCCCTCCATAGTGTAACATAATAAGAAGCACATGTGTCAATTATCCACTCAAGATCTTAATAAACACACGAAAAAATATCATCAGAAGTAGACAAACTTAAATAGTTATCATCCTACACTATAGCTGTGGTATTCTCTTTTGACTTTATAGCCTCCACTTCTTTCTCTTTTTTCTTGCTCTTCTTTGGTTGCTTGCACTGATTCTTATGATATCATTTCTCACCAAAAATTATAACAAACAATATCTTTTCTTTATCTTGACTTACTTTTACCTATATGCGAACCACTTTTGTCCCTAGATTTTGACCATCCTTTGTTTTATGAGATAAGTGTCTGTGAAGCAATCTGAGAAGTTATTGAATTCTTTCTCGTCAACTTCTCATTCAACAAACTACTTGTTACTTGACTAATGGTGACAACATCATCTTGTACAGAATTATAGAGGGAAACTACTAGTGTCTCCCAACTTTCCGGCAATGAACTGAGAAATAACAATGTCTGTAACTCATCATCAAGAGCCATTTTCATAAAGGATAACTGGTTAGTAATACTCTGTATTTCATTCAGATGCTTAGCAATAGAAGTGCCCTCTTTATATTTCAGGTTCATAAGTTTTCTGATCAAGAGAACTTTTTTGTCAGTCGTTTCCCTTATGTAGAGACCTTCCAATGTTTTCTAAAGAGAGTACGTAGAACTTTCAGTAGAAACATGGTGAAACACATTGTCATCAAGCTACTAGCGAATAAACCCAACTGTTTTTCGATCTAATCTCTTCCACTCATCAACTGTCATAGTTGTGAGCTTTGCACTATCCCCTTACAAATGTCCATATAAGTCATTGCAATATAAGAGATCTTCTATTCTTAGTTTACATATCATCTAATTATTTCCATTCAAGCTAATTATGCAAGAAACATTATCGACCTCCATGTTTAAACATCAAAATTAAATATCACCAAACCTTACTATAATACCAATTGATGGGATAACAAGGTAAAGGTTTTGTATACGAACAAATATTAGCAGACTGTCACATACAAAAAAATCAAACAAAAATTATAATCAAATGAACACCAAGATTTACGTGAAAAATCCTTCCAACTCGAAGGGTGAAAACCACGGAGCAAGCTAGAGAAAATCCAATATAAGAATAATGAATGTACAAATCTCAATGTCTTTTGCTCAAGCCCAAAAAATAATCACAAGAGAATGATAGGGATATAAAGATTATATTACTATGCATAGTGTCTAAAACTTCCCCAAGTGATCATAGTAATAATTCACTATAAACTGATCTAACTTAGATAGATTTAGATGATTGAGAATAGTCTTTCTCTGTCCTTGTTATCTTCTCTTTGATGGATCTTTTGTTTTATGTCATTTACTACAAATCTACTAGAGTTTTGATTAAGAGAAATAAAATTTCATATTATGGACTACACGAAAACTCATTATAGATTGAATTTGACCATATGCCCGATAAGATAATAATATACTTTATACCAATATGTTCAAAGAATTAGTTGTAGAAGGCCTCTTAATTGGGTATATATGTTCTAAAAGTGTTTCTATTCTCCCATAAAATATGTAGCATATTTTATTATCGAGTCTTCAACTATCAAATAGCAGTCTTTTAGAAAAATAAAAGTTTTTTTAACAGATCAATTCTCTCAAAGTTTTCAAATCTCATTTCTTTCCTTATCAATTAAGTACAGCATATATATTCCTCCAAATATAAATACTAAGATAATATATGCTCCTCTCATTCATCCGAGACTATTATCTATATTTGTCAGTATTAGTTTGGACAAAAATAATTAAAAATATAAATTGCGTAATGGTTACTTAATATTTCATATGAGTTTTAAAAGGAAATTAATGACAATTATATTTTTTCCTTGTATTTAAATAATGGCCAACAATATGTGTGTGAGATTTTGTTTATTTAGATATCATTACCACTTTTTTTTTATGGCCTCAGCATCAAATTTGATAAATAATCACATAAAATTAAAATTTTGTTAGGATGAAATTATAGTGTGTATATATATATATATATATATATTGTTGGGAGAATCGAGCAGTTCTGTTGTAATGGGTAAGTAGCGATCCAACACCGTCAAATGTGTCAGATGAGATTATGAACCCTTAGTAAATTAGAACAAAAAATTTGAAGTCTTCCCCTTAACCACTTAGGCAAACCAAATTACTACTAAAATTATGACCAAAATTTAAACTAATAAATATATAATATTTATAATATATTATGTTTTTATGATACAATATTTTAATATATAATTATATTTTACAATATGATATATAATATATAAAATTTCAAATTATATTTGGGACTTGGCCTAATTCTCACCCATCCTTCCTGCAACATGGTAGGGATAAAATCTACCGAAAAGGATTGATCATATCTTGAGTTCATGTTTTATCTTCAGTACACTACTGCAAAAGTTGGGAAGATGAGTAATTAGCAACTGTTTTGACAAGGGATCTATTATCTAACTCAAGTTTTTTCTTTATTTAATTGTTTGACTTAAAATGGAGTAGAGAGTTAAGTTCGAGTACCTAACTAGGAAGTTTGTCAAATTTAAATTAGGACAAGGTATTATGAATGTATATTCTATTTAATGTGGTTCTTATTGAATGACACTAGCAATCAAATTCTACATCAACTTGACTTTTAAATAACCTTGGATCAAGTGTAAGATGAGGTCATATACAGATATAGATACCAACTTGTAATCATATATTTATTTAGATATTCGTTTGAAATTAATTCAAGTAGAAAAGTGGATAGTCCGTTCTAACACATGAGTGGTTTCTCTTCGAATATAATAATAATATTGAGTAGGAGATGATTAAATTATTTTTGGTTGTCCAATATGTCAGTCAGTATATTATGGAGCCAACTTAGTTCAGTGACAATTCTATTATAGGATTGGTGTTGGATAGTGAAAAGATTCTATTGAATGACCTTACAAGAAAAGAAAGCCTATCTACCAAATTTTCCTTTAATATTTAACTTATATATATATATATATATTAAGTAAAAGAGAAAAAAGTTTCCCAGGCAACCATGCTTAAAATCTTAGTATAGATGAATGATTCTTCCAAGTTATTGTGGGTTACTTAGACATGAAGTGTTATCCAAAACTGTTAAATACTATTGATAATAAGACACCCAAATATACAAATATTATTCTACCCATATCATATGTTTATATTATATTTTAAAACATGTTTGTGGATAATTATATATATATATATATAAATCATAGACCAGCTCCTACTTGTTGAGAGGTGGAGGTGCTCCCTAGTTTATTTCAACATCTTCATAAAGCTGAGACACTTCATATCTTCATGTCCTGATTTGACCATGCGTTGAATTAAAAATACTTTGTTGCATAAATTTGAGTATGTCATAGATTTAATGACTATTGTTTGAGGTGCTTCATGATCTAATTCGGTCATGTGGTAGATTTAGGACGTTTTCTGTCATGCAAAGTTTGAGATACTTTGTGGTTTGGCCAGTCATATAAATTTAGGATGTTTCATGCCCAAATTTGACTACATCATCGGTTCAAGGTACTTTATGGTTAGAGGTGTTTTGTGATCTGATTTGAAATGCTTTAAAATTAGATTTTTGTCATATCATATGTTCAAGATACTTTGTATTCTGATTCAATCATGTTATAGATTTTTATCATTTTTTCTATTGGTAATTGTGGTAGTTTCGATTAGAATACAAAGTATAATATGCATAAAATATCTATCTCTTTTTACTCAAGTAGCATCCAACATAATAGTATCTTATGGCTTTCATCAAGGAATGTCATGATGTTATTATTACCTAAGCTTCTATACACATCTTATAACATGTGCATTAGGCTGTCAATCGACTTTATTTCTACCTAAGGTGGATGCAATGTCTACGGGTTACAAAGAAAGATTTGTAAATGCCTTGACGAGGCTAATTGAATCAATAAAGGGATAATTATCTTGACTTATTCAAACGTTATCACATTTTATAGTCATAGCTCAAATGAGTGAATTGTGTAACTTGTTAAAACATACTTAAGTGTTGCACATATCTCAAGATTGTTATTTGGGTTAGTGCTCCTCATTTTAACTTTTCAGATAGTGTTTATAACTTACTTTACTTTTTATGTTGACATGAATTTCTTTAAGACTTTATTCTATGCCACTGAAAAAGAAAGAGAAAGAGGAACATGAAACAAAAAAAAAAAAAAATATCCTTCTTGGGTCAATAATATAAAAATATGATGCTTTAGTCGATGAATTGTTGACATAAAAATTATAATCATATTATATTATAATTAAAATCAAATAATACTAGATCTGTTTACGATGCTTACATTTAGATGTCATCTGATTGAATCCAATTAGATCTTCAAAAGCATCGCCCATCGGATCTGGATAATATCGAATATCGATCTGCAATGAGAACTAGAACGGATCTAGACCCCTTCTCCTCTCTTCCTATCCTTTCACAGGACCACCTTAATTGATGGTTTTGGAAGATCAAAAGAATAATCGTAATCTCTTGCTCTATTCACCCCTTTGATGTTCTGTGTAGTACCATGCATTGGGTTTATCGTAGGTCCTATCTATTTATAGGCGAGAGTAGATGGTCTAGGGTAAGTTATCATGAGAGTTCCTTCCATCAATGACATCCCCTAAAGTATCTCAATATAATATGGACTTTATTTAATATTAGCTAATATCTTTTATCATAATCCATGATATATCTTATTCAATTAATAAAGGGCCACATAATCTTACATTCTCCCACTTGGCCCATTAATTAATAAGATATAAAAATATCCAAAATCAAAATAAATAAAATAAAATTTATTTGAAAATAATTTTATATAATTAGATTCTGAAAATTTTGAAAAGCATTTTATGCATGACCATGATTTTAAAAATAAGCCAATAAGTCCAATAAGCATAATAATATTATATTCAGTCCAACTATCAATGTGAGTCATAGCGATTGTATGTCATCAATGCAACACTTCCTTCCATATACTACAACACTGTTAGTCTTTCCTTATATAGTTTATAATGACCCATGTAATTTATTTTGTCAAGATAATCATGTTTCTTGCATTCAACCATAATATGCATAAACATAAACATAAACACGATAGCAGAAACAAATAACTTTAATTATGCAAAAGAAATATCAATAATAGCATCCACTTAAACATGCATCACCATATCCTTTATGGCTTGCTCACAAGCTCTATTCTAATAACATGTTCTTTAAATGTTTTACACTGCAAAGCTTTAGTAAATGGATCAGCAATCATCATAGTGGTGCTCAAATTTTCAATTGACACTTGTTGTTTCTAGACTCTTTCTCTAACCACCAAGTACTTTATCTCAATGTGCTTGGAACCACTAGAGTACTTGTCATTCTTATAGAAGAAAACTGTTGCACTATTATCACAAAATATCTTCAGTGACTTGGCAATTGAGTCGACCACACTAAGTCCTGAGATAAAATTTTACAGCCATAAAGTTTGATTTGTGGCCTCAAATCATGCTACAAATTCAGCTTCCATCGTAGATGATGCAATAAGTCATTGTTTTATATTTTTTTAAGAAATTGCTCCACTAGCCAGCATGAACACAAATCCTGAAGTGAATTTCCTGCTATCGAGGTAATTTATAAAATCAGCATCTGAATATAATATCTTTTATCATTGGCTAATATCTTTTATCATAATCTAAAAATATATCTTATTTAATTAATAAAGGGCCACATAATCTTACATTCTCCCACTTGGCCCAGTAATTGATAAGATATAAAAGATATCCGAAATCAAAATAAATAAAATAAAATTTATTTAAAAATAATTTTATATAATTGGATTCTGAAAATTTTAAAAAATATTTTATACATGGCCATGATTTTAAAAATAAGATAATAAGTCCAATAAACATAATAATACTATATTCAGTCCAACTATCAATGTGAGTCATAACGATTGTATGTCATCAATGTCACACTTCCTTCTATATACTACAACACTGTTAGTCTTTCCTTATATAGTCTATAATGACCCCTGTAATTTGTCTTGTCAAGACAATCATATTTCTTGCATTCAACCATAATATACATAAACACAAACACAAACACAAATAGGATAGCAGAAACAAATAACATTAATTATACAAAAGAAATGTCAATAATATCATCCACTTAAACATGCATCACCATATCCTTTATGGCTTGCTCACAAGCCTCATTCTAAGAACATGTTCTTTAAATGTTTTACACTGCAAAGCTTTAGTAAATGGATCATCAATCATCATAGTGGTGCTCAAATTTTCAATTGACACTTTTTGTTTCTAGACTATTTCTCTAACCACCAAGTATTTTATCTCAATGTGCTTGGAACCACTAGAGTGCTTGTCATTCTTAGAGAAGAAAACTGCTGCAGTATGATCACAAAATATCTTCAGCGGCTTGATAATTGAGTCGACCACACCAAGTCCTGAGATAAAATTTTGCAGCCATAAAGCTTGATTTGTGGCCTCAAAGCATGCCACAAATTCAGCTTTCATCGTAGATGATGCAATAAGTGATTGTTTTACACTTTTCCAAGAAATTGCTCAACCAGCCATCATGAACACAAATCCTGAAGTGGATTTCCTACTATCGAGGTAATTTACAAAATCAGCATCTAAATATCTCATTACTTCAAGCTGATCTGATTTCGTATATGTGAGCATATAATCTTTTGTCCCTTGCAGATATCTCATTAATTTCTTTGCAGTTTTCCAATGTTCCATTTCTGGGTTACTCTGGTATTTAACCAGCATTGTCACTGCAAAACTGATATCTGACCTTGTATAGGTTTGATCATATAATACACTTCCAATTGCGCACCCATAAGAAATATTCTTTATTTGATCACTTTCTAAGTCATTTTTCGGGTACTGGTTTTGACTGAATTTTTCATCTCTAGTAATAGGTGTATCATTAGCTTTATAAAGCTGCATATTAAACATTTCCAAGATACGATTAATATAACCTTTCTGAGACAATCCTAACAAATCTTGAGATCTGTCCCTGAATATCTCAATGTCAATAACATAGGATGCCTCATTCATATCCACCATCTTAAAGTTCTTGTTGAGAAATATCTTGGTTTCGTGCAACAAACCAAGATCACTATTGGCAAGCAATATATCATCCACATATAAGACTAATATAATAAATTTACTCCCACTAACCTTCATATATATACACTGATCAACAGTATTTTCCTTAAACCCGAAGGAAGTAATGGTATCATGAAACTTTATATATCATTGTTTGGAAGCTTGTTTAAGGTCATAAATGGATTTCTTAAGTTTGCAAGCCCAACTTTTCTTTTCCTTTTCTATGAATCCTTCAGGTTGTTCCATATAGATTTTCTCATCTAGATTTCCATTCAGAAATGTTATTTTCACATCCATATGATGTAACTCATAATGAGCTACTAATGTCATGATGATTCTCAATGAGTCCTTTCGAGAAACCGGAGAAAATGTCTCATGGTAGTCAATATCTTCTTTCTGAGAAAAAACTTTGGCCACAAGTCTGACTTTATATCGTTCGATATTACCCACTGAGTCGTGTTTACTCTTAAAGACCCATTTACAACCGACTCTTTTACAATTATTGAGAAATTCAATGAGTTCCTAGACACCATTCTGGTCCATTGATTTTAACTTATTTTTTATTATATCATACCATTTTTTAAAATCATTACTTTCCATGGCTTATGAAAACGATAAGAGGTCTCATTTCATTCCTATATCAAAATCTGATTCTTGCAGATATATCATATAATCATCAGAAATGATATGTTTCCTTTTTCTTTGAGATCTTCTCAAATCTGTCAATTGTGATTGTTCTACAAGACTATCAGCGGCGATATCGACATCATGTGAGAATTCATCAATATTATTTTGTTATTCACTATCATCAATTCTCTCATTGATTTGAGGAACAATAATTTCTCGAATAAGGGATAATATAGGAGAAGAAGCATGAATCTCCTCAATATCAAAATTAATCCTTCGAGACTTCTAACTCATACTGATTTCGTCATTTTCTAAGAATTTTGTATTACCAAATTCTACTATTCTCATATTATGATTAGGGCAATAAAATCTGTATCCCTTGGATATTTCTGGGTAACTAATAAAATATCCAAAAATTATTCTTGATCCAATTTCTTTTTATATGGATTGAATACTCTTATCTCTGCAGGACACCCCCAAATATGTAAATGTCTCAAACTAGGTTTACTACTAATCCATAACTCAAATGGAGTTGATGGAACTGACTTACTAGGAACCCTGTTCAGGATATACATAGTTGTCCTAAGAGCATCACCTCACATTAACTCAGGTACAGAGGAATAACTCATCATGCTCCTAACCATATCCATAAGAGTACGATTTCGTGTTTCAGCAACATCGTTCTGCTGTGACACACCTGGTAATGCATATTGAGCACAAATACCCCGATGTTCTATGAATCTAACAAAATGACCAATATTCTGACCGGATTCATCATATATGCCATAAAATTCACCACCCCTGTCAGATCTAATAATTTTGACTTTTCTATATAATTGTCTCTCGACCTCACTTATGTACACTTCAAGAATGTTAACAGCCTGAGACTTTTCATGTATTAGATAAACATAGCCATATCTGGACATATCATCTATAAATGTGATGAAATAACTTTCTCCATAAAACATAGAATATAGAGTGGTCCACATATATCAGTATGAATAATTTCAAGAAGTTCTTTACTTCTTGTGGTATTTTTTTTTATATACTTAGTTTACTTTCCTTTAATGCAATTTATGCAAACATCAAAATCAGTAAAGTCTAAATTTTTTAAAATATTATCCTTCACTAATCTTTCAATTCTTTCCTTAGAGATATGCCCCAAACGTCTATGCCACAATATATAAGATCTTTCATTATTGGACTTACGTTTCATTCCAATACTTGATTGCAGGGTCAATAATGTATTTGCAAACTCAAGATTCAAATTAATTCTATACAAACCATCACACAGAATTTCAGAACCAACTTTTATTGAATCATAAAATATGTTGAGTTTATCATTACCAAAAGAAGCACAGTATCATAACTCATCAATTCTAGATAGAGAAATTAAATTTCTAGAGATTATAGGAACAAAACATGTGTCTTTTAGATCTATCAGATGACCCGTCTCTACGCGTAAACAATAAGTCCCTACTGATACAACTTTTGCTTTGAGATGATTTCCCATAATTATGAATCTTTCATGTTTTTTTGGTTTCTGAATTGAAAGGAATCCCTGCATATTATTAGTAACATGAGTTAAAGCGCCAGAATCAATCCACCATGTATTAGAAGGAACTTCTATAATGTTTGATTCAAAATATACAAAGGTTGAGTTTATACCTTTCTTTTCGAACCAAGTTCTATGTTTAATGCGGTCCTTCTTTACATGTCCTTTCTTGTTACAAAAGAAACACTTTACTGTAATAGCTTTATTTTCAATAATCTATCTAACACTTCTAGACCTGGCAAATTTCTTCGATGGATGATGCTTTGATTTTATTTTCTTGTTACTAACTCTTTGAGTAGTAGTTAGTACATTATATGAACTTTCCTACCTTAATCTTAATTCTTCTTGAACACACATACTAGTTAACTCATGCAAGTCTCACTTATCCTTATTTGTATTATAGTAAATCTTGAATGAGCCAAACTGAGAAGAAGAGAATTAAGAATGAACTATACATGGAAAGATTCATCAACATTCATTCCCAACGTCTTAAGTTTTACAGCTTTGTCAACCATATTGAGGATGTGATCCTGAATTCCTCGAGTACCATCATACTGAGTTGTAGTCAGTTCTTTCATTAATGTGTCAGCCAATGACTTATCAAATCTGTCTTTAATAACCTTTAAATATTCATGTGTGCTAGATGCAACCGGTAATGAAGTCTTTATATTATTTATAATTGTCATCCTTATGAACATTAAACTGAGCCTATCAGATCTTTCCCAAGCATTCATTTCATTGACTTGTTCCATAGTACCTGTGTCAGTTAATTCTGTGGGCTTTTCAACAAGCAATGTCAAATCAAGATCTAATACGCCCAATGTAAATTGCACATACTCTAACCATTCTGAATAATTTGATCCAGAGAGTATAAGGACACTAGAAGCATGAGAATGTATGGATGGGAATACCACTGCAGAATATAAAATAACATTAATGCTTTGAGTTTTACCAAAATATGATGAACTATTGATATCATCAATATTTAACCTTTGGGTAATAATATTGACATATATAGTGTTCACACAAGATCATTTATGGAGGACTGATACCATCCTTGTGGATTAGTTTTGCTACCTTTGGGTATACAATTCTAAACTACAAGGATATCCAAAACATTATCATTATACCTCATCACATAATTATTTGAAATAGATTATCCTTTGGGATTATCTAAATCTTCTAATTATGCATGTAATTTTGAATATTATTTCTTTAATGTCATTGAGGACTTGTTCATTAATGTAATTTTATAAATTATTGATATAGGACACTTTGGTGACCACAAGACCAATATAGCAATATAAAATATAAATTAAATTATTCTATGAATGATAAAATTTTAATTATATTTCATATCATATAAGCCTACCATCCTAGGCTACTTTCGCAGCTACCCGTCAAACATACCTTAAGGAGATGAACTATAAATAATATTCATCAAGTTCATTTGAACTAATTTATACTGAGACGGTTCAATAATAGGATAACAACTATAATAATTATTGAACACTTAATCAGTAGGAAAAAACTCATATGATAACTGTAATTATGATAATACATAAATCATGCATTTATGTAAAAAATAAATATTATTTCATAATTTCTAATATTTACATGTGAATAACTGAATAAATATCTAAAAACCAATAATTAGATTTAACACATGTAATTAATAATTCATATGAGAAAACTATAAAGAAATAATAATTTATAATTTTTTAAACTAATTAATTTTATTTAATTGGAAAAGCCCATAAGTCTAATTAAATAAATTGATCAAAATAAAATATAATAAATGAATAATCAAAATATAATCATAATTAAATTTTATTAGATTATATATTAATCAATTTTATAATTGAGAAAATAAACCATAATTTATCAATTTTATAATGGTAGAACTGTAATTCTAAAAGAATAAAAAATTACAGAATTTATAAAAGATTATAGGATTAATAAATCATAAGGGTAAAACTATAAATAATCATATTCAATCGAAGGGTAAAAGTGTAATTTTAGTAAATGACAAAACTGTAATTTAAGCCTAATGATAAAACTGTAATTTTTTACTTAATAGTAAAACTGTAATTTTTCTTAAGAAAACCCCTAATTCGGCTACGGCCTACGCAGCCACCAGCGCACGGTTGCGTGCCACCGACCGCTGGCGTGCGAGGCCGCCGCTTGCGCGGCCTCTACTGCACACGGTTACCTTCACGTACAGTCGCCGCTTGATGCGACTGCCTCCATGTGCGATCGTCGCTTGATGCGACTATTGTCTACGCTCAACCGGCTGGGTCGTCGGTAGCGTGACTGCCACCATCTCTGCCCTGTGCGCACACGCTGCTGAGTGCAACGTTGCTGTAGACAGATTCGACATAAAACGTAGCAAGATTACTGCGTTTTTTCCACGATGTACAACAACCATCAAGAATCGTTCACAAGAAAATGATTAAAATTAACAGATAGGAAAACATATCAATAAGATATTCAGATCAACGCATCGTAAACAAAAATAATAGATCTAATATTTTTGATCTCAAAACCTAGGCTCTAATACCAATTATTGACATAAAAACTATAATCATGCAAACTATTATGCGAAAAAATGTTATGTCGGGATTGAAATCAAATAATACTAGCTCTATTTATGATGCGTACCTTTAGATGTCATCTGATTGAGATCCAATTGGATCTTCCAAACCCCTTCTCCTTTTTTCCTATCTCTTCACAGGACCACCTTAATTGATGGTTTTGGGAGATCAAGAGAATAACCGTAATCTCTTGCTCTATTCATCCCTTTGCTGTTCTGTATAGTACCTTGTATTGAGTTTATAGTAGGTCCTGTCTATTTATAGACGAGAGCAGAGGGTCTAGGGTAAGTTATCAGGAGAGTTCCTTCAATCAAGGGCATCCTCTAAAATATCTCAATATAATATAGATTTTATTTAATATTAACTAATATCTTTTATTAGAATCTAAATAATTCATGATATATATTATTCAATTAATAAAGAAAGACATAATCTTACATCAATTACATATATTTATCCTCTTTCGAACCGCTCCATAAGAAAATGAATTCTCTTCTCTTCTTATGTTGGGTTAAATCCCGAGATGTCGCTTAGGCAGTAATAATCAATCGGGTTGGGTTGGGTTGGCCCAATTTGATTGACTGGTTTGACTTGGGTTAGACTCAAGCCAAGCCAAAGCTGCTCCTAAATTAAATTGGTTGGATTTGAATAATGAATCAATTATTAAGTTACATAACGATTAAATCAATAACAACTTAATCAAATGAGGCATGTAAAATATTATTAGTTGATTTCATAAACATGCTAAACCAAATAAAAAAGATGTTTCAAAATGAATAAATCCTCTAAAGGTTAATAGCTTAAATTTCATCAAATTCTTTAACATGTTGCAGGATAATTAAATTTACTTGAATACAAAAATAGCATAAAATACATTAACATAATTCAAGGTTAAACGAATTAGAATGGCATTATCATTTATCATGATCTTTACATATAAAAGACTTTTAATATTATTAGTACTAAAAGACTTGAATTAAAATAAAGGTAGAGAACCCGTCTTCCCTCTCCTTCCTCGAATCCCTCTGCCGTGAGACTCCTGTCGTCCCTAAATAAAAGGTCTAACTAGCAATTAGGTAGGAGAGGAGGGAGGCTCCACTTTAGAAAAGAAAATACAATTGATTTGTTTAGATTAGGTTAATTAATTAAATTCCTAACTTGCTCCCTCACCATTCAGAAAATATATTTTAATTATTTTCCTTAGTTTGGATTATAAATTAGAGAAACTCATTTACTCTATGAAGGTACAGGCCCTAATTAAAATCTTCCTAATCTCTTGTCTAATCCTGCTAGTATTCAATTACATCATAAATTTGAATTAAGAACAAATATGGTAAGTCTTTAAGGAGATTTTTTTTTTTTTTGATGATTATATTCCTTCCCCTACAAAAATTTGGTTCCCATATTTCATTCATATTAAGATAATGCTCATTCAATATAGTTCATAAATAAAATATTACCTTCAAATCAAAAGATATGTCTTACTCAAGTTGAACATATTTGATTTTAGATAACCTAAAATATGTCTTACTCATTCAATATGTCTTACTCAAGATGTTGGGAGCAAACTCATTCCATAAATTTGATTTTAGATAACCTAATTAAAATAGTAATTAAGAAACATATCAAAAATTAATTTTTTTTTAATATACCTCCAATTAACTATTAGAAATTCAAAACTCAAAAATAGGATTAATTATAGACTACATACATACATATATATATATATATATATATATATATATATATATATATATATATATATATATATATATATATATATATATATATATATCATATGGACTAGTACTGTATAAATAATAGCAATTACATGCCAGAATAATAATTTCTGTATGCAGCATACGTATGAGACGAAAACTAGTGAGCAAATAATGACAATAGCATATAAGAATTAATAATCTGCAGATGTCATGCATGATGAATTATGTTATTAATGGACAAGACCGTAACGATGATGCATGAAGCTTAATTATAAAATTGAAACCAGACCCAAAAAAAAATAAATCAGAAACATAAATTAGTTCGATTCACTAATCTGACAATGAAACACTCAAATGTGCTCAATTATGTATATGCAATCAGTCATATTTAATTATTTCCAAAAACATTAGTCTCCTTACTTTAAGTGTTTATTCTCGCATCATCGTCCCTATCGTCCTATTTTTTAATATTTTTTTTATTTTTATTAATATAATTCAGTTAATCAATCGATTGATCCCCCATCATGTCGAGTACGAACGAAGAAGAAACTAACAAAATACTATCATCACTCCGTAAGATGACCATTCAAACATAAAGAAAAGACCTTTGTAAGTCTTAGTTGATGTTGATGATGTTTGTGAGATTGATAGTTAAAAATTTTGATCTCATAAATTTTATAAAATATTAATTAACATAGGTAAAGTTTCTAATTATTAAGAATTAGGTTGACCCGAAAGGGAGTGACAGAGGAAGATGGTGGCAGGTCTATTCATGCTTGCCTGGACCCAACTGAGAAGCTCGGAAAGCCACCACAATTCCCGTCTTCTTCCTCCTCATCAGCAACATGACATGAGAAACTTGAATGAGACCTGTGGTTCTTATGGTGCAGATAGGCCTCTTGCACGTCTTCACCTCTTCTCCTTATCCCTCCCTCATCCTCTCTCTCTCTCTCTCTCTCTCTCTCTCTCTCTCTAAGTCCTCTTGCATAGACTCCAACATAGGAAGCACAGCAGCTCAGCGGTATCAGTTGTTGTAGGAGGAGAGAGATGGCGGACTGGGGGCCGGTGTTTGTGGCGGTGGTGCTCTTCGTGCTGCTGTCGCCGGGGCTACTGTTCCAGATACCGGGCAAGGGCCGGGTGGTGGAGTTCGGCTCGCTACAGACCAGCGGCGTCGCTATCTTCATCCACTCCATCATCTTCTTGGGCCTCGCCGCCGTCTTCATGCTCGTCATCGGCATCCATGTCTACCTGGGCTAGCTAGCTCGACCTCCACATGCACGCCAAAGCACCAAAGGCTTCTTCTCTCCCCTATCTCCTCCTCTTTTTTTTTTTTTTTTCTCTTCATGTAAAGTGCATGAGGGTCCTGTGAATTGATGTCACAGCTTTCTTCTCCCTCTTGATGTTTATTCAACATCATGTGTATTTTATATCTATCCAAAAATTCTAACTCAATTCCAAATATATTTCCTTTTTTTCTTTTTTGGAAGGAGATGGCGGAGGTTGTTTGTTTAAATTGTGGATTGTGTTCTTCCCTATTTTTTGATTAAATTAATGCTGAAATGGTTCTTGATTTGTGTGATCACTATAACCTACGTGACATCCATCAGAAGGAAAAATTTAAGAAAAAGCAGTGCTTTTCATACAAAACTTAGCATATGTTAACAATTTCTTGTGTAATCATTAGGTCTTAGTATATAATTATGAAACTAAAAAAGTTATGGAGTCCAAATTAATAAAATAATAGATATATCAAACCATTATAAATTGGATGTATGTGCTTGTAGTTTCGTGCATGAATAATTTTTTTCTTCTTTGATTACTCACGTACTCTCTATCCCTTATGATCCGATTCCATGGGATTACTGATTTACTAACCTAGTGAGCAATAATAGTTTTTGAGATCAAATCAATTATTCCTTTTTTTGATGTGTAACTAAATTAAAGGTATTCCACCTGAGTTGCAATTCTCACAAAGACTTGCATTCTGCATTATTACCCATCTGTTAGTTTTTGCTACAAAATATTTGAATTTGTGGAGCCTAAACTTTTGTCCTCAAACAGTGATATTGTATTGACTGAACCCATGCTTAATGGCCATGCGATGGCACCAAACAAAAAAAAATAATAAAGGAACAAGTAAAATATTATTGCTTGTGGAAGCTGTGAAACAAACCCTCATGATTGCAGCAATATAATTCTGATACGTAAAAATTATCTCTAATTATATTGTGGTAAATTGAAATATCAAAGTCTCTTTTCATGTGAGAAATAATCAACATGTGACATATAGATCATGGATGGATGGATGGATTTAGTAAGGCTAATAATTATAACATTCTATTTCTTTTCTTCTTTTTTTTCATATCCTACATCAATAGTTCAAATAAGATAACAACAACTTTCTACTTATTTCAACAATAACATAATAAAAAAGTGAATAGATTTAAAACATATTAGTTCATAAAATAAAATGATAATATTTTTTTCTGTACATATTAGTGCTGCACACATAAACATACGTTATAACTGTATAATCTTAAACTATATAAATATTTTTAATCTGAAACTCATATACATAAAAAAAATATGACTACGGGTCATTATCTATAAAAATAAAATGAACTTTCTCATCTCCTTGAATATCATATACATGGATTAATAGTGTCCTTACTTACAAACTATGATCTACAAATAAGCAATAATAAGTATAAAATTTTCAATTCAATATATTAAGGTGAGCATGCATCATGCCATATTATAGCCTTTTGAAATCACATCCATTTTTAAGCATTTCATTATAAACTCACCTTCACATAGCCTTTTAGTAACATATAACCACATAGCATGAAGAATACATGAACAAAAGGTAAAACTCATTCAAAGTAAGTTGTCATATCTCTATACAAGAGTAAGTCATATCACTTGCAATATGAAATCATAATGAATCTCTGGCATATCATATTATAACAGATACATACGTACACCTCTATACCGTATATTATATATAAATGTGTAAAACATTCTAAGGCAATTGCATCGTCTTATCGTGATATTAGCAATGCATAACTTCATAATATACATGTATAATAAAGAGATAAATATATAGTTTAAAATAAATCAGAATACAGGTGTAAAAATAATTTATAGTATATGCAATTAGAAAGCATGGAGCATTCATGAACTCTATACCATATATCATAATATATACGTCCACTCTCACGTCATATATTTAAATACATAAAATATTTTATGACAAATACATCATAGTATGACAAACGCATATTAAAGAGATAAAATTATGATTTAAAATGAATCAAAATATACATATGCATAGATAATACATAATATCTATAATTGAAATCAAATTATATTCATAAATTTTTACATCATATGTTATAACATATACGTATATTATTATATCGCACGTCATGATAAATATATATACTTTCATATCATACGTTGTAATATATACGTGCACTCCCACCTCACATGTAAACATATATATGCATCACATGTTGCACATGATAATATATACATCCACTCTTATATATATATATATCATATTTCTATTGTTATTCATATATTTTCATGCTTATATAATACATATATATATTAATATAGCTTATGGTGATCTTATCACTCAAAACATGCTTTCAAATATTTATTAGACTTGTGGTCATCTTATCTTTTAAAATATGCTTTCAAAATATATTTGAGTTCACATGATATATATGATCATATTTTGTAGCAAGTTAAGTATATACTTATTTGATTTGACATAAAAGAAAGTTTATATTGAAGTACCATAGTCCTCACTGATCGGGTGTACTAGGGAGCTGATAACATATTAAATTAGAACATAAAGTCAAATTAGATTCCTTTTAGTTTAAATCAATCATAACTCCTAATATAATCGATGATTTTATAGTAAAATTTTATATAATTATATCTTAATTACACTATCTATAGCTTGTAAATTCACCTAAATTTCATTAAAGATTTGCCAATAATTTAATCTACAATCAAATGACCTAGACAATTTTATTTCACTATTCATGCTGATGAAACCATTTTGTACTGCTATGAAATTTTGTAAGAATTTAGGAATCTATAAAATTATATGCATGCTAAAATTTTAGCTCAAAACAGAATCGGTAAAGGCTAAAGTATCATCCAAATTTAATTGTCATTACCTATTTTGTTATGTTGAAACAAACTGCTAGAACTTTTAAGACTCGTATCTTAGTGTATAGAGATGATATTACTAAACTCAAAGCCTATATAGAACCTTGGGAGATCCTTTTAAGACATCAAAAAGGACACGATCTAATTACATCCGTAAGCATGTTAATTCAGCTTCAACAAAACTTTCATATAAAACAGAATATTTTTTTTGAATATCGTAGATTTAAATATTCATAGCTCTATATGCTAATCTCAAATTAAATTAATATCAAATTCATATATAATGTGTTAAAAAAATATAGGGTAGTTCGTTACTCAAATACATATGAAATTATCAACCTATAAACTCTTAAATTAAGGGAAAAGTTAGGTTTTTCTTAGAAGATTGAGCATCTAAGGCAGAATTGGTAAAATAATTGGATAAAAGAGTGGTGCCCTTATTTGGTTTATGGAGGAGAACAAAACAAAATAGATAGGAGGTGGAATTGAGTTGCTTGCTTAATGGGCTGCCTTGATGGGTTGGACTTAATCCATCATGCCCAACATAATTTTTTTCTTAACCTATCAAACTTATTTATGTTTTAGAAATCATATAAGGCTTATTACAATATAAGAGTTTTTTAATCACTATGTGCATACTTATTGTCATGACTTAATCTTAAACTCATGTCCGCTAGTACACTTAACTTAATATGTTGAAGGATCATATCTTATCGATGTAAAACATACTTAAAATAATCATTATTATATATATATATATATATTTAAAAATAATCTTAGACATAATATTCTTAAAAGCACATACATCAACTTTAAAAATGGATAACATAAATATGTCATGTATCATGTTTATAAAACATGGATATCATAAATATTTATCTCGGCGATGATAAAATATAGATATTATTTATATTTAGATTGATATGCGATGCTACTAGGATAATTTTAGTAAAAAGAAATTATATATTGAAATAATTACTAAGTAGACAGATGTTTTGTATGAGCAACATTAGGTTAAGAGTAACCTTGATATCATTAGAATTAGGTGCATCTCAGCAGTAGAAAGATTAACTCTGTCCGTTATTGCAAGAAAGAACTCCAATCCATTGTGGGAAACAATGAAAAATGATACAATGATAGATTGGGTCCTTTTTATGCAAGTGCTAATCTCATCAGAAGAGTAACCAACAACACAACTGAAAGCTTGATCCATAAATCTGCCAAATACCTTTTTACTATTCATGAATGACAAGAGGTAAGATTAAAAGGATGAAAAAAATCTTAATTTATCTATTAAAAAATATTTGAAAGGAACAAATTGATCAAGGTTCTATCAATGCAAGCATAGCTTAGAACGCGATTCAGATACGTTTATGTCATAAAGAGAAAGTCCAACCTTAAGAGAATGATGAAATTTAATCTATTTTGAAGAATAAATGTGATGGATTATATTGAAAATTATGGACATATTTTATTTTAGATTTTCAAGGTAAATTCATGAATAGTCTACGTTCCCAAATCGAAAATATTAATATCATTTATGTATTTAATCAGTTCATTCTCCTTTTAATTGGCCTTGCTCTATATAAACAAGATTGACTTCTTTTGTAAAAAAATAATTTCAGAAATATAATCATCTTATTCTGATAAATATTTTATTTTTAGTTATTGTATAAATTATTGTATGAACTTTTGAAACTTATCAAGCTTTTCATGTTTAGGAAGTTGAAAGCCTCAAAATCATTGCTTTCCTTTTAACTTATCAAACTTATTAGTTTGTGATGTTTTTAAATGAATCAAAGTGATATTATGATCATTTATCATTTTTCCATTGATAAATTGATCAAAATAGTTTCTTATTACTTCAATCCTAAATGATCTTTCAATTCGTTGGAGGGTGTTAATTTGTATTCTATATATATCATAGTTCTTTAGCTATTGGGATATATGGTTGCTAAGTTGATGTTAACTATACTGCTTTTCCTTACCAATTGATGTCGGGAAATACTTCTTAAATTAATACTATTCGAAGCCTATCTTTAATCACGCATAATATCTTAATTGAGATTTATGAGAATTTTTTTCTATATACCTAGATTTATAATTTAATATGTTGATATCGTATCTATTCGTGCTCTGATCGATATAATATATCGATATTCGATACACTAAAATCATAACTAGTTTTTTAAAAAATAAATATATTTATGATCAATTTTGAGCCTCAAATTGATACGATAAAATTGATTTGATTTTATCTTATTTATTTTATGAGTGTTATCATGTTTAAAAGAGAATTTATCTTGGAATAATAATAATAAAAAAAGCTCGTATGCTTTTATATCCTATTTCAATAAAAATGTATGCCCCAGAAAATCACTTTGAATCAAATTTAAAAAAATGCTTATTAGTAAATTCAGAGTAAATATGTATGTCTAAAGAGACTGTTTTGTATGGGAAAATTTTATTGTGACTAACAAGACCATATTTCTCATGTGTAGCATGTTTTAAAAGATTTATACATATCTAGTATTTATTACTAGGCTCCTCCGATCAGTAAAAACCAACCATCATCTCAGATGCAAATGTTACTCGATCCCGATTTGCTTCATTTCGAAATAGACGTGGATGGCTTGGGGTGGGACGACGCTTCACAAATCAACAAATCAACAAATCAACAAATCAACAAATCAAGAAATCACAAATCGATCGATCGATCGAATTGACGGTAAGGATCTTCCGATCGCGAAAACACCACAAAGCGAAAAGTCCGCCAAATTTTTTTTTTTCGTTTTTTCGACTCCCCTCCCCCCCCAAATTTCAAATTTCCCCAACTCCACATCCCGTCATCGTCGCGCTAGGGCCCGAACTCGATCCCCTCCTCACCCGCCCAACCCCCCGCGGCCCCAATCCGCCCCAAAATCCCTCTTTCAAACATTCATTTCTTGCAATTCCTGCCGTTACTCACCACCTGGACATCTTCATTCGTGTCCAAACGAGATCCACCGCAGATCGTCCTTTGCACCGCTATTGACGTCCACGTGTCCGTATCGTCTACCTCTCATTCGACGACACCCCATTTATGCTTCTAATCTTCTTCCTCCTCTCTCTCTCTCTCTCTCTCTCTCTCTACTCAAACCCTCAAAACCCTCGACAACGTCTCGCGATTCGTCGCCGTGAGAGCACAAACTCTGCCGTTCTACTGGCGGAGGCTTAGGGCTTGTATCCCTCTCTCCGGCTTCTGTTTTGGATCGGGTGGAATGGTCAGTTCCCGTCCTTTGGTCTCTCTGATTTCTCGCTTTACGTTGCTTTCTCTGGAGTGCATTACTGTACACGCAGCTTGAATGCTGGGTTCCGTGGATCGTGTCGCTTTGGTTGTTGTAGTTTTTTAATGCTAGCGGTTCGGTTTCGTGCTTATCCTTGTGTGATTCGCGGAAGGGACGCTGATCGTGATCCTAGCACTCAGTCGAACTTGACTAATGCTAATGATCTGGATTTTGTTGTGCCGCGTCGCAACTTGGCATCCTTGCTCGATATGACCAAGTAGTACCGTGCTCTAACGAAGCTCTGATTTGCTTGTTGATTGATTATATGGATGATGCTAGGCGATGCAATACTCTCAGAATGATCCAAAACGTTGCTATGTTACATCGCTGTCTCCTAATGAACCGGACAGTATATACGTTGGACTCTTACAGACTCCAAATGATTTCAGTTGAATACAAGGACTCTTTTTGTGTGCTTTTATAAGACTGAACGAACTATAGAACATTTGGTCCGAAACTTAAGCAGTAACAGGATCTGATACAATTGTAGCTTGAATTTCAACGTATAAGAAGAAAAATTGGAATGATTATATATGATTACATTTGTTCGTGAGGAAGTGCTTTGTTTGAAATCATGTCAAATGACTATGTGTCATAGAATGGTTGATGACTATTATTCGATTGACCTTGTGCTAGTAGGAAGTTCAACTGCTAGAGAGCTGGATGTTAAATATATTTAATATGCATGTGAACTGTGAAAAAAAGTAACTCAATAATGCTTCTATGTTGAATCAGGACTATAACCATGCCGTGATGGTGAACATGATACCCCCGCTTACAGTGTCAAATTTAATTAGGGATATTAATCGCTAACTGAAGCTTTTTGAACAAATTGGAATGTGTCAGTTTTTGGTATGAAGAGTAAGAAAATAGCTAAGGTTGAAATTCTAGGTTTTGCTTTGTTTTAGCCAAAATGTGTAAGCAATTATCAAAATTAGGTTGAACATGAACAAAAAGATTGAGAAAAATGAAAACAAATGGGAGTCATTATGATTTGTGTTCTTGTCTTTACTAATTTGACCAATGGATTCATGACGGGGCATTCATCCTATTTGGTGGATGATGATTGACAGATGAGATTTTGTACCTTTAATTTAAGGGTAAGTGAGATAAGTATATCATCATCAAATTAGTATGTTAGGTGTAAACAATTGTTGGATAAGGTTTTGAACCCATATACCAAAACCCTTGGTATGTGGTCTGATACATCAACATCACACTAATACTTTTAGATGTAAAATTAGTCAAGTGAAGTTTATATTAGGATAAGCTTAATTTTTGCTGATATTAGCATGAATTTTTTTTCCATGTCATACGAATTGCGTTTGTTTTTCAAATGTTTAAGTTGCCTGCCATGTTCTTCTTTATTGTGATGGTCCTTTTTTTTAATACAAAACTTTAATTCCAGTTGAAGGGAAGCATGGAAGGAGGAAATAGCTTATTGCCCAATTGTTATATTAGTGGTACTTTTAAAAAGGTCACAGTAGTTTGAATTGCAAAAGAATAGAAGGAAGGACTTGGTATGTTTCAGAACTCAGAAGTTTGTTTATTAGAGAATAATATTCTTTTTCTTGTGTACTTGTTCTTAATTCTTGATACCTGTGCTTTAGGACTGGCCTACTTCATTTAGTTGTCCATTTATTGATTTTGTAGATAAAAACATTTAAGACATAGCTCTTGATTTTTTAAAATCTAAAACAGAATACTGTATCAGACATGTGGGTCTGATTTTACTGTGCATTGACAAAAATTCTAGTTGACTAACTGATGTACTGATTGCTATAGTATCTTTACTGTTGATAGTGTTGACCATATTAGGATTGTACATCAACATTCTACAAACGCTAATCTGTTAAGGTTTATAAAGAAGGATATGAAAACCTTGTATTAGATATATTATTATGAATTGAATCTCCTGAAAATTTGCAGGGATGCAGTATTTACGTTTTAAAGCTTGACACTTTAAATTTAAAATAGGTTTGAGAAATTCCTATAATTTTCTCATTCTGTTTATAGATGTGAGACGATTTTAATTATAAGGGGTGAAGGCTCATCTTAGCTCCTGTGGTTTTGGTCATGGACCACTTAAGCATGTATGGTTTACTCTTGTCTAAAATAACCTTATATTTTTAAAAATATAGTATATAAGCCCTTTCCGTTAAGTCTGAGTTAATAGATGTTAGAGTTTGCAGCGATTTAAATAGGCGCTCGCCTAAGCGCCCGGGCGAGGCGAGGCGAGGCCCGAGCGCCTCGCTCAAACCCCAGGCGGCGCGCTTCAAAGAAGCCCCGCTTGGGCGCTCGCCCGAGCCCAGGCGTCGGGCGCTTTGGGCGAGCGCCCGGGTTAATCCAGGCGATCGAACCAGGCTTTTAGCTCTGGTTCTGGTTCAGGTTCAGTCGTTCGCGTTAGTTGGTTTAATTGAACCAACTAACGCAGAGATATATCTTTCATTACTCAACCCTAATCCTCATCTCGATTCAGGATTACATCGCTGCATCTCGCCGTTGCCGCTGCTCTTGCTCGAGCGCTCGAGAGCCTGGTTCGGTCGCCTGGATTACATCGCCGACACCATCGCTGTTGTCGTTCCTCTTTGCCGCCATCACTGCAGTCGCTGTTGCTCGCTGTCGTTGCTGCAGTCGCTATTGCTCGCCGCCGTCACTGCTGCAGCTTGCCGCCGTTCACTGCTGCCGCTTGTCGTCGTCGCTGTCACTGTCGCTCCTCTCGCCTTCGGTTAGGTCACCTCGTCACCTCGTCACCTCGTTTATACTATTAACAGTATATTAACACTTAACAATATACTGTATATTAACACTTAACACTACAGTATACTGTTAAGTTAACTAATTATTAACAGTATACTATACTGTTAACAATATAATAGTATATTAATAGTATACTGTATAATGTACATTAAATATTAATAGTATACTTGTTAATGGACTATTAATAGTATACTATTAATTTATTGTTAACAGTATGCTATTAAATAGTATACTAATAACAATATTTTTTATTTATTAGATTAATAACATATTATATCAATTTTAAATTTAATAATACTAATCCTTATTTGAAATTATTGTTAGATTAAATAGTATATATTTTTATATTTTGGCGCCTCGCTTCGCTTGGGCAAGCGCCTGGCGCCTCGGGCATTTTGGGACCCTGGCGCCTTTTGACGCCTAGCGCTTTTTTAATCACTGAGAGTTTGATTACGTAGCATGTTGATTCATAATAAACTATTAATATAATGATGCATGTAATTTAATTTTTAAAAAGATTCATTTTAGCCTTTACAATTTTGGCCATGGATTATTTAAGCCCTTATGGATTTGCTCGTGTCTAAAATAACATATACATTTTCAAAAATATAGCATATAAGCCTCTATTGTCAAGTTTGAGTTAACATACGTTGGAGTTTGCCTACGTGGTATGCTGACTCATAATAAATCATTAATATAATAACACATATAATTTAAATTAAAAAAAATTGAGACCACTATCAATTGCAGTAGGAGGCTTCGTCGTGGAAGAGACCACCACCTGCATCACATAGTTGCTGTTGCCTAGCAGGGTGTCGTATACATGTAGCCTCCCCTGCGTTGATGACGAGCTCAGGAGCTTCTGATCCTGCCTCAGGTGGATGTGCATCGGCCAATCCGACACGAGGCACGTAATGTTCTCTTGGTCCCTTTTCCTCCTCCCAGACTTCTTCGTTCCCATCACCTCCCGCTTCGCCCTCTCTTGCGCCCTCATTCGTCGTGCCTATGACGTGGTGGTTTAGCTTTCCCTCATTTTCGTCTTTGGCCTTTTCTACCTTTGCCTCTTCGCCTTCGTCTGCCATTACGACCTTCGCTGTTTCCTCTTCCTTGACAAGATAGACTTTTTTAAAATTTAAATTACATATGTTATTATATTAATAATTTATTATGGGTTAGCATGCCACGTAAGCAGACTCTAACATTTATCAACTCAAACTTGACAAGAGGAGTTTATATGTTATGTTTTTGCAAATGTAGGGGTTATTTTAGATAAACAAAATCATAAAGTCTTAAATGGTCAATGACCAAAATCATATGGGCTAAAATAGATTATTTATTTTTAAATTTAAATTATACATGTGATTATATTAGTAATATATTATGTGTCAGCATTCCATGCAAGCAGACTTTAACGTCTATTAACTCAGATTTGATGGGAGGGTTAATTTCGACTTGAGTAAATCATAAGGGTTTAAGTGGTCAATGGTCATAATCATAGGGGCTAGGATGAACCTTAACCTTAACTCATATGTTAGGAGAGAATTTTATATGTTTAGTTCTTATATGATTAATAGAATTGTTCAGATTTTTCTTTTTTACAATGATAAATTATCAATATCAGTTTTATTGGAAATGCTTTATTAGGTTGCAGTAGTTGGTTTGCATGATGTTAAATTATGATCATCTTCTTGACTGGCGTTGCAGCTAATTTCAACTTCTGCATGTTATTACTATGATTAGAATTACTTTTTGAAGTCAAGTTCAATGCTTTTAAGTCCTAGAGGAATGATGTAATCAGTGGGGTGATAGCCATCTCAATGATGATAGAGTTCACTCATATCAGTTGACAGGATGTGTGTCTTTTGTCTTGTTCGTGAGATACATGGACTTATGAAACTTGATACCGATTTGCCTACTAGTTGACTCTTTTTCTACAAGGTTGGGTTTCAGTTCCTCGAATCTTACTAATCATATGTTTTGATTAGGATGATGAATATTTTGAAGAACAAATAATTTGGTTCTCTTCTTTGCTCATCATGCAGTTTTTATTCCACAATGTGTGATACTAGTTTAGTTAACTCTAACATTGTTTTTTCTGCGCACAATTTATTCATGCTAATTGTTTTTTTGTCTTTCATATATTTGCTAATCCTATCAATTTTGCATCATGAGAACTTAATGGACAATGGTTTTTGTTAGGTATATAAGCACCGTCTGCATTGATCGAAGTTGCAAGGATCCCAGTTGCTTCTGGACACTGATTTGACAAATCTGGCATTTGATTTAGATTGATCCACAAATTTTCTGAGAATTTTAGTACATCTTTTCAAATCATTCTGAGCTGGTAGGCTTATGGGACATCATTATTCTTCATCTTTTGTACCTGAAGACTACTCAAGAGCAATATCTTTCTTTCATCTAGACAGCTTTTGCTGAAGTTGGACATACATATTTGGTTGAGGCTCAGTTTTTTTCCTTGGCTTGACAATGCAAACAAGGAAAAAAGTTCTTCCAAGAAATGTGTCCAGAGAACATGCGAACACTAGATCTTGCAGACTGCAGAAAAAGGTGACTCTGATATCTGAAAAGAAAGTCACAGAACTGATCACATCATCTGCTAAAAAGCAGAAGTTTGGTAAAGTGTTCATTGTCTCGATCACATTATTTCTATTGCATCGCATGAAATGTAAATTGTAACTTATTCTTATTAGATAGTGGTCTGAAGTAAATGAAGATATGTTTTGCAAGATTTTTTCACTTTATTTTAGAAACATTTAGCAACAGACATATGCAGGAGGCAAATAATCATGCATATATTGCTAGACAGAAATGTTTGTGACTATTAATTTATCAATATATCAATGTAGGCACTTTGTGCTGAAGCAAATTAGAAGCTTAAAGAAATTACATTATCTTCATCTTTTATGACTCAACCTTTTTATTATTTGAAGTTTCATGGTTGACTTTGTGTGGGTTCTATGTTGCCTAAGCATATTATTCATTGGATCGAGAGAAGAATAAAGTTACCTAATTTCTCTCAGTTGATGCAATTTGCTTGTGCTTTGGATGTGTGCTTTTGGAATATATATCCAAAGTCTTGTTTATATATGTTTGATTGAAGTCAATGTTTCAAATATGGTTGCAAAATCTTTGTGCATAACTGTTATGGAATTTCCTTTTCCAATTTCAGTTAGAATACCTTCAAAACAAAATACATATGAAGAAACTGGAAGGGATTTGGGTTCGGATTGTTGTGCGTCACAAGATGAGAATCAGATCTCTTGTTTTGCATATCAGACTTCCCCTTCTCATAAGGTTATTTTTCTTCTTTTTCACTAGAGTATTTGCCTTGTCTTAACTCTTAATAGATTCGTTGCAATTTATTTTGTTCATTTTGTGTGTGTATTGCAGCAAAAAGGACATTATCCAGATTTGCGTTGATAGTTTTATTTGGGATACTCATTGATCCATAATCTTTGACTATTTTAATAAGCGGAACCCTTTTTTTTTGTCACTTTTTCCAATACGTGCTGATAGTCATTTGCTCTGTGCTAGCTTTTTATAACAATTTTCTTTACTTGGCTATCAAATCTTTTAGTATTTAATGTGGTTAAATTAAATATCCCAATATTGACACTTTTTATTCTATCTGGCAAATTCGTTTTGAAGTTGCTTCATGTTTACAGTTGGTTATGAGGCATATCTTTTAAATGTTGAATGATGAAGAATGAAATAATGTTTTTAGTCGGTGAACATCTTCGTGAAAGAGGTCTGATATATGAGTACTTGAGATTTTGTTTGGCACATATGAACCTCTTTGTGTATCGACTGTACTGATGTTTTTCTTGATAGTATAAAAAAGAGCTTTGTTCATGGTGGTCTTCTTGCATGTACTCTTTCCCTTGAAGTTGGTGATCAGGAACCTATTTAGGATGTTAGACAAGCTATTTTCCAAACTGGTTTTTGATATATCTGTGGATCTTTTGAGTTTCTTTTACACTTTGATAGAACCTCAAGGGTATCTATCGGGGATAACTGATCTCTGTAGGGGATTGGCCCTCCTCGACCTCTATAGGGGATCAACCCTCCTAGGTTTCAGCTCTAAGAGTTGAAGAAAAGTAGCTGAAATTTTATTAATCAAAACAAAAGTGTTACACCCTTATTTATGGGGATTTTAATCCAACTCCTAATTGAACTCTTACTTAGAACTCATAATTGAACTCCTACTTTAAGTGAAACTCTCCTAGATGAATCCTAACCCTAGTAGGACTTGGATCCATCAAACCCTAGCCGACTTTCTCAATCAAAGGTGGTCAGCTAATCAAGGTTTATTATATGCCAATCAAGGTTTATTGCAATCATGACTCAGTCGACTAGGATCCGACCCTGCTAGGGTACTATCAGATTTATCCTCAAGGTTGAGCCTCCATGAACTCTTGGAACCTTGTCTTCAGTTCTTCATAGGATTCGCACGTAACATCTTCAACATACAAGTTGGTCCACTGCACCAGCACTTCAGTAGAGGGGCGTCGGTGGCACATCACAATTCGGTCTAGTATGGTCTTCGGTTGAACCTGGATCTCTCTATTAGTAGAGGTGTAAGATAAATGGCTCTGGGTTGATTTGTTTTCTCCAAGCTTTGGTTTGAGGCAGGACACGTGGAAGATCGGATAAATTTTGGAGTTTGTAGGCCGAGCCAATCTGTAAGTCAGCTCCAATGCGCTCTATAATTTTGTAGGGTCCGTAAAAGTGGGGTGACAACTTCATTGATGCTCGGGTCTTGAATGATGTCTGCTTGTAGGGCTGAAGGCGAAGAAAGATCTAATCTCCAACAAAAATCTCACTTTGGCTCTTGCGTGTGTTAGCTTGTTGCTTCATTCTTGCTTGGGCGGCCAAGAGGTTGTCCTTTAATAGTTGTAGAATTTTGTCCCTGTCAATCAACTCTTGGTTTACTTGTTTACTTTTGGTGTGTCGGCTACATATTTAGGAATTACAAGGGGTGGCTGACTATACACAACTTCAAAAAGAGTATATTTGTAGTTAAATGATATGTCATATTATACCACCATTCGGCCTAGGGAAGCCATCTTGTCCATTCTTTCAGCTTGTCACTGGTGAAGCATCTAAGATAATTCTCCAAGCACCTGTTCAACATTTTTGTTTGGACGTCGGTCTGAGGATGGTACGTTGTGCTCATCTTCAATTTAGTGCCCTGCAATTGAGAAAATTTTGTCCAAAATTTGCTAGTGAAGACCTTGTCACAATCACTTCAATAGATCGAGGCATCCCATGCAGTTTAACAATATTTTCTAAAAAAATTTGAGCAATGCTGGAAATGATATAAGGATTTCGGACAGTACAAAAGTGGGCGTATTTCGTGAGGCGATCAACCACAATGAGAATGGTACTTTTTCCTTATGATGTGAGCAGCACTTTGATGAAGTCCATGGAGATGTCGGTCCAAGCGGAGTCTGGAACAGGTAGTGGTTGTAATTTTCCCGGGCTTGCCACTACTTCTCCCTTGTGTTGCTGACAAGTGTCACACTGCGCTACAAATTCAGTAATAATATTTTTCATCCCTTTTCAATAAAATTTTTGCCGAATCCTTTTGTAAGTCTGAAGGAATTCGGAGTGTCCAACTGCTGGTGAAGTGTGCATCTCCTGTAGGATGGTGTTTTGGTAGGGATAGTTGGGCACCAACACTATTCGACCCTTGTATAGCAGGTCTTTCGAGTCCCAATTGTAGTGCGCTATTGTGCTCGATTCCTCCAATTTTCTGATGATCTCTTGGGTTTTTGGGTCATCGTGCCACTCCTTCCTGATGTCTTTCAAGAGGTCACAAATCAGAAGGGAGATGGCTGAAATTCAGCATGCTCGGGTAGGTGGGAAAGTGCATTTGTAACCAAGTTTTCCTTACCCGTTTTATAGACAATTTCATAATCGAAGCCAAGCAATTTCGTTACCCATTTTTGTTGTTCGGGGGAGGAAATCTTCTGCTCCATGAAGTACTTGAGGCTCTTGTGGTCGGTTTTGATCTGAAAGTGTCGTTTGATCAAGTGGGGTCTCCATTTCGTCATCATGTGCACAATGGCCGACATTTCCTTGTCGTAGATTGATAGTTTTAGATGAGATGGGCAGAGAGCCTTGTTGGTGTAGGCTAGGGGTCGACCATCTTGCATTAGAATGGCTCCAATTTCGGCTCTCGACTCATCAGATTCGATCACTAACACCTTGTCGAAGTCGGGTAGCGCTAGCACCGGTGTAGACGTCATCGTAGCCTTGAGGGCGTCGAAGGTTGCTATTGCTTCATCCGACCACTGGAAGGGCATCCTTTTTCAACAATGATGTGACGGGGGTGTTGATCTTGTCGTAATCCTTCATAAACTTGCGATAGTAGTCGGTCAGCCTTAGAAATCCTCGCAGTGCTTTAATTGTTTTTGGTAGCGGCCAACTTTGCATTGCTTCGACTTCGAGGGGTCTATCGCTACTCTTTCCTTCGAGATGATGTGCTCGAGGTTCTCCATCTTGCTTTGCAAAAAGTTGCACTTTGATTGCTTGATAAAAAAGGTGTGTTCTTGGAGAATTGTCAAAACAAGTCGCAAGTGTGAGAGGTGGCTTTCGAGGGAGGAGCTATAAATCAAGATGTCGTCAGAGAAGACCAGAATAAACTTATGGAGGTAAACTCGAAAAATGTCGTTCATCATGCTCTGAAAGGTAGAAGGGGAATTGGTTAGGTTGAAAGGCATTACCAGGAACTCGTCGTGGCCATTGTGTATCCGAAAAGCGGTCTTCGGTATGTCTTCCTCGTAAACCGGAATCTAATGGTATCCGGACCGCAAATCCAGTTTGGTAAAAACTTATGCTCCCTTCAGTTCGTCGAGTAATTCGTTCACCATAGTGATCGGGTATTTGTCCTTGACAATGATGCTGTTGAGGGCTCGATAATCCATGCACATTTGCCATGTTTCGTCCTTCTTTCGTACGAGGAGCACCGGTGTAGAATAGGGTTGACACTTGGTCGTATGATCCCTGTTTCCATCATCTCTTGGACGATTCTCTCGATCTCGACCTACTGAAGAAGAGGATATTTGTACGGTCGAACATTTGCTAATGGTTTTTCGACAGAATTGGTATACAGTGATCATACAGTCGGGTAAGGGGCATATTTTTCGGTTTGGCAAACATGCTTGAAAATTCAGCAAGCAAAGAGGAGAGGTTTGAATCTTTGTTCATTGTTGGTTCTTCAGTTTGTAGCCCTTGAAGGTGGATTAGGAAGCCGACATGTGATTTGTGCAGCACCCTCCCCATGCATTGCATCGAAACGGTCGATACTTTGCTTGTGCGTTTTCCTCATAAGATCACCTGTTTCCCATGGCTGAAAAATTTCATAAGTAATTTGGAAAAATTTCAAGAAACATCACCTAGAGTAGACAGCCAGTCAATGCTGAGCATCACTTCGTAATCGTCCAACGACAAAAAGGAAGAAGTTCACGGTGATCTCTTGGCCTTGCATGACTAGTTTCATGCGCGAACACTTTTGGCTCCAATTGAGGGTTTGACCATCTGCGACCTTCACATCAAACTTGTTGCAATCTTCAATCCGGAGGGTTAATCGGGCAGCAACCTTGTCCATAAATTTATTGGTGCCTTCGGTGTCGATAAGAAGAGTAATCGATTGGTGCTTGAGGAATCTGTGGATCTTCATGGTTTGCGTAGCTAGCTAGGGCATGTATTGTGCTGACGATCGGTTGCGGTTCTTCCTTCGCATCTTCCTCATCGGACTTGAGATCTACATCCTCGGGTTCTCGATCCTCGATTGGTTCAATCACCAAAAGCCTTCCCTTCTTGCAGTGGTGCTCTCGACTCCATGGTTTGTTGCAGTGCCAACATAGCCCTTTAGTGGATCTTTCGTGGATTTTTTCTTGAGTTAATTTCTTGGGTTGTGAGGTTTGGTTGGCAGTAGAGGAGGTTGAAGGTTTGATGGTTGGTCGGTTTATGATCTTGGTCCTTTGGGCATCGTTGTTCAGCCGTTCCTTTTGGATGCGAGCGAAGGAGATGACCGCCATCAATGTATATGGTTGTCATGCTTAAACTTCACATATGATCTCCGGCTTTAATCATTCGATGAACGTCCCTAGCAATTGTTTTTTAGACCAATCACGAGTTTGGTTCAAAAGTCGTTCAAACTTGGCTTGATAATCTTGGATGGTTGAGGTTTGACGAATCTTCGTGAGTTGGCATTCCATGTTCTCATACTCCAATGGTCCAAAACGGATCAACAGCCCGCTTTGAATTGCCTCCACGTAGGTACGCCATGAGTATGCTCGAACCAGCCATACCTCTGAATCGCGTCTCCCTCGAGGTGTATGGTGGCGATGTTGACCATGGATGCATCTGGAGTCTTGTGAAAGCAAATATACTGTTCAGCACGCAACATCCACCCGGTCGGGTCTCCATCTTCCCATCTAGGGAAGTCCACCCTCATGCGTGGGTACACGGAGTCCTGTTCTTGATCTCCCTTGATTGGTTTTCTTTGTTATCTGAACTTTCTTCGCGTTGAGATCTCTTTGGGCTCTTTGATTGGCCCAATCTGAATTCTTCGAAGAGTGCACGTAATCTGTCCTCCATGCGGCCCTCGAAGATTTCAAGCTTTGCGTCAATTGCATCGTTTGAGGCCATCGTGTAAAATTACAGATCTGTGATGTTTAGGTTCTTATTCTGTTGATGAATCAGGGGCATAGATCGACAGATGGGGCTGGCTGCAATAGGAGAAGGAAAAAGGGCGGCAGCACAGCGATCTAGGGTTAGAAGGCTGTGGTATATGGCTGCTGTTGGGGTCGGCTGTAGGGGGTAAAAGAGGACTATGACGACAGCGTTTTAGGGTTAGAGGGCTGCCCTAGGGTTGCTGGTTGCGGCAGCAACATGGTAGATGGTTTGACAACAGTAAGAGGTGGGCGCAGCAGATTGCGACGAAGATGGCAGCAATATGAATATGGTAGCAATATTACGACGAAGATGCCAGCAATATCCGGAGGTAACAGCAGCAATAATAGATAAAGATAGATGCAGAGGTAGGCAATGAATAAAGATGCAACAATAGGTAAGGATTGCTACAGATGAATATGCAATACCAGGGCCGGCTATAGATGTAGATGGCAGCAACACCACCAGGGTCGGATGTAGCAGATGATGACGGTGATGGTAGCGACAATAAAGGGGTCGACTACTACAGATGGAGATGGAGATGAAGATGGTAGTGCCAGGGGGTGGAAGAAAAGACGCCAAAAATGCTGCTCTGATACCAGATTGATAGAACCTCATGGGTATTTATCAAGGATAATTGATCTCTGTAGGGGTTTGGTCATTCTCGATCTCTATAGGGGATTGGCCCTCCTAGGTTTCGGCTCCAAGAGCTAAAGAAAAGTTGTTGAAATTTGATTGATCAAAATAAAAGTGTTACACCCTTATTTATAAGGACTCTAATCCAACTCCTAATTGAACTCTTACTTTAAGTGAAATTCTCCTAGATGAATGCTAACCCTAGTAGGACTTGGATCCATCAAATCTTAGCCGACTTTCTCAATCAAAGATGGTCGACTAATAAGGGTTTATTACATGCCAATCAGGGTTTATTGCAATCATGACTTAGTCGACTAGGACCCGACCCTGCTAGGGTCCTATCACACTTCTTGAGATATAACTTGTTTCTACACAATCATCTTCCATGCATGTTAATGTTGGAAAGGTGTTGAGGGTGATTACCCTCCTGAAGGATATTTTACCTACACAAAATATTTAATCTTTAGGTTTCAACATTAGATTTTGTGCATTCATCAAGTTAGTCATACTATACCAATGAACTTGGAGTAATTTCTGTCAATTTCAGAACCATAACATCATAAAAAAGGATTTAAAATAATGTGCAATTGTTTGCATAACATATTATCCATTTATTTCCATGTTTATAAAAAGTTTCCTATATGTTGATAATTCTTTTAGGGATTGTTTATAATCTTGGGTACTGGACCCAAGAAACTCTTTGGCTGGACCATTATGTGTCTAATACAAACACAATATGCTTGGTACATACTGTAATACCATAAGGGGGAAGAAGCTGAAGAGATGGAGAAGATGAAGAGTAAGAGGAGGGGCAGAAGTAGGTTGAGGAAGAGGAGTACTTGGTGGTGGGTAGTGCTATGGGTGGGCATGCGAGGGAATGGTTGGCAAAGATCGAGAGAAGGGTATAGGGGGATGCAGGTTGCTAAAATCCTAAATAGAAAAAGGAATCAGGTTTACTGGCTTGGTTTAAGATGGTTATTGCTTGGTAGCCAATGAACTGATCATGAACAGTTCACTCTGGAACTGGTAAATATTGCTGGGTAATTACTGGTCTGCACAAGATTTAAAACCTTGTTTTGGGATTTCTTATGGTTCTTCAACATTAACAGGCTTGGGTCATAGAGCGGTTGATCTAGTTGGAAACGAGGTTCATGTGCTTCCTCAACAGCAGTCCTGTTTTTCTTTTGTTGGCCATTCTGAATAAGGATCATCATTTTGTTCTTCAGAGTTGAAATCAGAGATGTGTTTGCATTTGCATGTTAACAATTCCATATAACTCTTAACATTGACTTTTGCATGGATGCAACAGGAGCTATCTGATGTTACCACTGCAAATTGTATATCGGAAACCATCTTTTCTCCTGTCTTTCATCACCCTAAGGACACCTCTGGTAGCATTCTTGAGAAAGGTACTCCATTTTGTTATTTTGATAGGTTAAAAGGTTTTACCTTTTGATGCAAATGCCTTTTTCCATCTATTTATGCTTATTTAGCTTTGGTTGTTGTGGTACTTCTTTGACTAAGGGCATCCTTGGAGCTATGACAAGGTTGCTCCGTCTTCAAACTCAGGTGTCAACATTTCCGGTCATGGGAATACTCATTTTATGTGCAAAACTTGGCTGCATAGATTTGACTTCCCATATACATCCATTAGTGGGAACCTCATGAAGTCATCTGTTCATAATGGAAATTGTAAACATATTTCAACATCAGTCAAATTCAAAATGAGATGTTCTATCTGTATTGGTGTTATGTAACACTTGTATTGTTTTAGCTGATTTCTTGACCTTATAGGCAGAAATTGGTTGGAATCAGCTATAGTTAATAAAACTCATCTAGATTTGGTTGATTTGGATGAATTCTGGGCTGTCTGAGAGCCTTAAAAATAGAAAAAAGAAGAGAGAAGGAAAGGAAGAAGAGGGAAGTTGAGCTAAGAAATGACGAACCCCTACGACTATGACTGTGAAACTGAGACTTTGCTATTTTGCCTTTGCTGTCTACTGCAACCATTGTAGTTATTTTCTCAATCATATTTTTGCTATCTGATATTATTGTTGCAATTAATGTTCATCATCCATTGCAGACTTGCTGGGTCTTCGCCCTGCAGGGGATAGTTCAGGATATGACATGTATATAAGAATGATGTATACAATTTGTATTTTGTCGAGATTACAGTAGGATAATGTTATCCACTTTAATGCCGAAATGGATTATAGTCTTAGCTCTTAATTAATAAACAAGCTTCTCCACAGTACAAATGGTATTTCAGATTTTAGTGGTTTTTTCCATCTTTTGCATGCTGTTTTAGTTAATAGCCTTTAATTTGCTTTTATTAACAGTTCAAACCTCTTGATAATTTGAGAGAACATGGTTGAGGTTGGTATAAACATGTCAAAAAATGATCATTGTCTGTCAGTAAACCACGTTAAGTTCAAAATGCTAGGGCTGTTAAACAGATGAAGACTAGAGAAGGGTTGTCACCCTTATATACAAGGACTTTGATTTTAATAGGCTGAATGGAAGGAGGGGATTCATGTAACTGAGGACTATATTTGAATTCATTGTTTTTGCATAATAGCCTTTGCAAGCTTCATTTCCCCCTAATTGACGTCATATCTTTTAACATTTTTGGCAGTGTTTGAAATTTATTTCTGCAGTTATCTTAATTTAGTTAGTTTTCTACACTTGTTTATCTTGTATGGGAAGTTTCTTTGATGAACCAGAAATTATAAGTATCTTTAAATTTAAAATCTAAATTGTCATATTTAGTGGTGATTGAAATGTTTTAACTTTTTCATCATCTTCATATTATTTCCTTCTTAAGGGCCGCAAGATTTCACCTGTAATTTCTTTGATTTTTAGTCTAGCTTTGTTATTGGGGAATGGTTGAACTGGAGAGTTCTCAGTGATAAAATTTTCAATTTTGAAGTTGTCTATTCTGGTTTCCAGAACTGCCCGTGGCTCTTGGTCTGTAGATTTTTCTTGGCTTTTTTACTTAGATTTCTCTTTGTTTCTGTTCTTTTTTTTTACCTTTTTTGTTATATTTTATTTACAGAATCTAGTTATGTAGATCTGCAACTTTTTTGCCTGATTATCTGTTCTTATTTTGTTTGTTCCCTCTTTCCCTGGTTGCTTTTTTACAAATGACCATCTTGTTTTTTTTTCAGTTACGGAAGCTTGTTTTGTAGATCCACAATGCCTGATTATCTGTTTTTTAGTTTGCTACTTCTCTGAGCATCTTTATCTTCATTCTAGTCTATCTTGGTATCAACTCCCATGTAATGTCGTTGATTTTGTTGATTTCTTCATTTTTGCAATTGGCTTCACAGAGTTATCAAAGATCAAAGACAAAGTAAATCATCATGATTCGGAAGTTCAGGAATTAAAATCTAGTTCTTTTAGTTGTTCTGAGACTTTACAAACTCAAGAGATATCTATGAAGAGCAGCACTGCAGTTGCATGTGAAAACAATGTTAACTCAGCATCTTTTGAAGCTTCAGATATTCAGAACTCTCATAGCCATCCTCATGATATGGGACGGCATCATGCAAAAACACAATGTGATGATGAGTATAGTGATTTGGGAAACCTTTCTTCTGAAGTTTCAGCTATATATCTTGCGATGCAGAACTCTAAACTAGAATGTGTTGATGAACACAGTCAAGATACAATTTCGACGGATGGTTGTGTTGAGCCTGATGAAAATGATGAGTTTGATGATTTTGATCCATACTTGTTCATAAAGGATTTACCTGATTTGTCAGCAGTGGTTCCAAGATTTCGCCCCATGCTACTTCCCAAACAGACACGGAGCTGCCCATCAACAACCCTTGTTCTGGATCTGGATGGTATGGTGAATGACTCTTCACTAGCTGAATGTGTTTTTTGGTTAGCTACTTAATTATTTGATGTTTAGTATATGAGTATTTCTGTCTCTCTCGTGCATGTGAATGCTTCATGGTTGATGGAGATCACTACGATAATATCTCTCTCATATTTTGTTATTTGGATTATATATTGAACATCCTGGTCTTTTTGTGCTGAACTCATTTCTAAAATAATTGTATTTTAAGTGGTTTTTGACAAACTGGTGAAGGATGTACCTGAGTTATTAACTTGTATTATCAAGTGACAATATGACCTTAGCATTAGTGATTGAACTTTTGTCTTCTTCATAGTATAAATACAATTGTTGATATTTGATTGCGCGATACAAATACAAATTATTTATTTTTCATCAAAACATGATTTTAACTCTTAATTCTTTGACAATGCTTATATTTGTTGTTGGTCATTGGTAAATTACTAACATGTAAATTGAATTATTACAAAATCATGGATAACAATTGATTAGTGATGGCAGCTTTTCAAATTGTTGTATCATGATTTTTATTGCATTTTCAAATCAGCAATATACAGTTCTTTGTAAGGCAGGTTGAGTATGCAAGTAAATCTTGATTGTTTTAATAAAATCACATTCTAAGGCTCCCTCCAGATTGTTTTAATAATCATGAATATCTTAGACCTGCCTTGTGGAAGATGGAAGATAGCAGATGATCTATATGAAGTTTGCTTACTGAGATCTTTACCGAAGTATTTTTAATAAAAAAATTTAGAACTTTATCCATGGATGAATTATTCATATTTTGGAGGAAGCCCAATCATATATACCTCTCAAAAGGGAACCTTGACGTGCAGCATATCTTTGGAAGATGTCTAACATGTCTATGCATGTTACAAGGGCAACGCTAGCACAGTCAGCATCGTGTGAAGAATAAGGGGACTTAGTGAGAGGTTCCTGTATGGCACCTAGCACAAACCAAAAAGAATGACCTATGCTGCATTATCAAGATGTTGGTACATGGCATTATTATGTGAAATTCTCAGATGATATGGGTGTTAGGCATATTTTAATGTTTTTGAACAGCTATCTGAGTAGCATCTCCTTGTTGATTGGCAAATGTGAGTCACCTTGGTTGGGTTGTGCTGCTTGAGACTACAATAATAACCTGGCAGTCTGGTGCCACATGCTTGGTACGCAGGGTACATGATGGTCCTGCCTATTTCTCTATCAAATAAAAAGAATAGGAAGGAAAATGGGTTATTCATGACATTAGGGACTATTATCTTGAAATTCACTATTGATACCAATTGGTAAGTTAACCCACTTTTATTCCCAAGTTGTGTAGATACATAATAGAAGTAACTTAATGGCAATAATCAGTATGGATATAAGGTTTCATGTATCGTCTTATGGCTACTGACTTTGAAGTAGAAAAATCATCTACTAAATATGAGGATGTAAATATGTTGGTGATCAATAGTTCGAGCACAGTATGAGTTCCCATGAAAAGTTTGCATTCTGAGTTGGTTTTTGATCTTTATAAGTGCTTGATTTATAGTAAGATGGGCTTAGGACTTAGGAGTGTACTATTTATAGATGGCTCAGGTCCAGAAACCTTGAATTGTGGAGCAGTTTTAATTCCAATGTCCTTGTACTTCTAAATCTATGTAGGTCGAGAGTTTTAGCTTGAGTTTTGACACCAGAATTTAAACATTTGTTACTGGAGCAGATTTAGTCACCTCTGTTTCTACTTTTGAACAAGTGACTGCTGGAGAAGAGACATATAATGGTGGACCGAATTGATGTGATTCTGCACTTGACTACTTTTTAAAGGTTAAGAAGGAGAAATCTGTTATTAGAAAATATTACCTTGACCATTTAAGATATAACCATTCGGTGTTATAGAATGTAAGAGTTTCACTAGGGTTGTTTAATGTAGATATTAACTATTTAAAGTCTTCATTCCCTTGATCATTCTGATAAGTAAAAAGCTCGTTCATTTGTTCTAATAATGGACTTCACTTGACCAATGTTCATAATATTTTTTGCACATTTTTTTTATAAGGTCTGTAGTGTACCTTCAAACTTTGGGCTTGTTCTTATACTATTTTGTGCACTTTTTATACAAAGAATATGCAGCTAATGTATGATTAAAAATTAAATGATCAGTCTGTTTTTCTGTTCTTCAACTTCCCTTTACCTGCTTGTTCACAATTCTGTTGTGCTAACTTCACAGAGACTTTGGTGCATTCTACGCTGGAACCATGTGAGGATGCAGATTTTACATTTCCAGTCAATTTCAATTTTAAAGAGCACACAATTTATGTACGCTGCAGGCCTTATCTCAAAGATTTCTTGGAAAAGGTTGCTAGCCTGTTTGAGACAATTATATTTACAGCAAGTCAAAGCATATATGCTGAACAGCTCCTCAATGTACTTGACCCGAAAAGGAAATTATTTCGCCATCGTGTGTACCGAGAGTCATGCGTATTTGTGGATGGTAATTACTTGAAGGATCTGTCAGTACTTGGCCGTGATTTGGCTCGTGTTATCATCGTAGACAACTCCCCTCAGGTAAGAGCTTTTACATACTCTCTCAACAAAGTTTGTATTTTGTATATTTGCAAGCTGGGTTCTGAATAAATGCAAGATAAACCTTGCCATAATATAATGACATTTATATCAATCTAACCGTAATTGCTTTCCTTATCTCCAGATGGCATGTGTCCATATATCATCGGCTTGTTCTTATCTTGAAATCTCATAATCTCATTGTTTCGTGGAATGAGAAACATAAAGTCTGATGTTTTTGTCTGTGTTATCAGGCATTTGGATTCCAGTTGGACAATGGCATTCCAATAGAGAGCTGGTTCGACAACCGCAACGATCACGAACTGCTCTCATTACTTCCCTTCTTGGAGAGCTTGGCTGGTGTGGATGATGTCCGCCCACTCATAGCCAAGAAATTTAATCTCCGTGAGAAGGTGGCTACCGCTGCTGCTGCCGCCTCTTATCTCGCCTTAGATTTCAGAAGGTGACCACAAAAAGTAGGAGCCCATTGAATGCACTCAACATTGGAGCCTCTTATCTTGCATCACATTTGCATGCTGGCCTGCAGCATATACTTTTCCTCTTGCAATACCTGTATCATTTGTTGCTATACTTTCTTTGAGAAGATTTTAGCTGGACTTATCGATTCAAAAATGTTGTCTAATCGTGTAGCCGATGGTGAATAAATATCGGTCATTTTGCTGTTATCGTTCTTGTTCGGTGTGCTTGGTTTCGTTTGTGCGCTTTGATTCTCAATTAATGTATACTAGTGATGACTGTAGAAGGCAGAAGAAACGCAGCCTTATGCACCAGTTCTTCGATGTTGCGATGAATGTTTAATTTATCACAATGGGAGCTCCTGATGTTGTGAAGCAGGTTAGTTCTCTCTTGAAGTTTTTTAATTCTAATCACTCTTTTTTTAACCTGTTTTGGTTTTTTTTCGAACGCCTGCCTCTAGTTAACGTGGTACGTTGGGTGAAACGTGGCTTGCTCCAATGTCCCGAGTCACACGTGGCGTTGAAGACGTGGCACTCATATAAGAATATGCGTGGTACGTTGGGGATCAGCCGTGGGCCCAGGTAGTCGCTGCCGGTGGGGGAGCAGCTGGCCAACTGCCGTTGATGTCCTCGATGTTGGACCGGTGGGACTCGCTTGAGTTTGGGTATGGTCCGTCGCAACCGATTTGGTTTACCGGACCCATAGTTGCAGCTCGTGGACGGGAGAGAGGAAAATAATATCCGTGTGTTCTCTCTCTCTCTCCCTCGCTTGCGTTCTCGCTCCCTCGAGCTGCGACTTGAGAGTATGCCATTCGAGGCGATCGCCTCCGCCTTCTTAGCCGCCGCTCCATCCCTCACCTTCCACCGCTCCGTCGTGGGCCTCCCCCTGCCCTCGCAGCCCCCCTCGTCGTTCCTCCCGCGGCATCTCCCCGTCCGTGCCCTTATGAAGCGGAACCCCAAGCGCTTGAAGTACTCCGCTCCTCGCTTCTTCAAGGTCGGTTCCTCCACCCTACCCTTCAATTCTCCCTCCTCAACTTGGATCCGATTGTGGTTTAGGTTCTGTTGCGAGCATACTTGGGATCTAACCTTTCTCCTTTGGTTCTTGGTCGACAAATCCAAAAGAAACGGGAAGCAATGGTGTACGTGGAGATGGACACGTTGGGGTCCGAGACTTGGAGGCTGGAGCCCGTCATCAAGCTTATCAAGGAAGGGGCCGTCGGTGTGATTCCTACTGATACCGTGTATGCCGTCACTCCTCCTCGTTTCACTTCCTCTCTACAATTCTGCGGTCTATTACGTTTGCCCTGTTTTGAACTTGACGCTTGGAAATACAGATTGCGGTTTCGTTATTGATTGTACCGTATTAATGATTTGGAAGATGAAGTTGTGATTAGTGCTGCTTGAAAGTAACTTCTCATTTTGTGGTCTACAGGAATAACATCCCCCTCGTTGCTTATTTCAACTTGTTATAAATAGCTTCTGTTAATAATATGAAATCCTTGATCATGTTTCATCTGACCTCTTTAAGTTTTTAGACGGTATGACAGTGATCAATTTAGGTTGGTAATAGAGCCATTCATATCTTATCCAGCCCATACATTAATTAATTGGAAACTTTCCTTTGGAGGTGTTGGAAACTTTATTCTAACCTACTATTGATGACTACAATAGCTTATGAATGTGATAACAATTGTGAGCTTTCACCAGTAATTAATGGGCCATAGGAATTCCTTTGTCTTCTCAAAGAGTGTGCTTTTGAAACAATCTGATGCTTATTCATAGCTTTCTATGGTCTTAGCAAATCTCCATTGCATCATGCTATTGAAACCAGAATAATTAAATCTTTTCAGGTATGCCATTGTTTGTGATTTGAGAAGCTATTCATCCATCGAACGCCTCCGGAGGTAATGTCCATGTTTCTTTTCTGTCATGTTTGTGAATATATTTTCTTTACGACGATTATTTCTGTTAGACTTGTGTGTCATGCAAACTTTTTTGACAAATTCTTTTCCTTAAACATGCAGAATCAAAGACATAGAAAATAAGAAGGCAAGAATTACAGTGTGGAAGATTGGATACCATTGTTCATGAAGCTTAGCACTAGATCAAACTTCCCACTTTGTCAACAATATATAATTTTGTTATCCTGCCGATAATGCAAATATATTGTTTAAGTTCTAGTGTCTTTGTGGTTATTAATTTCAGAACATATTATTAACTTTTTCGTCTGTATTCTGCATTAGTTCTGATTGATTCAATGTATTTATGCAGCCTCTCAGTATTTTGTGTCACTCGTTTCAAGACATAGATAAGTACACAGTTGGTTTTCCTCGTGGTGATGGACGTGGACAAACAAACATCTTCAGAACTGTTAAGCACTGTTTGCCTGGACCTGTAAGGAAGATAATCTTGAAGTTCTTTGAAATTGAAATTTCTTTCATCCTGAGATGTGGTTAACTGATAGCAGTTCTTATTGAACAGTATACTTTTATTCTTCCTGCAACCAAAGAATTACCAAAACAGTGCATAAAATCTGGACGCACAGCTAGATATGAGTCAAGAAAGCACGTAGGTGTTCGCATGCCAAATGATTCTATCTGTCAGGCCATATTGCAAAATCTTGATGAACCTCTGGTTTCCACGAGGTTGTTCTGAATTACTAAGCTAAAAGACAGATTTGATCTCTTTCTCTCGCACATTTCTTTTAATAACCAAACAACTGCACTTTCATGCTGAACTTAGTGTGAAGTGGCCTTCAGAAGATCAGTGGATGCTAGATCCTGTCATAATTGCAGATACTTATGAGCCAGAGGTGTGTTCCCTGTTTTCACTTATTGTTTGAGTTAGATGAATAAGGCTCTCTGTCTTCCTCCATCACATAAAATAAATTATTGAAACTGGCATTTTTAAGTGGGTGATAATGATATGATTGACGCATGTGAATTCTTTGATTCTCTGAAATTATACATATTTCTTTTTGGTAGTTGAACCATAAGTTCTTGGGTTGTATCTCATTTCATGTAGGACATTTTTTAGTATGATCTATTTGTACCCAAGTCATTCCAATAGCTCAGTTAATTCTGTTGCATGATCTTAGATCATTTACAAAAGGCAATCTTCCTATTCATCACCTCACCCTCTAGGTCCTGCTACCTGCCTTGTTTTGAAATTTCACATATGTCATCAGGATTTCTGCTCTAGGTGATCCCTAATAGCACAAATCTATTTTAGTCGTTCTATGGAGCCTTTAACAGTTAAAAGAATCTGCTATACAACCAGACAAATTTGATCAAGAGACAAGACTAATAATAAGGTCTTTAATCACAGTAGACATATTTAGGTATTTTCAGGTTCTTCTGTATTTTGAGAATCCTTCTATCATATATTTAGTTAGTTTTTGTTCATCAAATGATACATTTGCCTTTTTAACATTTTAGTGTTCAACCTGATCTTTTGTTGTTTGACATTTTCCAGGGACTTGATTTTGTTGTTGATGGTGGTGTTAGAGTTGCTGATCCATCCACTGTGGTTGATATGACAGGAAGATATCCAACAATTATTCGTCAGGGAAAGGTATGTGGCTATAGAAACCTAAAATTAAAGGCATTACCCCCTTCCGCTTCCTATACCATGGTTATATTGATGTCTTTCCTGAGTTTCTGTGCACATATAATAAATTAAGTGAAACAAAGATCTGCAAACCAAAATTTCCATGTGGCTTTTCAGAATTTTTTCCTTTATTAGAATTTTTATAATTTTCAGACATTTTATTCTTTGACTAAGGTAGTAAGTAATATGACATAAAAGTTGATATGACATAACCAAATGTGGTGTCAGTTCACCAAGAAAATCATTTTCAGATAGTTTAAAACTTAAGGACAGAAGTCTGTGTTGCTTGGTTGACCATTTCCTTCATTCTTATTCTCCTTCAGAAATCAGGGGCAGGATTGGTCAAGCAACTGTTTTCAGCTTGTGTCATGAGAGCTAAATGGTTGCACCATTAACCTTCTTTATTTAGAAGGGTTTATTATAGAACATTATGCTAACAAATGTGGATTATTCTATCTTGATGTAAGAAAAGGCGTGAACACTCACAATGCCCACTTCAACTTGGTGAGAATATGAAAAAAATGATAGAACAACACTTTGTAAAAAGAGGTGGGTGATGAAGTAATTACTGTTCTTAGGTTTTGTGAAAGAAATGCAGTCATACAGTAAATGGTGAATTATGCAACATATTTTGTTAAATTTGTGTGTCACCAGAGAAAATTAGATGAAGGAACAGAGTGTTTCCAGTTAGCAATTATGAAAGTATGTATGTGGAACTGCCTCTATTGATGAAAAATTATGGTCATTAAGACAGAATTAGTTAAGTGATCTGGAAGTCATTGTTTTTTATTTTTTTATTTTTTATTGTATCTGTAGCAGAAGCTATAGAATATCAGAGCTGTTTTTAACTCTATTTTCAAAGTTGTAAGTGCCTATCAAAGTAGAAGAAGAAGAAGAACCAAGTTCAGGAATTGAATGTGTTGGTGTGACCATCAATCATATGATTTTGGATTTGTTAGTGCTAGTCTTTGCTGCTGCCCAATGGATGGTTACATTTGTCAAAGCAAATAATCAAGTTCATAGTGCTGTGAGTCTGTCAGTAGAGGCATCTATTATTTGTTGGTTCCAGAAGCCGTTTCTCGGGGAATGATTTTTCTCCAACATGCCACATAAAGAATGCCAATTTTTCAAATGATTTCACAAATTCACCTTCTGCTGTATTTTGGGAGAAAAGCTGGAAAGTCCATCATCTCATTTTATTGTTATTCAGGGCCCTAAGCTGGAGTGGATGATGGTGGAAGGCGAGGATTATGGTGAGTTGCCTTTTCCCCAGGTAGCTTGGAAGAAGGCATCACTATCTCCCCCAATCTCATGATCATGCTTGAGTAAGGTCAGGAAGTGCACACACACACAAAAAAAAAAGCCTTCAATATGATGTTTGTGTATAGCTAATAAGATATTGTATTGCAGTCTTTGTATCTGAAGATTATCATGCAGGACATTTGATGCTTTGTTCTGGTATTCCCAGTGTTTTTTGACTTTTATCTTTATTGATCATCCTCTTCTCTCCATGGGCAAATAGTGATTGATTCCTTTATCGATTGAAGGTTACAAACGGTAATCACGATTCCTCAATATTTTTTTTCTTCTCTTTTTCTTCTTTCCATCAAACCCCCCCCCCCCCCCTTCGCTCTCCTTTCTGGCTTCCCCCTTCATCGCATCACCCCCTCCCCCCTCATCACAGCTACCGCAGCCTTCCTCGCCATCCTGCGGCCTCGCCGCCTCATCAGTCATTGCAGCCCCTCCCCCCTCCCTCGCACCTTTCCTTAATCCTCCTCCATTTCCCCCTTGCATCTCTCACGAGTTATGATAATTTTGATTCTATTTATATTTAAATATATTTATTTTTATTATATAAATTTAGTATTAATAATTTTGATTCTAATAAATTTAGCATTAATTAGGAGGATATAGGGAACCCATGGGTTCTCTCTCCCCCCGTGTCGCAATGGGGATGAGGTGGGATGATGAGACAATGATAGATATGGGGAAGTAACAATGATAGATATGGGGAATTAGTCCCCATCTTGTTCTATTGACATCCCTAGTAGCTAATGATCATTCTTTTTTGTCCATGTGGGTAGACCAAATATACATATCTTTGTTAGGACCCTAACTAAGTCGGGTTCATCTATTTAGATTGAGTCATGTTAGTCGAAGTCAATTATAGGTCGAATTAACCTCATCAAGTCAGTTATGAGTGGTTAGAGTTAATTTTTATCTTCGGTTGGGATGTAGTCAATTATTTATCTCCATTTTCTACTCTCTTCCTCCGTAATAGAACCCTAGTGTTCTATCATTTGATACCAAATTAGCGTTTTAGGTGTCATTGTCGTCGTCGCCGTCTTCCCGCTACCATCTGTCATCTTTCATTCTTATCTGTCATCTTGCTACAGTAATTAAAAAGAAAAAAAAGAAAAAAAAAATAAAGGAGGAAACGACAGTCACTCCCCATCATTTCCACAACTGATTCTCTTCCCGGCCGCCGGCCACCATATCCTTTCTTCCTCAACCACAGTCGTAGCCGCATCTGCATCCTCACCTTCCCTCGCGGCCGCATCCCACCTCCCCTACTGCAGCCCTCGCTGTTGTCGTAACCTCCTCCTCGGTCGCGCCCTCCCCTGTCACCGTCGCCCCTTCTTCCTCCCCTCCCTCATCTGCGGCAGCCTTCTTGGCCGCAGCCCCTGCCATCACCCTTCTCCTCCCCACCGCCTGCTGTGCTGCCATCGCTGCTACCCCTTCTTCCTCCCCTGCTCCTGCCACCGGCCACCATCTCCCTTGCTCCTCTAGTGCCGCCTCAGCCGCTGCCTCCCTTGCTCTCAGTCGCAACCACTGCTGGGCGCTCCTCTCGCCGACGCCATTGCCTCCTCCCTCTCCAGCCCTCAGCCATTGCCCTGCCGCCACTACTAACTGCTACCCAGTCGTATCGACGACGCCCCCAGCAGCCCACCTCCCCTACGGCAGCCCTCGCCGAATCCTGCTGCTCCCTTCTTCTTCCTCACTGCGTGACCGAAGGCTGCAGCCAGCCACAACACACACTGCCATCACCCTCTGCTCCTCCTCTGTGCAGCCATGCAAGCAACCGCCACTGTCGCCCCTTCTTCCTCTCCTCCCCATCGCCTGCCGTCGCTGCCAACCGCCGACCACTGCCACTGCCCTCTTACTTCCTTCTTTGGCAGCTGCATCCTCGCCCCTTCTGCCTTGCTGACCCTACCTGCTTGCCGATCTAGTGTTGTCGTTTCTACTCCCTCCAGCGTTGCCAGCTGCCCCTGCCATCCTTGCTGCCGCATCTTCCTCCCCCGCTGCCCCCTGCTTTCTCCTCGCTGCTCCTCTCCTCAACCACTTCAGCATTCGTTGGCCACCTTTATTCCTTCTGTCCCCTTCAGCCTTCTATGCTTCCTACTACCCCCACTTGTTGCCGCCGCCTTCCTCCTGAACAATCACAATCGCAGCCAAAACCCTTGCTGGCCATAGTCGCTTCCCTCTCCTTCAGCCTTCTCCTGCTACCCTGCTTGTTGTCGCTGCCTTCCTCCTCAATCGCAGCCTCACTTGCCACGTAGTTGCACCATTGCCCCCTGTTGCAGTCCTCACCGTTGCCAACCGTCGTTGTCCCCCGCTTGCCGATGCCGACAATCTCGTTGCAGTCAAGTCCTACTACATTTATGACATGCTCTTGACTCGACAACAGAAAAAAAAGAACTGAACATCACTGATCTACAATCCTACACGATAACTACGGATGATGTATTAGACGTAAGATTAAAGCCTTCAAGGTCCATATATAAGACAGATTCCAAGAACTCCTCTGTGAATTTAGAAGAAGCCGATCAGAGAGCCCCAACAAAACTCAACGTGGTGAAAGTTCTAAAGGGATTTGGTTTGAAAAGTATGATTATGGGCAGGACACATAATACACACGCATGAGGGTGGAGTTTCCTAGATGGAAAGATGGAGACTCAATCGATTGGATCTCACGTGCTGAAAGATTTCTTCATTTTCACAGGACTCTGAAGGAATCCATAATGGAGATAGCTTCCATTCAACTCGAAGGTGATATGATCCAATAGTATGATTTGTACGAGACCTATCATGGAGTCCCTTTGTGGGGACAGTTTAAGAGAGAGCTCCTGATTTACTTTGGACCGTCGGAGTATAAGAACGTTAATGGACAGCTTGCCAAAATATGCTAGACTTTCACAGTACAGGAGTATCAAAGCAGATTTGAGCGCTTGTCGAACAAAACCAGAAATTGGTCCGAGATATAACTAGTAAGAAAATTTATCGAGGGACTTAATCCCGAGATTCAGTGTAAAGTTAAAGCTCGCCATCCATGCACCATGATAACAACCATATCATTCGTCAGCATGCATGAAGGACAAATCAATATGGATATTCATCGAAATAAAAGCTTCAATAAATAGGAAAAATAAACAAAGGATGATTTTAAAGTGGTCAGCATAGAAGAGCAGCTTCTGACGGTCGAGCCAACTAAAAGGAATAAAAAACTGACAATGTGGAGTCTGATAATGAAGGCTGTGACAAACTGTTGATAATTAAACCAGCTAAGGAGGAACTGAAAATTGATAATATGGAGTCCGATCACGAAAGCTGTGACAAATTCGAAGACAAGATTGCTAATGGGCGAATCCTAATTTGTGATAACAGGTGCTCAAAGGTAAAACTGATTGTACATGATAAACAATTACTTGTAGATTTCTTTTAGATGCCATAGTAAGATTTCGAAGTGGCGATCCTAAAAAAAAGACATGGTACGACCACTAGCCATCAGATAAAAAAGGATCATCAAAAGACTACAATGACTACTACACCAGAAGATCGACCCATTGCTTACACCAAGTGGAGACCCTATTTGATTGATCAAAGGATTATGATGCATGATAAATATCTTGGACTGAAGTGCTCCCGAAGTTCAATGCTGCTCAGCCTTGAGGACAAGACTGATTTGAAGAGGACAGATCTGTTAGGACCTTAACTAAGTCGGGTCCATCTATTTAGGTTGAGTTATGTTAGTCAAAGTCAGTTATGGGTCGGGTGAACCTCATCAAGTCAGTTATAAGTGGTTAGAGTTAGTTTTTATCTTCAGTTGGGATGAAGTCAATTATTTATTTTCAGTTAGGAGTTTATCATTTACTTAAGAATCGAAGTTGAGTGGGACTCTTGGTAGAGCCCTATAAATAAGACTGTAAATTTTTTTTATGAAAAATCAAGGAATGAAGTATTAGTTTTAGCCAAAAGGCAAAACCTTAGGAGGCAGATCCCCTCGAAGTGATCTAGGAGGCCCAATCTCTCGAAGAGATCGTTTATCCCTCTTTTCTACCCTCTTCCTTCACGATAGAACTCTAGGGTTCTATCAGTCTTGTCTCTCTTATGGCAATTAGGTTGCCACGTATACGACAACATGTTAGATGGTGATTGGGAGCTTTTTTGGAAAGTGTAGTCATTGAGCAACTAGACATGTGGACCATGTGAAAGTGGAGAGGGATCCAAAATGCTTGATCTACTTAGAGACCTTGGATTTTCCATGAGGATGTCAAGTCAGGCTCAGTCGGCTTATGCACTTTGGGCTCTCTAAGGAGGTCGAGTCAGGCTTGGCTAACCTATGCATCTCAGGCGCTCCGAGGATGTCGGATTGAACTTGGCTGACCTACACACATCATGAGTTTGGCAAACTGACTATCCTTTGAGACATATCTTATGCCATTACTGGATGCTCATCCTAAGAAGGACATGTCAAGCACCGCTAAGATGCTCACACCTGAGGAGGGCGCATCAAACATTTTTTTTATGCTCTAACCCTTATAGGGGTGCGTCAAGTGCTATTGAGATGCTCACCTCAAGGAAGGTGCATCGAACATCTTTGGACACTCACCCCCTTAGGTGAACGTTGGGTGTCATTGAGATGCTCACCCTAGAGGTGGACACATTGGTATCTTTGGGCGCTCACCCCCGTGATCGAATGCCACTGAGATGTTCACTTCCGAAGAGGGCACATTGGGCTTTTTTGGGTGCTTACCCCTGTAGGGGTGCATCGGGTGCTCTTCGAGGCGATCATATCAGGATTTTGATCATCCTAGACACCTCAAGAATCTATCGAGATGGTGGTCTCTTGAGACGTGTCTTGTGTAACTATTTGATGCTCACCTTGAGAAGGGCACGTTGGGCACTCTCTAGAGTTAATGCACTATTAATGTAGTGTTAATGCTCCATTAATGTTCTTGGGATTCAAAAGGATGCTTGGGAGTTGATGCACCTCTTCGGCTTATGGGGTCTTAATATATTTGATATCTAATGGGTCATTTGGGAGCTAATATGTGAGTCAAGGCATTGACCCCACACTATTAAGTTCCCTCTCCGTAAAGGTGGAGCTCTCACTTCCGCCTTGGAGCGTCCTATAGCCCCCTTGTCTCCTCCCTCTTAAGCATCTCAACCTCTTGAAGCACCTCTTCTTCTTCTTCAAGACAAGATGTCGTTTCTCTCTTATACAAGTTCTTCTATATCTTCTGATCAATGTATGGCTGAAGAGGTCGAAGTCATATCCTTGATTAGCCAAGTTAAGGGTGATACTTTCCTCTTCCGATTTAATTTAATCATGATGATGGGCAAGGAAGGATTGACTAATCGATGTGGGCCCCAACTTAGTTCCTCTGAGGGGTAACTTCTTTCTCGCTTATTTCTTGAGGTGTAATTGACCAGAGCTATGACTTTAAATTCTTTTTGTGATTCTTTGTAGGAATGAATCTCTAATCAATGAAGAGATATGGAGCTGGTTCTTCATCCTCCTCCTCGAGCATGACGGTTGCCTCCTCCACCCCCATCCAAATTCCTTAGGAGCCAACATAGAGGTCCATGTCCAGACTTGGGGTAATATACCTCCTGCCATCAAAAGCCTTTTGAGGAATAAGAAGATGAAGGTTGTACATTCTCAAGAGGGATCTAGGGTTAGAATCCTTTGAGGAGCCTCGAGCGCTAGAATCCCTTCTCAAGGAAGAGGGAAAGCAGGCAGAGGTCGGTGCACGAGCTCTACAAGAGGAAGAGGAAAACATTACCCAACCCTTTGCAGTGATGAAGATTACCAACCTCCTAGATCCGATACCTAATAAAATATTCTAGTCAAGATGGGACAAAACTTGTAGTAGACTGCCCAGGTTGTTTAGGACAACGAGGAGCCCCCCTCATGTTAGTGTATTGTTGAGGCTCCTTATGCCCTAACATGGCCAAACATGTGTAAGCATTGCCCTTGGAGGTTAATGATTGATGCAACTTTCCATAATGAAGTGCTAAGTAGGTGAAAAGTTATAGGTTGGTCTTTTTTTCTCAAGCTTCAATTGTTGCAGCATTATCGCTATTGTCATGGGATCTGATCGACCACATGCATGATGCTAGGAGGGTCATCTCCCCCCCCTACAGGTGATCCAGATTAACAACCTCCACGATGAGGTGGGGTTATGCTAGAAGCAAAACTAGATGAGGCCCATAAGCACCTATACATACACTACGACATCCTAGTTCCTTCAAGGTGAGGTACCCACCCCTATATGGAGCCCAAGGAGGATCCCTTCGTCGACTATCCCAGAGATCAAAACATCTCGATGGCTCTCAAGATCCCCTTCAACGATGACCCCGACTCACCTCTTGGACCTATTGCTTGCTTGAGTCCTCGAGCCTATCTGCCTGACCCAATTCTTAAGTTTTTGATAGGATGATGTCTCATTTTGAGATCCTATAGAGGCAACCTTCCATAGTGTATCCTTTGTTTTTTTATTAGTAAAAGTTTCTTTCTACGACTCGTGTCATCATTTTTTTTATAATTGAAACCCAAAATACTTACACGACGCTAGGTGACTTGACACCCAAGATAACTCTTAGGGGTAAAATTTTCTTAGATTTGTGATGTGACTGCCATGTTCAGGGAAGCACTTTTTATCTTGCCATCCTGAGTCGATAAATTTCATCTCGAACTACCTCAATGACTTGATAAGGTCCTTCCCGGATTGGTGCTAGTTTGTGTTAGGATCAAGTTGAGTCATTGACCTTAGTCTGCCGAAGGACTAGATCGCAAAGTCCAATTCTTCAAGGGCGAACACTGTAGTTGTAGAGTCTAGCCACCACATTCTTATACCTTAACATCTTTAGGTGTGCCTCGGCCCTGACTTCATTGATTAGGTCGAAAAGCTAGCCCAAAGTCCCTCCTTGGAGGTTGTCTCGTCAAAGCTCTCGACCCGAGAAATCGAGAAGACAATATCGAGTGGTAGGATAGCCTTGGTGATAAAAGTCAGCATAAATGAAGACTCTCCTAACTCAAGTCTTAAGTGTTGTTCGGGAAGCCCACAAGATGAGCAGCAACTCATCTACCCAAGTGTCCTTGGCTTCAACAACTCACTTCTTTAGTCTCTTAAGAATGACTCAGTTTGTCGCCTCGGCCAGATCGTAGGATCAACATAATTTCTTGAACTTAACATTATTGAACTAAGTCTAATCGTTGGTGATTATGATCCTCGAGATCTCGAATCAGGTGATTATATTCCTTCACACAAACCCTTGAACTTGCTTCTCGACTTCCACCCACTTCATGAAATAGTCCATGCTAATGATAAGGAACTTGCACTGACCCAAGGTTGGCGGGAAGGATCAAGAATGTCCATACCAATGGTCAAAGGGCCATCTGTAATTAATCAGACTCATGGGGACTGTCGATTGATGTTGGACTCATGCGAATCTCTAGCATTGGTCACACCTCTAGGCTAGTAGGTTATAGCATCCTTCTATAACATCATCGACCAGTAGAAACTCTATCAAAGAACCTTGAAGGCGAGGGCTCATTCGTAGACGTGCTCTCCATAAACACCCTTGTGGATGTCAACTGCAACCCTCTCGACCTCCCAAGGTGCTAAGCACCCGAGGAGGGATAAGCTAAAGGACATATGATAGATGCGATCATTAATTAAATAATAATACGATGCTCGATGGTGCTTGACTCACCAAGCTGAGGAGGGGTTGATCGCAAGTGTCCTGCCTCTTTTGTAATTGAGGATCTCGCCATCTTCCTCAGTCAACATGACCTATGAGTGTCAATGCTTTGGGTCGATTGCGTCTTAATCTACATCTTACCATCTTTCACAATTTGGGTCGAGGCTAACCATCACTTGGGCATTTTATTCTCAAGGTACCTGCACTACATTGAGCTTTGGAGAAGTTGGATGTTAGTTTATGCATCTTGGCAATTGCCATTATTGTGTCTCAAGCTGCTTCATAGATCCCTTTCACTTGATTCATGATCAATTGTAAGTCACTAAATACCATGAGCTCCTAAATTTGAAACTCACTTGCCAAGCTAAAGTTCTTAGGAGTGCCTTATACTCAGTTTCATTATTGAAGATCTTGATCTCGAGCTTAACCGATCTTGATCTCGAGCTTAACCGTAAGCTTGCTTATTGGGACCTCTTAGGTTGAGCTTGGTGCCACCTCCACCCAAGGTGGCCGACCCATCCACGAGCAAAACTCCATGCGAGTGGGATGCATCATGGTGGTGGTGGTGGTGGTGGTGGTGGTGTGAGTTCTAAGATCCACCAACAAGATGTTCTTAGTTGTCAAACTCCCTCAGCTCCACCAACCACCTAAACAATGGACCCAAGACATCTAAGTCGGGAGAAGACCTGCCAAAGGGTCTGACTTAAATCACATGCACTTGGAAATAGGTTTTCAATTGGCGACTGATGCTATTCATGTGGAGTCAACCAATTTTAGCATGCAGCTTTTCTAAACACCCTTCAAGATGCAATAGTACTTTAGCACTTGAAGCATGAGTTCTAAAATGAACAAGATGCAAATATTATATGTTATGTTCTGTAATGCAACATCACAAATGCATCTCATTTAGTAGGAAGTCTCAACCACATCAAGAGAGGAATGGCTGCCGCATCCAGCCAATGTGCTTCCTGGAGAACATGTGTCCTGCAATGGTTATTAAGAAACTCTGTCTTTAAATTCAACTAAGGCACTTGGAACTTGACTAAAATCTGTGTCATTTGTGGTTGGTGCTTTCTAACCTACAATATAGGAAATTAAGACTATATCAGATAACAATCACATTTTTACATGTAAGTCAACCACAAAGTTAGTACCTTGACACCAGCCATAGAAAGCAATTTATGAGAGGCAATATATGCAGCATCAGAATTGCCAACCCTTTTATCCACATAATAGATGACCTCAGAGACACCAGACTGCAAGAACCAAGCATCATCAGAATCAATTAATAACCTTTGAAAACTGAACATACATCGGATATAGTTGAACTTCTGACAGACTGCTAACCGATACACAAAATGCAAACTCTACTTGAAGTAACGAATCGAGTTTGCAAACAAAAAAAGCTCTCCCTCCCCTGGATGATCATTTTATTCTTTCGAAATGTTTCACCTATCATTCTTACTTCTGTATTTTGAAATACATGTTCAGATAGCTTTGACTCATTTTCATCTATACTTATTAGATTTGCTCTTATATCAATACTTATTATATTTGCATTTTCATCAATACTTATTATATTTGCATTTATATCTATACTTATTCACTTAGTTTGCTTGTTTGGTTTATTATAAACCACTTTTAAATAGGGGAAAAAAAAAGGAATCGTTAATAGATGAATGATCACAACCTTGTGGTGGTCACACAAATGTATTTACTTCAAATATGTGGAGATTCCAGTTGGCGCCACATGTAGAAGTGGTCAAAGGATTCAAGATACTTTTGTCTCTCTAGTCATGGAAATTGGGAATTCGATCTCATCATGTCATTCGCTTTTCATTTTTAAGATAAAATCATTTAAAAGAAAGATAAGCTTCTCTCAACTTTTACAAAAGAAAATTACGTAACTATAAGTGAATCCTGAAGTCATAAGCAATTTGTTGGTGCCTTATAAGGGTTGACATCCTGTTGATAGCAATTGATAACATTGCATTAAAATTCTATGGGCCTTTTAGATTATAACTAATGCTCTATAGCTAAATTAGCATTGATAGAGAGAAGCTGGAAGATAATTTATATGTCACCCTTGGCAACTACTCTGCACTCCCTACTACATTCCCTCTTTTTCTTATGCAAAAATATCTGATAAGTTGATAATCTTTAATCTACTCGAATAACAACTCTAACAGAACTCAAAAAATAACAATTCAAGTTCTTTACTTAAGGTAAACATATGACATACTTGATAAGTTCATCTGATAAGAAGCCCCTAAAGTGAAGCCCATTCCATGTTGTTCCTCATTAGTGTAGCCTAAATTAGTGTTCTCAACCATCTATCAAAGAAAGATGCATGTTCTTCTCCTCTCTACTACAGCATTATCACAACTTTAATCTTTTTGTTAAGAAGAATGGACTTAATGTTTGCCCATTTTATTTGGATGTGCATCCTTCCATGAAAAATTCACATATTTGCAAAAAAATAAACAAATGATTGTGTAACTAGCAGTCAATTGTCATTTACAAGATTTACTGAAGATGTATATGCTCAACTTTGTATTCACATAGGAATTGTGATAGAACATGAAACAAGGTAAGTGCTCCAATGAAATGATGTGATCTTAATGTGAAACCCAATTAGCTAAAATTCTTCATCTTATTGCCTAAGAATAGAGAGGTTCCAGTAAATATTAACAAACTCATCAACAGAGGCATCTTAATATGGCAGCACCATCATGATATGATAACAATTGAGTATCATAGTCATGTATAGAAGAAAAGGCAAAGTGTCATGATGATGGGGAATAAGAACGAAATATAACACATTTAAGGCCACTCATATTCTTAGTCTGTCAATTTTATCAATTCCACGACAATTTAAATCAGAACCTGAAGTGAAGCAATAGGCAGCTTTCAGCATGATTTGCTTATGTCTTGCTTATACAAGATGTAAAAGATAGTAATTCATAATAACTCATGTTTGTTCCTTGTTGCATGCACTGTATGCAACAATTTAATGCACTCATAAATTTCAAGAGAAAATCATGATGAGGTTCACAAATAATTTTGATAAATCAGTCTTTGACTCTTAACTTTTACACTCTTCTCATATTTATTCTGAATGCATCACTTTTGAAATTTCTGAATGTCAGCACTAAAATGACGAACAATACAATCAGTTTCCAAACGAAAAGCATCAATGAAGTAGCCAAATAATCCTTGGGTATATTGAACTCTTTAATCTTTGAATAATTGAATCTACAAAATGTTTAAACAAAACAAGTAACATGACAATCACTAATTTACTACATTTATCCAGAAGACCAAGGAAAAATGCATGAGAAATCAGTAGAGGCACCAATTATTGCAGAAAACATACCTGGATAATAATCTTGGCACATTCATTACACGGGAACATTGTAACGTACAATTTCTGCAAAAGTCACCAGATGTCAATTCTCTGTCTAGAGTTACCTACCAAACTGTAGACGAATAAATTGAAACCAATGCATAAGGTTTCTTACTCTTCTAACAGAGAGACAGAAAATCACTACCTAGCAGCACCTCTAAATTGCAACAAAAGTTATTAGCAATTTAGTTTAAGATTTAAGATTACATGTAACCATTACTACGGTATGGCATGCTATAGCCATTCAGCGAAAAAATTTCGTGCATCAATGAATATCCTATAAGCAGAATACTTCAACCCTTCCGTTCAAACAAAGTTTATCAGTAATTCTTGCAGCTTTTGCACATATTTTAAGTATTGTATATAAAGTCACAATCATAACAACATCAAGGAAAGCTCAAATTATGCATGCTAAATTGGCTTCAGATAATATCAAAAGAACTTCAGGCCAAAATGACAAGCATATGATCATAAAACTTCCTATCTTCTCAAAAGAATAAAAAAAAGAGCAAAGAAAATACATCTTATAAGCAACAATATATAAGTCAGATATGCTAAAAGCAATCCATTATATACAATGTGACATATCACTGTCTTATATTAATTAGAGGATTCCTTCTGACACATTTGCCCATACAAATCATTCTCCTGTGTTATCCATTCCTACCTCATGGATCAGTGATTATCATGTCATCTATACCCTCATTAATGAAAGACCAGTCCAGAAATGCATAACAGTCTCGCTTCCAACACTTACGGTGCTTCACAAACTCCTTCTGTATGCTGTTCTGGTTAATTTGATAGCAAATAAGATGCTTTGAAGTTCCATCACCTGAATTTTGTGTTCTAATGATTAAGTTGAATTTAGTTCTTTCTGTCATGCATCCTCATTAATTAACAAGATCTTTCTCAATCAAAGAAACCCTCAAACTAATTCTGAAATCACCTGAACTGGATGCAAACCCTACTACATGCAAAGAGGAGGTGATCTTATATCCTTGAGCCCTTTTCAGCTCATCACCTGCCACCTGCTGTAGTTATAGCCATCACTATTTTCACTTAATGAACAATCTGGCACGCATGATTACTTGAAGAACTTACTGCTATTGTTTGACTTTTAAAAGCACCTTTCTCCTCCAACTGTGGTCCTCTAACTTCTAGCACTTCTTTTATATTTGTTGCACACTTGGTCATAGGTGTGTAACGGGTATCGGTCACATTAGACTGGAAGTCCTCATAACATTTGCCTTTTATAAATAATTAATGTCCAAGATGTGATGAAATTATGTTCTTGAAGGTTAAAATACTGTGCCAATTATGTTATATCACAATGAAGGCATAAAAGCCTCTAATTAGAAACCTGTAAATAATACCAACAGCCAAGTATAAAAATACCAACAGCTATATAATACACTTGCCAGAGGCAATAACAATTAATAAAAGAATTAATAAAGCTAAGTATATATTATTTGAACATATAACCACTTTGGCTAATAACTAAGCTCATCAAAGAGATAAATACAGCTTGACTTCATACAACCATCATTGTTTTCTCATTTAACTTTCACGCATGTTCGGTAAAAATGAACATCACCAGGGTGCTTAAAGCTTAAAAGACATCAAACATTAATTCATCTTTGAAAATCATGCTTGTCATGGAATAGGTACTGCATTGTTATTGACTCCAGGTTACAACTTTTACAATCATCTAACTGACAAATAAGGTCCTAAGAATTCAACATCAACGAATATATAATATTTAAAAAAAATCAGATACCGAGATAGGGTGGTCAGATATAAATTTTAAAACTACCCATAACATTTCTTATCAGTAATAATGATAAATATTGACCTGTCCAGCAGCAGAGGCATGGTTTGTGTTTAAAATAGCATTAACTTCTGCATGAACAACGTAACTGCACAAGAATGATATAAGAGGTCATGAAATGTTCACTTATTGTTCAAGCATTTTAAAGTATCCACCTAAAACATAATATATTTAGACAACTAACAAGGTCAACCAGAGAACATATGAGAATAGTAATTTGCACGTTAAGTCCTGATATAAGAAGACAATAGGGAGTCTAAATCACCTTATTACCTTACCAGACGCCTACACAAAAGGAAAAGAGAGAGAATCCCTATCAACTGACTAGCATTTAAAAAAAAAGACAATTGTAGGACAGCGAGTCACATAATTTAAATACTTCGCAAGACAAGAATCCCTATGACCTACTTTGCAACTAGCAAATGACTAGTATGCAAACTATAGCTCATATGCTATCCTATATATCAAAAAGCATCAAGTATCCTATGAGTCATTTAATCATATATTAATCAAATAAATAAAGACATCGAGCTTAATAGTCATACCATACTAGGCAATATTTTTCAGCAACAGAAATGTGGATTTTAGATGCAAAAAAGAAAATTAAAATGCCTGTTGAACCACATAATACTTGATACTTACGGGTACTTTGTCTCCAGTGGATCTCCATTTATAGATTTCTGCAATAACAAAAATAAGGAAATGACATACCATGGAACTTAAGCAATATATATCTTTTGTAAAAGGTCCTTGCCACCTGATAAGAAAGTTTAAATTCTTTTGACATGACAGTTTAATAGAAAATAGGTACATGAACAAACAACACAACCAAATGTCATCTGCAATTAGAACAATATATTAAATGGAGATCTATTAGCACAAAGATTTCCTATCTATGACTGAATATAAGTTGATATTGAAAAGAAAATCACCTTTGCCCAAGGAAGCTTATCATCAGAACAACCTCTTGGGAATCCATTGTAGCCAATTCCTGACTATACAAACAGTAGAATTACATATCTCAGGAAATTAAGGAATATATGACTCACCGTGGTAAATCATATTCAGTAACATGCATCACAAGCTTGATAATGAATTAAAATAATCTCTTTCATGTAGTTTCTCATCACAAGTTAATACAACTAATTAGCTAGTTAAAATTCACTAAGTTTAGCTAAATCCTTTTACACAAATAGGTAGCAAGGACCAAACATAGCAATATGAGCCTCATGAAATGGATTGGCAAATTCTAGTTATTTTTCAGCACCAATGACAGAAAAATACAACTTTTACAGCCATTTTCTGGAATGGAAGAGATAAAGATTCATAAAGACACAGATCGACATCTTTCCGAACATATTATTAATTCCACATTGTTGTTTGTGCAATTGTTATCTGAACAAAGATTAACTACAAGATAGAACTAAGATTTGTAATTATTTATTGGCACGCAAAGGTCATCACATCCTGGGAGGAATTTTCAAACCAATCACATCATGTCAATTGATCACAGCTTTACCTAAATGTCAAAATCCTTGATGTACATGCTCAAGCATAACTTCCCGATTATGTGGATCTAAATAGCAGTTGAGATATGAGGCAACACAAGAGAGGCCTAGATGTGTACAAATAAAGAACTTCAAATAACATTACAAGCACGGTAGCCTCCATTAATAACCTATCACAAGAAGCAGCAAGATGTTTTTGACATTGCAGATCTTGGAAAAGGAATTTTCACTGCCATAGATACAAGTGAACCATTATTGTATATTATATACGACAGAATGAAAAAATAAATGTTCTTTAATAATCCAGTAATTTTCATCCTTTAATAACCCAATTATTTTCATTCTCCAATAGCAACACCTTGTGCCTAGAGTTCAGAGCTGGTATCTAAAGCTATCATCTCCAACTTTCAATAGCAACACCTTATTCCCAGATAGTGGAGACTAGCTTTTTCTAAGGTTATATTTCAAATAAAAGTGGGAGGAACCAGTACAGAATGAGATACATGGCAAGGTAAGGGTGTCAGACAAACTTGCAAATTACAGCTCAGCTAATTTACAATATGACAAGCCTACTTTGCACCATTAAGAATAACTTTGACCACATAAAATCAACATTATTATCAAATCAAGAAATTCATTTTTTCACTTAGTTATTTATGATATACTTACATACCATTTGAAGAGTTGAATATTGGAGATATAAAAGATTGAGTAAAACAAATTAGCAAATCAAAACTTTATCTCACCAAGGATTATATCATCTTGACTAACCAGGCAAGCTCCAACCTACACACAATGTCATCAATATAAACGCAGAATAATATAAACAAACAGATACAATAAGGTCAATTGCAAAAGACCCTCTGTACAAAGGTATAAATACATCCAAAAGGCAGAATAATACACAGATATGCTTGATTATATCAAATCATCTATTTTGCAAAGAAAAAGAGTAGAATAAGAACATACTTGGAAAATTAGAAAGCCTTTTCAGACATGTAGTGTATGGTCCATATTTATAGCACATACAAACATTTATATGAATGTTTAAAGACCAAATGTGGTGCCACTTAACAAACCAAAAGAGAACTAATCTCTCGATCATGAAATGTGAACAAAGGGTGAAAAACAGTATGGAAAATTCAGCAATAGACATTTCCAAAGGCCGAGTCTCAAAATGAACAGATGGATCACCTAAAAGGCTCAGTGACTATCATTGAATCTGAAAAAGAGAAAAAGAAAACATAGACATTCAGGTGGTACAAACTAATCATAAAACCTTGTTCTGAATAAGATGAAACAATATATTACAGCCACACTAACAACTTAATGGATTGTCGCATTCTTGTAAAACATATAACACACACCGAAACAATTTGCATTGACTAACAACATAAAACCATTCATATCCTGTCCATGTAGTATACTCCAGCAACTCCACAATTTTCCCCCTGCATGTTATATGTCAATTTGCTTGGTGTTCTCTTAACACTTCAAAAAGAAGTAAAAGCATTCTATTTCCAGATCAAATTATCATCTACAACTACATTTATCCAAAATCAACAAATTTCCTCCAAATCTAAGGACCAAGTAATGACATATAAGAGCAAGGAAATATGATGTTATCTAATGGAACAATCAGCAACCCTAACAAGCAAGGAGAAGATTTACACAATAGGTTTCTCATTGATGATGAGAACCTCAAAGCACACGAAATAGCAAATGGGCATAACATCCCACTGACCTGCCTGTTGGGATCTTTGGAACGCTGGGCGGAGAGGAAGGCGATAGCCATGAAGTAATCATCCCAGCTAATGTACCTGGAATCCGACGAAGGCGAACGTCTTAAGACCAAATCATTCGATTAAAAGAGAAGAGAAGAGAAGAGCAAGGGAGCAACTGAGCGCGTGCCCTTCGCGCTTCGCGGGGTCGGAGGGGCTTCGAGGCGGGGCTCCGTAGGCGGAGCCGTTGGCGTTGGGCGAAGGAGGGGAGGGGGGGCGAGGAGTGGGCGGCCTCTTAGGGTTGTCGGGAGAGGAGAAGGAGAGCAAGCGCGCGGCGAACAAGGAGGCGAGGGCTCCAATGGCGGCGGAGATGGAGATGAGAGCCAAGTCTCTCGAGATCATCGCGGAGACTTCCAAGAGAAGAGGAAAAGAGAGGCAGTGAAGCGAAGAGGAAGAGTGAAGAGTGAATAGCGAAGAGCGGCGGCGGCTTCAAAACCATTGTCGCAAAGCCTTGAAATGAATAATTATATATCCTTATTCATTTAGGAATAAGAACAATCATATAAAGAGATTTGCATGTCTGCTATGGTATATTTTAATAGACGTATAATATTTTTATTGATAATAATAATAATAATAATAATAATAATAATAATAATAATAATAATAATAATAATAATAATACACCCACCGGTGAGATAGCGTTTGGGCCAAATAAAATATAATCACATATTATGTTAAAAAATAAATTAAAAAAATTATGATGATATTAGAGTGATAGCTTCTGAGTTCAAACCTTTTTCAGGCTATTATATATATATATATATATAGAGACAAAAGATTTAAGATAATTTGATTTGCAAGTGAGACTATGACACTGATTTGGCACAACAAGATTATCTTCATCCTCAAATTCCCCACCATCAATCCAAAATTCCCTAAAACCACATTCTTAGTGTCATCTATAGAATCTCTTTCCTCAAAAACATGCATTGTTAGTTCATTATATGAGGAGGCCCAAGTCTCACATTATAATTCTTAATGTACAACATTACACTGAAAGAACTGTCACAAGTCGCTCAAGGACTTTATACATCATGACATCGATGGAATTTGGATCAAAATAAAATTTGTGTCTCCTGTTGGTTTCAGTGTTCTTGTCAGCATGCACTATGAAGAAGTTAGAAGCAGCAGATTCTCCTCAGGAGGTGAAGAAGAAGAAGAATATAGCATGAAAATAATGCAAAGTATTTAGCAATGTCATCAAAAAAGTGTGTCATGCAAATGGATTGTAGTGTAATGGAGCAGCAAATGGACAAGAGACAATATCTTTCTTGGAAAGAAAAGCTACTTTGTAGCATTTGAGGTGTAACTAACTCTTCTGGTCTCAATAGAAGTAAGTGCATGAAATGTTGTGACATAACTTTATTCCTTTATAATATTAGCTTTAATCAAAGAGATCTTATTAGCGTGAAATAGGATGATAGCATGTGTTGTATGTGTAAGAATTATCTATCCATGCAAAGATGACAAAATGGAACTGTAAAAAGCTCCGACTAGCTAAAAATAAAAAATAAAAGAAAAGAAAATCTTGGGTCACTACTAGGTTAAATTGGCGGTATTGTACTGTAAACTTAATATTTTTATAAAATAATTATATAGTATTTTATAATATTCAGCAACAATAAGTACAAAAATGTCATAATATTTTTGTTATTTGGAGTCAAACTATACATTTTTTTTAATTATTGAGCTATGTAGAAAACAATATAGTACTGATAGATAATTTATAGAAAACAATATTAATTATCTCATATCTAGTAAATATAATTTATATTTTTTTCTTAGGGGTTGTCGATGTCATCTTAAATCATTCTCTTACTTTTATACATGCGTCTAATTTTGTTCCATCTCAATGTTCTGAAAATAGTGAAAGTAGGAGGATGGAGTAGGATGAAAAAGTAATGAACAAAATTAATTTTTTTCTTCACCCTTATAATTAAAGAGATTTAAATGTCAATTTAGTGTCTTTTCTTTATTTTTTACTAGTGTATTTTTTTGCTCAATTTGAAAATAGTGCAATTGTACAAGTGTAGCAACACTATCCTGATAAAAGCATGAATTCCATGTTCTCTTCCCCCATCAACCTCAGTTCTTCCGATCATCATCAGCATTGTTTTGGAATGAATCAAGAATACTTATTTATATTAATTAAAAGATAAAATATAAATATTTTAAAATACTAAAAAATCTATTACATCTAAATAAATCTTACCCTCATCTAAAACAATCAAATCCTCATCTAAACTAGATTTAGATTTAAATCTTTATCTAATCTTAACTACTTAATTTTATCCTAACTACTTAGATTATTTCTAACACACCCCCTTAATTCAAATAGTTATAATTTAAAATTATTTTCAAAAAAATATTTTTTTCGTCAAAATTTTTATGAATACATCAACGAGCCGATCTTCGATATTACAGCGATTGTCTTATGCTTCTGCTTAGGTCTATAACTTGATCTTTTTCTCTTTAATATCCATCTCTGATGATCTGATGGTGGCTCTGTATTTGTAGGATCTTGGAGTTTAAGATCTCATCCTTTTCTTGTGGATATATTTTATCAACTGTAGTTTCCAAATAATCATGACCTGCACCATTTGAGATAGTTTGCATAGATCCATAAAATTTTAGACGATCATAACTATTTTTCCATAATATTGATTCATTAGTAGGAGTTATAAAATCTAAAAATAATAAGGCAAACATCTTATTTTTTGTCATCCTTGCAGTTGCTATCAATTTACCAATTTTATTATCATAAATTAGGTATTTTTTATTATCAAAAAATAACATAATATCCTTTTATCATTAGTTATCCTATACTAATGAGATTTTGTTTTAAATCAGGAATAAATAACACATCATCAATAATTTTTTTACCAGACTTTGTGTTCAGCAATTGTTCCTTTTCCTTTTACTTGAACTTTTTTTTATCATTTTTCATCTGCATAGTAGATCTGATCGAATCATCAAACTTCTGAAACAGACTTTTATCCCATGCCATATGATTACTACATCCACTATCCAAAAACCAAACAGATCTAGAATATTTTTCATCAGATGCTATAAAGAAAATACTTTCTTCATCTCGTTTATGAACTTTCCTCCTGATAGTTTTATTTTGTTCCAACAATCTTTTTCAAGATGTCAATATTTTCCACAATAAGAACATAGAGGAATATTTAGATTTTTATTTTTATATCAGCAATCTCTTTCAATATGTCCTATTTTTTTACAACAAAAGTATTTTCGAGTTTCTTTATTACCTTTATTTGGTCGGCCTCATTCTCCGTCATTTTGATCTCTCCCTTGAAATCTGATTTCTGAATTCTCTTTTTGATCCATCTTTTGATCAATCTTCATTTGAATAACATGTTCCAAAGTTTCATCTGAAGATCTGTTCACTTTTTGTTTATGAACTAAAAGAGATACCATTAATTCATCAATAGATAATGTACTTATATCTTTAGCTTCTTCTATAAGAGTAGAGATCATATCAAATTTTGAAGATAAACTTCGTAAAACTTTTTCTACTATAGTTTGATCTTTTAAATTTTCACCATAAGATCTCATTTGATTTACAATAAAAAAAACTTTTGAGAAGAAATCAATAACAAATTATGAATCTTTCATCATAAGTATTTCAAATTCACTAAAGCTTTAAAATTTTTACCTTTTCTGTGCCTCTAAACATATTTTTTAATATCTCCCAAGCTTCTGTTGATGTTGATGACATCATAATTCGAAAAAATAAGGAATCATCTATTGCTTGTTGTAGTATATAAAGGGCTATTCCATCTTTTTGTATATTTTCTTTCATTTGATTTTTTTATCTTTTGTAATACTAAGATCCTGCATATCATACTGAACAAAACCATATTCTACTAAATTCCATAATTCTTGTGAAATAAGCAGAGTTTTCATCTTAATAACCTAAAACTGATAATTATCACATAGGAAGAAGCTGATTATGAATACTTACTGTAAGACCCGTCATCTTCTCTTTTTTCTTTTCCTTTTTTTTGGATCTATTAGTCTTCCCTTCCTTTTGACTGATCTTATGTAATCCTTTTGATTTCCTTTGAACCAGGCTCTGATACCACTGTTGGATTTTCTGTAGAACTTTAGGAAAAAAGAGAAGAGTATAATAGATGACACTATGAGTACTTTCAATCAACAATATGTAGTACTTTGGAATGAACCAAGAGCACCTATTTATATTGATTAAAAGACAGAATACATATATTTTAAAACACTAAAAAATCCATCACATCTAAATAAATATTATCCTCATCTAAAATAATCACATTCTCATCTAACCTAGATTTAGATTTAAATCTTTATGTAATCCTAACTAATTAATTTTATCCTAACTATTTGGATTATTTTCAACAGGAATCAATGCATCAGTCCCCCTTCGTATTCATGTCTATTCCCAGGTATATATAATGTCATTCTAACCTAGGATGCATTCTTCCCTCGAAGCAAAGGCAAGAATGATAAGCTGAGGGGACATCTACAATGTGGTGGACGCGGGTATGGCTCGGTGAAGTGGTGGCGTGTTATCACGCCGGAGCAGTGCGAGGCGATCAACCGCCTTGTCTCCTGCATCACCCTCCCTCTCTTCACCTTCCAGTTCATGCTCCACACTAACCCTTTCGCCATCAACTACCGCTTCGTGGCTGCCGATGCCACCTCCAAGGTCACCATCGCGCTGCTCCTCGCCGCCTGGCCCAAGTGCAGTAGCAAGGGCAGCTATTGCTGGTCCGTCACCAGCTTCTCCCTTGCCACCCTCACCAACTCCCTTGTTGTGGGCGCCATGTACGGGCTGTGGGCGCAGGACCTTGTGGTGCAACTCTCGGTGGTGCAAGCAATCATGTGGCTCATGCTGCTCATGTTCGTGTTCGAGCTCCGGAAGGCGGGATGCGGTCTCTTCTCCGTGGCCACAGCTCCCTCCATCGGTAATGTGTCCATCGAGTCACCTTCGGCGAAAGACGCAGACGTAAACGTCACTTCGTAGCCTTCCTTCCAGTCGCTGATGAAGACGGTGTGGCTCAACCCCAACTTATACGCGAGCATTGTGGGCATCACCTGGGCGTTCATCGCGAACAAGTACAGTAAGGCAAAGACTCGAACACCTTTGCTCATGCAAATGGCGTTCATGGAGATGACTTGTGATCATTGTTTCAGGTGGCATTTTGAGATGGCCATGTTCAGCATGGGTAGGTGAAGAGATCAAGCTTCATAAGGCTGAGTCTAATGTGCATTTCATGATGGGGTAGCCATGGTTTTGAAGGAATGTTCATGGCTCTACGAGACAAGATACTCGCGTGTGGACCGAGCTTGACGTCATTTGGGATGACATTAAAGTTCATTGCAGGGACGGCGACTACCACCATAGGAGCCATTGCCGCCTGTATCTGGTGTTGGGAAACCTCAACGGATACATCACATGCGCAGTGAAAATCAAAAACTAAAATCGGCTTCCCACGCAGATTAAATCATCGTGCAAAAGATTGAGGTCACGAGAAAAATGCAAAAACCGATAAAATCGCGATGTGAGAGAGATTGATTTTACCTAGAGAGATCGTATATCTCTGTATTCCAGATCTGAATGGAGAAGATGAAGGAGGTCAAGCGTCCTCCTCTCTAGCGGTATCCACACGATGGATCTCTGCGAAACTCCTCCAATCTAATCTCGCAACTCTTGCATAGAGGGAGGGAGGAGCATAGGAGGTGGTGGCTAAAGTTACAGTCTATCAACTATGAGTCTCCCCTCTTATTTATAGAGAGCCACCAAAACCCTAGGGCTCCTTCCTTAGTGGGTATTGGATCTCCATCCAATAACCCACTAACCTTGCATTATTGGATCTCTATCCAATAATCTCCTTAGGCCTATAATTGGGCCTTAATCAAGGAGCCTATCAACATAGGGCCTAATCTAATAAGAATAGAGGCTAATTGGATCTTCATCCAATCCTCTATTCGCTGAAGCATCCACCATATGTGTGTGACCCTCTAGGCCCGATACCGAGCTGACCGTGAGTCACTTCCATCAGAACTCCTTCTGATATAGTGAATCATTATCCCCATAATAATTCACTCGACTCATCGACTATGGACGTATTAGACCACTACGGCATAGTCCCTAGACGATATAGGGGGGATCAAATCAATCAGACCTGTCTGTCCATAGTTACCATGTATCTATAATCTCTCATCCAAATAATATCTTAAAGATCATATATCGGACATGATACTGTCAGGTCACATACGAAATCAATTTGTCTTGCTCTAATCGGATTCTACCGGAGAACTCCTTCTCTCTCAATCCGAACGACCCTGGCCAGAGATTTATCTGAGCAAGCACGTATGAGATATTCCTCTCGTGATACTGAGAGTGGATGATCCTCTATTGACACTCAATTGCCTTCGTAAGGTTGGCTACTAATCCCGATAACAAACTGTACTAGATTTGAAGCTTTCCAAACTTGTAAGTCTGGCGTCAAAGAAAAGAGTACTCATACAAGACATCCTTAGTGTCTCAAGTCTAAGGACCAGATACACAACTGGGACATTGAATCGTTGTCTAACATTATGTATCATTAACCATACAGCATTTCATAAGCGGATTAATCAGTGAACTCATTCTCCAATGAGCACCTGTACTATAGCCTTAGTGTCTCCACACAAGTGACTATGAGACCAGCCACCTCCATCATATGGACGAGTATATAGTACACCGATCTATCCGGTTATCTCGATGTCCCTCTCGAGTAACCTATGATCGGAATTATTTAGGATCCGTGTTTAAAGGTGAATCGATCTCATTATCATGATCTCATCATGATCCAATTCCCATTGCATAGAACCAAGGAAATCACAATATATATAAGCAACAAATAATATAATATGAGAATTTGCCAATATTAATCATAAGTAAAAAAAGATCACACAGCGTGTCACACGTGCCATCACTCACGTGATTGGCTTGCAGGGCACCTGTAACCAGCAATCTCCCACTTGACCTAAAGCCAATCACTTATGTGTCTGATCAATATCAGACCCCTGTGATGCTCAAATACAATATGAGCCAACAACTTCGTCAATGGATCTGCAATGTTATCTTCGGATGAAACTCTTTCCATTGCTATATTTTTATGGGCTATGATCTCTTTTATCAGATGGAATCTTCTCAGAACATGCTTAGACTTCTGAGCGATCACCCCATTGTTGTCGCAGTATATGGGAATTGGTTCTATGCTGCTTGGTACGACTCCCAAATCTTTGATGAACTTCTTCATCCACACCCCTTCCTTTGCTGCTTCTGTTACAACAATGTATTCCGCCTTTGTGGTCGAGTCAGAAGTAGTATCTTGCTTGGAACTCTTCCAGCTTACTACTCCTCCATTTAGGGTGAAAACATACTCTGAATTTGATTTGCTATCATCAATGTCAGACTAAAAACTCGAGTCCGTGTAGCCCTAAACCTAGACGCTACCTCCTTCATATACCAGTAAAAAATCCTTAGTCATTCTCAAGTACTTAAGGATACACTTTACTGTCGTCCAGTGTTCTAAACCTGGATCTGTCTGATACTTGCTCGTGAAACTCAGAGCATGTGCTACATAAGGCCTGGTACATAACATCGCATATATGATAGATCCTATCGCTGAGGAATAAGATATCTTATCTATGTCTGCCCTTTCTTCATGAGTCTTTGGGGACATATTCCTAGAAAGTGATATTCTATATCTCATCGGTATAAGACTTCTCTTGAAATTCTCCATGTCAAACCTTTCGATAATGGAGTCTATGTACCTAGACTGAGACAAGCCAAACATCCTTTTGGATCTATCTCTATAGATCCGGATCCCCAAAATATAGGATGCTTCCCCTAAGTCTTTCATGGAGAAGTTTCTGGATAGCCAAGCCTTTACTGTGGAGAGCATTCCTACATCATTCCCAATGATTAGGATGTCATCCACATATAGCACCAAGAAAGTGATAGCACTCCCACTTACCTTCCTGTACACACAAGACCCATCTTCGTTCTTAACGAAGTCATAAGATCTGATCACCTCATCAAATCTTATGTTCTAACCTCGGGAAGCCTGCTTCAATATATAAATGGATCTAAGTAACCTAGGCACTTATTTGGACTCTCTTTGGATACAAATCCCTCTGGCTGTATCATATACACCTCCTCCTCGAGGTTGCCATTGAGGAATGTCGTTTTGACATCCATCTGCCAGATCTCATAGTCATAGTGTGTTGCAATGACCAAAATAATTCTAATGGACTTAAGCATGGCTAGAGGTGAAAAAGTTTCGTCATAGTCAACTCCTTGTCTTTGATGATATCCTTTAGCTACCAGCCTTGCTTTATAGGTCTCTACCTTTCCATCAACTCCGATCTTCTTCTTGAAGATCCATTTGCACCCGATGGGTACAATACCCTTAGGTGCATCCACAAGGTTCTAAACCTTGTTAGAGTACATGGAATCCATATCAGAATTCATGGCTTCTTACCACTTCCCAGAGTCTATACTTATAATAGCCTCCTCGTAGGTCTGAGGATCAACATCCTGAGAGTCATCTCCATTGATATGTCCCATATATCTTTTAGGAGGGTGAGATACTCTACTAGTCCTATGCAAAGTTGGAACTTGTGTGTTAGGTACCTGAACAGACTCGGGCTCTGGAATGGTGCTAGGTTCTCCAACCTCGCTCAATTCTATCTTGCTCCCACTGTTTCCACCAAGAATGTGTTCCTTCTCAAGGAACATAGCTCTCTTGGCAACAAAGACCTTTCGGTCCTCGGGATGATAGAAATAATACCCACAAGTTTCCTTTGGGTATCCCACGAATGTGCACCATTCTGTCCTTGATTCCAACTTATCGGGGTTGTGTCTTCTAACGTGGGCAGGATAGCCCCAAATCTTAACCACCTTAAGATTGAGCTTCTTTCCTTTCCATATCTCATATGGTGTAGATACTACCGACTTTGTTGGAACTCTGTTTAGAATGTAAGCTGCGGTCTCTAAGGCGTACACCCAGAACGAGACGGGTAGATCAACGAAACTCATCATAGATCGCACCATGTCTAATAGCGTGCGATTTCTCCTTTCTGATACACCATTAAGCTAAGGTGTATAAGGAGGTGTTCATTGGGTTGAAATCCCATTATCCCTGAGGAAATATGTGAACTTTGTACTCAAGTACTCTCCTCCTCGATCTGATCGAAGAGTTTTAATACTCTTTCCAATTTGGTTCTCTACCTCATTCCTATATTTCCTAAATTTCTCAAAGGCATCAGATTTATACTTCATTAAGTACACGTGTCCATACCTAGAGAAATCATCAGTGAATATAATGAAGTATGAGTAATCACCTATAGCTTAAGTCGACATGAGACCACATACATCACTATGTATGAGTTCCAATAACTCAGTGGCTCTCTCTCCAGTTCCACTAAAAGGAGAGTTGGTCATTTTCCCACGAAGGCAAGGTTCGCAAGTTGTATATGACTTATAGTCAAATGAATTTAAGTATCCATCTTTCAGTAACTTTTGAATCCTTCCCTCATGTATATGACCTAGCATACAATGTTATAGGTATGCATTATTCACCTCATCTCTTTTCCTCTTAGATATATTTATATTCATGATGTGTGGAGAAATGTCTAACATATATAAGCCATTTGTAAGGGTCCCTCTAGTGATGATCTCATCATCTGTAATTATTGAACAACTATTGTTCTCAAAAACTAATTTATATCCACTAATTGTCAAACAAGAGATAGAAATAATGTTTTTGATAATAGAGGGAATAAATATCATGCATCTAATACAATAATAGCTCCACTAGGCAGATGTAGAGTGACCTCTCCAACAGCAACTGCAGTAACTCTTGCTCCATTGCCCATCTTGAGGTCCATCTCACTTCTGACCAATCTCCTAGGTCTTGCCAGAACTTGCAACGAATTGCAGATATGATAAACACTCCGAGTATCTAATACCCATGTGTTATTATGAAAATCTGACAAGTGAAGACTGATCATAAATATACCTGAAGCTTCTCCAAGCTTTTGTCTCGCCTTCTCTACAAGGTAGTCCTTGCAGTTCCTCTTCCAATGTCCGTCTTGGCCATAGTGGAAGCATTGTCCTTTATCCTTTCCGGGGTATTTCTTAGCAACCTTTGCCTTACATGGTCTTTCTTTGCCCTTGCCATTCTTAAGAGTCTTGCTGGCCTTCCTTTCTTTTTGGTCTCACCAATATAGAGAATTGACTTCTCCTTCTTGATGGCACTCGCAGCTTCCCTCAACATATTGAGGAGCTCATGGAGAGTTACCTCAAACTTATTCATATTAAAGTTAATAATGAATTATGAAAAGGAATCCGGTAGGGACTGAAGTATAAGATCAATACACAGGTCATCCTCTTAGGTTATCTTCTAGGACTATCTATATACTTCATAAAGCGAGTGATCTCATCCTCGCTTGTCCTTTCCTCCGGTGTTGGCACAATCATGTTAAGGACATTTAAGATTTTCTCCTTCGTGAGAATAATTCTCAAATTACGGAGCCTTTGGACCAATGAGGCGGTTGACATCAAGTATGTCATATAGGGGTTTTGCAAGCGACAAACAAGATATAGCGAAAATAAATAACATGCAGATTTTACAGAAAATACTAATTAAGATATGGACTTCTATCTTAATATACTCCCACTATTTTCCTAGCGAATCACGCGACACCCTCGACACGTGAGACGAAAGTCTCCGGCAGACTCCAAGTGGGGATCGAGATCCAATTGATATCTTAGTCCAATCTCGAGGGACTCGACCAACTACACTAAGCCTAAAAGGTAGACAACTCTTGTCAATCATAACTCCTTGTGATTCCCGTCATGTTCGACCTCTGAATCATCATGGTATTGACTGCTCGTCCAACCATGAAGTTCGGTTAAGTCATCACCATCGTTACAAGATGAGTTTGATTCGATTGATATACTTTCGACTGCTCGACCAAGTCATACCATGTCCTCAGGTAACCGGTGACATATATATGTCGTAGGCAAGAACTCGATCACGTAGATAGGTGAGCCTTGAGTGACTCGACCAACTCAACCTATGTCAGGATTCAATTTCTTCTTATAACGATGGAAGGCCACGTGGGTCAATCTTATTGTCTCACGCTTACCGACTTAATATTATCGTAAGAGGGGTTTTTTATTTTCTATTGGTCTCCTAATATGTCGTGTCACATATATACATATTTAATATATATATACATCATATGCAAATATATATACATATATATCTAGTAGGTGTATAACACATCACACATGCAAGCCACACCGAATGATCATGAGCCGTCACCTAATATAATTAAGCCCGAGCCAATGGGCCTAATCACTCACAATAGGATCTATGTGTGCATCGGTGCATCTCTATGCCCTGTGATTGTTGATCTCGTTATCATCGGTTCCGTCGGATTGTCGCATCATCATGCATCGTAATCTCCCGCCAGGCATCGTGGGTCCCGTTGTCACCTCCACGCTCCTGTCACGCCTCTCCATGTAATTACAAACAATCACAAGCATGCAGGCCCGATAATAAATGAGAAAAATACAGGCTCGCAGGCCCAATAATAATAATAATCATAATTACACACATCATAAAACACATGACCCATGATCATCCATCCACATCATACATCACATGTACATCACATCATATGTAGGATTACTAGATATATCTAATAATTAATTAAATTATTTAATTAATTATTTTTCTGGAAATCAGGACATGTACAAAATTTCTAGAATTATCAATGACATTTTCGTAATTCTGGATGAGAGGACAGTCCTCGAAATTTCTAGAATTCACAGGGGCATGATCATCCTTTTTTTAAAAGGATGCCCTATCCCTCTTACACTGCTCGCAATGGAAAAAACCAACAATAATAACAAGATTAGCAACAAATCACGATCATAATTCTCGTCGAAGGGATGGGCAGGCCCCTTGACACCCCATGTCATCCCACCACCCTCAGTTATAACTACCATCCCCAACGAAGGGAATGTTATTTTGTGGAGACTTATGAGTAGGTATGTGAATCAATCGATCTTTTCTCAGGACATTTAATTAGCATTTTATTCAGATTAGAAATTCTTAAATCCTAGTTATAGAATGATAGTATGGAGGATGGTAATACATTTTCTTGCATTAATTAAAACACACACACACACACACACACATTTTGTGCAGACTTGTGATTAGATCTATTTTCTCTAGGACATGACAAGTAATATTTTATTCTGATTAAAGAAAGACCGTTGGTTCAGATTGAAGATCATGATCTTGGCAAATGATAAATATAATATGATATAAAAGATAATGATTTAGGCAAATATGGAATGAGAACTTTGTATTCCTTACATGTTAAATCCTCAATCAATCTAAGATTTGAGGATCGATCACATATATGAGAGCTTGATTCAAGCATATGATTAAGAAAAATCTCTCCCTCACTACTTGTATAAATACTTGTATAAATTGCGCCGCCATCATCATTGTCCTGCGCAGGCGGCGGTTGCCCTTTGCGGACGGCAGCCGCCCTACCAAGGGGTGGCCACCCTTGCGGCTGGTGCCGCCACCCCCTTACTGGCGTGCTGCCCCTGCGGGCGGCCGCCCCTTTGCAGGTGGCTGGGCCATGCCCTGCTGCCCCTCCTCCTCGTTGCCTTCGCTGCGAAAACGCAGCAAGAACGCGTAGAACGATTCTACATGATTTAATCACATCACTCGCAGTTTAAAACTAATATTTCGCACGAAAACCTTGGCTCTGATACCACTGTTGGGAATCCTCAGCGGGTGCATCACATGCGCAATGAAAATTAAAAAATAAAATCGGCTTTCCACGCAGATTAAATCGTCATGCAAAAGATTGGGGTTGCGAGAAAAACGTAAAAACCGATAAAACTGCGATGTGAGAGAGATTGATTTTACCTAGGGAGATCTTATATCCTTGTATTTCAGATCCGAATGGAGAAGATGAAGGAGGTCAAGCGTCCTCCTCTCTAGCGGTATCCACATGATGGATCTCTGCAACGAAACTCCTCTAATCTAATCTCGCAACTCTTGCATAGAGGGAGGGAGGAGAATAAGAGGTGGTGGCTAAAGTTACAGCCTATCAACCATGAGTCTCCCCTCCTATTTATAGAGAGCCACCAAAATCCTAGAGCTCCTTCCTTAGTGGGTATTGGATCTTCATCCAATAATCCACTAACCTTGCATTATTGGATCTCTATCCAATAATCTCCTTAGGCCTATAATTGAGCCTTAATCAAGGAGTCCATCAACATATGGTCTCATCTAATGAGAATATGGGCTAATTGGATCTTCATCCAATCCTCTATTCGCTGAAGCATCCACCATATGTGTGTGACCCTCTAGGCCCGATACCGAGCTGACCGTGAGTCACTCCCATCAGAACTCCTTCTGATATAGTGAATTATTATTCCCATAATAATTCACTCGACTCATTGACTATGGACGTACTAGCCACTACGACATAGTCCTCAGACGGTATAGGAGGGATCAAATCTATCAGACCTGTCTGTCCATAGTTACAATGTATCTATAATCTCTCATCCAAATAATATCTCAGAGATCGTATATTGGACATGATACTGTCAGGTCACATACGGAATCAATTTATCTTGCTCTAATCGGTTTCTACCGAAGAACTTCTTCTCTCTCAATCAGAATGACCCTGGCCAGAGATTTGTCTGAGCAAGCACATATGAGATATTCCTCTCGTGATACTGAGAGTGGATGATCCTCTATTGACACTCAATTACCTTCGTAAGGTTGACTACTAATCCCGATAACCAATTGTACCAGATTTGGAGCTTTCTAAACCTGTAAGTCTGGTGTCAAAGAAAAGAGTACTCATACAAGACATCCTTAGTGCCTCAAGTTTAAGAACCAGATACACAATTGGGACTATGGAATCGCTGTCTGACATTAGGTATCATTAACCATACAACATTCCATAAGCGGATCAATCAGTGAACTCATTCTCCAATGAGCACCTGTACTATATCCTTAGTGTCTCCACACAAGTGGCAATGAGACGGGTATATAATACACCGATCTGTCCGATTATCTCGATGTCCCTCTCGAGTAACCTATGACTGAGATTATTTAGGATATGTGTTTAAAGGTGAATCGATCTCATTATCGTGATCTTATCACGATCCGATTCCCATTGCACAGAACCAATTACATCACAATATATATATATAACAGATAATATAATGTGAGAATATACCAATATTAATCATAAGTAAAAAAAAATCACACAACGTGTCACACGTGTCATCACTCACGTGATTGACTTACTGGTTATAACCAACATATGACAATCATACAGGTAATACACTTGATTCTTATACAGGTAAATGTTCATTTTATTTACTATAAAAACATTTTGTAGGCTGCACTACCTCAGTCCATCACCTCCTTCATTCTTGCGAGAGTATGGACTACATGCGGATATGCTCAGCACTGAGTAAGTTGACATTTACCAATACAGACCAATTTAACTCCCATCTTTCCTGATCAACCATGAACACTTTGTCCTGTTGTTGCAGGGTGATCTTTGGGATGCTAGTTTCTTTGCCTATGCTTGTTGCATTGCATACTATGTGGTGCTAGGTTTTCTGAGTTAACCTCAATATCCTGATCTATTTTTACTCTCCAGAACATTCTTCTCTTTCCCTCTTCTGGATGGGCATGAGGTCCAATTCCTGTGTTGGAGAGTTCCTACAAAGATGTAGGACTCCATGATTATACAAGATTCAGAAACTGAAACAAGAAAATAAATGATAAAAATATATATATAAAAAAAAACATCCTTGTATGTCGAAAATAACTATCTATAAGATCTGAACGTAACACTAACATTTGCTTTGAGTAGGCTCAATATACACAGTCTAGACTATATAATCAGATTGATTATTTTCCTGAATTTATATGATAAAAGATAAACACATAATTGATATAAAATTATGATAAAGATAAATATAAAACGATAATCTTACATTCTTTACATGTTTCAATCTATGATTTGAGGATCAATCATAGATTTGAGTACATGATTAAGAAATCTCTCATTCAAAATCTATATAAATATATATTACTTTAATAAATCTTTCACACAATAAAATTTTCAATTCTTTAATATTTTCAATTTCTGCTTCCCACTTTTGAATTCTGATGTTGCACTAAAGACAAAGACATGTGACCCCTTCCTACCAATTTTCTAGCATGATCTGCTCTACATCCACTTTGCTGATCTAATCAGCCTCATTGATTGATCGACCTACTTCTCTAACAATACTCTATCATTGTTTAATTCTGCTTGGCGAGCATTCCCTCTGCTCTTACCTCGGTGTCTTCTACCCTAAATCTTTATTAGCATCGTCATTGCATTCTCATCAACCGTCAAACTCACTAGCACCTTGGATCCATAATTGACATATCGATGATAATCCATTGCCTTCCACCATTCTCTCGATTGCACCATTAGCACTTGAGATCGAGAGAATGATTTAGGAGAGAAAGGAATATATCACTCTCTTTTGCATATCTTATATCAGATAATCTCTTGGGCACTTCTCAGATTTGATCTCCTCTATTAGATATCCTTCCATATGCAGTTCTTAGATATGATCTTCTCCAACAAATCAAATTTCTACTATTTGTGTATCCAAATCAGATCATTAATTGATTCTGGATTTTCTTTATTGTATCATACATAGTATCTTCTAAACATGTCTTTCTCATTTATATTTGATGTCCTTAATCATCATTTCCTTAGAAAATAACATATTTTATCTCAACCTACAGGACTTATATTTATCAACACAATGACTCTAATCCTCTTTAAGCTCTCCAAAGGCAACAATTATATATCTTGGTGAGTACAATTCATTAATATCCTCTTTAGATATGATTTACTAGGCTACATCGATGACTCTCTTAATTGTTCACAAGAAAAGATTCAAATATCAAGAGAACTCATCCAATGGCAAATCTGATCATAAGTTATGGTTACGACAAGATTGTCTTATTCTATAAGTCATTCAAGCCTTAGCCATTGGCTCCATAGTATCACTAATCTCTTCTTGCAATATTACAGTAGGAGTATAGTCCAAGTTACAAATCACCCTTGTCAATCACTCTCATACTTGCATGCTAAATTTTAATACTCTGATGAAAATAATTCAAGAGGGAAGTAACATTGTTGATTATATGTAAAATTTAGAAGTTTATTATAGATGATTTGATTTTAATAGGTCATCCATTGAGTGATGAAAAAATCATTATTCATACTTTTAATGACTTAGAAGATGAATATAAAGAACTAGCGACAACAATTTAAGCACGTGACTCAAATATTTATTTAAAGAATTGTATAACAAGTTGATTGATTATGAAATGCATCTGAAGCGAGAAAAGAGGAAGATGAGACCAACTATCACAGCTCAATTTAATACAAAAAATTTAAAAAAATGACACTCAAATAATATGAATTTCAATAAAAGACCGAATAAGATGCTTCTTGGATATATGAGTAACACACAAAGTCATCATCCTCCATTACACTATCAACTCTTCAACCATAATGGTAGCTTTAACCCAAATAACTCAACAAATAACTTCAATTACAACTACCAGTAGTTTAGTATCCCAATAATAATAATCAGCAAAAAGTCATATATTAGCTCTGTAACAAAATTAGACACAACAAAAGTTTATCAATCTCAACCCAAACCTAATGTTATACCAGCTAGCCTCAAGAAAATATCATAATTATTTTGACTACTCATTCAATCAATTGGAATATTGACTTTATTGTTTCTCATTGTATCACTTCTAATTTATAGAATTTATCCATCCACACTGACCACAGAGGCAATGAAGATATCATAATTAGTGATGATAACAAAATCTTTATCGCTCATGCTTATTTTGTAATTCTTAATTCACACATAAATACTTTTATATTCAATGATGTTTAATATGCAACTTATATAAAAAAAATCTTATTTATATTTCTCAATTTTATAAATAAAATAATACCTTTATTAAGATTTTTTCTGACTCATTTATTGTTAAGGATTTGAGTATAAGATCGTCCTTGGTGCTAAAATAAAGACAACATCTATAAGTGGCCATTAGCTTCATAAATCACTCGACCAATTGCTTTCATTTTAGTTACTTCTCCGATGTATGTGTGACATTACCACCTTGGTCATCCGTTATACTCCATTAAACAATAGTTAATTTCTTGCTACTCCTTTTAAACTTTTAAATCAAGTAGAATTGCAACTATTACCTTATAATAAAAGTAAAGACTATTTTTAGAATGTCTTTCATATCCTATTCCAAACAACTTGAAATTATTTGAACTGATGTTTAAGGTCTTGCCCTAACCACTTCTCTTAATAATTTCATATTTTATCTTATTCTTATAGATTACTTCACTAAAATATATGATTATATTCTCTCAAATATAATATAAAATTAACATAGTCTTTACTAATTTAGGAAGATGATCGAGAACTTATTTCAGTTTATCATTAAAATTATTTACTTTGATGGAAGAGATGAATACTAAGCTCTGACAGCTTATCTCTCTTCATGTGGTATATAATATCTTAAGGTATCACCACATACATCTTAAATATACTGAACAAAAGTACCAATATATACTTGAAACTAGGTTTATCCTCCTATACTAAGCCTCAATGTCACTAACCTTTTGGTTAGTAGTCTTTCAAGTTATAGTTGCTGGTTACAGGTGCCCTGCAAGCCAATCACGCGAGTATGGCACGTGTGACACACTGCGTAATCTTTTTGCTTATGATTAATATTGACATATTCTCACATTATATTATATGTAGCATATATATTGTGATGTCCTTGGTTCTGTGTCATGGGAATCAGATCGTGATGAGATCACGATAATGAGATTGATTCATCTTTAAACATAGATCCTAAATAATCCCGGTCATAGGTTACTCGAGAGGGACATCGAGATAACCGGATTGACCGGTGTACTATATACCCGTCCATATGATGGAGGCGGTTGGTCTCATAGCCACTTGTGTGGAGACACTAAGGATATAATACAGGTGCTCATTGGAGAATGAGTTCACTGATTGACCCGCTTATGGAATATTGTATGGTTAATGACCTAATGTCAGACAACAATTCCATAGTCCCAATTGTGTATCTGGTCCTTAGACTTGAGACACCAAGGATGCCTTATATAAGTACTTCTTTCTTTTACGCCAGACTTACAGGTTTGGAAAGCTCCAGATCTGGTACAACTGGTTATCAGGATTGGTAGCCAACCTTACGAAGGTAATTGAGTGTCAATAGAGGATCATCCACTCTCGGTATCACGAGAGGAATATCTCATATGTGCTTGCTTAGACAAATCCCTGGCCAGGATCATTCAGATTGAGAGAGAAGGAGTTCTCCGGTAGAATCCGATTAGAGCAAGACAAACTGATTCTATATGTGACCTGATAGTACCATGTCCAATATACGATCTCTGGGATATTATTTGGATGAGGGATTATAGATACATGGTAACTGTGGACAGACATGTACGATGGATTTGATCCCTCCTATACCGTCTGGGGACTATGGCGTAGTGGCCTAGTACGTCCATAGTCGATGAGTCGAGTAAATTATTATGAGGATAATAATTCACTGTATCAGAAGGAGTTCTGATGGGAGTAACTCACGACCAGCTCGATATCGGGTCTAGAGTGTCACACACATATGGTGGATACTTTAGCTAATAGAGGATTGGATGAAGATCCAATTAGCCCCTATTCTCATTAGATGAGATCCTATGCTGATGAGCTCCTTGCTTTAGGCCCAATTAGAGGCCTAAGGAGATTATTCGATAGAGATCAAATAATGTAATATTAGTGGGTTATTGGATGAAGATCCAATACCCAGTAAGAAAGGAGCCCTAGGATTTTGGTGGCTCTCTATAAATAGGAGGGGAGACTCAGGGTTGATAGGCTACAACTTTAGCCACCACCTCCTATTCTCCTCCCTCCCTCTGCGCAAGAGTTGCGAGATCAGATTAGAGGAGTTTCGCTGCACAGATCCATCGTATGGATACCGCTAGAGAGGAGGACGCTTGGCATCCTTCATCTTCTCCATACGGATTTGGAATACAGGGATATACGATCTCCCTAGGTAAAATCAATCTCTCACACATCGCGATTTAATCGGTTTTTACGTTTTTCTCGCAACCCCAATCTTTTGCACGACATTTAATCTGCGTGGGAAACTGATTTTTATTTTGATTTTCGCTGCGCATGTGATGCACCCGCTGTAGGTTTCCCAACAGTGGTATCAGAGCCAAGATTTTCGTGCGAAAGATTGGTTTTAAATTGCGTGTGATGAGATTGAATCGCGTAGAATCGTTCTACGCGTTCTTGCTACATTTTTGCAGCGAAGGAAGTCCTTGCAAGGGGTAGCCGGCCACCTGTAAGGGGGCGATCGGCTGTGGCCAGACCCCTTGCAAGGGGCGGCTGGCTGCAGCCAAGGCCCCCCTGCAAAGGGGCGACCGGCTGCAGCCAAGCTCCCTGCAAAGGGCGGCCGCCCGCGGGCACGACCGGTTGTGGCCAGCCCGTAAGGGGCGGCTGCTCGTCGCGCTCCCGCAAGGGGTGGCCGCCATCCCTGGCACCAGCAGGGGCGGCGGCGTCGGTCGAAGGGGTGGTCGCCCCTTGGCAGGGCGGCTGCCGGTCGCAAAGGGTAGTCGTCGCCTACGTAGGGGCAGCGACGACGGTTGCAGTAAGGGTGAAGGAGGGTTAGGGAACTTTTTAAGAAAAAGATAGTTATGCTCCTCAGAATTTGGGAAATTCCAACTCTATCCCTTTCATCCATAATACCAAAAATATCCTCAATAATTCTAAAAATTTTGAGGACTGCCCTCTCAAATTATTAAAATACCTTTGATAATTCTGGAAATTCTGAGCATGTCCTGATTTTCAAAAAAAAATTAATTAAATATTTTAATTAATTATTATACATATATAGGAATCCTACATATGATGTGATGTACATGTGATGTATGATTTGGATGGATGATTATGAGCCATGTGTTGTGATGTGTGTAATTATGATTATTATTATTATTGGGGCCTACAAGCCTATATTTTTCTCGTTTATTGTTGGGCCTGCGTGCTTGTGATTATTTGTAATTACATGGAGAGGCGTAGTGGGAGCGTGGAGGTTACAGCGGGACCCATGATGTCGTGGCGGGAGATCACGATGCATGGTGATGCGACGATCCGACGGAACCGATGATGACGAGATCAACAATCACAGGGCATGGAGATGCGCTAATGCACACATAGATCCTATTGTGAGTGATTAGGCTCATTGGCTCGGGCTTAATCATATTAGGTGACGACTCATGATCATTCAGTGTGGCTTATATATGTGATGTGTTATACACCTACTAGATATATGTATATATATATTTGAATGCGATGTAGATATATATTAAATATGTATGTATGTGACACGACATATTTGGAGACTGATACGATACAAGAGCCCCTACTACGATAATATTAAGTCGGTAAGCGTGAGACAATAAGATTGACCCATGTGGCCTTTCATCGTTATATGAAGAAATTAAATCACGACATAGGTTGAGTCCCTCGAGGCTCACCTATCTACGTGATCGAGTTCTTGCCTAAGACATAGAGATGTCACCGGTGACCTGAGGACATGGTATGCTTGGTCGAGTCCCTTGAGGGCATATCATCAAATCAGACTCATCTTGTAACGATGGTGATGACTTAACTGAATACCATGGTTGGTCAAGTCCCTCGAGACCATGATGATTCAGAGGTCAAACGTGACGAGAATCATAAGGAGTTGTGATTAGCAAGAGTTGCCTACCTTTTGGGCTTAGTGCAATTGGTCGAGTCCCTCGAGGTTGCACTAAGATGCCAATTGGATCTCGATCCCCATTAGGAGTCTGCCGGAGACTTCCGTCTCACGTGTCGAGGGTGTCGCGTGATTCGCTAAGAAAATAATGGGAGTACATTAAGATAGAAGTCCATATCTTAATTAGGATTTTCTGCAAAATCTGCATGTTATTTATTTTTACTATATATTATTTTATCAGAAATATGTCGCTAACAAACCCCCTACGTGGCATACTTGATGCCAACCGCCTCACTGGTCCAAACTATACAGATTGGCTCCACAATTTGAGAATTATTCTCACAACGGAGAAAATCGCATACGTCCTTGATATAATCATGCCCACACCGGGAGAAGGGGCAAGCAAGGATGAGATCGCTTGCTATGTGAAGTACATAGATGATTCCACGTTAGCAAAATGTTACATATTGGTCTCCATGACTCTTGAGTTACAAAGGCAACATGAGAGCATGGATGCAGATTCTATTCTTCTTCATCTCCGTCAGCTGTTTGAGAAACATGGAATTACTCAAAGATATGAGATATATAAGAAATTCTTCCAAGCTAGGATGACAGAAGGGACATCGGTTGAGAACCATGTTCTAAAGATGATAGAGTGGATCGAGAAACTCACAGGTCTGGGAATAGTCCTAGAGGATAACCTGTGCGTTGATCTTATACTTCAGTCCCTACCAGATTCCTTTTCTCACTTTATCATGAATTTTAACATGAGCAAGTTTGAGGTAACTCTCCCTGAGCTCCTCAATATGTTGAGGGAAGCTGAGAGTGCCATAAAAAAAGAGAAGCTAGTTCTCTATATTGGTGAGACCAAAAAGAAAAGGAAGGCTAGCAAGACCCTTAAGAAGGGCAAGGAAAAAGAAATACCAGGTAAGGCAAAGGTTGCCAAGAAATACTTGGCAAAGGACAAAGGACAATGCTTCTACTGTGGTTAAGACGGACATTGGAAGAGGAACTATAAAGGCTACCTTACAGAGAAGGCGAGACAAGCTTGGAGAAGCTTCAGGTATATTCATGATCAGTCTCCACTTGTCAGATTTTTATAATAACATATGGGTATTAGATACTAGGAGTGTTTATCATATCTGCAATTCGTTGCAGGTTCTGGCAAGACCTAGGAGATTGGCTAGAGGCGAGATAGACCTTAAGATAGGCAATGGAGAAAGAGTTGCTACAGTTGCTGTTAGAGAGGTCACCCTACATCTGTTTGGTGGAGCTATTATTGTATTAGATGCATGCTATTTTGTTCCCTCTATCATCAAAAATATTATTTCTATCTCTTGTTTGATAATTAATGGATATAAATTAGTTTTTGTAACAATAATTGTTCAATAATAATGTATGATAAGATCATCACTAGAGGGACCCTAATAAATGACTTATATGTGTTAGACACTTCTCCACATATCATGAATATAAATATGTCTAAGAGGAAAAGAGATGAGGTGAATAATGCATACCTATGGCATTGTAGGCTAGGTCATATACATGAGGGAAAGATTCAAAAGTTGTTGAAAGATGAATACTTAGATCCATTTGACTATAAGACATATGCAACTTGTGAACCTTGTCTTCGTGGGAAGATGACAAACTCTCCTTTTAGTGGAACTGGAAAGAGAGCCACCGAGTTATTGGAACTCATACATAGTGATGCATGTGGTCCCATGTCGACTCAAGCTATAGGTGGTTACTCATACTTCATTACATTCACTGATGATTTCTCTAGGTATGGACACGTGTACTTAATAAAGTATAAATCTGAGGCCTTCGAGAAATTCAGGGAATATAAGAATGAGGTAGAGAACCAAATTGGAAAGAGTATTAAGACTCTTTGATCAGATCGAGGAGGAGAGTACTTGAGTATGGAGTTCACCCATTTCCTCAGGGACAATGAGATTCTATCCTAGTGGACACCTCCTTATACACCTCAGCTCAATGGTGTATAAAAAAGGAGGAATCGCACGCTGTTAGACATGGTACGATCCATGATGAGTTTCGCTGACCTACCCGTCTTATTCTGGGGGTATGCCCTAGAGACTGCAGCTTACCTTCTGAATAGAGTTCCATCAAAGTCGGTAGTGTCTACACCATATGAGATATGAAAAGGAAAGAAGTCCGATCTTAAAATTGTTAAGATTTGGGGCTATCTTGCCCACGTTAGAAGACACAACCTGATAAGTTGGAATCAAGGACAGAATGGTGCACATTCGTGGGATACCCAAAAGAAACTTGTGGGTATTATTTTTATAATCCCGAGGACCGAAAGGTCTTTGTTGCCAAGAGAGCATGTTCCTTGAGAAGAAACATATTCTTGGTGGAAACAGTGAGAGTGAGATAAAATTGAGCGAGGTTGGAGAACCTAGCTCAAACACCATTCCAGAGCCCGAGTCTGTTCAGGTACCTAACACACAAATTCCAAATTTACATAGGTCTAGTAGCACCCTCCTGAAAGATATGTGGGACATATCAGTGGAGATGACTCTCATGATGTTAATCCTTAGACCTACGAGGAGGCTATTATGAGTATAGACTCCGGAAAGTGGAAAGAAGCCATGAATTCTGAGATGGATTTCATGTACTCTAACAAGGTTTGGAACCTTGTGGATGCACCTGAGGGTATTGTACCCATCGGCTGCAAATTGATCTTCAAGAAGAAGATCGAAGTGGATGGAAATGTAGAGACCTATAAAGCAAGGCTGATAGCTAAAGGATATCGTCAAAGACAAAGAGTTGACTATGACGAAATCTTTTCACATATAGTCATGCTTAAGTCCATTAGAATTATTTTGACCATTGCAGCACACTATGACTATGAGATCTGACAGATGGATGTTAAAATGACATTCTCAATGGCAACCTCGAGGAAGAGGTGTATATGATACAACTAGAGGGATTCATATCCAAAGAGAGTCCAAATAAAGTGTGCAGGTTGCTTAGATCTATTTATGGATTGAAGCAAGCTTCCCGAAGTTGAAACACAAGATCTGATGAGGTGATCAGATCTTATGACTTCGTTAAGAACGAAGATGAGCCTTGTGTGTACAAGAATGTAAGTGGAAGTGCTATCACCTTCTTGGTGCTATATGTGGATGACATCCTAATCATTAGGAATGATATATGAATGCTCTCCACAGTAAAGGCTTGGCTTTCTAGAAACTTCTCCATGAAAGACTTAGGGGAATCATCCTATATTTTGGGGATCCAGATCTATAGAGATAGATCCAAAAGGATGCTTGGCTTGTCCCAATCTAGGTACATAGACTCCATTGTCAAAATGTTTGGCATGAAAAATTCCAAGAGAGGTCTTATACCGATGAGACATGGAATATCACTTTCTAGGAGTATGTCCCTAAAGACTCCTGAAGAAAGGATAGACATGAATAAAATACCTTATGCCTCAGCGATAAGATCTATCATGTATGCGATGTTATGTACTTGACCTAATATAACACATGCTCTGAGTGTCACGAGCAGGTATCAGGTAGATCCAGGTTTAAAACACTAGAAGGCAGTAAAGTGTATCCTTAAGTACTTGAGAAGGACTAAAGATCTTTTACTAGTATATGAAGGAAGTAGCCTCCAGGTTGAGGGCTACACAAACTCAAGTTTTTAGTCCGATATTGATGATAACAAGTCAAATTCAGGGTATGTTTTTACCATGAATGAAGGAGCAGTAAGCTGGAAGAGTTCCAAACAAGATACTACTGCTGACTCGACCACAGAGGCGGAATACATTGCTGCAGCAGAAGCAGCAAAGGAAGGGGTATAGATGAAGAAGTTCATCAAATATTTGAGAGTCGTACCAAACAGTGTAGAACTAATACCCATATACTGCGACAACAATGGGGCGATAACTCAAGCGAAGGAACCCATGTTTTATCAGAAGTCTAAGCATGTTCTGAGGAGGTTCCATCTGATAAGAGAGATCATAGCCCGTAAAGATATAGCAATGGAAAGAGTTCCATCTGAAGATAACATTGCAGATCCACTAACGCAGCCACTGACTCAGATTGTATTTGAGCTTCACAAGGGTCTAATGGGGATCAGACACATAGGTGATTGGCTTTAGGTCAAGTGGGAGATTACTGGTTACAAGTGCCCTGCAAGCCAATCACGCGAGTGATGACACGTGTGACACACTGCGTAATCTTTTTGCTTATGATTAATATTGGCATATTCTCACATTATATTATATATAGTATATATATTATGATGTCTTTGGTTATATGTAATGAGAATCAGATCGTGATGAGATCACGATAATGAGATCGATTCATCTTTAAACACAGATCCTAAATAATCTCGGTCATAGGTTACTCGAGAGGGACATCGAGATAACCAGACATACCGATGTACTATATACCCATTCATATGATGAAGGCGGTTGGTCTCATAGCCACTTGTGTGGAGACACTAAGGATATAGTACATGTGCTCATTAGAGAATGAATTCACTAATTGATCCGCTTATGGAATGTTGTATGGTTAATGATACCTAATGTTAGACAGCGATTCCATAATCCCAATTGTGTATCTGGTCCTTAGACTTGAGACATAGGATGCCTTGTATGAGTACTCTTTTCTTTGACGCCAGGCTTACAGGTTTGGAAAGCTCCAGATCTGGTATAGTTGGTTATCGGGATTGGTAGCCAACCTTATGAAGGCAATTGAGTGTCAATAGAGGATCATCCATTCTCGGTATCATGAGAGGAATATCTCATATGTGTTTGCTTAGACAAATTCCTGGCCAGGGTCATTCGGATTGAGAGAGGAGTTCTCCGGTAGAATCCGATTAGAGCAAGATAAACTGATTCTGTATGTGACCTGACAGTACCATGTCCAATATACGGTGTCTGAGATATTATTTGGATGAGGATTATAGATACATGATAATTGTGGGCAGACAGGTCCGATGGATTTGATCCCCCCTATACCATTTAGGGATATGGTGTAGTGGCCTAGTACGTCCATAGTTGATGAGTCGAGTAAATTATTATGGGGATAATAATTCACTGTATCAGAAGGAGTTCTGATGAGAGTAACTCACGACCAGCTCGGTATCGGGTCTAGAGTGTCACACACATATGGTGGATGCTTTAGCGAATAGAGGATTGGATGAAGATCCAATTAGCTCGTATTCTCATTAGATGAGACTATATGCTGATGAGCTTCTTGCTTTAGGCCCAATTAAAGGCCTAAGGAGATTATTGGATAGAGATCAAATAATGCAACGTTAGTGGGTTATTGGATGAAGATCCAATACCCAGTAAGGAAGGAGCCCTAGGGTTTTGGTGGCTCTCTATAAATAGGAGGGGAGACTCAGGGTTGATAGACTACAACTTTAGCCACCACCTCCTATTCTCCTCCCTCCCTCTGCGCAAGAGTTGCGAGATCAGATTGGAGGAGTTTCGCTGCACAGATCCATCGTATGGATACCGTTAGAGAGGAGGACGCTTGACCTCCTTCATCTTCTCCATACGGATCTGGAATATAGGGATATACGATCTCCCTAGGTAAAATCAATCTTTCACACATCGCGATTTAATCGGTTTTTACGTTTTTCTCGCAGCCCCAATCTTTTGCACAACGTTTAATCTGCGTGGGAAACCGATTTTTGTTTTGATTTTCGCTGCGCATGTGATGCACCCGCTGTAGGTTTCCCAACAATAGTTTACCTTATTAAACTACATGCTCATCCCAATCTTTTAACACTAATTACCATTTGAAAAATTATTTTACAAAATCTCAAGTATTCAAAAACTCAAAAGTATTTAATTATTTATTATGTTTATTCCTAGCTACGCCCTTATACTTCACACAAGTTAATACTAAAATTTAAGTCTTACATCTTCATTAGGTACTTCCTTGGATACAATACTTTTAGGTATGATAATTCTTAAACTCAAAAGGTCTTTTTATTACATAATATTATTTTTATTGAGTCCATCTTTCTCTTTGACAATTTTGCTCCTTAGGTAATGTGAGCCACTATATTAAGTATCATTTACTAAACTCATATGAGTATACTTTAAATCCCCTTAAGCACACCTCTTACCACATAAATTAACAATACTATTCCTCCAATTAGTAGCACTTCACCTCCTCTATAACTTCTCAATCTATCTCTCCACCAACTCACTCTGTAATACCTGATGAAGTAATGCCCTTGACACCACAAATGATGTCTTTGTCCTCTTCTCAACCAAGTGACATTGAAGTGCATTAGCTTCATCAGGTATTTGTCACTAACTTTTTATCAATTTTCATACCTTTAACACGACTCAATAATACCACCAAGCTTAGACATCATATGACAATACACTCCAAAAATGACAACTTTAAATTATATCAAATCCTTGATCTTCATGTTATCATAAGCTCTCCACTTGAATCTACTGAATAAAAAATCATCACTCAAGCCCAAAAATCTTCATACTAATGTAAAACAATATGTGAGGAATATAATGTTCAACTCCATAATGCCACATTTGTACCATCCCATATTATACAAAATATCATCACGTGTAAGTAGATCTTTTGAATTAAGCAAAACTTAGATGGATCCATTGTCAAATAAAAAATACATTTAGTTATGAAAGGATTTCACCAACGATCAGGTATTGATTTCACATAGACCTTATTCTAGTTGTTAAATTGATAACAATTCGGCTTATCTTAGGTTTAGCTATCACTCAAGGCGTCAATGTATGCCAACTAGATGTAAATAATGATTTCTTACAAGAAACCTTAACTAAAAATATCTTTATATATCAACCCCTGCACTTCATCCACTCTTAATATCCAAACAATGTTTATAAGCTAGGAAAAATTATTTATGGACCTCACCGAGCTCCAAGAGTCTGGTATACCGAACTTGGCTCATTTTTTATATCAATTAGCTTTTATAACTCCAAGTTTTACACATATTTATTCTTACAATAACAAAAGAGATGTACTATATCTACTAGTCTATATAGATGATATTATTATCATAATCAATAATTCCATAGAGATCAAATAATTTTTTAAGTAATTAACCAATTGATTCTCCATCAAGACTTAGAAACCTTAAGTTATTTTCAAAGTGTCAAACCTTAAGTTATTTTCAAAGTGTTAAAGCAACATTTTTATTTTTAGACTTTTTATATCTCAAAACAATTGCATTCGAGATCAATTATCAAAACAATTGTAATCCTATTATGAATCTAAAACTATACCAACAAGTAATTGTTTCTTGTAGTATTTATCTGTCATATGCTCCCACATTTTATTTGTATTAAATAAATTATCACAAATATATCCTATGATATCTGAAAGTAACTCTTAATCATGGGCTTCTTTGTAAACACTCATCATTTAATCTTATGCCCTCATCAATGCTGATTAGGCAGGCAATACCGATGATAAAACATCTATGTTAGCCTATATTGTTTTCCTTGGAAGAAATTTGATTAGTTAGAGTTCTAAAAAATAAAACATAATCGCAAGATCCACCATTGGAATTGAATACCGAGCCATCACCATCACCATTACAAAACTCAACTAGGTCACTAATCTACTACATGAGCTTAATATCACCTCTCATTCCATTCCTATAATATACTTTGAAAATATCGATGCCACCTACCTATGCGTCAACCTTATGTTTTATTCACATATGAAATATATTACCATCGACTTCTACTTTATTAAAGATCAAGTTGTCAGATATTAACTACGTGTTTCTCATGTTTATACTTCTAACCAAATAATAAAGCCTCTCGCTTACCGAATATTTCAATTGCATCGATCCAAAATTGACATCCTTGATAGAATCTTAAATCTTGCAGGAGCATGATAAAAAATCAAAGACAAATATAGAATGATAACTTTTCAAATTTTACATAATGTAATCCTCAATCAATTTATTTGAGGATCAATCACAAATCAACGTATATAATTTAAATACATTATTAGAGTTCATGATTAAAAAAAATTCTTCCTAAAATATTATATAAATACATATTACCTATACATACCTTTCACAATAAATTCTTAAATTCTTAACTTCTTCACCAATTAGTATTGCATTATGTCATAACCTGATAGCTCTAGAGACAATTTCTACTACAAGACTTGGGTTACTTCTTTGGAGGGATTTTAGCAGCTTGATGTCTCTCCTTCATTGTTACCATTACGTAAAAGAATGAAACAGAAATGATCAATGTATCATGTGGTTTCTTGTAATCTGAGATAACAATCCTAATACAACAACAAAACACGTGTATGCCTAAATCTTATACTTACAGGCCCTCTACGCCCTGCAAAAAGTTAAGTTTGATACAATTCACCTGCAACTTTGCTTCCTGAAAACATAAGATTATGAGTTAACGGGTACCAATCTGCTAAGAAAGAAAGCAGCTATCCATATTGAACTCCAGATTCACTATTTATAGATCCATATCATGGAAAGTGCTGATACACTGAAGTAGAACTCCCACACTAAAGTATAACCCGCAAACACAGGTTGAAAGCATGTGGGGAGGCATTTGGAAAAGTAAGCTGTAGAAGAGGCCCGCTGAATCAATCTGAAATTTACTCTTCCATAGTGTTGCAATCAAGATACAGCGACCACAAGAAATTAGAAAGAAAATGTTTTCGAATACATCAAGATATTCATGAACATCCACACTAGCACACAGATGAGAATGCATTTCTCAAATATAACCAAATAATATGATAGTCTTCTTTGACGATATGTACAGGATCAGAGCTTTGAACCTTCTAGCGCAACTAGTTACTTCTTGCACCAGCCAAAGCAACAGCTCTGTTAAAGAAATAATTAGATCAGATTAATAAACGTCGGTCCCAAACAAAAACAATGAAAAATACTTAGGTCATAAACAGAGGAATGACCAACTACTCGATTTTATGGATAATAGTACACATGCCAAGATAAAAGTTTTTGCCTCTACATCTCCAAAAAGCAATTTACGTCAATTAAAGCTGTTCTGAACTAGAAGAAATTGTACACCCATACCCCATATGCCGTAGTAAAAAAATTTCTTTGTTTGGTAAATTCAATGAAATGCAATGATTTCATTTTCATAGTTAATAATAAAATGTATTTCGCTAGTAGCAGAACCAATGGTGTAGTAGATAATTCATGTGATACAACTAATGTCTAGCTGATCAAACTTTTAGTAGAATCTATTTCGACCTGAATAACCAATATGCATTAGCCAAGAGAAGAGTTGAAACCAAATAAGATGTTTCTACTTTCTTGGAATTTAGCTATGGGCACAAAGCTGACAGAGTATCGGGAAAAAGAAATGCAAGTGACAAGCACCTTTTGTGTTATTTCATTTGCGTCAAATACAATAACAAATATCTAGAAACAAGAGAAACTAGTGACAAGTCTAATTAGACTAAAACTTGGGAAGTTTTTTTTTTTATCAAGGTTATAGCTTTAATGAAGTTATTATTCAAGTATCTACACAAAATTAAGCGGCTTACCATGGATCCACCACTAACATCTTGGTCATTGACATAGATCGTATCATCCGTTATCATGGTAGCTTTTGTTGATCCAGTCTTTTCCTCCCTCACTTTGTTAAATATATGCGTGTAACCATCACCTGATGAAGGATTGCTTTCATCCCACGCACCAAACTTAGGCACAGACGACACTTTCTCAGGCTGTTAAAAAGAATATCACTATGTGGATTCAAGTTTGATTTTAATTGTTAAAGTTGATCATTATAATGAAAGACTTACTGTTTCATCACCTCGACCACCAGTCCTCAATCTCGATCTACTTGCAACATTGGAAGCATATGCATGGCTACCTTCTGATGAACCCTTGGAAGGTGAAGATACACCAACTCTAGTTGCAGCTCTCACTTGATAATGGGCATGAAGTGGAGAGCATTCAATGCTATCCTCAGATCCACCACTTGTTCTGCCAGCCCTCCTATGGTTGTCTGAATCTGGTTGATACCCATTTCTATGAAGCGGGGACACCATGGTTGGTTTAGAAGTCACAGCTCCATGATGCAAAGGTGACAATGTTTGTTGACGGCGATCATCCTTTGGATGTAGGTCTTCCAAGTTTGGATGTACTGCTTCAAGGTTTTTATGAGGATCATCTGAATTTATTGCCTTCCCTCCACTTCTACCCTTGCGAACAACCTCAAAACGTTGTGTATAGGGAACATCACCAATGCTTTCCCAATCACCAAACTTCGGAACATGGGCATGCTGCTGTAATGAAACAGAACAGAAGCTTGTAATTCTATGAAAAACAATCACTTCACTTTGATCCAACCAAAAGTGATCACAACAGAAGCTACTGATGACAAACATTAGATAATTAACATAAATTTGAAATTTTCAGGTCCAATTTGTAATATCCATTTGGCAGCATCATCACTGACAACTAGCATATATAAGATTGTCAGGCAATACAAACTTTTTGAAAAACTTTGTTACATAAATTTATAGGTAAACATGCAAAGAAAGAGACCTCATTGCTCTCCTAACAAACAAGACACTCACTGTCAATGTCCTACCAGACACAAGTGCAAATTAAGAGAACTTTGTCCATGGATACATCATATAGGATATAAATGAAAACCGAAGCATGCCTCATAACGAGATCACATTAAAAGTTCAGAATATAAGGAAGAGGTAAGTATCATTTATCTACATCAAGTATACTTTAACATTCTTTATGTGACAAAAGATCCTATATCTGATCCTTGTTGTGCATCTCAGACAACTCTTGATCGCTGAAGACAAAACTGATGTCTGCTCACCAACATAAAGCTAGTGCACTATGGGAATATAACAATCCCCATTCCAAGCAACCAGCCTAAAAGATGTTCTTCACGAAATCAAAGTCATGGCAAAATAAATTCTAGAACTTTCACATACGCGAGGAAGTGAACATCGTATTAACATATGAGAGAATTTCCGAAAGTTAAAACTCACAAAAAATGTAAATCCAATTTTTTCAAGCTCGTATTAGTCACAAGTCAAGATTACCAAGAAGGCATAACATGTGAAATTTGCATGATATTAGAAGACAAATGTTCAGAAATATTCATGCCCTTGATCAACTTAAACAAGCACTGTTACCAACACAAGTGCCATCAGTATGCCCAAAATTCTGATATCCAACACTATGACCTAACAAAATCGAAAATTCAAATCCAAGAAACATGTCTTAAGATTAACAAAGATTCTGTAATCGAAAAAACAACAAAGATTCTGTAACCATTAAAGAAATATCCAATCTTGAATCCACATCACAGTTAGCACATAAAAGAAAAGAATATTTGGTCCAACCAATTAGTAGCATCCCCTGCTTCAAATATCACATGCAACCATCATGACAGAACCGGAAAAAATGATAAGATAACAGAGACAAAGAACGTCAAATCCCTCAACATTGGGACTCATCAGATCCTTTAGCATACATTATTGTCCGGAGGCTACAAGAAACCCGCAACTATATACTCCAAAATCCTTCTTGAACATTGAGAAATAAGACATTAGAACGCACACCCAAGATCGCAACTTTCTCACTTCCCCACATCCGCAAGACAGAACAAACAACCATCGGAAAACATCGACAGGAGGAAGCCAAAAGAACTCACCACCATCTCCACGGCTTGGCATACCAAAAATCAACTTTATTATACATGAAACCCCCAACTATACTCCAAGAGCCTTCTTGAAATCAACAGAACATAAAAGAAAAAGGAAACACAGAGAAATAAGACATCAAAACCGTACAAAAAAGAACCTTTTTTTCTTCCTTAGACTAAGAATGCATCAAAACGCGGAACTCAAAGCACACAGACACAGAAGATCGCAACTTTCTCACTCAGACAAAACCAACAATCATCCGAAAACATCGACAGGAGAAAGTAAAAAGAACTCACAGCCATCTCCAGGGCTTGGGATCCCAAAAGGGGGGGCCAAAAGTCCACTTGAAAGCACAAAAGCCGCCTGCTTTCTACTTCCAGCGACGCAGGGAGATGAAGCAGCCTAAAGAGGGCTAAACAATTCCTTCCCGGGACGCAGCCAGAGGAAGCGAGGTCAATTGGCCTCAGATGACGTCAGGATGAATCCATAACAGGTCAATTGTGGTGATGACTGATTATTTAAAAATCTTGTATTTTGATTTTTATCAAATTTTAGTTATAAGTCATTAGAAAAATAAAATAAAAAAAGGATGATTTCCCTTAAAAGAATTTTTTTTTAGTTTTTTCTAGAAAAAACTCTTATTTTTTTATTTTAGATGATATTCCTATTTCCTATAATTATATATATGCTCCTTGTATCCGCTATCATCGTCACACATAAAAGCCTTTAGATAAGATCGTAATAATGTTTCGATAATAATAGACAAGGGTGACGATGTAATATGGTAAATGAGGGTCCGATGATAACGATGAATAAGATGAAAATACGTTTCGAAAGTGAGACATACTCACGATAGTGATAGACGATGTCCTTAGTAGTGACAACAGTTAGACAAGAGCAAGAGTCACGGTAAACGATGATATTTCATATATTATTAGAAAAAAAAAGGATATCATTTGAGAAAATTAAAAACAAGGTTACCTTATGGGAAAAGCTAAAAAAAGAAATATTTTTTCAATAAATCACTAAAAAAAAGAGAATAAATTAGCTAGTGATTTTTTTAAATTATTTTTTAGAATAGAAAAAAAAAAGAAAAAAAAAAGAACTCGTGGAGCCACATCAAGGAAACATTCACGTTTGATTTGAAAAAGGGGGAATGCCATTAAAATCAGGAGAACAAATAAGAGCTTCTGGAATGATAGATACTTAAAAAGGAGCCTAAGCTAAGGTTTGCAGTTGTCGGTCCAACGATGCAAGAAAACTTCATGCTTGATTTTTTTTTTTTTTTGTTTAAATGGGGGATATCATCTTACATGAACCTATCTCAATTTTCTTTTGATCGGCCTCTAGATTTAAAAAAAAAACAAATCCTACTTACTTTCAATTATCAGATTTATTCAAATATGAAATCTCAATCTCAAAAATAAAACATACCATTTCTTTTTCTTTTTTTTACTACCCAAAGGCGAGATACTTCAAAATCAAGAGATATCTGTATTTGGTTTGGATGCATTTTTTTAATGGAAAAACCAAGCTGCTAATTCATTCATCTGGGAGATGATATAAGTAAAAAAAGGTAAAAGTTAAAAGAAACAGTGGGGGGGTTCTTTTTCTCGTGTTTGGAAAACACTCCGGCAATGAGCATAATTAAGTCTAAACTTGTGCATCTATGTTCACGTATGTATGAATATAGACAAACTAAAATAAAATATATTAGATATTTCCGTCTATATCGAAAATGCTGGAAAAATATTCTTGAGGATAACAATACACTCAGATGCACATTCATTATAGATAAATCGAGATTGTACTGTGAAGTTGCAGCTATCTGGAAAAAGACCATAGCATGCCTCCAAGATAGAAGAAAAATATATATAATTAAAAATATACAAAATTTTATTATTATTCTAAGAATTAAAAAAAATCATATGTATTTAAAGAGATCAAACAATATTATTATTATTATTATTATTATTAAAAAAAAAAGATAAACGGTGAAGATGAGATTTGATCTCAAAATCTTTTAACTCAAATCTGAATTTTTCTTTTTCTTCACAGATTAAGTGATAAAGACGAGATTGGAATTTTAGATCTTATAATAAAAAATATCAAGATTCTGTTTAAGCTTGAGCTGAGTTCCGTGGAAAGGTAGGTGTTACTTGTATTTAAACTACTGTTTCTAATGTTGGCGAAGCACTTGATCTGTGATGGCAATAAATGGCTCAACTACTACGGGAGTAGGCAGTGATTGCATGAACCAATGATTCTTGCATGAACCAATGATTCTTGCATGAACCAATGATTCTTCCAGAATACCATAGCCACGATATTACTACGGGAGTAGGCCGGCTAAACTAATCCAAAGTCACACTCGTTATTCCATTCAGAATTCCATAGCCACCATATTTTCCTGTAGGACAAGGTAGATGATCCAAACCTTCCTTTGGTATTAATATCAATTTTTTATTTTATTTTTTTAGTAAGGTTGAAATCAATTATTTAAATTGTTAAAAAAATAATCATACCATACTTTATCAGAGAAATCTTAACATTAATTTTAATATTTTTTATCTTGTAAATCCTATTAAGGCTCGCCCTATTGTGACTTTTGAAGATGCTCAACTTATGCAACTAAAGAGATTATCTTCATATATTGGAGTTTGAATATTTTGGTCCTATAAGATTTATTTTACTATGATATCAAAACTCATGGAAAAATTTTAATACGAGATAAATATTATCCTCTTGTTGAATGTAAGTAAGACAAAAAAAAAAAAAAAAAAAAATCATCAAAGAGAGAAAACATCAAGTGGAAACATATGGGAATGCTTCATGGTTGATGAAATAAATGTTCATATCATTTCTTCCTATAACTTCATAGTCATTATCTTTTATCATGTTTGTAGCCATCGCATCACTGGCCATATCATTCTAACTCTCCCAACAATAATAAATTATAATAATTATTTATCATTTAGCATTTAATTATAGGAGGGCAAGAAAATATTATCAAGCTGTAATCGATCACTATGTTAAATATAAACTCGGGTACACATGATATAAACTCAAGAGTAGTAATTGAAATATCTATAAAATAAAAAATACTTTAAATAATATTTTTTCCTCTAGCTTATGTTGATATGACTGTTATAATCGATCCTTATCAAGGTCTAATTGTATATCGAGTGATAGTGTAAGTTGTGGGTCGAAAGGTCTAATTGTATATCGAGTGATAGTGTAAGTTGTGGGTCGACTCAGCTCACTAAAGATCTCTCCAACTTGACATGTCACGATAGCAGGAGGATTGACACTAACTCGGCTAGCACAATATTCGATCGAGCTAGCACAGTACTAACAGAGCCGTCACGATAACAAGAGTTGAGCTAGATACTCATAAACGAGGGATGGTACACACGCCCTCATCTCATACTTTTAGAACCCTTGCAGATTCTAAGCTTGAATTGATCTTTATAGGGAATCGACCTCCATGAAACTCTATAGGGGTTCCTCCCTCGATTTTTTGCATAATGATAGAAAAATAATTAATCTATTGATGGTGAAAATTGGCTCATTACAAGAATATTTATTTATAAGGCTTCTTGACACGGGAGTATCTCATTTTTTAGAATTTTTAACCCAGCCCACTCAAAATCATAGCTCATAAGCATATTCCTTCGACAAAGTTAAAGCTATTTTAAGATGTCTTTCTTCGACCAAGGAATGCATAAAGGGGTTAGTTGGTAGATGTGAAACACTTAATATCATAGTTTCCTATACATGAAGGGATGTTTCATACACTAGTTCTTATTTTGATATTCTAGGGTTGAAAAGAACTTTTGGATAGCTGATTGCATTTGCAGAAGCTCTTTGGAGTCTCTAAAACTCTGTATCTCTTAGATGCGTCCTTGAGTGGTGAGTATTTTGATTTAGTTCTGTATCCTTATTTAATTTTCTTGAGGTGGTGAATTTTTTGTATCCTCTTGCGATTTTAAACTTGGTGGTGAGCTATCTTTATTTGTTTTGTGCAAGTTATGTTCTGAGTTTGTTGGTTTCCTACAACTCGACTTTCCGGTTTTCTCATTTTTTTTCAAATTTCATTCCTCTTTCTCCTTTCCTAATATCAGTTTGGTATCAGAGCTTAAGGCTAGACATCATGGCAAGGCAAAATAGAAAAGATACAGTTGGTGAAGGTAGTGGCCATGAAGATGACGTTGAATCCTTGAAGTTGCAACTACAAAGTTTATTACATAGTCTACAAGAAAAAAATAAAATTATTAAAGAACTTTGGAATAAAAATAATCAGCATGAAAATGTTGGTCAAATGTATGATTCTAATAATGATTCACCATCTTACCCAAGGGAGTTTCGAAGATTTCAGACAAGACGTAAAGACCGAGATGAATGACAGAACAAATACAACACAAGGTTGAATATTCCGGTGTTTGAAGGGAAAATCAATGTTGACAACTTTATTGATTGACTTAATATGGTAGAAAGAATATTCGATTTCATGAACTACTAGAACAAAAGAAGGTAAAGCTCATGGCACTAAAACTCAAAAGAAATGTATCTTTTAGATGAAAAAAATTAAAGAAGCAAAGAGAACGTGAGGGAAAGAGTAAAATCGTAACATGGGAGAAAATGAAAAGGGAGTTGAAAAGAAAATACTTAACTGAGAACTCTAAACAAGAAATCTTTATGAAAATCCATGATTTTAAGAAAAAAAATCTTAGTGTGGAGGAGTACACAGCAGAGTTCGACAATCTTATGTTAAAAGGAGAACTTATGGAACCAGAAGAATAGACCATTGCAAGATACCTTGGAGGTCTGGAATATAAGATTGCCAAAATGGTTCAACTCCAACTGTAACAGCAAACTACCACCTAAGTCTTTTACACCTAATGACCAAAAATGCTTCAAGTGTCATGGTTTTGGATATATTACTTTAGACTGTCCAAATAGGAGGATTGTTACATTAGTTGAAAATACAGTGACGAAGAAGGAAATAAAGCCAATGACGAACAAAAATCTGATGATGATGAGGAAGATGTTACTTATGCTGATCGTGATTTATCTATTATGTTACAACGTAGCTTACAAGTATCTTATGTTGTTGAGAATGAAAGTTGGGTGAGAAAGAATGTGTTTCATACTAAATGTACCACTAATGGCAAGGTGTGCTTGGTGATCATTGACAGTGGTAGCTTTGAGAATGTGGTATCTTTTGAGATGGTGCAGAAGCTAAAGTTGGATACAATCCCTCATCCGCATCCTTACCAATTATGCTGGCTGCAAAAGAAAAAAGACATCAAAGTAACTAAAAGATGTTTAGTTATATTTTTTATTGACAAATATTACAAAGATAAGTATGGTGTGATGTTGCTCCTATGGATGCTTATCATTTATTATTGGGCAGACCTTGGCATTATGATAGGAGGGTATTGTATGATGGCTATAAACATATTTATTCTTTTAAGGTGAATGAAAAGAAGATTATTTTAGCTCCATTACAGCCTTCTGAAATCAATACACCTAAGAAGGAAGTTAGTGCTTTTATGTCCTATAGTGAATGCAAGGTGAATTGGAAAAGGGTAGTGATATTTTGGCTCTAATAGTCGGAGAAAAGAATGAACATCACAAGGAGCCACCGACAAACATGAAACCAATCCTAGAGGAGTTTCAAGACATTATACTAGAAGAGATTCCATATGGTCTTCCACCATTAAGAGATATCCAACATCATATTGATCTTATTTCGGGTGCTATCCTACCTAACAAGGCAGCTACAGAATGAGTCCTAAGGAGTATGAAGAACTTCAAAGGCAAGTAGATGAGTTGGTAAAAAAAGGATTGATTCGGGAAAGTATGAGTCCTTGTGCTGTTCCAGCCTTATTGGTGCATAAGAAAGATGGTTCTTGGAGAATATGTGTAGACAGTCGTGCCATCAACAAAATCACTATTGACTATCATTTTCCTATTCCAAGGTTAGATGATTTACTTGATCAATTATATGGTGCTTCTATTTTTTCTAAAATTGACTTGAGGAGTGGCTATCACCAAATAAGAATGAAGCCTGGAGATGAGTGGAAAATAACATTTAAAACTAGAGAAGACTTGTATGAATGGTTGGTTATGCCATTTGAGTTATCTAATACTCCTTGTACTTTCATGAGATTTATGAATTATATACTTAAGGCATGCATTGGAACTTTTGTTGTGGTTTATTTTGAGGATATATTGGTGTACAACAAAAGTGAGGAAGAACATATGAATCATCTTAAGAAGATTTTTCTTATCTTGAGGTAGCAAAATCTTTATATTAATTTGAAGAAGTGTGACTTTTTTACTCATAGTGTGGTGTTTTTTGGATATGTTGTTTCAAAAGATGGAATCATGATGGATCAAAGTAAGGTAGAAGCTATTCTTAATTGGCCAACACCGATTTCATTGTATGATGTGAGGAGTTTCCATGGTTTACCTTTCTTTTACATAAGATTCATCAAGGGTTTCAGCTTGATTATTGCTCCAATCACCGAATGCTTGAAAGGTGATAAATTCAAGTGGACTAATGAGGCTGATAAAGCTTTTGAGCTATTAAAAAGAAAGGTGACCGAAGCTTCTATTTTGGTATTACCCAATTTTGACAAAGTGTTTAAGGTTGAATGTGATGCCTCCAATGTGGGAATTGGTGCTGTTTTGAGTGAAGAATCAAAGCCCATTGCCTTTTTTAGTGAGAAGCTGAATAATACAAGGAGAAAATATTCTACCTATGACTAGGAGTTCTATGCCATTTATCGAGCTTTATCTCATTGGAGTCAATATCTTCTTGTCCAACCATTTATTTTTATATTCTGATCATGAGGCATTAAAGTTTATTAATCACCAACACAAGCTAAACAAGAGGCATGCAGCTTGGGTAGAGTTCTTGCAATCTTATAACTTCACAATCAAGCATAAATTTGGTGTTCAAAATATAGTTGCTGATGCGTTGAGCAGAAAATATTATTTATTATCAGCCATGAGATCAAAGTAGTTGAATTTGAGACATTCAAAGATCTCTATCAGAATGATGTGGATTTCAGCTCAATACGATTGAGTTGCAAATCAGGTTCTTTTAAGAAATTTACCATCTTTGATGAATATTTTTTTTGAGCTAATGCCTTGTGTGTTCCATCTTGTTCTTTGAGGCATGTTATTCTAGCTGAAGCTCATGGTGGTGCTTTGGGAGGACATTTTGGTAGGGACAAAACTCTAGCTCTTATTTAATCAAATTTCTATTGGCCTAAGATGTCCAGAGATGTGGAGAGATTTGTGAAGCAATACAGAGTGTGTCACTTGGCAAAAACAAGAGGCCAAAATTCAAGTTTGTACACTCCATTGCCCATGCCTAATGCTCCATAGGAGGATGTGAGTCTTGATTTTATCTTGGGACTGCTGAGAACTTAAAGGAACAAAGATTCTATCATTGTTGTTGTTGATAGATTCTCAATGATGTCTATTTTTGTTCACTGTAATAAATTAAATGATGCATCTCATATTGCTGATTTTTACTTTAAGGAGATTGTTAGATTACATGGCATTCCAAGAACTATGGTGTTTGATTGTGATTCAAAATTTCTTAGCCATTTTTGGAGGACTCTATGGAGGAAACTGGGTACGTCTTTGAATTTCAGTAGCTCTCATCATCCACAAATCGATGGGCAAATAGAGGTAATGAATATAAGCTTGGGAAACTTGCTTAGAAGCTATGTTGGCAAGAATATTAAGCAATGAGATCTCATTCTTCCACAAATTGAGTTTGCTTATAATCATTCCATGCATCATACCATTGTAAGAGTCCTTTTGAGGTTATTTATGGTGCTAATCCTGCTGGTCCTTTGGACTTAGCTCCTCATTCTACAATTAAGTAATTTAGTGGAGATGCTGACGAGAGGGCTAAATAGATAAAGAAGCTGCATGACGATGTTAAAGCAACCATTGAGAAGCAAAATGAAAGGTACATGCAAGCAGCTAACAAACATAGAAAGCACATGAGGTTTAATGCAGGTGATCTAGTTTGGATTCATCTATGGAAGGAGAGGTTTCCACCAGGCAAATTTGGGAAGTTGAAACCAAAGACTGATGATCCATTCAAAGTGCTTAAAAAATTTGGAGAGAATGCTTATGAGATTGATCTACCTGAAGAATATGGGGTATCATCAATATTTAATGTGGCTGATTTAAGTCCTTATTATGGTAATCAAATAAATGAAGACTTGAGGACAAGTCTTTTTCAACCAGGGGAGATTGACATGAGAGTGTCTAATTTTTCAAAATTTTTAACCTAGCCAACTCAAAATGATAGCTCATGAGCATATTTCTTGGACAAAGTTAAAGTTATTTCAAGATGCCTTTCTTCATGACCAAGGAATGCATAAAGGGGTTAGTAGATATGAAACACTTAATGTCATAGTTCCCTATGCATGAAGGGATATTTCATGCACTAGTACTTATTTTGATATTCTAGGGTTGAAAAGAACTTTTGGATAGCTGATTGTATTTGCAGAAGCTCTTTGGAGTCTCTAAAACTCTGTATCTCTTGGATGCATCCTTTAGTGGTGAGTCTTTTGATTTAGTTCCGTATCCTTGTTTAATTTCCTTGAAGTGGTGAATTTTTTGTATTCTCTTGTGATTTTAAACTTGGTGGTGAGCTATCTTTATCTGTTTTGTGTAAGTTCTGTTCTAAGTTTGTTGGTTTCCTATAACTCGACTTTCGAATTTTCTCGTTTCTTCCGAATTCTATTCCTCTTTCTCCCTTCCTGATATCACTTCTAAACCTTAACTCCTAATAAGATTCCTACTCAAGACTCCTACTTCTAATAACTCCAACTTTAATAAGCAACTCCAACTTTAATAAGCAACTCCTACTTTCAACAACTCCAACTCCAACTCCAACTCCAACTCCAACTCCAACTCTAAAAAGTAACTCTTACTCCAAGTAAACTAAGATTCCAACTCCTAATTTAACTCCTAATCAACTCTTGAGAGAGTCCTAACTAAATGTAGTTCTTCCCATCCTCAAAGTGGGTAGACAATTGGGTTGGTTACAAGCTTGACTTAAAAACTCCAACCCATATCCAACTCTGACTCCTAATCAGACTCCAGTTCAGCCGAATCCTAACCCTACTAGGATTTGGGCTGATTTATTACAATAGACTCAAATCTTCTCATAGCCGACCTAATGTCAGGTCTAGGTTGGTCAACAAGACCCAATCTAAGGACTCGAATCAATCTACTAGGACTCAACTCAGGTAGGGTCCTAATAGACCCGCCCTCTTCAAATCAACCTTATCCTCAAGGCTGAGCTCCATGTTTCCAGGTCCTGATCTACAACTCCTCACGAGGCTCCCTCGCCCTATAGTGGGTGCATTCTGCTCCTGCGATCCAGCATCAGCAGTAGTGACTAGTTGGTGATGTGTCACGATCCTGTGATCCCATGCGATCATCAACTGAACCTAGGTCTCCTCATTAACTTGGGTGTTAGGTAGATCTGGGCTGAGTTATCCTCTCTAAACTTTCATTTGCTGTGAGATTCCTATTGGATCAATTACAATTTTGAATTAGTATGTCGATCCGATCTACAAGTTATGGCTCTAATGTGATCTCCAATTTTGTAGGATCCAAAGAAACTGGAGACCACTTTCGTGAGGCTCGAGTCTTTATAAATTCCTATTGGTAGATAAAGATGAAGGAAGACTCGATCCTTAATAGCAAACTTCCTTCTACTTCAGCGTTTGTCGGGTGGTTGTTTCAGTCTTGCGCCGGTTGACATGTGGTTGTTCTTTAATGGTAGCCAAGTTTTCCTCTGTGATGGCGGTTGCCTTTTAGTAGAGGCCAGGGTAAGATGAGCCCGATCTAAGTTTGGAGGGAGTAGAAGATGTAATTTTTCAAGTCTTAATTTTATCTCCTCTTTGTGTGGTTGTTCTGTATCATACCAAGCCACAAATTCAACAAAAGTTAGTTTTCCCTCGTCGTTGATTGATAGCTTCAGGTGATTTAAAGTGAGGGCTTTGCTAAGGTAAGCTGGGGGTTGGCCATCTTGCATGTGGATAACATAATTTCTAGCTACCAATACATCAATAATAAACACTTTGTTGGAGTCGGGTAAAGCTAGTGTTGCGAAACCTCAGTAGGAGCATCACATGTGTAGTAGAAATCAAAATAAAAAAATAGATTTTCACGCAGATCAAATCATCGTGCAAAAGATTGGGGTCACGAGAAAAACACAAAAACCAAAAAAAATACATGAGAGATTGATTTTACCTAGGAAGATCGTATATCCCTATATTTTAGATCCGGATGGAGAGGATGAAGGAGGTCAAACATCCTCCTCTCTAGCGGTATCCACACGATGGATCTCTGCAGCGAAACTCCTCTAATCTGAACTCGCAACTCTTGCGTAGAAGGGGGAGGAGAATAGGAGGGGGAGGCCAAAGATGCAGCCTATCAACCATGAGTCTCCCCTCCTATTTATAGAGAGCCACTAAAAACCCTAGGGCTCCTTCCTTAGTGGGTAATTGGATGCAGCCTATCAACCATGAGTCTCCCCTCCTATTTATAGAGAGCCACCAAAAACCCTAGGGCTCCTTCCTTAGTGGGTATTGGATCTCCATCCAATTACCCACTAACCTTGTATTATTGGATCTCTATCCAATAATCTCCTTAGGCCTCTAACCGAGCCTTAATCAAAGAGCCCATTAATATAGGGTCTCATTTAATGAGAATAGGGGCTAATTGGATCTCCATACAATCCTTTATTCGCTGAAACATCCACCATATATGTCCCTCTAGGACCGATACCGAGCTGGCCGTGAGTCACTCCCATCAGAACTCTTTTTGATATAGTGAATTATTATCCCTATAATAATTCACTTGACTCATCGACTATGGACGTATTAGGCCACTACATCATAGTCCCCAGACGATACAGGGAGATCATATCCATCAAACCTATCTGTCCACAGTTACCGTGTATCTATAATCCTTCATCCAACTAATATCCCAAAGACCGTATATTGGATATGGTATTGTCAGGTCACATACGGAATTCGTCATAGTCTCGCTCTAATCAGATTCTCCCAAAGAACTCTTTCTCTCTTAATTCGAATGACCATGGCGAGAGATTTGTTTAAGCAAGCACATATGAGATATTCCTCTCGTGATACCGAGAGTGGATGATCCTCTATTGACACTCAATTGCCTTCGTAAGGTTGACTACCAATCCCGATAACCAATTGTACCAGATTTAAAACTTTCTAAACCTATAAGTTTGGCATTAAAGAAGGAGTACTCAAATAAGGCATCATTGGTGTCTCAAGTCTAAGGACCAGATACATAACTGGGACTATAGAATCGCTGTCTGACATTAGGTATCATTAACCATACAACATTCCATAAGCGGATCAATTAATGAACTCATTCTCCAATGAGCACCTGTACTATATTCTTAGTGTCTCCACACAAGTGGCTATGAGACCAGCCACCTTCATCATATAGATGGGTATATAGTACACCAGTATGTTTGATTATCTCGATGTCCCTCTCGAATAACCTATGACCGAGATTATTTAGGATCTGTGTTTAAAGGTGAATCGATCTCATTATCGTGATCTCATCACGATCCGATTCCCATTGCACAAAACTAAGGACATCACAATATATATACTACAGATAATATAATGTGAGAATATGCCAATATTAATCATAAGTAAAAAGATTACGCAGTGTGTCACACGTGCCATCACTCACGTGATTGGCTTGCAGGGCACCTGTAACTAGCAATCTCCCACTTGACCTAAAGTCAATCACCTATATGTATGATCCCCATTAGACCCCTGGGATGCTCACATACAATCTGAGCCAACGACTTCGTCAGTGGATTTGTAATATTATCTTCGGATGAAACTCTTTCCATTGTTATATCTTTCCGGGCTTTAATCTCTCTAATCAGATAGAACCTCCTCAGAATATACTATACTTCTAAGGAGACCTGGGTTCCTTCGCTTGAGCGATCGTCCCGTTGTTGTTGCAGTATATGAGAATTGGTTCCACGCTACTTGGTGCGACTCTTAAATCTTTGATGAACTTCTTCAACCACGCCCCTTCTTTTGCTGCTTTTGCTGTAGCAATATATTCCGTCTCTGTGGTCGAGTCAGCAGTAGTATCTTGCTTAGAACTCTTCCAGCTTAGTGCTCCTCTATTTAGGGTGAAAATATACCCTGAATTTGACTTACTATCATCAATGTTGGACTAAAAACTCGAGTCCGTGTAGCCCTCAGCTTGGAGGCTACCTCCTCCAAATACCAGTAAAAGATCATTAGTCCTTCTCAAGTACTTAAGGATACACTTTACTGCCTTCCAATGTTCTAATCCTAGATCTGCCTGATATCTGCTCATGACACTCAAAGCATGTGCTATATCAGGCCTGGTACATAGCATCACATACATGATAGACCCTAACGCTGAGGCATAAGGTATCTTATCTATGTCTGCCCTTTCTTTAGGAGTCTTTGGGGATATACTCCTAGAAAGTGATATTCCATGTGTCATCGGTATGAGACCTTTCTTGGAATTCTCCATGCCAAACTTTTTGATAATGAAGTCTATGTACCTGGACTGTGATAAGCCAAGCATCCTCTTGGATCTATCTCTATAGATTCGGATTCCCAAAATATAGAATGCTTCCCCTAAGTCTTTCATGGAGAAGTTTTTGGATAGCCAAGCCTTTACTATAGAGAGCATTCCTACATTATTTCCAATGATTATGATGTTATCCATATATAGCACCAAGAAGGTGATAGCGCTCCCACTTACCTTCCTGTATACACAAGGCTCATCTTCGTTCTTAACAAAGTCATAAGATTTAATCACCTTATCAAATCTTATGTTCCAACATCAGGAAGCTTGCTTTAATCCATAAATGGATCTAAGCAACCTGCACACTTTATCCGGACTCTCTTTGGATACGAATCCCTCTAGCTGTATCATATACATCTCCTTCCCGAGGTTGCCTTTGAGGAATACCGTTTTGACATCCATATGCCAGATCTCATAGTCATAGTGTGCTGCAATGACCAAAATAATTCTAATGGACTTAAGCATGGCTACAGGTGAAAAGGTTTCATCATAGTCAACTCCTTATCTTTGATGATATCCTTTAGCTACCAACCTTGGTTTATAGGTCTCTACTTTTTCATCCACTCCGATCTTCTTCTTGAAGATCCATTTGCAGCCGATGAGTATAATACCCTCAAGTGCATCCACAAGGTTCCAAACATTGTTAGAGTACATGGAATCAATCTCAGAATTCATGGCTTCTTGCCACTTCCTGGAGTCTATACTCATAATAGCCTCCTCGTAGGTCTGAGGATCAACATCCTGAGAGTCATCTCCACTGATATATCCCATATATCTTTCAAGAGGGTAAGATACTCTACTAGACCTACGCAAAGTTGAAACTTGTGTGTTAGGTACCTGAACAGACTCGGGCTCTGGAATGGTGCTTGAGCTAGGTTCTCCAACCTCGCTCAATTCTATCTTGCTCCCATTGTTTCCACCAAGAATGTGTTCCTTCTCAAGGAACATGGCTCTCTTGGTAACAAAGACCTTTTGGTCCTCAGGGTTATAGAAATAATACCTACAAGTTTCCTTTGGGTATCCCACGAATGTGCATCATTCTGTCCTTGATTTTAACTTTTCAGGGTTGTGTCTTCTAATATGGGCAGGACAGCCCCAAATCTTAACAATCTTAAGATTGGACTTCTTTCCTTTCCATATCTCATATGGCGTAGACACTATCGACTTTAATGGAACTCTGTTCAGAAGGTAAGTTGTGGTCTCTAGGGTGTACCTCAGAATGAGATGGGTAGGTCAGTGAAACTCATCATGGATTACACTATGTCTAAAAGCATACGATTCCTCCTTTCTGATACACCATTAAGCTGAGGTGTATAAGGAGGTGTCCACTGGGATATAATCTCATTGTCCCTGAGGAAATGGGTGAACTCCATACTCATGTACTCTCCTCCTCGATCTAATCGAAGAATCTTAATACTCTTTTCAATTTAGTTTTCTACCTCATTCTTATATTTCATGAATTTCTCGAATGCCTCAGATTTGTACTTCATTAAGTACACGTGTCCATACCTAGAGAAATCATCAGTGAATGTAATGAAGTATGAGTAACTACCTATAGCCTAAGTCGACATGGGACTACATACATCACTATGTATGAGTTCCAATAACTTAGTGGTTCTCTCTCCAGTTCCACTAAAAGGAGAGTTGATCATCTTCCCACGATGGCATGGTTCACAAGTTGCATATGACTCATAGTCAAGTGGATCTAAGTATCCATCTTTCAGCAACTTTTGAATCCTTCCCACATGTATATGACCTATCCTACAATGTCATATGTTTGCATTATTCACCTTATCTCTTTTCCTCTTAGATATATTTATATTCATGGTGTGTGGAGAAGTGTCTAACATATATAAGCCATTTACAAGGGTCCCTCTAGTGATGATCTTATCATCCATAATTATTGAACAAATATTATTCTTAAAAACTAATTTATAACCACTAATTGTCAAACAAGATATAGATATAATATTTTTGATAATAGAGAGAATAAAATGACATGCATTCAATGCAACGATAGCTCCACCAGGCAGATGTAGGGTGACCTCCCCAAAGACAACTACAGTAACTCTTGCTCCATTGCCCATCTTGAGGTCCATCTTGCCTCTGGCCAATCTCCTAGGTCTTGTCAGAACTTACAACTGAATTACAGATATGATAAGCACTCCCGGTATCTAATACATACGTGTTATCATGAAAATCTGACAAGTGAAGATTGATCATGAATATACCTGAAGCTTCTCCAAGCTTTTGTCTCGCCTTCTCTGCAAGGTAGTCCTTACAGTTCCTCTTCCAATGTCTGTCTTAGCCACAGTAGAAGCACTGTCCTTTTTCCTTTGTCGGGTCTCTCTTGGCAACCTTTGCCTTACCCAGTCTTCCTTTGCCCTTGCCCTTCTTAAGGGTCTTACTAGCCTTCCTTTTCCTATTAGTCTCACCAATATAGAGAACTGACTTCTCTTTCTTAATGGTACTCTCAGCTTCCCTCAACATATTGAGGAGCTCAGGTAGAGTCACCTCAAACTTGTTCATATTAAAGTTAATAATGAACTGTGAAAAGGAATCTTGTAGGGACTGAAGTATAAGATCAACATACAGGTTATCCTTTAGAACTATCTTTATACTTCATAAAGTGAACGATCTCATCCTCGCTTGTCGTTTCCTTCGACGTAGGCATAACCGTATTAAGGACATATACAATTTTCTCTTTCATGAGAATAATTATCAAATTATGGAGCCTTTGGACCAATGAGGCGGTTGGCATCAAATATGCCACATAGGGGTTTTGCAAGTGACAAACAAGATATAACGTAAATAAATAACATGCAGACTTCACAGAAAATACTAATTAAGATATGGATTTATATCTTAATGTACTCCCACTATTTTCCTAGCGAATCATGCGACACCCTCGACACGTGAGACGAAAGTCTCCGACAGACTCCTAGTGGGGATCGAGATCCAATTGGCGTCTTAGTGCAACCTCGAGGGACTCGACCAATTACACTAAGCCCAAAAGGTAGGCAACTCTTGCCAATCACAACTCCTTATGATTCCCGTCACGATCGGCCTTTGAATCATCATGATATCAAGGGACTCGATCAACCATGATATTCAGTTAAGTCATTACCATTGTTACAAGATGAGTCTGATTTGATGATATGCCCTCGAGGGACTCGACCAAGCATACCATATCCTCAGGTCACCGGTGACATCTCTATGTCGTAGGCATGAACTCGCTCATGTAGATAGGTGAGCCTCGAGGAACTCGACCAACTCAACCTATGTCGTGATTCAATTTCTTCCTATAACGATGGAAGGCCATGTGGGTCAATCATATTGCCTCATGCTTACAAACTTAATATTATCATAGGAGGGGTTTTTGTTTCATATCGGTCTCCTAATATGTCGTGTCACACACATACATATTTAATATATATCTACATCGCATGCAAAATATATATATACATATATCTAGTAGGTGTATAACACATTACATACGCAAGCCACATCGGATGATCATGAGCCATCACCTAATACGATTAAGCCCGAGCCAATGGGCCTAATCACTCACAATAGGATCTATGTGTGCATCGACGCATCTCCATGCCCTGTGATTGTTGATCTCGTCATCATCGGTTCCGTTGGATCGTCGCATCACCTTGCTGCGTGATCTCCCGCCACGACATCGTGGATTCCACTGTCACATCCACGCTCTCGCCGTGCTTCTCCATGTAATTACAAATAATCACAAGCACGCAGGTCCGACAATAAACGAGAAAAACATAGGCTCACAGGCCCTAATAATAATAATAATCATAATTACACATATCACAACACATGTATATCATGATCATCCATCCACATCATATATCACATCATATGTAGGATTACTATATATAATAATTAATTAAACTATTTAATTAATTATTTTTCTGGAAATCAGGATATGCTCGAAATTTTTAAAATCATCAAGGGTATTTTTATAATTTTGGATGAGAGGACAGTCCTCAAATTTTTTAGAATCATTGAGGGTATTTTGGGAATTCTGTACAGGAGGACAGTCTTCAAAATTTTTTAAATTCAGAGGGGTAAAATAGTATTTTTTTTAAAAAGGAATGCCCTAGGTCCTTTTGCCCCCTCTGCACCGTCGCAATCGCCGCCCCTACGTGGGCGGCAACTGCCTTGCTCGCTAGTAGCCTCCTTGCCAAGGGGCGGGCGCTGCTGCCTTTGCGGTTGGCGCCGCGCCCGCGGGCGGCACCTCCATGGGCGTCGCCCCTACGGTCGTTCCTGCGAGCGACCGCCCTTGCAGGCGATAGCTTCTGCCCGCAGGCGACCTACCTACGGGCGTCGTGCGTGCAGGCGTCACCCTTATGAGCGACTGCCTCTACAGCCTAGTCGCTGGCTGCTCCCACCTTCAGCAGTCTTTGCCGCAAGCTAGTCACGGGCGACTGCCCCTTGCAAGCAGCCTCTGTTGCAGGCTAGCCACGGCCTGACTGTAGGCTGCCCAAGCCGCAGCCGGCAACCCCTTTGCAGGGGACCTTGGCCGTGGTCGGCCACCCCTACAAGGGGCTTTGGCCGTGGCCAGCCACCCCTTTCCTCGCTGCCTTCGCTACAAAAATGCAGCAAGAACGCATAGAATAGTTCTATGTGATTTAATCTCATCACACGTAGTTTAAAACCAATATTTTGCACGAAAACCTTGGCTCTGATACCACTGTTGGGAAACTTCAGCGGGTGCATCACATGCGCAGTAGAAATTAAAACAAAAACTAGTTGCCCACGCATATCAAATCGTCATGCAAAAGATTGGGATCGCGAGAAAAACATAAAAATAAAAAAAATCACGATACATGAGAGATTGATTTTACCTAAAGATATCGTATATCCCTATATTCCAGATCAAGATAGAGAGGATGCAGGAGGTCAAGCGTTCTCCTCTCTAGCGGCATCCACACGATGGATCCCTACAGCGAAACTCCTCCAATCTGAACTCGCAACTCTTGCGTAGAAGGGGGAGGAGAATAGGAGGGGGAGGCCAAAGCTGCAGCCTATCAACCATGAGTCTCCCCTCCTATTTATAGAGAGCCACCAAAAATCCTATGGCTCCTTCCTTAGTGGGTATTGGATCTTTATCCAATTACCCACTAACCTTGCATTACTGGATCTTTATCCAATAATCTCCTTAGGTCTCTAATTGAGCCTTAATCAATGAGCCCATCAGCATAGGATCTCATCTAATGAGAATAGGGGCTAATTGGATCTTTATCCAATCCTCTATTCGCTGAAGCATCCACCATATGTGTGTGACCCTCTGGCCGTGAGTCACTCCCATCAGAACTCCTTTTGATATAGTGAATTATTATCCCCATAATAATTCACTCAACTCATCGACTATGAACGTACTAGGCCACTACGTCATAGTCCCCAGACGGTACAAGGGGATCGTATCCATTGGACCTGTCTATCCACAGTTATCGTGTATCTATAATCCCTCATCCAACTAATATCCCAGAGACCATATATTGGACATGGTACTGTCAGGTCACATACAGAATTCGTCATAGTCTCGCTCTAATCGGATTCTCCCAGAGGACTCTTTCTCTCTCAATCCGAATGACCCTGGCTAGGGATTTATCTGAGAAAGTACATATGAGATATTCCTCTCGTGATATCGAGAGTGGATGATCCTCTATTGACACTCAATTGCTTTCGTAAGATTGACTACCAATCTCGATAACCAATTGTACCAGATCTGAAACTTTCCAAACCTGTAAGTCTGGCGTCAAAGAAAGGAGTACTTATACAAGGCATACTTGGTATCGCAAGTCTAAGGACCAGATACACAACTGGAATTATGAAATCTCTGTCTGACATTAGGTATCATTAACCATACAACATTCTATAAGTGGATCAATCAATGAACTCATTCTCCAATGAGCACCTGTACTATATCCTTAGTGTCTCCACACAAGTGGCTATGAAACCAGCCGCCTCCATCATATGGATGGGTATACAGTACACTGGCCTATCCGGTTATCTCGATGTCCCTCTCGAGTAACTTATGACCGAGATTATTTAGGATATGTGTTTAAAGGTAAATCGATCTCATTATCGTAATCTCATCACGATCTGATTCCCATTGCACAGAACCAAGGACATCACAGTATATATGCTACAGATAATCTAATGTGAGAATAAGTCAATATTAATCATAAGTAAAAAGGTTACGCACTGTGTCACACGTGCAATCACTCACGTGATTGGCATGCAGGGCACTTGTAACTAGCACCAACAAAGAATAGGGGCTGCAACTTGGCCAAATGACCCATGTTTCCAACATCTCTTCTTGAATATTCTTTTTTTCAGTTTTCTGGAGGTGAGGATAACGACATGGTCGAGTGTTTGCTGCTGGTTTGCTCGGGAGAATCAAAATTCAGTGGTTATGCCAGCGGGTAAAAAGTAGGCCGCGCAGTTCAATGAAAATATCTAAAAATTCAACAAGTGATTGGAGAAGGTTTGAGTCTTTAATTTTTGTTGGCTCTCCCATAGAATGATGCTGAAGTTGCATCAGGAAGTTGCTGTTCATTTTGTTCAAAACTTTCTCCATTTGCTGCATGCAAATTATCGTTATGTCGCTCTCGTGTTTCCTGCGTAGGATCTCCTATTTCTCATGGCTGAAAAATTTCATGATAAATTTAAAAAAATTCCAAGGAGAATCACCTAGCGTAGTCAGCCATTTGATGTCAAGTATGGCCTTATAATCATCAAGAGGAAGGAGGAAGAAATCAACAAGTATCTCTAGGTCTTGTTGCAATAATTTTACCCGCGGGCATCTTTGGTCGCACTTCAAAATTTGGTCATCAACGATCTTAATGTCAAACTTGCTACAATCCTTGATATGTAGGGCCATCTGAGTAGTAATCTTGCTATTAATGAAATTACTAGTGCTCTCGGTATCGATGAGGATAGTGATTGGTTGCTGCTTAAGTAGTCCTCCTGCTTTCATCGTCTACGGGTTCGCGTAGCTGGCAAGAGCATGTATTGTACAATCGATCGACTGTTGTTCTTCATCTGTGACCTCTTCCTTGTGCTCTTGGACCTCCTCCTCTATATCTTCAATGGGTTCAATCAGTACGAGGTGCTCCACGGTTCGTCGCAATGACAACAAAGGTCCTTCACCGATCTATCGCGTAGTTCTTCTCTCATTAATTTCTTTGGCAGCGAAGGATGGTTGGGGATAGAGGGTACTAGAGGTCCTTCACCGATCTATCGCGTAGTTCTTCCACGGTTCAACCTGGGCGGCTTAGCCGTCCGAATACATGGGTACGGGCGGTTTACTCGCCGGCCCTGGGTGGGTCAATTGCCCAAAGTACCCAGATTCCTGGGTATGGGCGGTTCAACCGCCTAGCCTGGGCGGGTCAGCCATTGTCAGCCGCCCGAAAATCTGGGCGGCGATGGTACACCCGTCGCTCACCGACGGTTTACCCGTCAGAATTTCCACAAAAGTGGTTCCCTCCACTTTTTGAATTTCGGCTTGAACTTGATGTTGACCAACCCTTTGGTCACCCAATTGAACTCAACCTAAGCTCAATCAAACCCCAATAGTGGACCCGATTGCCTCATTGAGTTGATTTGGATTCCTTTCAAATCCAACTCAATTAGGACTCAAACTCTAACTATGACTCAATGAATACAACACTTAATGACCAATTAAGCTTAAATAAGGCCTAATTCCTGCCTAATCCGGTAGCCTCTGACATTCTTACAATGAGTCCTATGGTCTTCTTTCGACGATATCTCGGCGTGTTCCCAGCGAGCTTCCTAATCCCTTTGGCGAATCTCCTAGCAAACTCCCTGCGAAATCCCACCGCATCGCCCGAGCCCGTCCCGATGCCTAAGCTTAATCTTGGTCCATCATCTGGTTGTAACTCCATTGCTCCTGTTATAGTTAGTCCTGTACGATGCTAATTATGACTTAATTAAATACAATCATAATTGTCAAACATCTATTACAAGACCATCTTAACTCCCGGTAAGCTTTCCGGCTACCCTCGATAATCTTCCGACGAGTCTCGGTCTTCTTCTGGCAAACTCCCTTGTGCCATCCTGGCAAACTCCCGATACCCTCGGTGAGCTTCCGATGCACTCCTAGCGAGTTCTCAATTGCATCGACTCGATGTATGGACTTAACCTTGGCTAATCCTGATTGTAATAATCATTCTATCATAATTAATCATGTATCAAACAATTCTAACAATCCTGTTAGATCAATAATCCATCAATTGATTTCGTCATCAAAATATGAGATTCAATAATCTCCCCCTTTTTTATGATGACAATCAATTGATGACAAGAGTTAATCCTAACTCCACCTAAATCCATACCACTTAAATTTAAGAGAAGCACTCACTCTTAAATTCAAGCAATCAATATTTTATATAAATTTCAACACAAATTTACATAAAATCATAAAATCATTGAATTCCATCAAGTCATCAAATCATAATTAGAATTATTCATTCATATCAATTCATCAAATCATAATTAGAATTATACATTCATATCCATATCCAAGATATATCAATTCATATCCATATTAAGATATCCATATTTTTCAACAAGTTCATGTGTCATTAATGTATTATTAATTAATATCATGTATCATCAATATATATGTCTCCCTCTTTGTCATAAAAAAAAAGGTAAAATATAGCTAATAATTTCAAAGCACGTGATGACATTACTCCCCCTTAGTATATGCATAATAAAATTTTCTTCACCTTTAATAAGGAGAGAAATAAGGGAGGTATTGTTGAATCATTTCATCATTGAGAAGAGCACTTAATAAATTTTAAAAAGAATATTAAGATGAGCTCAAAAATCCAAGTTGAAACTGATTTTAATCACATCATATCATTAAAATCATGAGTATTATTCAAAATCATCATGTATATTTTTGAACTCAATATACATTATCATAATTTCATATTATCATATCTTCTCTCCCTTTGTTATCAATAAAAAAGAGAAGTGCAATTAGCAATTTTATGAGATACGAAGGCTCAGTAATTTAGTAAATTTTTCATCACTTTAGAATATGCAAGCTAGTGAGTTATTTCTTCTCTTTTGGGAAGTGCAAGCTAGCAAATTTTATATGCTAACAAGTTTTGCTCCCCCTTTGTCATTGTCAAAAAGAGGGGATGGTTAGAATAATGCAAAACTTTTCCCATTACATAATTTTTTAATAAATATATCAAGAAATATACTAATCATCACATGAAATATATCAAGAACAGTTAAGTTAACGTGATGAGATATTCAATTTATGAAAACAAATTGTGAATATCAAGAAACAAATTATAGAATATCTTGATTCATGCATAATAATTCTCAAGTTGTCAAGATCATGATTTATGAAAAAATCTTCTTTTAAATAATACAAGAAGACATAAGAGATTTGATTTATAAAAGATTTCAAGTTATAATTTCAATAAATCAAAATTAAGATATAGGTAAAGAACTCATTCAAAATCAATAAAATCACTTTCAAGAGATTCAAAATGATATGGATAGTCTTATCGATCTCTTAAAATACTAGTGATTTTCTTTCTCTACTTTGTGTGAGCAAGAAGGTAGAATCAAGATAGAGAAATGAAAAATATCATATTACAAAAATACTCAATTTTATACCAAAACCTAAAAAATCAAGAGCTACTCATGTATTTTAATTTGTCTTATGTAAATTTCAAGCAAGGTAGCAAATCAAGCAAATTATTGATTTAGCATGCAAATTTTGATAAGAAGTCCAACTTATAAAGACCAAAAAATCCAAAAGAAAATAGTAAATCAAGCTCGCACATGTATTTAAAAAATTTACTATTCTACATTTATTTCTAAGCAAATTGATTTTCATTCAATGTTATCATATCCAATTTGCTTCTAGACATATTGATAAATTTATCTCCAACATTTTGTTAATGTAGAGAAAGAAATATGATTGCATAACTTCTTTACATCCATGTTCAAAATACTCCCAAAAGTATAAGGAGATCATGTCATTAAAGATAAAATCAAATTTTTGAATATCAAAAGACAGGATTCCATTCAATAAGTTTCTTTCCCCTTTTTTGTAAATAATGAAAATGAGTTTTAGGGGATGATCTCAATTCATCAAAAAAAGAATGATCTTGATAATTTTTTTAATTATTATTGTTAAGATCATTAATCTTTTTTTTATTAAAAAGGAGAAAATCATAGAGATCAATAACATGATTCCCATAACGTAAAAGTCAAGTCAAGAAATTAAGAAAATATTCATGATAATACAAATCTCTTTCAATTTTTAACTTATCACAAATTTAAGAAATACTAATTTTGGTGATAAGTTATGTTATTCATGAGTTTTAAAATAAATCATGTCAAGAAAGATATTGAAATGAAAAGATATTCATGAATACCAAAAGATATTATTTAAGTTAATAAATTTGCCCCTCTTTATTGTTTGTAAATTTTAACATAAGTAATCAAGAAATCTTATATATTCAAAATTCCATGTAAAATAAAAATCCAATCATGTAAAATCTCATGTATTTAAAATTCATAATTTTAATTTTAGCAAATCGTTCCTCATTCAACAAAGATTTTTTGTAATCAAAGTATTTATGTAAATATTTCAAGTTTCATTTTCTAAACTTGCCAAAAATCATAATAATAACTTATCTAAGTTCAAATTATCAAATCATCAAGATCACTTTCATAGTTTAAGAGATTCATAAAAGATAACATAATTGATTCATTAATCTCTTTTTGAAAGATTTATAAGATAAAGAAATTTTTAAGTAAAAATGTATTTCCTTTATTTCATACAAGTATGCCTTTGTCTTTTAAGCCAAATAAAAACACATATCTTCATTTAAAATAAAAAAAAGCTTTTATTATGACAAGGATCAATAATCCATAAATCACAAAGATCATCATACATAATTTTAAAATATAAGCTCATTAAGCATAATCATTATCAGGCATGGTTTCATGAAACATCTTCAATCAAAATTCAACCTATCTAAATTTCAACTTTTAAAATGAGTCTAACCCTTTACACCTAGTGCAAGGAGTTGACAAACTCATTCTTAAACTACTTAAAAATGAAGTATATATATTTTCTATATTCTAACATTTAATATAAGCATTCAATGATTATGGCATTTCAATCAATGTAACATTTAAAACAATCATTCTACAAACTTAGTCAATATTTGAAGTATTTAATAATAGTCTTTACATCCAAATAAATTATTTTCAATCATCTTCAAAATATCATTTCATACATATGATTTTTATTCAAGATAACTAATATTTCTTTGTTCTAATTATAGTTTGCAATGGTCATGTATTTTAGCCAGAATGAAAATTTATTTTTATTATTAATCTTGTTAATATTTAGCCTAGTGAGCTTAAAAGAATGTTAGATCTCAATTTATATATCTTGACATCTAAAATATTATTCGGGGCTCATAGCTTTAATTTTGACACAAACCTACAAGAAAGATATATTTGATTTAGACACCCATTTTACATTGGGTCCTTCATGACATGTTCTTCCCAGTTTTTTTAATGGCATAAAGTTATTTATGGTTCCTTTAGGAACCCAAATTAATCTATGTGGACTATAATTTTTGAATGGACATTTGTAGGCTTTATGTCCTAATTTTTTAAAAGAATTATACTTGATTTTTTATGATATATTTAATGTAGGTTCTTTTACAAAGATGGTTGACTTTTGTTGAACATTTCTAACAAAGCCTATGTCATTTCTATTATTAATATGACCCTTATTGGCAAGGATCATATTTAGGGATTTATTCCATATCTTAAATTTCTCTAGTGTTGTTTTAAGCATGCAATTCTCTTTATTAACATTATCTAGCATATCACATTTAGAACATGATTTATGTGATGCTAAGAAGTCATGCATTTTGTCAAGTCTTTTAACTAACAAATCATGATCAATTTTAAACAGTTTAAAAGACTTGCTAAGTTTTCTAAACTCATTGAATAAATCATGAAATATGCTTAATAATTCTAAAAATGAAATATTTAAAGACTCACTAACCTCATATTCGATCGCCATTAATAAAAGGTTCTCCACATCTTGGTTGAGCATTTGATCTTTGGAGCTCCTTGGCTTCTTGCGTTTATGGCAAGAGGTTTTGTTCATCTTTAGATTATTTTTAAGGTTCAAGTTCATTAATTTTTTGGGTTCATTTGTCAAAAATTCAAGGTCCTCATCGCTCGAGGAGTCATATCTTCTTAGTTCAAATTCCTTCTTATTCTTTGGAAGGTGTTTTTCAAGTTCGTTTTTGTAAGACATTTCATTAATTGATTTATTTATATTAATTATACTTTCATGTGTGATTTTAGAGTATTCCAAATATCAAAAATTGAATCACAAGCGGAAACATGATTAAACTCATTCTTATCAAGAGCACAAAGCAAGAGAAGTCTTCTTCTCTAAATCATTTCAATTATTTCATTGGAAGAGAAGACTTTTCAAATCTATTTTCAACAATAGTCCATAAATCAAGGTCTAAAGAAAGCAAGAAAACTCTCATCCGAGTTTTTCAATATGTGTAATCCATCCCATTGAACATGGGAGGACAAATGATAGAAAAGCCCTCTTGAAAGCCAATAAGAGTCATTTCTCTCGGGTGTTAAACCAAAGGCTCTGATACCAATTGTTAGGATCAATTGGCATTGAGAGGGAGGGGGGGGGGGGGGGGGGGGGGGGGGGGGGGGGGGGGGGGTGAATTAGTGCAAGTATAAATATTCGGTTTAGATAAAATCTTTTCGATTAAACCAAGATAGGAAATCAGAAGCTTTTCATTCTTAGTGAAACAAGTGAGTGATTAAAAGAAAGTTGCTAATTTAATAAGGAAAACCAAAAAGATAAGCAACGTTTGAAGGAAATAACTTATCTTAAAAAACTTTGCTTTCAAAGAGTTGGGTTAAATCGGAAGCATCAACACAACAAATATGTAAGCAATGAAAGTAAAGAACCACTCATAATTTTATATAGTGGTTCGATGCCAAAGGCCTACGTCCACTCCCGAGTCCTCCTTCTTGAGGCACACCGACGTCCACTACCGATCTTCTTTGGGTGGAGACCAAACCCTTACACTTGAGCTTACAAGGAAAATAAGATTTATAACTCTAAGCTCTATCCCTTACCCCTTTTTTTGTCTTACACTTCACACAAGTTTTTTCAGAGATTTTTTCCCTTAGAAGTGTTGTATGGAATATAAGAATACTTGGGGTATTTATAGGCCCCAAGTTGCTTCAGATTTTTGGAGACAAAAATCAAACGTATCCGAAAAGTCCAGGTATAGGCGGTTTACCTGCCGACCTGGGCGGCTTAGCTGCTCGAATACATGGGTATGGGCGGTTTACCCGTTGGCCCTGGGGCGGGTCAATTGCCCAAAGTATCTAGATTCTTGGGTACGGGCGGTTCAAACCGCCCAGCCTGGGTGGGCCAAGACACCCGAAAACTTGGGCGGTAGCGGTACACCTATCGCTCATTGGCGATTTAACCCCGCACGATAATTTCCACAAAAGTGGTTCCCTCCACTTTTCAAATTTTGGCTTGAACATGATGTTGACCAACCCTTTGGTCAACCAATTGAGCTCAACCTGAGCTTAATCAAACCCCAATAATGGACCCGATTGCCTCATTGAGTTGATTTGGATTCCTTCCATATCCAACTCAATTAGGACTCAAACCCTAACTATGACTCAATGAATACAACACTTAATGACCAATTAAGCTTAAATAAGACCTAACTCCCGTCTAATCCGGCAACCTCCGGGCATTCTTGCAGCGAGTCCTATGGTCTTCTTCCGATGATCTCCCAACGTGTTACCAGCGAGCTTCCCGATCCCTTTGGCGAATCTCCTAGCGAACTCCCGACGAAATCCCACCGCATCGTCCGAGCCCGGCCCGATGCCTAAGCTTGATCACGGTCCATCATCTAGTTGTAACTCCATTGCTCCTGTCATATTAGTTCTTGCATGATGATAATTATGACTTAATTAAATATAATCATAATTGCCAAACATCCATTACAAGACCATCCCAACTTCCGGCAAGTTTTTCGGCTACCCCCAACAATCTTTCAGCAAGTCTCGGTCTTCTTCTGGCGAACTCCCTTGCGCCATCCTAGCAAACTCCTGATACCCTTAGCGAGCTTCCGATGCACTCCTAGTGAGTTCCCAACTACATCAACTCGATGCATGGACTTAACCTTGGCCATTCCTGATTGTAATAATCACTCTATCATAATTAATCATGCATCAATCAATTCTAACAATCCTATTAAATCAATAACCCATTAATTGATTTCATCATCAAAATCTAAGATTCGACATTAAGACCCTAGATCTGTAATTACAAAGTCCTTCTCTTGCTGTTGGGTCAGTGGTATGAACTGGTTGGATGGATTTGATGGCCAAAAGAGGTGGTGGATCAAAGGTAGATGGCTGCGATTTGGGGCTGAAAGGTTATTGTTTTTGGTTGAAGTTGGGGCTATGATTTAGGGCTGTTGTAGGGGTCGTATAGGGGGTATGATGGCTAAGGTTTAAGGTTAGAAGAATGGCTTAGGGTTGCTGTTGATGACAGTAATGAATTTGGTAGGGATTGGGTGTGGATGTAGCAGTATTACCGAAGGTAGTGCAATAGAATTTTTTTTTATCGAAGAGGGTGCTATTGATGCTGATGTTTGAGGTTGTTGTAGAGGCTGTAAGGGGGGGGTTTGGTGATAGAAGTTTAGGGTTAGAGGGGTGCCCTAAAGGTGACATGGGTGGCAGTAACAATTTTGGTAAGGATCAGATATGGGTGCAGCAAAAAACACCGAAAGGTAGTGTTGCAGAATTCTACGTCGATAGACTGCGATAGGTCACTATTTTGGGCTACAGTTTTGGGTGCTATTTGGGTTCTGGAAATAGGTTATGATGATAGCATCATAAGGCTAGAGGGGCACCCTAAAGACATCACGGTTGATGGCAACAAGATGGTTAGAATTTGGTGGGTTTAGAGAAGAAGAAAGACAAAGGCATAATAGCATATTTTTCCATCGAAAAAATTCTATAGTATAGATGCAATTTTTCCTAGCAATTCAAAACAAGGATTCAAGTAAAATCAGGGGAATCCACTAGTAAGGGAGATGTAAGCCATCAAAAAATTTGTGAAAAATTATAACAGTAAAAGATTTGGCAAGATCAAAGATTACGAGAAGGTGTTGTGGTAGAGTTTTTTCATTGAAAGATTTCAGCAGTATAGATGAAATTTTTTTCCAGTAGTTTGAAATAAATATTTGAGTAAAAACTCAAGGAGAATCTACTGGTAAGGGAAAGATAATATCAATAAAAAAATTATTGAAGAAAATGACAACAAAAGATTTGGCAAAATCAAA